>HG996486.1:5000000-6250000 GCA_905340225.1 Abrostola tripartita
TAGGTAGGTATATTAATCAAGTGACAGAATTGTAATTTGATTGTTTGCAAAATAAATAATATGAGGCTTTAAATTATAAGAAAGCAGTACGTAAGGACTAAACTAAAGGCAAGCATTTGGTTCAACATACTAGAAAGGACGCCACGGCTGTCGTGCCATAAAATGTAATAATTTTCTGCCTACCCCTCGTGGAAATAGGCATGACTTTATATATGTATGCATATGTATGTATGTATTTCACACCAAGGTTGTGTGAAAATGAGGTTTTTCTTAACTAAAACGCATGTTGAAAAGAACAGTTGCGACACTCGTAATAATTTTACAAAAAATATTGTAATTACATAATTTGTAGGAAATTTTATCAAGTTTCATTTTGTACATAAATGTATTTATCATAAAATGAGTCGGAGAGGAGTTATTGTGGAAATACTCCTTTTAGGCTTATTTTTTCCGATATGGCGCAAGTAGCAAAGATACGAAGTGGAAAAGTAATAATTTGAAAAAAAAGCAAGTAAAATCTATGCAAATACAAATTTTCAAATCTCCCGCAAAACTTTTGATGTAATCTCATGTTTAGAATTATATGACTGTACTATGGCTATAATCACAGTATAGATACAGTGTGTCATCGCATTTGATCTTGGAAAAAATGCCGACATCGTCTAGACAGTTCGAAGGGTGGTCACGTATTAAATATTTAACATTTTCTTAAATATAAAGATACTATGGTTGTTAATTGTTGATGGTTGTAAGATGTGGCCGCCATCTTTGGCTACATCTATAAAATATATAAATATATTGTATTTCACATAGATATATCGTTATCAAACTCCAATATTCAAGAAGTACACTTTAATATCTATTTTATAAAAAAAAAGAAATCGGTATATAAGATATAGATGAAATAAAACTTCCAAATCTCGCCGCGCCAGTATGGGTAAGGCTATACGGTTGATTTTATTTTAACGCGCGACACGGCCATCCGCTGCATTTATAAAAAGGCGGGGGCATTCACGCGCCACCTTATCGTCCAGTTAAGCAGTAACAGCTCCCTCAGAGCTAACTGCGAGAGACATTTTCGAAAAAAACAAGAAACGCGCCACCTTCACTCACATTGTCACTGTTAATGCGAACAAACGTGGTTCTTATTGACTCTTTGGAATCTTCTTCTTATCGTATGGTTGATGAATAACCTGGTGTCAGAGTTTAAACCGCCTGTAGGACTTTACATGGCTTTACACACCGTTGAAACATCTCTCAGGTGTGCCGGTTTCCTCACGATGTTTTCCTTCACCGTTTT
Source organism: Abrostola tripartita (assembly GCA_905340225.1). Taxonomy (NCBI): domain Eukaryota; kingdom Metazoa; phylum Arthropoda; class Insecta; order Lepidoptera; family Noctuidae; genus Abrostola; species Abrostola tripartita. The sequence goes on from HG996486.1 coordinate 5,001,301, forward strand.
TAGCAAATGATAACTAATTTATAGTACGCACATAAATTCGAAAACACATTGGTGCGTGCCGGGAATTGAACTTGCGACATCTGACTTGACAGTCGTCGGTACTACTATGTAAAGATTGACATGTATGTAAAGACAGTTTACATGTATGTAAAGATTGACGTAACTTTTTTTTATGAACCGATTAAAATGAAACAAATACTAAATGTTATGGGAAGCTGCCATATAGATTTTTTCTCATTACCTCATAGACAATTGTAATTCTCGCAGCAAGTAACACATACGGTTCTCCGGAACTTATTTCTGTCAAAGTAATTTAACGACTTCCAGCTCAAAGGCATCCTTCAGCTGTAACATCATTGAGGCGGACATTCTAGCAGCAAGATAGATTTTCTATCCTGTGTATAACGATTTCGGCTGAGTGTACAGCCTTATGCTTCGCCATGACCATCAACATCAACCATTACCATTGACTCACGCAGTCATAAAGTAGCCTTTAATCTTACGAATACTTAGCTGCTTCTTACACGCACACACAATCGTACGTCGCTTACTCTTAGGTCACGAGTTCTCTATAAATTTTGTCTGATACATTGGGATCTACACCAAACCTAGCGAAATTGTGGAAGTAGGTACAATATGTGCACCTCTGCCTACGCCTTCGCGGAATACAAGCGTGTCGTTGTCGTATGTTTTATAACAATATTTTTTATAAGAGTCAACTGCAATGATTTCCTATTTTAACTTAATTACGAATAAACCGACAAACAAACAAAATATCCAAAATAATAGAAATGGGTTGTATTGTATAGGTTTCTAAAACGTCGCCCCACACTAGGAATTTCTCCTGTATCGTGGGTGCGTTTCACAAACTTGAAATTTCACTTACACAAACACCCAGACTCGGGACAAACATCTACGGATCACACTTTTTTTGCGGGAATCGAACCCACAACCAATCGCTTAGCCACTGCGCCAATCAGGTCGTCACGGTTGTCTTTTATCCTTGACATTTTTTTCTACAGTAGTTTCAATGTACAGGAACTCAGAAACGCACAAAACGGATTTATTTATGTTCTCTTCTCCAGTTATATATTATTTTCAATAGACTTTCTGTAACTTCCGTAATCACCATTCAATTTTTGCGGTTTTTTTTAAAATACCGGAAAGTATTCTTAGTTAAATAAGTGGTTTAAAGATTTTTAACCTACTTAAAAAAGCCTGCCTGGTAGGTATTTTTTTCTGTTAAAAGTTTAATTTACTACTGGTGTTTTATCCAAAATACACGCGGACGAAGTCGCGGGTAACAGCTATACATGTAATAAAATAATACGGCATGGCGTAAAAACTACTAAATCGAATTCGCTCAAACTTAGCTAATATATTAAAAACAATTTAAAAATACTTTTGCTGTTTCCGAATGTCCACGCGGACGGAGTCGCGGGCACATCTAGTACTAAATATTATGGGAAGCTGCCACAATACATCAATGAAAACTGCATTCAAATCGGTTCAGTCGTTTCGAGAACGCACTAGCGTTCAAACGCACAGACAAACCGACAAACAGACAAAATTTTTAAAAACTATATTCTTGGCGTCGCGTCGGTGACATATGTAAATACAGAGCGTATAAATTGTTTTTCTTTTTTAAAATTGAATGTACAGACACGGGTCGTTTACGATTTTATTATATGTATAGATATAGATTTTTTCTCATTACCTCATAGACAATTGTAATTCTCGCAGCAAGTAACACATACGGTTCTCCGGAACTTATTTCTGTCAAAGTAATTTAACGACTTCTAGCTCAAAGGCATCCTTCAGCTATAACATCATTTTTTTTTGTCCCGTGCGGGAATCGAACCCACAACCCCTAGCGCAGCAGTCCAATCGCTTAGCCACTGCGCCAATCAGGTCGTCAAATCATTGAGGCGCACATTCTAGCAGCAAGATAGATTTTCTATCCTGTGTATAACGATTTCGGCTGAGTGTACAGCCTTATGCTTCGCCATGACCATCAACATCAACCATTACCATTGTCTCACGCAGTCTTAAAGTAGCCTTTAATCTTACGAATACTTAGCTGCTTCTTACACGCACACACAATCGTACGACGCTTACTCTTAGGTCACGTGGGAGTAGGTACAATATGTGCACCTCTGCCTACGCCTTCGCGGAATACAAGCGTGTCGTTGTCGTATGTTTTATAACAATATTTTTTATAAGAGTCAACTGCAATGATTCCCTATTTTAACTTAATTACAAATAAACCGACACACAGACAAAATATCCAAAATAATAGAAATGGGTTGTATTGTATAGGTTTCTAAAACGTCGCCCCACACTAGGAATTTCTCCTGTATCGTGGGTGCGTTTCACAAACTTGAAATTTCACTTACACAAACACCCAGACTCGGGACAAACATCTACGGATCACACTTTTTTTGCGGGAATCGAACCCACAACCAATTGCTTAGCCACTGCGCCAATCAGGTCGTCACGGTTGTCTTTTATCCTTGACATTTTTTTTTCTACAGTAGTTTCAATGTACAGGAACTCAGAAACGCACCAAACGGATTTATCTATGTTCTCTTCTTCAGTTATATATTATTTTCAATAACCTTTCTGTAACTTCCGTAATTACCGTTCAATTTTTGCGGTTTTTTTTTAATACCGGAAAGTATTTTTAGTTAAATAAGTGGTTTAAAGATTTTTAACCTACTTAAAACAGCCTGCCTGGTAGGTATTTTTTTCTGTTAAAAGTTCAATTTACTACTGGTGTTTTAGCCGAAATACACGCGGACGAAGTCGCGGGCAACAGCTATACATGTAATAACGGCATGGCGTAAAAACTACTAAATCGAATTCGCTCAAACTTAGCTAATATATTAAAAACAATTTAAAAATACTTTTGCTGTTTCCGAATTTCCACACGAACGGAGTCGCGGGCACATCTAGTCAAATAATAAATGAAAAAAAAATGAACCCTCTACCCAACAAAACAGTTACCATTAAAAATAGAAAATAATTTTAATTCAAATAGGCCCACCCGATTGGATACGATGCCTTAGATACACAAACAGACAGATACATATGTCAAGCATCTAAGAACCCTCTTTAAAAACATTTTTGATTTTGATTTTAAGAGTGTTCTTTATGACATATTTTTTAACTATTATGGTTTGTTTCACGATATTTTGTCTGCACCGTTATTTGATAGTGCTAAAAGTTTATATAAATTCGTAGGTAGGCCTTCAATTCATATCTGAATAGATTATGTTGATTTAGAATCTCAATAGAATTAGTTGGATTATTTTGTATGTAGTAATAAGGTGCAATGGAACCGTCATGTATTGTGTATAAAAGTCCCGAAATCAAATAAAGAGAATAAAAAAAAACGATTTCTAACTTAAATCTAATACAAATATTTATTTACAACACATCACAATTATACGCACATTTAAATTCTACCTACTTTAAAACTATTTACAACTTAAAAATAAAATCAATATTGAAAAGCATCAAATTATTCTTCCTCATCGTTGTCAAAAGGTAACGTGCCCAGAAGACTGGCAGCAGTGCAACGTTGAATGGCAATACAAAATAAAAACAATAAATACAAATATAAATGCATGTAAATATTCGTCCCCATCATAATTGGAAATAAATGAAATAAAAAAACGACTTGGTTATAAAATATACAAAATCAATTATGCGCAAAATCAATAAAAGTTATGCCCCGCGGGATGGCTCCCTATCCCTAGCTACTAACATTGTAAATCGGGAAATACTCTCGCACCCCGCACCGCACCGCCCGATTGCCCTGTCTAGACGACTCCGTTGACCAACTGTATGATATCTATATACCTGTGGTGCGACAAGATCGATATTTGAACTTGAATACACTGCTCTCGTTACCCTGGTAGCTGGTAGCCCCGCCTCATAAGGCGCTGCATAAACGTAGTCATTATTGTGTCTTGTGTTATTTAGATACACAGAATAGCAAGCACCAGATTTTTTTGGAAATTAATTCCAATAAAATATTTCTGGTGCGCGCGCCACTTACTAAAGTAGATGTTTAATGTGAACAAATTTTCAGTGTAAGACAGAAATTAAAAATATTTCAGTGGTGCAAAGACGTAAAACGTTTAAAACCCAACTAACTACCTTTAGAAAATACACTTAACCCAATCATTTATCTATGAAGTATTTCAAAGTAGTGCCGCCAACATTTTCTTTTTAGCGCACCACCTAGCCTATTTAGTTTCAACCTGGTAGACGACAAGGTGTCCTTGTAAAAAATGCAAAGAGGTTTAACCACGTAGACTTCACAAAATTATACAGATGACGCTCTATGTTTTAGTTGTTCGTTCGAGCAGTTCATAGATGTCACGTCACTATTTTAAATGTTTACGTAAAATAGCCAGGGAGCTGGAACGGAGCGCAAAGTACCAGGACCACAGAAATGTAGAGGAGTTAGATTTGAGTCGTCACTAATGCGAATTACCTCAACCCCTCACAACTACGCAAGGGTGTGAGTAAGTCACGCCCCTTTAGGCGCTCTGCAAACTAAGCAACTCTTTGCTACCGACGTGGAACATCATCACATCGAAATGGGTAAAACTTAAAACTTGGGAATATAGTGTATCTTGTCAAGGCACTTAGACTTACTTCGTTTTAGAACGTTTTACGTCTTTGTACAACTGAAATCTTTTCAATTTCTTACATCGAACATTTGTACATTTTAAGTGGAGCGCTCGAAAATTTTGATTGGAAATATATACAAAAAAAACTGGTACTTGCCATTTTTGTGCTATCTTAAAAGCCATTTCACAAATTTTTGACGTTCGAACTCTGTCAGAATTGTCATGTGTGCGTAGCACACCCACACAAAAACAATGCAAACAGTGTAGCGCGAGTTTCGAGACGGACATAAAAATCTTGATCGTTATAACAATGTTCCTTATTCGAGATTTATGAAAATATTTTTAATTCATTAGTAAATTGTTTAGACAAATTATACAAATTATAATTTGTACACTAATAATAAAATCACCAAATATTAATAAATTATGTTTTGTAAAATTCTATTTAATTATAAATGTGTTTAAACACGTGTATTTTTGGAGGATTATTACACAATTACGCAAAAACGATTAAACGCATATAGAAAAAAATGGCACATAGATAGTTAATAACCTGGATTAACATAATAAAGGCTATAAGATTTTAAGAAAAGTAGATACTTTTCATCCCGGAATAGATGCGTAGAAAAAATACAAGTGGACCGGAGTCGCGGACAAAAATAGTACAGTCAAGATTAAAGTAGCTAAATATTAATCTAATAAAATATCATAAACTAATGAAATAATATACTTTACTTGATAATAAACAAAACCGAATGAAAATAATACACTACTCCTAATAGAAAATGAAAACGTTGTGATCGTAGTATAAACATGCGTTGACAATACGAATTTTCGTAATTTGAAATGAGAAAAAAAGGGACACAGATCCTTCCTCTTTGGGCGCTCGGATCTGACTGATCATTCTACGTTTGTGCATCATAATTAATTGTGATTCGGAGTGATATTGAAAATGATATGATTTCTAATTAAATCATGGAATTTTGAAAATCAATGTATTATTAAATTTCTTAAAGAGCAATTTATTAAAACCAAAAAGTCGCGATGAAATTACAGTATAAACCGTGAAAATAGGTTTCAGTTTTTTTATCAATTAAAGTGCTATTAATCCAAAATTTGGCACCGTAAGTTTCAATAAAAATATATGCCTAATGCTTACTGTATTTTAAATTTGTGAATGTAAATGACTCTGCGATGATTTTTCAGAAAACGTGTTGCGGGAGTTTGATCACCATAAAGCAATTAAGTTCTTTTTTGTAAATCTATTAGCTTATATTGTGTCAATGCGAAAGATTGGTCTACATTTTACATTTATATATAAATTCCTAAGTACTACCATAGACTAACGAGGTACTACCTATATACTTATTTTCTCTATGCTACCTACCTAAGATGGTAAATAAGGCGTCCGATATCTTAGAAAACCGTAAAAATGTAAAATGGCTCTTAACAACAACAAAATAATGTCTACGTTTGCGCAGAGCCTTAAGGGGCGGGGCTACCAGGATAACAAGAGCAGTGTATTCAAGTTCAAGTTCAAATATCGATCCTGTCGCACCACAGGTTAGCCCAACGGAATGAAATAAACAAACAAGTTTGTACAGACATATAGTTGTAAAAATGAGGTTACATTGTACGTTTTGCGGGAGATTTGATAATTTGTATTTTCATAGATATTAATAGATTTTTTCAAATTTCAACTTCGCTACCTTTGATTATATAAAATTATATATATGTCTAGATGGAGTGTCAAGACCCTGACAGCGTCGGTATTTTTAGCGCCAATTGTGAGGAATTGGCGCTAAAAGCCAATAGTGTCAATTGTGTTGTCAATGGAGACGCTCGTTTTTCTATCATAAAATAACGTAATATAAATGGCGAAATGGGCAATTAAGATGTGTAGAAATTACAGAGGCCGATTAAATATTAATAAATATGTATCCTATCACCCGTATGTTAAATAAATTATCATTAGTTCTGGAATAATGAATTATTACAAATATTGGAATATAAATAAATAAAATTCGTAATTTTGCAAGTGTGGCAAGCTTGTGAAAACCAAATTTCCCACATTTACACATGAGACCGGTATGCTGGTAGGGCGATATTATTAATGTTATGGTGGATAATGGATCTTCAGTTTTCTACGAATCGAAGTGTATTGTAGTACATTGAAATAAGCTTGATTTTTAATTTCAAGATGGCGGTCGTATTGATTCTTGTAAAATTCGACATGGGTGTCCTTTTCGGGGCTTATAGTGATGCCGATGTCGAATATGCCACCCACTTTGAATTTCAAGATGGCGGGCCTATTGATTCTTGCAAAATTCGACATGAGCGCCAGCATGTGTGTATACTTAATTACGTGCCTGCGCCGAGGAAATTTGAGGAGTTCCTTCGTCTGAAGTTAACCCTGGGGATAGTGTTCAGATCATGATGAACTTTAGAACGAGCTATTATAGTTAAATGTGTATATATAATATTGAGTCACTACTGTTGACCGTTGAGGAGTTCCCTCGTCTGGAAGCAAACGTGAGGGTGGTGCTCTGATTATGATGAACTTTAGGACGAGCTATCATGGTTAAATGTGTGTACAAAATGTTGAGTCTGTACTGTTAACCATTGAGGAGTTCGCTCGTCTGGAGCCAACCCTGGGTTACAATTCGGTCACGCTTATCATGAAAATGTATTGTCTGTGGAACTGAACCAACGTGAAAAATGTTAGCTCCGTAAGAAAAAGAAAGTGCCATAGCCAATTGCTAGTAATAAAAAAAAACATTGTCTTCATCACTACATAGTATAAAACAAAGTCGCTTTCTCTGTCCCTATATCCCTATGTATGCTTAAATCTTTAAAACTACGCAACGGATTTTGATGCGGTTTTTTTAATAGATAGAGTGATTGAAGAGGAAGGTTTATATGTATAATAACATCCATTAAATAGTGGAGAAATACTTATAATATATATTTTATACCCGTGCGAAGCCGGAGCGGGCCGCTAGTAATATATAATTAGTACCAAACACAATAAATAAGTACCTTTTTTATAAAAATAATTTTTTCGAGTTAAAAGATAGACTGTACCACGTTGGGCAATTTACCCCATTTCAGTTGTAATGTTTATTAACAGGTATCATTACGCACGCATTATATACTTGTGTAAGACGTAGCTGTCATGCAAATGTTGATGCATAGACTGGTTTCTTTAAAAATCGTTCAATGCTCATATTGCTCTTAAAGTACCTACGTAAGTAGTAGCATATAGCTGAACTTAGTCAATGTCGTGACCCGGCAAAGAAAGAATGTTTAAGAATTTTCCTAAACTTCAAGAGTGACGCAGATAAAAATGAAAGCATTATTTTAAAGGATTTTTTTAGAACTGTTGTAATAATTACTTACAATATTTTTTGATTATAATTAATTTTATGTAATTATACAACTTCTACTCCCTATCTCGCAACCATTCCAAATTACTAATTTGCCGCCAACATTTTCTATTTAGCGCACCATCTAGCCAGCTTATTTTCAACCTGGTAGGCGACAGGTGTCCTTGTGAAATTTACAAAGAGGTTTAACCACGTAGACCCCATAGAATTGCACAGATGATGCTGGCTGTTTTAGGCTAGTTGGTTTGAGCAGTTCATAGATGTCACTTTTTTAAATATGTCTATGTATAATATCGAGGGAGCCGGACAGGAGCACAAAGTACCAGGACCACAGAAATGTAGAGGAGGTCTATTTGAGACCAGCCAGTATATCTTGGCACTCCATGGCGGCGCCACTGCAGATGGTGTGGCCAGAATATTGGATTACCATTTTAAAGAGGAATTTAAATAGGAGTACGATAAGTATAATTGAGAAACCTAAATACGTTGCGGTAATAACAATAGTATATGAACAATGTAGAAATATTATTAATTTTGTGTTTTATTAAAATTGTTCAACAAATCAGATTCAAAGAGCTAAATCTGTTTACTGCTGCTATGGACAGGAAGTTTTAATCGAAATTCGCGGGGATGAAGTCCCGGGCATAAGCTAGTATCAAAACATAAAACAAAGATTAGATTCAGACTACGTTACTAGGCAAAAAGTTATATTTTTTTGTTTTAATGTTTAATTTTAATTCTTGATATGGCATCACATAGAACAGTGAATTTAGTTCATGTGACATCGCCTGTCGACATACACCGGTTTGATACCACTAGTGATGTTCTTTCACCAAAAGATGAGAATATCTTTTCGCACTAAAAAGATAACTGTTTTCCTGATCTATAAATATGTACTAGTCAATAAATATAATGCATCTAAATGCAGGAAAATCCTTAAAAAAATTCACACAACACATTACGATTTAGATACCTATTAGCTATTAGACTCGAAGCGTCTATATACATATGTGTAGCCAAGACTAAACCTCATTTTAAATCTGTATATTATTCTGTGTCGCCTATGTTCCTGTATTGTCTGTAAGATATTTCTAAAGCAAATATTTTTCAGTATAAGTATTAAAAAAGAATGTTTACCTTTGTTTATATTATTTTGTCTTTTTCCTTTCCGTGAACCCATCACTAGTGCGGATTACCTCAACCCTCACAACTTGGCAAGAGTGTGAGTAAGTCACGCCTATTTAGGCGCTCTACAAACGAAGTGACTTTTTGATACCGGCGCGGAACATCATAAATTCATCACAGAGAAATAGGTAAAACTTTATATTGTAGTGTATCTTGTAAAGGCAATTTGTCTTAAAATGTTTTACGTCTTTGTACCACTGAAATCTTTTTAATAAGGTACTGACAACGAACATGTTTTGTTTACATTAAACATAATACGTTTCTAATTTTTCTCTATACTTATTAGAAAATAAATAAAGAATTTTATATTTAGAAAAGCTGTTAAAAATGTTAATATGAAGCGCACTACTATAACTATGTTCCAATGTCCTAATAACACCAATCATAATAATTAAAGTAATTCATAAAACAATTAATAACAAACCTAACACAATTCTAGAAACGAAAAGTACGTAGATTAAGCATCTTAATTTATTTATTTAATCTAAATTGCTATACCTAAAAGCCACTAAAAATTAAAAAAATATAAGATAAAAAATCTTAAACCCGACTACGACAAAACTGCAACCTGAAAAGTATGAAAGAAGAAAATAAGCGTGCTTATTTTAACATTGACACTATAGTGTCTACGTTTGCGCAGCGCCTTAAGAGGCGGGGCTACCAGCTACCAGGGTAACAAGAGCAGTGTATTCAAGTTTAAATATCGATCCTGTCGCACTAGATACCTCTGTAGCCGTGGCTACGGCTACAGTTCTAAAAATGACGTTACTTGGAAAGTTTTGCGGGAGTTTTGAAAAAAAAAAAATTCATAGTTTTTAAAGTCCTTTTTCAATTCTCGCACCATATTGGAAAAAGGCCCCGAAATCTTAGAAATTTGCGTAAAAATGTAATAGGGATCTTAAAACTTTAGTAATAAATTTCAAGCTTTACTTTAACGATAATTTGTGTTAACCTACCCACGTACTTTGTTCAAGCTGTATAAAATGTTGACGCTTAACCTGGATTCATTAAAAAAGATAAAATAGCTCTTTAAGTACATAAGTTGAGCTTAGTCAATGTCGTGATCCGGTAGAGAAAGAATGTTCAAGAATTTTCCTAAGATTGATTTTTAGTGAAATAGTAAACTTTCTATTTTATTAACGTTGATATTATTCTTTGTAAATCTGACGTGTGATGCAGATAAAAATAAAGCATATATTAAAAGGATTTGTATTTTTTTATAATATCATAGATAATATTAATAAGTAATTAATACAACCTCTGATCCGTATCTTGCAACGATCCCAAATTACATATCATAGATTTATCAAGTAATTCAAAATAGTGCCGCCTATTTAGCCCACCATCTAGCCAGCTTAGTTTCAACCTGGTAGACGACAAGGTGTCCTTGTGAAAATTGCAAAGAGGTTTAACCATGTAGACTTCATAAAATTACATAGATGGCGCTCTCTGTTTTACTTGTTGGTTGGAGCAGTTCATAGATGTCACTATTTTAAATATTTACGTTAAATAGCCAGGGAGCCGGAACGGAGCGCAAAGTACCAGGACTACAGAAATGTAGAGGAGGTAGATTTGAGTCGTCACTAATGCGAATTACCTCAACCCTCACAACTAGGCAAGGGTGTGAGTAAGACACGCCCCGTTAGGCGCGCTGCAAACGAAGTAACTTTTTGCTACCGACGCGGAACATCATCACAGCGATATGGGTAAAACTTAAAACTTTGGAATATAGTGTATCTTGTCCACACTTGCACTTAGTCCGTTTTAGAACGTTTTACATTTTTACGCAAATTTCTAAGATTTCGGGGCCTTTTTCCAATATGGTGCGAGAAGCAAAGATACGAGGTGGGAAAATTAAAATTGAAAAAAAGGACTTCAAAAGCTATGATTTTTTTTTTCATAACTATATAACGTATAGAGAAAAATTAGAAACGTATTATGTTTAATGTAAACAAAACATGTTCGTTGTCAGTACCTTATTAAAAAGATTTCAGTGGTACAAAGACGTAAAACATTTTAAGACAAATTGCCTTTACAAGATACACTACAATATAAAGTTTTACCTATTTCTCTGTGATGAATTTATGATGTTCCGCGCCGGTATCAAAAAGTCACTTCGTTTGTAGAGCGCCTAAATAGGCGTGACTTACTCACACTCTTGCCAAGTTGTGAGGGTTGAGGTAATCCGCACTAGTGATGGGTTCACGGAAAGGAAAAAGACAAAATAATATAAACAAAGGTAAACATTCTTTTTTAATACTTATACTGAAAAATATTTGCTTTAGAAATATCTTACAGACAATACAGGAACATAGGCGAAACAAAATAATATACAGATTTAAAATGAGGTTTAGTCTTGGCTACACATATATACACGCTTCGAGACTAATAACTAATAGGTATCTTAATGTGTTGTGTGAAATTTTTTAAGGATTTTCCTTCATTTAGTTGCATTATATTTATTGACTAGTACATATTTATAGATCAGGAAAACAGTTATCTTTTTAGTGCGAAAAGATATTCTCATTCTCATCTTTTGGTGAAAGAACATCACTAGTGGTATCAAACCGGTGTATGTCGACAGGCGATGTCACATGAACTAAATTCACTGTTCTATGTGATGCCATATCAAGAATTAAAATTAAACATTAAAACAAAAAAATATAACTTTTTGCCTAGTAACGTAGTCTGAATCTAATCTTTGTTTTATGTTTTGATACTAGCTTATGCCCGGGACTTCATCCCCGCGAATTTCGATTAAAACTTCCTGTCCATAGCAGCAGTAAACAGATTTAGCTCTTTGAATCTGATTTGTTGAACAATTTTAATAAAACACAAAATTAATAATATTTCTACATTGTTCATATACTATTGTTATTACCGCAACGTATTTAGGTTTCTCAATTATACTTATCGTACTCCTATTTAAATTCCTCTTTAAAATGGTAATCCAATATTTTGGCCACACCGTCTGCAGTGGCGCCGCCATGGAGTGCCAAGATATACTGGCTGGTCTCAAATAGACCTCCTCTACATTTCTGTGGTCCTGGTACTTTGTGCTCCTGTCCGGCTCCCTCGCTATTATACATAGACATATTTAAAAAAGTGACATCTATGAACTGCTCAAACCAACTAGCCTAAAACAGCCAGCATCATCTATGTATTTCTATGGGGTCTACGTGGTTAAACCTTTTTGTAAATTTCACAAGGACACCAGCTGTCGCCTACCAGTTTGAAACTAAGCTGGCTAGATGGTGCGCTAAATAGAAAATGTTGGCGGCAAATTAGTAATTTGGAATGGTTGCGAGATAGGGATTAGAAGTTGTATTAATAACATAAAATTAATTATAATCAAAAAAAATTGTAAGTAATTAATACAATGATACAACAGTTCTAAAAAAATCCTGTAAAATTATGCTTTATTTTTATCTGCGTCACTCGTCAGATTTACAAGGAATAAAATCAACGTAAATAACGTAATTAACAATTTCACGAAATACCGTGAAGTTTAGGAAAATTCTTAAACATTCTTTCTTTGCCGGGTCACGACATTGACTAAGTTCAGCTATATGCTACTACTTACGTACTTTAAGAGCAATATGAGCATTGAACAATTTTTAAAGAAACCAGGCTATGCATCAACATTTTTATACAGCTTGCACAAAGTATGTGGAACTGATGTTAACACAAATTACCGTAAAATATAAGAGCTATATATATATTTTACATTTTTACGCAATTTTCTAATATTTCGTGCGCCGTTTTTCTATATGGCGCGAGTGGTAAAGATTATATGTAGCGAAGTTGAAATTTGAAAAAATCTATTAATATCTATAAAAATACAAATTTTCAAATCTCCCGCAAAACGTACAATGTAACCTCATTTTTAGAACTATATGTCTGTACAAACTTGTTTGTTTATTTCATTCCGTTGGGCTAACCTGTGGTGCGACAGGATCGATATTTGAACTTGAACTTGAATACACTGCTCTTGTTATCCTGGTAGCCCCGCCCCTTAAGGCTCTGCGCAAACGTAGACATTATTTCTTGTTGTCAGCCATTTTATATTTTTACGGTTTTCTAAGATATCGGACGCCTAATTTACCATCTTAGGTAGGTAGTACTTAGGAATTTATATATAAATGTAAAATGTAGACCAATCTTTCGCATTGACACATAAGCTAATCGATTTACAAAAAATAATTTAATTGCTATAATGGTGTTCAATTTCCCGCAACACGTTTTCTGAAAAATCATCGCAGAGTCATTTACATTCACAAATTTAAAATACAGTAAGCATTAGGCATATATTTTTATTGAAACTTACGGTGTCAAATTTTGGATTAATAGTTTAATTGATAAAAAAAAACTGAAACCTATTTTCACGGTTTATACTGTAATTTCATCGCGACTTTTTGGTTTGAATAAAGGTAAATTTTAATTTTGAATAATATCATAATAAACTATGCTCTTTAAGAAATTTAATAATACAGTGATTTTCAAATTCCATGATTTAATTAGAAATCATATCATTTTTAATATCACTCCGAATCACAATAGATTATGATGCACAAACGTAGAATGATCAGTCGGCAGTCCGGGCCCGAGCGCCCAAAGAGGAAGGATCTGTGTCCCTTTTTTTCTCATTTCAAATTACGAAAATTCGTATTGTCAACGCATGTTTATACTACGATCACAACGTTTTCATTTTCTATTAGGAGTAGTGTATTATTTTCATTCGGTTTTGTTTATTATCAAGTAAAGTATATTATTTCATTAGTTTATGATATTTTATTAGATTAATATTTAGCTACTTTAATCTTGACTGTACTATTTTTGTCCGCGACTCCGGTCCACTTGTATTTTTTCTACGCATCTATTCCGGGATGAAAAGTATCTACTTTTCTTACAATCTTATAGCCTTTATTATGTTAATCTAGGTTATTAACTATCTATGTGCCATTTTTTTTCTATATCCGTTTAATCGTTTTTGGTAATTGTGTAATAATTAATCCTCCAAAAATACAATCGTTCACATTTATAATTAAATAGAATTTTACAAAACATAATTTATTAATATTTGGTGATTTTATCATTAGTGTACAAATTATAATTTGAAATATTTTCATAAATCTCGAATAAGGAACATTGTTATAACGATCAAGATTTTTATGTCCGTCTCGAAACTCGCGCTACCCTGTTTGCATTGTTTTTGTGTGGGTGTGCTACGCACACATGACAATTCTGACAGAGTTCGAACGTCAAAAATTTGTGAAATGGCTTTTAAGATAGCACAAAAATGGCAAGTACCAGTTTTTTTGTATATATTTCCAATCAAAGTTTTCGAGCGCTCCACTTAAAATGTACAAATGTTCGGTGTAAGAAATTGAAAAGATTTCAGTTGTACAAAGACGTAAAACGTTCTAAAACGAAGTAAGTCTAAAGTCTAAGTGCCTTGACAAGATACACTATATTCCCAAGTTTTAAGTTTTACCCATTTCGATGTGATGATGTTCCACGTCGGTAGCAAAGAGTTGCTTAGTTTGCAGAGCGCCTAAAGGGGCGTGACTTACTCACACCCTTGCGTAGTTGTGAGGGTTGAGGTAATTCGCACTAGTGACGACTCAAATCTAACTCCTCTACATTTCTGTGGTCCTGGTACTTTGCGCTCCGTTCCAGCTCCCTGGCTATTTTACGTAAACATTTAAAATAGTGACATCTATGAACTGCTCGAACCAACAACTAAAACAGAGAGCGTCATCTGTGTGATTCTATGGGGTCTAGGTGGTTAAACCTCTTTGCAAATTCCACAAGGACACCTTGTCGCATAACAGGTTGAAACTAAGTTCGCAAGATGGTGCGCTAAATAGAAAATGTTGGCGGCACTACTTTAAAATACTTGATAGATATATGATTGGGTTAAGTGTTCATTGGAATTAATATAAAAATCTGGTTCTTGCCATTTTTGTATCTAACACAAGTATATTCAGTCAGGTATCAAGATGCTTTTTGCTTCTAGAATGCGCTGAAATGGTGACAACTTCATCTTCTTCTAACTTTTATAAATACCAACAAAAAAATCAATTATTTTCTCTTATCCCCAAGGTACAATATGATAAAAAAAAAAACGAAATTAAGCGCGAGGAATACCACAAAACCTAGAATTTAGGAACCAAATACTTCAATTTTAAAAAGCAAATTGCAGTTCCCTCGCACTTGGGAGCAACCACCTCTCATTTAGTATCATTGATCTGAAATTCACCAAAGAACTTTTTTAAAGTAAATTATACATTTTGGATGTATCTTTGTGTCACACAACAACTATCTAGCTTTCATTAATCTCTCGTTAACGCGTACTCTGTGTTCATATAGGTTATCTTCTCTATTTCCTTCATTTTCTCTGATTTACTTCCGTAGCTATTGATGTAGAACTTTAATTTCAGACTGCTGACGCAATTATTCTCTATGGACCATTCCAAGCTATAATCCAGATAAGTGTCATTTTGGTGAAATGATCGGAGCAATAGTTTTAATATATCTACCAACACTAAACTAAGAAGTTCTAAATGCCGAAATAAGTTCAGAGGCCAAAGTCTCTTTTAAAGCCCAGACAGGTACCTACAGATACCTACTATAAAGAATAGTAAATAGCTTACAAACAGTTAAAATACATGAATTTATATAAATGGTTATTTGAATACGGATCACTAATTATCTGACAAATAAATTGAAGGCTGGTAGATAATTTATAGTTGTCAAACTAATGCAAATAGATAATTGGATAAATTACCAGTGAACAAAAGATCAAATGCAGACAACAAATTATAGATAGTAGATGCTTATTAGCCGGTAGCTATATAAATGTTCTACAATATATTCGTCATACATAACACATACCTAATAAAATACTAATCCGTGACTCGATTGAGGCGGGACGAAAAGTTAGCACTTTTAGTAGGAAGTAAGAAAATCTAAAAAATGTTGGAATTAGACGATGCCATGAAGTAAGTTCCAGATAAATAATTGGTCCATCATAACTGGTATCCTGCAGCTAGAAAAACGCAGTTCGGTATTTTGTAAAACGTCATTAAATTAATAAAATATTGACGACCCGATTGGCGCAGTGGCTATGCGACTGGACTGCTGCGCTAAGGGTCGAGGGTACCGAATCCGTACGGGACAAAATTTGTGCGTATTTCGAGTCTCGGTGTTAGTGTATGTGATATTACACGTTTGTGAAACGCGCCCACGATACAGGAGAAATTCACGTGCGTGTGAACTGAGGGACCATATCTTATTGCGTGGGACAATTTTTTTATAAAAAAAATAGTTATAGGGATAGTACCTACCTTCTTATTTTGTCAATTGCTAGTTAAGATTTATATATGCATATACAAATTGAACTACCTAAATCCTGGATACACCATGTTTACTATTGACAATAAGATCATAATATCACCAGATTGTTCTTGTATGCATTATTCGTCTTCCGTGGTTTTATTAGATGACCTTTGACTTGGTAGCTGGTATAATGGCATAGCATATGTTTTGGAAACCTCGTGGATATCGTAAGTTATTACTTTTTTAATGTGCTGAGGTCATGTTATTGTTAAAAAGTATTTTTCTTACAGAAAAATCACCTCCCCTCTGGAATTCGTGTACGTCAACGTACTTCGAATTTCATTAAAAACAATTTGCTTTTGGCCGTCTGAGCTATTTGGAGAAAAAACATGGAAGATATCTAAATACAGGGCTTCGATAATAATAACGCTGATGTCGCTTACTTTGTATTCTATCATCGACTTCTTCAAAGATCATCACAAATCGTTGAGCATGCTTGAAATAGGACACATGTGTTTAACTATGTTCATGACTTCGTTAGCGTTGGTAAGTTTTCAAACTCTCTAGATAAGTACATATAGGTTTATTATTTTCAATTTGAATATTTGAACGATGGTAGATTTTTAGCGGTTTATCTAATCCTAAGCACTTACCTAGTCTTATGATAACGGATTGCCTTATTTAATCTATTGTATTTATGTTTCAGTCCAGATGTGTTGTATTGCCGTTAAATTACAAATATAAAGATATACTGATAGTCTTTTTAACATCAATGCATCTTTATTATCACTCTCACAAATCAGACTACGCTAAAGCGGTAAGATATTTTATGGTTGTCGTTTAATTTTATACAACAAGGATAGGCAAAGGTAGGTCTAGGTAGTACCTACTAACAACATTTGGCCAGTAATGTTTTAGGGCCCATGTAATAGGGAGTGAGCTTATTGCCACTCACACGGCACAAATCCAGACTCCGTACTGCTGCTGAGAATCACGTAATGGAAAAACCAAATAAAACTTTGCCCGACTTGGAAATCGAACCCGACCTGATGCCTCGGATATATTTGGATGCGGCTTTTTACAATTTAAATAACATAGACAACAACAAAGCCACATAATACCACATATACAGTAGGTGTAGGACCTACTGTTATGTATTAACAATATACCTAAGTACCTACCTAGTAACCTATATAATTTATAGGTATCCATAGGTTATGTATAGATACTATATAACATTTTTCAATATGTACTAGGAAACTTCTGAAAACGACGTTGGCCGAAACCCGTTAGAGTCACCCTATTTACCTTTACTTGTTTCAGATGCACATTCGAATACATAAAATTTGCCACTATGTAACATTAGGGCTTTTATCACAAATGTGTGTTGGTTTAACCTTATTTAACACAATCCCTATTTATCTAAATTATTCAACGGGTAAATTTCAACACGAATATTTGGTAAACAGTACCTACGAACTAGCAGTATTTATAAACTTCCCTAAAGATGCTACTACGAATCGTGACAGTTTCTTTATTGCATATGCTTTAAACTGGTAAGTTATAATAATATCTATGTAGAAATAGCTATACTTTTAACTTTTACCCCTAAGATCAACTATTAAATCAAAAAATTGTTTGTTCCGATTCCAATAGTTTAACCAGAAATAAAAGGTTATGTTTTCAAGGTTCTTACGCAATGCATCCTGGTAATATTGGCTCTTTTAATGCTAAAATTAGATTTAAGTTAGTCTTACCAATTGAAACCTGTCTAGTGTATTTACATAAAGTGACACAAGTTGGGGCAAGCGTTGTATAAACGAACACTTACTCCAATCTTTTCGAACATTGAACATTGATATGTCATTAATTACATTAACATTTGCACAGGTGCGCGACGTTTATTTGTTCAAACTGCGTTATCTCGACAGATGTCTTGCTTTTCTTGATGATTTTTCACTTATACGGACACTTCAAGATACTATTAAACCTAATGGCTACTTTCCCAAGACCAGCTGACACCAGAAATGAATTAACTAATGCGATCCAACAAAACCAAATGTTCTCAGAAATAGAGTCGGAAGATATTCATCGAAGGTTGAAGGAATGCATTAACTACCACATTTATATACTCGAGTAAGTACCTACGCCTACCGTCTAAAACTGTAAATATACCTAGGTACCTAAACAAAAGTCAAAATAATAAACATTTTAATGGTTCCACTTTGTATTCTGGGTATAAAATATTCTAGTTCTTGGTCATCGAACGATTGCCATTTAAAGTTTTTGGCACACTCAAAGTTTTTCACACCTTTACACCTCAGGTTGCTTTTGATGCAACCCAGCAGCGCTACCTACCACTCGCCCGGCTGCATTGCACACTGCACAGTCGCCAATATCGGAAAGCACTGCATACAAAATGATATCTTATTCATACAAGAGTCGAATGCTAATTGTAGGTGCTAACGAGAAGTTACACAAGTTCCCAAGGGTTGACGGAGACCAGGGATTTTAAGCTACGATCCTGACCTTCCTACTCAGACTCCGATCTCATTCTGGCAAATTTGGACAAAATAATAATACTGAGCTTTCAAGACTTTCAATATCCCATTATCACTTTGCCTTGAATCATTTTCCCTTAAACCAGTTCTAGGAAATTACCTACCTATTGCAAACAATAAATATAATATTTTATGAGAATGTTCATGACCAACCTTGCTACCTAATAAATGTATGTTACAGCTTTACAAATTCCATGTCTGAAACGTTTGGACCGACATTATTAGTATACTTCACGTTTCATCAGGTATCCTGCTGCTTATTACTTCTAGAATGCTCTGAAATGGTAAGTAACACAAATTAGTACTTGGATGGCAATGAAACATAATATATGGTTGATAGTCAAATTTCAGTTAAGACGATAGCAAAACCCTCATAATTACTTTTCTCTCTTCTCTAAATCAATAATTTTATTTTCTCCACAATGTAATAAGCTCATTATATTACGTGTGCTAATATAATTAGGTACCTACGTATCCAACGTTATATATTATGTAATAATGTGGATGGAATTGTTACTGGTTCCAAATCTAGACAGAAGCCTGTATTCCTGGGTGATTTCAGGTCAACCGACAAAGATGTTAACGCGTATTTATTGTTTCAGAGTGCAGACGCATTATTTCGCTACGGACCGTTAACTGTTATAGTTTTCCAGGCCTTAATACAAATAAGTATTATTTTTGAAATCATTGGAACAGTGGTAAGATATACCTAGATATAAGTGTTAACTATATGTATTGCGTAGGTTGTATGGGCAGGCAGTATAGTAATAATGTGGTTTTATATAACAGGAACTTTCTTACTGACAATAGGCAATTGTATCCATGGAAATCAACTCTAGGACCACTAGCTAGATACGAGAACTTTACTGACAGCGGCCTATAAGTTTTCCCTCAGTCAATAAACTATGTCGGTTTTCACTGTGGTAAAAAAGATTGATCGAATTCAAACATACTTACCTACTTATTACAGAGTGAGAAATTGAAGGAAGCAATATATGAAATGCCATGGGAGAGCATGGACCTTAGGAATAGGAAACTGGTTCTGTTTTTCCTGATGAACGTACAGACCCCTGTACACGTGAAGGCCATGGGAATAACAGATGTTGGCTTGCAGACTATGGCGACGGTAAGGACGCATTACGTATGACGTCAAACTATTCACCATAAATTGAATAAAACGGAATTATACAATTCATTTTAATGATGATACATAACAATTGTTTTACCATCTACAAACTAACCTTGGATACTTTGAAAATTACGTATCTACTACATAACACTCATGATTTTTTTGACCTGGATAAAATATTTATGAAAATTGTATCTTATAATATACAATACCTACGGTATAATTATGTAGGTCATATTTTTATTTTTTCATACGATACCTTAAATCGTTAGGATGATTATAAAACATAACATCACGCCTGTATTCCGCGAAGGGGGAGGCAGAGGTGCATAATAGTACCTACCAACATCCACATTTCGCCAGTTTAAGACCCAGTACAATAGGGGTCGAGCCTATTGCCATTAACCCATAACCTGGCCCGGGATATATTATATCGTAAATTTTTATTAGCCTTTCCTATGTCCTACTGCTAAGCAAAGCCATCCTCTTTATTTTTCCACAATTCTCTCCTTGATGAAATAAAGATGTTTTAAAGTAAGTTTCACAGTATTTTTTTATATTTTCAGATATTGAAGACATCAGTATCATACTTCACTTTTCTCCGCACTGTTCCAGGGGATTAATCTATTCTGTGAAATTTATTTTTATCAATTCTTTAATCTATGAATTTACCTACTTATAAACAACTAATTTAACTGTCCTCGTCACTAAAATGTTAAGTCATCTCAATACTTACTACTTTCTAGCAATTCTACCAACACACGTCGATTCAGACATTTTTATTGATTCACGTTTATGAAATAAAACAATGACAAAAAATTAAAAATATTTTATTGTAAATAATTTTTAAATAGATTTAATAATCATTTATAGCTTGTCTTACATGTAGAAGAAAATATATTCTGTCATTCATTAATAAATACAATTTTATACATACAGTTCGCTATTAGCCTACCTAAGTTAAATTGGCATACATTGTTTAAAATTCTACAATTGCTGCAACGATAAAATAAATAAATAATTGGATAATATCTATATACCATAGTGTAGTTACATACAGTGGGTGTTAGATACATTTTTAGGGTTCCGTACCTCAAGAGGAAAAACGGGACCCTTATAGCATCACTTCGTTGTCAGCTATGTCATCATCATAAACATAATTTAAGGTTTGTACTAGCTTGCGCACCGAGGTTCGGTGAGCGACTCCAACCCGCACCTTGACCGCATTTTTGTAACAAAAGTAGTCATGTGATGTCAATGTATAATGTAAAACTTTGCGTTTCTCAATCAACTACATAATAAAGCGGAAGGGTAATTTTACTCTCGTAAAATCACAGTTTTTATCAAGGCTCAATGAATTTATGTAAATAAATAACATTTGTGGAGAATTAATGTTTAATGTGACATTTAGCAGAGACTAAACCGAAGTTGAGGTTTACATTTACATTCACGTGAATAGACCTACAAGGACTAATATCAGTGAAATATCACTCCACAATATGCTGACTATGTCAAGTGGAGAATACTTAGCCTAAGTCCTTTTCCAAGGTCTAAAATATCTTCATAAGAAACCGCATAATAACCTGTTCTTAATTCTGTAATATCATGGTCATATTGATAAAACTTTCCATCGTAGCACACCACTGTATGAAAAAGGCTGTCTTTACACTACCATAACAATAATTGGCTTAATGTTGACAAGTAGTGTTGTCAGTATTTAAAGGCAACGTGTGGGCATTTTACAGCATGTACAGATAAAATTTTATTCAAACATTGATAATTATATTTTATTATTTCGGATAGATTAACATTACTATTTTTATTATATTAAATAAATCGTATTTACGGAAAATGATAGCCGAATACAATTGCTCTTTTTTCATAACATATTTCGCCCAAAACATTTATCTTATTATTTATTTATAGGGCTTTGTCGCTTATATTGGCGCCTATGTCCAGCAGAAGACTGCAACAGGCTAATGATGATGATTTATCTTACTCAATTTTATTATGACATCAAAAAAATACACGGATTACATACAAAAAACCCTTGATAAGCAGGTGGTTATAAATGTTTTTTATGCAAAGGGATGGACCAGAAAGGAGAATGGGCGTTTTGGCGCCAGAGTTGTATCTAACTGAACAGGAAAATCCAACAAAAAAAATAATAATATTGATTTGAAATAATCTGAAATCCATTTTTCCCTGGTACACATTCACTTAGAAGGCAATGTTGCTGTTTTCATTTTAAGAACAGGAACAGTCTTAACAATATAAAATGAGACATTGAGACAAAAATGTCTTGAATTTCACATTGAAACTTAATCAAATCAAATACCACTTCCCCTTTGATGATGAGCAGAGGGAAAGACTGAAGAATAAAAAATAACAGCGCCTATACCAATTTCGCTATTCACCTACAGATGTACGCAATTTTGAAAATCATCCCTAATCTAGTAACACATTGTCCTGTCTTTTATTTATTTATTAGGATCATCAGAAGTAAGTAAGTAACATATCCTGAACATTTATAAATATCATAAGGTATGTAATAATTTGTCATAATTATTAGTTCAAGCATTTCTACTTCGAATTTTCCCATTATCAGATCAGCTATGTATGTTGGAGCAGTAAAATTAAAAGTAAAAAATAGCATTTCAACAAATATCACCCATCATTTTCCATAAATAGACAGTCTTGTATCTAGGATACTCGTCATAATAACAAATAACTTCGCCATAAACTTTGTCAATTTCATAAAACATTGGGTTGCATGCAAAAGGTGTGTATAATTAATTCTACGTACCATGAGGTCTGTGGATATTGCTTATAGAATCACTAGGTGTCGCTACGTCACCTTTAACTTGGACCTTATGGTTAAATTACGGCGGAGGCAAATCGAGGGTTTTCCTGACAAGTCGCTCTGCAATATTATTGAACTGATCACGATCTTCTCTCCACATTTTGGCTGCATCTACATTAGCGCCGCTTTCGTCATTTGGTTCTGGAATCATAAGGGCGGTTATGACGTAATTGCCTTTTAATGAGCGCAGCGCCTGACTTGTTCACTTAAGTTCTTAATGGAAGAGTACATTATTTTTGTTAATAGTCCTGGTATATAACACGCACATGGTAGCAGTAAGTAATACAAATTATGATAGGCCAAAATTAGAACGCAAAACAAGATAACACTACCACCAATCGCACCGAAGCACGATACATTTGATAAACATCAGATACATTCGCAAGAAAACACATTGAGAAAATAAAAATGGATTAATATTTGGCAGTACCTACCGGCTAGCATGCTGACAACAGAGAGTAATATTTTCTCCACACTTTGTACAGGCGACCATCTTTCAGCACTGCTCTCATACCCCATAGGGTCATCTCCCGGCGCATGCAAGATCGATATGCACACTCGACCATCTGCATATACTGAAATTATTTTAATTTTCATATTAATACTTACTGAAAAGCAATAGGGTACCTTCATCTATGTCAGGTTCAGGGCAACAATGACTATGACTACTAACATGAAGTCAAGGTCTGAAAGGTTTACTGTTTCACATACTAAGAATGAAGGGATGGGAAACATAATTATAAAGTGTGCCGTAAAGCTGCAAGCAGAGTGAAAGGCGACATATATGTCAAAATTTTAATTAACTATTCATCATTGAGTTATACATATCATAACATCACGCCTGTATTCCCGAAGGGTTAGGCAGAGGAGTACCTATAGTAGATATACCTACATTTCGCCAGTTAATTTTAAGTCTAAATGTAATAGGGGACGAGCCTATCACCCGGGCACAAATCCAAATTCCATGCTACTATGTAAATTTACCTTGGAAAAACCCAATAACACTTCGCCCGACCCAGATAAACCCAGGACCACGTGCTTGGCAGCTCGCTTAGCAACCATTACAGCTAGACCAACGAGGCATTCATCATATGAGGAAGGTAGACATAAAACTACAGGCTACCTGCCACCTTGTTAGTTTCATTTCTACTTTAGAAACAGCTTTTACTTTGTTATAATACATAAATAACAAGCTTACTTTTTTCTATTTTTATTTAATCAATAATGTAATCCATTGTGATTCCAATAAACAAAATAAAACGTCAAACAGAAATGTGCCACTACTTACTATTAGGATGAAACATGTCACAAATGAACTGCATTTTTGGAGGGCTCAGGGGATAGTCTGGTGGAAAAACGAGTTTAGCTGGAAATATTCCACCCTCAAAACACGTGCCTTCCGGACCTCTGTAAGAAACGAGGGAAAGTTCCATTACTAAATAACATAAAAATTTAAAACAGTAAAAGTCATCACAAGGAGGTTAAGTGACATGATAAAAAAATGAAATTGGAGTCACAATACTATTAGGAATTTCATTTCGATTTCAATACAAGTTGTTGATAATTATAAAAAGTTTTTGTCATCAAAAAGCCACCAGATGGCAGTTCTGTATTTGTAAAAGAAATAAAATTCAGTTTAAAAGCAATCCGATGACCAGACTTGGTACTGAAGATTCAAGTAGTAGCTGATTAGTACTGAGCATCTTCTGTGGGATAGTGGGAAGATTTTACAACCAATTAAACCAGTAGCTTATGGGCTACAACTATGAGTCAAAAAGACTACTTTTTAATACTAGCTTCATGGTTAGTAAACTCTACAGCAGATATGCTTGTGGTGAAATAGGATTAAATGAATAGTGAGCTAGCCACATTCTTTACAAAGATAATTTCTAATGTCAGAAGTGATTATCAAACAAACATGCTAATGGGTGTAAAAAGTTTGAATTGGGGTTTTGCACTTTTTTTTTATTAGCATTTTCAGTGTCCCACCGCTGGGCAAAGGCTTCCCTATTATTTTTCCGCAAAACCCTGTGTAATGCCATTACAGGCCATGTCTTTCCCTCAAAGGTGTCCAAGTTATCTCACCATTGCATTTATTATCACAGTAAAATAATTTCTTACGTTATTAGTGCCTCCCATTCAAAAAAGTTCTCTTCATTAATGGGCCCTGCTATTATGCCTTCGGGGGGATTGAGAGTCAGTTCTGTAATTAATAAAGTAGTTTTAGAAGCATGTACATAAAATTACAAGCTACACAGAAAAATTAAATGGATTTGAGTGGTTTCATGTAATTATAGTTACTATAATTGTCATAAAATTTACATATGTGTCTACAAAATTAAATATTTAAGTTTATTTTAGATTATTATTTGGAAAAATAGTTATTGGTAAAACACTACAAGTTAGTAATCATCAAGTTAGTGTTGTTAAGGAACATCAAACTAGTGTGACTATGTGATGTTAATTTAGTTCACTCTAGTATTTATTGTTATATATTTTAAATTTGTGGTCTGTGCCTGCCCAGTTAGATTTATGTATGTATGACTAGTATTATTAGAGAAAGCCAAGAATGTGCATAAATATAACCCAATAACAAAAGTATCTTATATTGTTATTATTCTAAATTTGGCAGTTATAGACACAATTACATTTTTAACTAGCTAATTAATGAATTAGGAATGACTGCTATAAATCTGCTGACACGCCAAACAAGTTTTAATTATAGTACTTAATTACTTAGATGCTTTTGGAAACTCTCTGGTTCAACATTAACCATATTTACGTTAACCTGTCATAAATATTACAATAATCTCACCTGGTTTTACAACTTTTGTCGTTTTATTTTATATAATCGACATTTTCATAATTAATTAATGATTAAAAATGGGATACCTACAAAATTTATCAATAACGAAAGTTTACAAAACGTAATGGTTACACACGAATAAACTTACGTTTATATTCAGCCATTAACCGCCTTAGAGCTGACCCAGCCATGGTTTTAGGAAGCAGCTGTAGTTATTAATTTCATCAAATCAAAATTAGAAGCCAAAAGCTGTGGCTGCAGTGTTAAAGCTGAATTGCTAACAGCCTGACAGCTGTGAAGTGGTGAGCAGTGCCTGAGTGCTGCTGTGCTGTGTCGCTTTGTCAGAAAATATTGTTGCCAGCATGGGCTGACAAATAAACAACATTATAATTTATAACATTGTTATTAAACATTATTTATTTCATTGCTGCCTTTGCACTGACCTCTTTTAATATATGCATAGATAAACTTTTTCCATGATAGAGGCCAGTGTGCATTTGTATGGCCTTTTAATTTTTATACTACTTGCTCATGTTCAACTTTTTGTAATTGATAACAAAAGTTTAGACGATTTTTTCTGTTCCGTGATTTTAGAAATATGGCTGGTCATTTGTTTATTGTATCTTTGAACCACTATGATTTTAACGAATATTCATTTTAATATTCATTCAGATTGACCGTTGGGTTAATGCTCTAAGGATTGACCAATGACCACATCATGTAGCATAGACAATAAACTACGCTATTCATGCACTATTCATAGCCATAGAGCTTGACGCTTCATAGTCTATGGGAAACAAGCAAAAGAAAAGCGCATTTTTTGAAATGTATGTTGTCATAATTATCAACGTTGAACGTTTTAAAATTATTTTCAGGGTTCTGAGGTAGATTTATGAGTTGTTTTTTGTCTTTATAACTCAACTTATCTGTATGGAAATAAATTTGTTATAGGGAAAGTATATTTTTAGGTCTAATGCTTAATTTAACAAAGTAAAAAAAAAAAGACTTTGTTGGTAGTTAAAACTATTAATCTAACAAGTACAAAATATTTCATACACGATGGAACAAATTGGGGAAAATGTGTCGTCATCCTCAGAGTCGTTGGTTCTGATGCATGGAAATCCTATAATTCAAGTAAGTGTAAATATTAATAAATCAGAATCAAATTTTTTATGGTTTCATTTTACAATCTTGCTGGCGAAAGCGGTGGATGTGTTTTTGTAAAATAGTATATATAGAATAATAATTATGACGATGCTTTCTAAAGACACATTTTTGTCGCCATCGTCAAGAGTTGCGGGCGGCTGGATACAAATGGCAAGTTGTCGTTCATTGTGGCGTTCTAAGGGGGAGGCCTTGCTTTGCATATCAGTCGACGTCTTCCGGCTGCTGATGATGATGAAGGGGCCTCTTTGTTAAGTCATTTTTCCACTGATTTCTATGATTTTTCTAATAATTACGTGAAAACTTATAACCAATCAAAAAGGAAAAATCTTTAATAATTTTAGAGTAGTGCAATATCCACTGTGTAGGTAAAAAACAGGCTAGCCCTGAAACAATATTTCGACATGTTTGTTTTCATAATCTGCTGATGTTTACCAAACGATTTGTTTAATACTTGATTTAAAAAATTAAATAGCCTAGGTAGATCTCAAATGCTAAATTAAATTTTGTCGGTTAGGTCGTGCAGAGATAAGAAAAAAAAAACATAAGGTCCCACCCAACACCTTCCTTCTTTGTCCTTCTGTACTCGACTATTCGTGAATATGATACTAGGGTTGAATTGATATAATCTTACTTTGTAATACAGTTACAGTACCCTATGTTGTGGGAAGAGGAATCATCGGCTAACTTCACATGTCGGTTGTGTATGAAAACATTTTACAATAGAAATGCGTTACAAAATCACAAGAACACGCAACACGATGATGAAACAACGGCTAGTGACGGAGATTACCAACCAAAACCTGCACACCAGAATGATCAGGCAAGTCGGCAATCGGTATCGCCGTTTTATGAATTTAACGGTGTAGTATACTGTGAGTAGGTGCGGCTGAATAGGAAAGGTTTCTCCACGAAATACCGGTAAGTATAATTAGCACTGCTCCCTTACCTAATACTAATACTACCTATAAGCACTGCCATTCCCTATGCTAATAGGTACATAAAGTTCCGCCTGTTTCCCAGAGATGTAAGCAGAGACCGTTTCTATTTACTTCGATACTAGCATACATTCGCGTTAATCACTCTCATTACATTCCTCATACAATTTTGTCGGTTTAAAAAGATACGTAAGTAAACTTTATGCTGAACGGTTTGTGTCTACCTTTTTAAAACATTTTTTTAAGTCGGTAATTCTCTGTATTTATTTGTTCTAAACAAACGTTAATTATAATCTCCCACAGAATATAAACGGCCTTTGCGGTTTCAAGTTTATACCGCTTAAGAATAATGACGATCAAATCGCTGGAAGAGACGGTTTGATCACCCGTACCTTTTCGCAAGATACTACTTACTTGATCGTTAAAATTGAAGGGGACGATATCGATAGCGATGCCATGAAACGGTCCCGACTGGATGGAGTTGTCAAAAGAACGCAAATGAAACCTAAATCCCCTATAGATCTGAGGTACGTATCCCCAATGTACGTGGTTAACTTGCTTTGGCATATAAGTAGGTACGTGATAGTTATAAAAGTTGTAATCTTTTTACAAATACTCCACTTACGGCAAAAAAATTCATTTATCTAATAGCATAAACAATAAAAGCTAGTAGCTTTAACATTGCAGAGAAGCAGCACAGATACATGTTTACTAATTAAGTATTTGTTACCACAATATTTCACAGCGTTTTATTGATAAGAATACGAATCATGCAATTTGTTACTGTAGATAGTCTGGTAGAGAATCCTGGGGTCTTATTTTTTATTTGTTTTTACCAGGGGCCCCTTTACTTGCACTTTTCCTTCAACCCTGCGTCCGGATCTGCAGTGTCGTCAGATCTTCTTCAACTGCTGTGATTATTCAGTGCACTATCGGGAAGAGCACACTAAAAGACGCAAGGCCGCGCTGCGCTGTCAAGTGTGCGAGAAACGACTCGACCGGGACTTCTACCCGTCAGACTCGATCGCTGCTCAACTTCACGCAGCAAATCCGTTTACCTTCTCTTGTCGCATTTGCAGTCAAACATTCCTGGATAGCACCGTGTACGACGAACACAATCGAATTGTACACGCAAAGACGAAGCCGCATCAGTGTTCGATATGTGCTAAACGATTCACTCAACAAGGCGGCTTACAACAACACATGCGAATGCATACGGGCGTTCGCCCTTTTGTTTGCACATTTTGCCCAAAAGCGTTCACACAGAAGGCTGGGCTAGACCAACATCTTCGGACTCACACTAAAGTGAAGCCCTTCAAGTGCGTCATATGTAGCAAGTGTTTTTCTCAGTCGGTGCATCTTCGCCAACATATGCGTACTCATACAAATATACAGCCATTTGAGTGTTCCGTATGTGGCCGAAGATTCAAACAAAGTAGTCATTTAAATTTCCATATGCGCTCCCATGTTGGCGATGGTCCAATAGGCGACAATTATGCGCAAGGAGACCGACATGACAATCAAATGGAATTCTTGAACATAGCTAACTTGCAACCAGTGCAAGACGGCGAGACTTTGTACTATGCAGCTGAATTGTCAGTGGACCCGACAACAAATCAGAACCCTTTTTCCTTCCAGCCACAAGTGGTGATTCCTGATAATGTACTTTCTTTATGATTCTTTTTACAAACAAAAAATATTGGGTTGTTTATTTGTCAATAGTTGCTATTATTATTTCTTTAGACACTGTTACTAAATTAGTTTCTTATCTATGTCCCACCTGTGCTGAGTACCCAATAGTTCTTGTTTGAAGCTTATAAATAATACGTCGACGCAATAGCGATCCGGACCATAAATACCTGTCTTGCATGTAAAGCTCTTAAGTAAAAAGATGTAATGTTTAATGCAAAATAAATCAATTACTTCTAAGCATAAAACGTTTTTTTCTTTTCTACCTTATTCCAGTGTAACGAGGTGCTGCACGGCATGCTACATTGCATTGGGGAGGATGCAGTGTAATCCGCCGTGCGGTTGTTACCTACATACAATGACAAATCAAATTTAAAACAAAATTTTGTATAAAAAAATATAATTATGATATATGATATGGGAGTAAATAAATATACCTATAATTATTATTAAAATGACTGGCGTATGACAAACCCCACTAACGAGACTTCAAGCAAACGAATAAGATCGATAACGTTGCATCGTGGGAACAACTGCAATTTCCCACTAAACGGTGCAATGGTTGCATGCAAGGTACCAGGAGAACATGATAATAAAAGAGATATAGAAACGTAGTGTAGCTACAGTGAAATACCTATATAATAAAATATGCTCATTGCACTTTCCCACTCCTACATGGGGGGAATAGGTTGTACTTTCCTGCTTCCACGCTGTTGGTATTGGATGCATTTGAGGATGCGCACGCAGTAGTACAAACTTTTTAAATAGTATGTATGGCAGTGCCCGTACAGGGCTTCAACGAGTAAAGACTAGGTTATGAAGAACCAACGTCGTAGTTTAAATTGGATGTCATTTGAATGCTTTACAAGATGGGAGGGATTGGGATGATTATTGGATTTGTAATGATAGTCTATCCTATATCAAAAATATGGATCAAATACCTAACACATACCATCTGAAGTTTTGTGCAATTAGTGTCAAAAAGTGGTAGGTACCTCAACAGGAGTTCGTAGATATTGCACAAATTAATCACATTCTTTGGTTAAAAAGTGCAATATATATTTATATACATAGATAGTGTGGTGTTAAACAAACTCTTTAATCGTTTTTTTATCACTTTATAGACTTTTCATGATTTTGTCAACTAGCTTGATAAGCTGCTTAGCATGGGCGCTCGGAGTTAATTGTACAATAATGATTAACAGTTGCGTTGTACCGTTATCTTAAATGGTACCTACCTACAAATACAAATATTACACCAAATTAAAACATAATTGTATTTTAACATGACAGTGCAAAGTGCATAATAGTGATAACGACAGCTGTTGTTTATTTATAAGAAGATATTATAACATGGCTCGGAATCTTGATAGTTTTAGTTTATGCAATACATAGATTACATAGAAGTAAAGGTACTCTATATTTTTATACGTACTTTTTAGGTAGGTAATTTTTAGTAGGCCTACAAGTTAATAAAATATAGGCAAAGGTACCAAAGTTAAAAGTATTTTATAAAAAAAATATTTGTACAGATAAACGTATCTAATATCATTGCGGAAATGTCAGTACCTAAGATAGAAGTGCGCTTGTTATGATGTATGCAAACTATTCGTTTAGACAAAGGTATTGGTGCGATGACGCGTCGTCAAAACATGTATGGCCGGCGTGTGGGTGCGGCGTGTTGGCTACATTTCGGTGTCTTGTATATTTTCTTAGAGCCGCGCATGGCACACCAAGAAAACAAAGGGATCTAACTGATGGCTGCATCCTGAGTGAGCTACCCTATTGTTAGGAGTTGACCTTTGTAAACATCATCTAATTTGGTGAAATTTATATTTCTACATTATCATGACTTCAATCACTTTAACTCGGTGATATTAGGTACTGTGACTTTGATGCGATACGAATAATATAATTTTAACCTTATTCAAATTCAAGCTAATCTAAGGCAATTAGAATAGATGTGTAGTTCTGTTCATCGTTCTAGTTTATTGCATTATTATAGTAAAAGTAGGTATGGGAAAGTATCGGTAAGAAACTACATAGTAACTAATTGAACATCAAATAGGTTTCTACCTGTGTAGTATCTCTATTGGATATAGGAGGACGTTGTTCAAAGTTAATACTTATTCTATCTTGCTACTACACTACACTTCTTCAGGCTGAAAGTCACAACAATGCATATCTACGTCATGTAGGTAGGTACATATATTTAACAAGGTATGTACTTAGCTGGTGCATAATGCATTGTTTCTCAAGATTGTAAAGGATGTGAACGGGGTAGGTATGATAGGTGTGTAGTTAATGTAAATCCCTGGTCTTTGGCTACACCTGTGGGGAACAGACGTGACTTTATATACTTTGTTATTACAATAATTGTAGACGAGGCTAAAGATAATGTTAAATCATCTCCCTGTTTTTAGATAATATACGATATGTAGCGAGTGTAGCGGTGTTCGAGCAATACCTTAGTCCTCCATACATGTCCCGATGTTCTCTTGAGATAATCTTTTACCAAACTCTAAAACATTTAAGTTTTTTCCACAGAATTCGATATCAATTAGTAAGTTTTTTAACCTCAGTAACGCACATGTGGCTGTTGTGTCAGCCGTGATTTACATTTGTTTACATCCGCTGTCCGAGGGTTAAAACGTAACCTATCTGCCGTAAGGGTTGAGTCCAAATATGTATATGTAAAAAACATTACTGAAAAAAGCTCACAAAAAATGCTAGTAGAGCGGTAAACCTTTTTGTGACATGACTATTGTAATCCAGATCGCAATGTAGATGTCTACAAAATAATTAAATTATTCATAGTACAGTACAAATGTATAAATATTCATAAAAAATAACTATGCAATGGATGTAGTCATCCCTGTATACAGTACCGAGAAACCTTACAGAGATTAAAATTAATTAGCTTAAACTCACGTAGGTTACTCATAAGTATTTTTAATAATTACATTTATATGATGAATGTAACACGAACAAGTAATGTACATTGTCTTAATCTCCTTGTGCGGCATGAACAAAAAGCATTGGAAAGATTTAAATTCCCCCTAACGCCTTTTATGTGGCCGTCAGCCGATGGTGTTGTTTACATTTGCCGTCCGTTAATGGATCCTGTGTCATGCAAATGTAGGCGTAGTGATAGAAGTACGGCTAATATTACTCTGGCCCATTATAACTTACGTTCATTTATAATGCTGACTCAATAATTTGTGTGTGTATAAAATTCTCACACTGATAAACCCACAGCGAAACATTATTTAGATCACAGTTCTTTTTTCATATCGGAAATCTGAAATTAAGGTTTTCTTAGTGAATTATTAAGTACCTGCCAGATTTAAGTACAGTACGGTGAAAATCTCAGGCTAAATAATAGCGATAAGTGAGGAGGAATAAAGACGGAACATTCTAGGCTTAGTAAAAATCTGTTTATTAGGGTCCCGTACCTCAAAAGGAAAAATGGAACCTTTATAGGATTACTTTATTGTCTGTATGTCGGTCGGTCTGTCAACCCTTTTTCTCAAGAACTCGTGAAGATATAAAGTTGAAATTAATATCAAATACTCGGGCCTTGAAGCTGTGAAAAAACTAAACTTCTAAGCCAACACAATCAAAATATACGAGCAATTATTCTGATTATTTTACAATTTTCACATTCATAAATATAGAATTTGTCAAGTCTTACTACAGTAAAGTAAAAAATTTGAAAACTATAAATTTGTAGTTACATCACATAAAAAGCAAGAATAACTTATTTGCAGTTGGTAAAGCTACCACCTATAGGTATCAATATATTGGAGCAACAGATTTCCTACGGCAAAGTTAAGTTAGTACATCAATCCATTTATCTTTTCGTTAGAGCAATGTTATTATCATATGTATAAACATAATTTAAAGTCTATACGGAATTCTTGGTGCGGGAGTCCAACTCGCGCCTTGACCGGTTTTTTTATTGGTGCCCAATGCTATCTACGAACACTATCGCTCAAAAGTTTCACAGACACGAAAGAAAAGAAATACTTTATCCTAATTTAAGCACACATTTGTATTTTATGTAAGTAATACAAATAGCAAGCTGACGGAATCGTCTGGCGCGGAAATTATTTAATAAAATGCAGCACTTGGTATGTACATTTTTCAAATTGACGACTACAATCTATTCTAGTATAGATTAGTCGATACAAAACATCGATACTCTGTGTTTTCTTTGGAAAAATGCCGAGACGTTAACATATTAGCGGCGGAAAAGAGAATTGATTTGCGCTTGTGCAATTTTGTTACACGCAAAACTAGTCGGTGCATATTTAGTATTATGGACATGTAAGTATTTAATTAATCTGCTTATTGTGCATTACATGAAATACAGAGTCATTGGTATCTATTTCCCAAAGGTAGGAACGACGTCTTTTAATAATTATTTAGGTTTTGTGTAATTAAACTTTGCTGCTTTAAAACATTGCGCCGGACATGTCTCTTGTTGTAATTAATAATTCATCATAATTGTTTACTTAATGGCCAGTTTTAACATCGAAAATTGACATTGAAAGTTACACATTAATCATCATCAGACGGAAGACGTCCACTGCTGGACAAAGGCCTCCCCCTTAGAACGCCACAATGAACTACAACTTGCCTTTTGCATCCACTTATTAAGTTAATATTTATATTATCTACGTTTGTTAATCGGACTTATGGGTAAGGTACTAAAATCACACACACAAAAACGACGAAGTACTTCGTCGTTGTCATCGTCCTTTCAGCTTCATAGCATTGTGGTCTCTGAAAAACCGCCTCGCTTGCTCAAATCAGGAACTTGACAATGTGTGTCGAAACGTGTTACGTGTCGTTGTAAAAAATGGGTAAAGAAGTAAGCTCTTAATCTTATATTAGCATTTTTACTTCGTGCAGAGAGAAGATTCGTTCAAAAACACTGTCTTAAATTGTTACTTTTAAGTTACTTACAGTGTAAAAATATAAAAAATGTTCATTCACTATCATATATTGACACCAAGACCTGAAGTGACGACCTCGACCACTCTGTCAAGAGTGATAACGAAGAAGAATGAATGATATATACTTTATTTTCATTATTTTAATTAATTGAATCTAAGTTTCACTTTAGAGCCAAATTAGTATTAAGAACCACTGCATTTATAGATTGTTTATATATATTCTGACAATATATATGTACTTACTACATATCTGTACCCACCCATCGTAAGTCTTCACAGTTTCAAGTAAAGTAGCCAATGAGAAACACATGCACGCGTCATGCATGCTTCCTAAAACTGTGCATCATAAAATGTGATGGAAACGTTCCAGCCTCTAAAGTCTGTTTCTCATTGCCCGTCTGTATTCTGTAAGGAGCATTCACAGAGACGTTGGGTCGCGCAAATTTGTCTGCTCGATGCTTCCCGTTGTTGACTGACGCTGCGCACATGGCCTGCGCGTCATAAAATGAAATTTACAACCATGTTTCATGCGCACACGACTTTAGTCTGAGATACATTTTATGTATAATGTTACAACAGTAATTTGAATTTCTTTTTCATTTCATGTAACATTATCCTTGGTTTGGTTGAACGAGTATCTTGCTAGTGTTAGTAGTTTCTAGTGTACCTAGTGTTTTTTAAAGTATTTTTAATAACGAGCACGTATTTTATTATGTTGTTTTCGTAACTATTTTTTATTTTTATTTACCGAGGATTAGTCTAAGTACTTCGTTTCAAAAGTTGTGCGACACGAATAGTCGTTACTAAATATACCAGGGTTTTAATTAACACTTTTAACTGTAAGTAGAAGATTAATACATTCTAAAGAACTATCTGATGCCCTTTGGGATGCAGGATGAACCTTTATCCATGATGTCGTTCTTGAATTGAAAGTAACTGTAAATGACGTAAAGGACTTACTTATATATACATATATACATTGCAAACTCAATAGGTACGTAGAGCGCATTGTACGCTACGTGAAACTCATACAATTACTAAGGTAGTTTATAATATACTTAGTTAACCGACAAAAATCGGAGGAGATTCTCAAGTCGACGCGTATACTTTTTATTGGCCCACGTATAACATTTTTCAGAGAAGTTCGATTTATTGTTACAATATTTGTAATTTGTGTCCTCAAGACCTTATCCTACGCCCATACAACTATAGACTCCTATAAACTGCATTGTACTGTATTTTCACTTTGCTATCGTAGAAATAAATGTGACCATAATACTACAGTATTGTATTTACTTAGTAATGTATCAATAAGATCAACTGATGAATGATTAGAAACGGGATATGGCACCGCGAAGACAGTGTGCAGGAATACAGCATGGTAGGTGTACCTACTACGAGAAAACAACACCTTAAATAACATTAATTTGTTAGCCATTCCCTATCATAAAATAGTTTCTTATGTTATCTAACTTATTACCGTATTTGGAGAAAAGAGTTAAACATGTATTTTACATTTAGTTATATATAGTATTAACATATACCTAGATGTATATCAATGATGACAGTGACCCGCTCGCGTGTTAGCGTGAAACAACGCCATCCCCCGTATGACCTAGGAAGCCTAGTTAAGTCTAATGTCTAACGCTTTGCGTTTATGCTACCCTGGTAAGCTGTCATTCCGAAGCTTGCAACGCTGCAATAGTGCATGGCTCAGGTCAGCCAAGCTGTAAAAGTAATAGATTGCGTTTGGCACTTTGTGAGCTACCGTTTTTGGTCGCGAAGGCTATGAACGATAGTGTGTTAATCGTCAATTATACGCTATTGCACATACTTAAGTAAGTATTGCTCAGTTATTTATTTAAAAAAAATATAGATTGAAATAGTTTTTAAAAATAAATTGCAATAATCTTCTCGTAGACCTGCGTAGCACCTGATAACAGATTACTTGTATGCAAAAATATTAATTTTATTGAATTAAAATAAATTTCTACCGGTATTTTATAAATATTAAATACTTAAATTTATTTATCAAGGGCATTTTCCCCCAGATCTCAATGATAATACAGTACGCCAAAAGATGCATTTTTTGCTCCTTTGATCGTAGGTTAATAGCAAGTTGCTACACACATTCTTAAACTTAACTAAAATAATGCTTTTCATTTGAAATAATTGAGTTTGTAGGATAAGTTAATTTCAGACAATTGCAAGATAAACAAACAGACAATTTACGTACGCAATCTATAGACCTACGCCAAGCAAAATCGTGATTACCTGTCGTTTTAGCCTTACGTTACAGTTTATATTATCAATATTAAATATTAGTTTTATCTGTTACATAAGGTTACCCAGGTACCTATGCTAAATTCAAGTTTTGTACGAAAACCCACCCTAAACATTTTTAAACCCATAAAGGCAACGCTACGTAGGAGTTTTCTTGCTTGTTTGCAGTGAGTTGCATGGCAGTTTTGCATTGCCAAGCCAACGACTACCAGGGTAACATGTACGCGGTAGGGTGGTAGGATTTGAGTACTGTATTTAGGTATCCTAGGTTACGGCGTATAGCTGGCGCATGCGTAGTACGGTAGGAAATGCATAAACCCTGAGCACCAACCTTAGACTGACATTCCTGGTATTATTTGTACCGGAATTCTGATTATTGTTCTTAAATAGGTACATGTTGTTCGTGTATAAAAGTTAGTATTTCGGTCATTAATATAAGTTTAGTAATAGTCTAGATTTAAACATGCAATTAAAGAGCGATAGGATCTGCAGATACTTACATTGATTGTATAATGTTTTACACTTAGTTACCACGGTTTCATCTACATGTATTAGTTATCAATGTAGTATTTATTTACGTAGTAGATACGATTTATTGAAAGTAATTGAGTACGCAAGCCGTTTTTGTGTATCGTTCGCTGCTTCCAACAAAGACGAAATTTCTTCATGAGCTGCGATGGGTCAAATTGGGGGTTAGGCAGAGGTGTATAGTACATCACACCAATATTTCGCCATGTATTTTATAGCAACCTAACATCACACCTGTATTCCCCAAAGGGGTAGGCAGAGGTGCACATATGTATAGCCCGCCCACGTTTTGCAAGTTAAGTTATACGTCTGTAATGTAAACGGGCAAAAATCCAGACTACATGCTACTGAGAATGACATGATGAAAAAAAATCAACACTGCCCGACCCGGGATTTGAACCCAGGACCTCAAGCTCAGTAATCACGCTTAGCGACCACTAAACCAAGTAAACTCAAGTGATTTTCTTCGTCC
Source organism: Abrostola tripartita (assembly GCA_905340225.1). Lineage (NCBI taxonomy): Eukaryota > Metazoa > Arthropoda > Insecta > Lepidoptera > Noctuidae > Abrostola > Abrostola tripartita. The sequence goes on from HG996486.1 coordinate 5,039,250, forward strand.
CAATGTAATAGGAAACGAGGCTATTTCTTGAGAGCACTAATCCAGACTCCGTGCTGCCACTGACTACCGAGAATCATCTAATTAAAAATTACCTATCCATTAAGCAACATTTGAACCAACCCGAGAACCGAACCCAAGACCAAGAATAAATTAACGAGCAACAAGGCAGTTCAACAAGAGACTAAGGTTTATACTGAAAATATCTTATGCTAGGTTATCAGCTCCCTTACCATGAACTCTTAAAGCAGGACAGTTTACGATGAGGAAGCAAGACGCCGCGCCGCTACGAGCAGTGTAATGCGGCGTCTCGCTTTCTCATCGTAAACTGTCCTGTTTTAAGAGTTCACTGTAAGGGGGCAATAGACTGCTAAAATAATTATTCTGGATCATACATGTATTTTTCTTAGATATAATGTAGTTTTATTACTATTTTATTCCGTTTATTCATAATGTATGTATTAAACTCATTACATTATATTTGTACGTAGTTTTTAACTCAGTTGATCGCATTAATTTGTTTGTTATGACTAGATGTGACATCCAAAACTATCTTTGTGGGTTGCCAATATTCACACGGCAGCAAATCTCTACAATGTTGTATATTTTCTCCTTAATAATCATTTTAGGTGATTCGCTAACTAAAACATACAATGAATATAAATATTTGAAAGATGTGTCACTACTCATACTCCATGAAATCAATATAACCTTTTTAACTTATTACCAGTACTGAAAACACAAAGAAACAGGTTTATTATCGATCGAACATTACTCTGCCCAAATGTGTGTACGGGTGGGACCTTTCTATTTTGGCTGGAACACAACTGATATTGAGTTTTGGTTTCCCCATATGAAAAGACTGGACTACCTCAGCTTTGATGACTTTGGACTAATGTTTGTCATAAAATGAGACCAGATTTAGTAAAAATCTTGAAGAATTCAGTGGTCCAATGTTTGGTGGTATCAAGAAAAGCTTCACTGCTCATTCTGCTCTGCATAATATAAATATCTTACATTATACGATTGTCTTGTATTTTTGCGAAACCATTTCAAGTAGCTTGCGTATTTTGTACATTATTTGTGTCCGAATATTGCGTTGTTAAAATACACGATGATGTTTATGTGAATATGAATATTTCTTAAGAACCCAGCCGATCCTATATGAATGCTATTGATATGGCAGTTGTAGATGTGATACTACATATTATTTTGGTTATGCCTCGACATCGTCATCATACAATGTAGGGTAAGTCTCATAATTATATAGATTGTAAACTGTAGAGTTTTCCCTATTTTCGGCGTTACCAATACGCATGCGTTATGTAAGAGGGGTTGTCAGTTAAAATAAAGGTAATTCCTGTATTCTAACCACTTAATGTCGATACAATACCGGCAACATTTTATTTAAATAGATAACTCACATGTTTATTCCAGAGATTGAAATTTAAGTAGTCGTTTAATGCTTGCTATTCATTAATGTTGCTTATCTCCAAAGGTTGATATCATATTTAAACACCACCCCATATTTAAAAAAAATTCAATTGTTCATATTATTTTTAATGCCAAATTAAAGTTGGATATTTAAGAATACCGTTGTATTTAATAAAACTAATAATGATTGTACATTTACAGGGTGTTACCAGCACCATTAAAAATATTCTGAAAGATAGAGAAGAGAAGATTGTCGATGGCAGTATGCCACGCCCAATGCACATTATTGATTAATCACAGAGTAACTTACTAGGGTACCATAAATCAGAAGATTTAGTCTGACTTCAGGAAACCTCGACGCATGCGTGTTGAAGTTGGAAATGCATTCAACATGTATGTACATTTATTTTAATGTCTAGGTATATGCCAGAGCCGGTGCCGGCCGGTGAAGCAGGCTGGCAATGCAATGTAGTATTTGTTAATAGCCGACTCAACACGAATGGGGTACGATGTAAACTTTTTCGAAAGTGCAATATTTCTGTGGGATGATAATAAACAGTTTATTTTTTACAGTAAAATAACACCTATACAAGAAAAGCCAGCGCAGGATGTAAAATCATTCATCTATATCAGGGTGGCTCTAGCTGCTGTGCCGCACCAGGCAAAAGTTTGCGAGACACATAATAAATAAAAACTTATTCACTGTTTAGATTTTTATTTTGTGATTAACATCATACTATGAATGGTATGGTTAGAAATAATTTAACCATCTTTAATTATATAGGATGATATGTTTCTTTAGTCTAGTGGTCGCCAAGCTCGACTGCTGAGCCCGAGGTCCTGGGATCGAACTCCGTGTCGGGCAAAGTGTTATTGCGTTTTTCCATTAGGTTTGTTCTCAGTAGGATACGGAGTCTGGATTTGTGCCCGGTTAGTAGAGTTACGTGCCAGTTAGTTATGTGCCGTGTGGTATTCGGCCTAGAATTGACCACCTACTTTTCTCCCGTGGGTGTCGTAAGACGTGGCGACTAAGGAAAAATCCAGATGACGGGCAGCAGCGTCTTCTGTAACTTGATCACCAATACCGTGATCCCCAAGACGCTTGCCAAGCGTGGGGATTATGGCAACCCCACAGGTTGCGGCCAAATTTTAAATGGCCATCCTACCTTTTTATGTTCTCCCAGATGTCTGTCTTTCCTTTGAATTATATTTTATTCAAAAAACATGTGGAAGTAGTTTTAGACGAAAAATCGTCTTTTTAACCGACTTCAAAAAAAGGAGGAGGTTCTCAATTCGTCGGGATCTTTTTTTTTTTGTTTTTTTTGTATTTTCCCTCATAACATAGTCATTTATGAACCGATTTGAAATTATTTTTTTCATATGATTGGGTTTACTTTCCGATTGGTCCCCTAGAAATTTTGTCATTACTTGATGATGAACTTCGAAGTTATGAAACGGAACTCCTCATAGGATCACAGCAAAACACCCGTATCTTGATGATATGATGATGATATTGCTTAAGTATAAGTAGTCGATAACTGACCACTATGTTGTTGTTAGTGGTTAGTTATCGACTACTACTCCCACAAGGGAGTGGGGGTGCGTTGACCCCCCTCCTATCACTTTCCTGGATTAATTATATCGTGTGAGGTATCATTTAAAAGGGCTTATTGTTTTGTGTGCGAAAGGATTTCAAATACTAGTCTCACAAAATTCTGGGGCAGATGAATTCTAGAAACCACTAAAAATGGTGAAAGAAAAAAATTAAAACCTTCAAAAAACTTAAAAGTGATAAATAATATTTTATCACATCACTTTACATAATCGAAGTGGAAGTCGGTTTCAACACACTAGCGGCCACATTTTGACAGGCAAATCTTCAGAATCATGGTCCTCTATAAATAATTATTTACAATAATATTTTACCTACACAACAAAGAATCAAGTAAAAAAAAAAGATTTCTATTGTGTTAATTAGTTTTACCCGGCAAATGGACTCGCCCCCTATCACGAAATTTCGTTGTATTAGACACCTCTGTCTACCCTATAGGCCTTTGGGGGAAAACAGTCGTGATGTTATCATTTATGCCATTAATGTGTTTTTGTATCTAGTTTCGAAGAAAATAACTTTTGTTCGATGTACGGTTCATGAAATTACAATATAAACGTATAAATAACATAAAAAAATTGCCCCAAAGCTGTGCCTATTTCTACCCGGTTGCCGACAGGTTGCAGCAAAATTTTAAATGGCAACCCTGCAGAATCATATTCCTCATTCGATAATTACACGCATGTATGTATATTTTACTCCTGTGTATTCTCTTACTTCAACTACCACTAATCTGTTGATGTTGCTAAAGTGTTAGTAATCACATGTTACAATGGCTAGGTACATGAATTACATTTGGGATGCAACTACTGCGCTAAGGGTTGCGTGTTCGATTCCGCACGGGACAAAAAATTGTGTGATCCGCAGATGTTTTTTTCGAGTCTGGGTGTTTGTGTATGTGATATTACATGTTTGTAAAATGCACCCACTAATTAAGTTATTAGTTAGCCGGAAAAATAAATTATCATAGAAGTTAAAAATTATATATAGCCGACCATGGTGACGAAATTTGAAGAAAATAATTATGAAAGAAAAGTAAATATATATGTTTTTCTTCTTGTGGCAATAAATATAATTTATAATCACTTTATCACATCACTGACGGAAGTTTTTTGTAATTGTCTCTGGGATTGTCTACGTACACTTTTGGGCATTACCTTTAAGGTGTTCGGATTTTAATTTTTGCAATTTCAGGCTTAGTTAATGTAGTAAGCGTTATACTCGCATTTTGGAATAGCCTAAATTTACTTTAAAAACTACATCCTTAACACGTATGGCAAGGTTGTATAACGAAAGGTCTTGGAGACATGAGGCCTGCCCTGACCTGTCTCTATGAGTTTTGTAATAGACGCTCCCTTTTGCCTGTCTGTCTGTTTGTTGCGGGTAATCTCCGAAACGGTTGAACAAGCAATTTGGCAAGCTGTATTGAAATGTAATTTATTAATTTATGTAATGTTTAAAGTACACTTTAGCCTGGTTTCTTTAAAATTTGTTCAAAGCTCTTAAAGTATGTAATAATATTATGTAGTAGCATCTAGCTGAACCAAGTCAATGTCGTGGTCCGGCAGAGAAAGAATGTTCAAGAAGTTAGACGATTGTTCGTAAAATTGTTTACTATTTTATTTACGTTCATTTCATTCTTTGTAAATCTCACTTGTGATGCAGATAAAAATAAAGGATTATTTTGAAAGGATTTGTATTTAGTTCCTAATTTATTATAAGTAATCATTACAACCTCTGATCCGTGTCTCGCAACAATTTCATATTACTAATCTGCACCGAGATGGTGTTAATACCTTTCAGGTATTCATTTCAAAGTAATGCCGCCAACATTTTCTATTTAGCCTACCATCTAAGCAACTTAGTTTCAACCTGGTAGACGACAAGTTGTGTACCCAGTGAAATTTGCAAAGAGGTTTAACCACGCAGACCTTATGAGATTACACAGATGTCGCTGGCTGTTTTAGTGGTTGGTTGGAGCAGTTCATAGATGTCACTATTATAAATATGTCCATGTAAAATACCGAGGGAGCCAGATAGTAGCACAAAGTACCAGGACCACAGAAATGCAGAGGAGGTCGATTTGAGACAAACCAGTATATAGTGGCACTCCATGGTGGCGCCACTGCGCACAGTGTGGCCAGAATATTGAATTACCATTTTAAAGTGGAATTCGAATAGGGGTACGATAAGTTCAATAAAGTTACCTAAATACGTCACGGTGTTTACAATGTTAAATAAGCAATGCAGAAATATGATTAATTTCGTATTTTATTAACATTTAGATTTATTTACTAAACAAACAATACTCAGTCACCGAAGAGTCAAATGAATCATCATCATCAGCATCAGCCTATCTCAGTCCACTGCTGGACATAGTCAAATGAATATTATCTCAAAATACAAAACAAACATTTTTGATGGTTAGATACCTACGTTACTTAACAAAAAGGGTACTATTTTGCTTTTAATGTTTGAATTTCAATACTTAATATGGCACCACATAGAACAGTGTGAATTTAGTTCCCGTATTATCGCCTGTCGTAATACACCGGTTTGAACCCACTAGTGATGTTCCTTCACAAAAAGATGAGATCTTTTCGCGCTTAAAAGATAACTGTTTTGCCAATCTTTAAATATTTACTAGTTAATGAATATTATAAATCTAAATGCAGAAAAAGCCTTAAATTTAAAACACAACAAATTACGATTTAGACACTAGTGAATCAGACCGTTTGCCGTGTGGTATCCGGCCTAGAATTGACCACCCCCTTTCCTCCCGTGGGTGTCGTAAGACTAAGGGAAAATCCAGAAGATGGGCAGCAGCGTCTTCTGTAACTTGACCACCAAAACTGCGATCCCCAAGCCGCTTGCCAAGCGTGGGGATTACGGCACCCACCCTTCTGAAAGGGGGAGGCCTTTGTTCAACAGTGGACGTCTATCGGCTGATGATGATGATGATGAATCAGACCCTTAGCATGTGTATTTATACAGCCACCACTAAAATTTATTTTAAATCTGTATACTATTCTGTTTCGCCTATGCTTCTTTATTTTCTGTAAGATATATCTAAAGCAAATATTTTTCAGTACAAGTATTAAAAAAAGAATATGTTAACCTTTGTTAATATTATTTTATCTTTTTCCTTTCAGTAAACCCTTCACTAGTACGGATTACCTCAACCCTCACAACTTGGCAAGAGTGTGAGTAAGTTACGCCCCTTTAGGTTTTCTACAAACGAAGTGACTTTTTGTTACCGACGCGGAACATCATCACAGAGAAATAGGTATAACTTACTACTTTAGAAAATAGTGTGTTTTGTGAAGGCAGTTTGTTTCAAAACGATTTACGTCTTTGTACCACGAGTCTTTTTAATTTCTTACACCGAACATTTGTTTACATGTAACCAGGTACCTTTATTAGTGGAGCGCCTGAATGTTATTATTGGAAATATTTTTATAAAAATAAATTGTTTTTATCTATCTAACACAAGACATGATAGTGTCTACGTTTGCGCAGGGCCTTATGAGGCGGGGCTACCAGCTACCAGGGTAACAAGAGCAGTATATTAAAGTTCAAATATCGATCTTGTCGCATCACAGGTACTTAGTTACGTATAGCTATGGCTACGGAATGAAATGTACAAAAAAGTGTATAGTACAGTCATATACAAATTATGCGATTACAATATTTTTTGTAAAATTAATATTTTCGGCGTACAGGTGCCGAAAGTGTCTTTTTTATAAAGCTTTTTAGCTAAATAATCTCATTTCCACACTACCTTGTTGTAAAGTTATTAAATTTTATGGCACGACAGTCGTGGCATACTTTCTTGTATGTTGAACCAAATGCTTGCCTATAGTCCTTACGTACTGCTTCCTTATATTTTACTTTTTTTTTACTTCTTTACAGTTACTAGTATTGTAGGATATTTTCTCATGTTTAATTTTGTACATATATGTTTATATCGTAAAATGAGTCGGAGAGAAGTTTTTGTCGAAATACTTTTAGCCACCATTTTCCCAATATGGCACCGCGAGCGGCAAAGATACGAGGGGGCAAAGTTGAAATTTGAAAAAAGCACCTCAAAAGCAATGAAAATATAAAATTTTAAAACTACCGCAAAGCTGTGTTTCCTCATGTTTAGAACCTTATGACTGTACTATAAACTTTTTTCTACATTTAATTCCCTGGCCATGGCTATAGGTAGCTCTAGGTACCTGTGGCGGGAAAGGATCGATATTTGAACTTGAATACACTGCTCTTGTTACCCTGGTAGCAGGTAGCCCCGCCCCATAAGGCGCTTCGCAAACGTAGACACTATCGTTTGTTAGGCTCAAAAAAATTGTGTATAATTCCAATGAAATAATTCAGGCGCTCCACTTATCGGTACATGTTTAATTTGAAAAAAAGTTCAGTGAAGGAAATTAAAAAGACTTTAGTGGTACAAAGACGTACATTTACAAGACTCAATATATTCTTAAGTTTAAATCATACCCATTTTTCTATGATAATGTTCCGTGACGGTAACAAAAAGCATAGAGAAAATTAGTATACAAAAAGTCACTTAGTTTGCAGAGCGCCTAAAGAGGCGTGACTTACTCACACCCTTGCCAAGTTGTAGGGGTTGAGGTAATCTACACTAGTGATGGGTTGGCTGAAAGGAAAAAGATAAAATTATACACAAAAGTTAACATTATTTTAAATGCTTGAGCTGGAAAATATTTGTTTTAGAAATATCTTACAGACAATAAAAGAACATTAGCGAAACGGAATAGTATTTTACAGATTTAAAACAATTTTTAATGGTGGCTACACAAATACTCACGCTACGAGAAATCGGTATTCTCTAAATCGTAATGTGTGTTGTTTTGCGATTCATAAGGATTTTCCTTCATTTGAAATATTAGTATTCAATGACTAGTAAATATTTAAAGATTTGTGAAGGGACATCACTAGCGGTCTATGACCGGTGTGTGTTGACAGGCGATAACACGGTAACTAAATTCAACTCTTCTGTGTGGTGCCATATCAAGAATTGAAATGTAAACATTAAAAACAAAATAATACACTTTTTGCCAAGTTATGCAATCAGAACCTAAATCCTTTTGTTTTATATTTTGAGATTCGTTTGACAAATCATGTGTAGTAAGTAAATCTAAATGAATGAAATTTAAATAATAAATGTAAACAAAATACGAAATTAACAATAATTTATACACTTTTCATGTATTATTGTTTACACCGCGACGTATTTAGGTTACTCAGTTAGACTTAGTGTCCCTATTTAATTCCACTTTAAAATGGTAATCCAATATTATGGCCACACCGTCTGCAGTGGCGCCGCCATGGAGTGTCAAGATATACTGGCTGGTCTCAAGTCGACCTCCTCCACATTTCTGTGGTCCTGGTACTTTGTTCTACTATTCGGCTCCTTCGCTATTTAACATAGACATATTTAAAATAGTGACATCTATGAACCACTCCAACCAACTACTAAATCAGCCAGCGTCATCTGTGTAAGTTTAAGAGATCTACGTGGTTTTAAGCCTCTTTGCAAATTTTACAAGAACACCTTGTCGTCAACTGAGTTGAATCTAAGTTAGGTAGATGGTGGGCTGAATAAAAAATATAGGCGGCACTGGTTTTAAATACTTGATAGATATTGATATATTTATGATTAGTAATTTGGAATTGTGGCAAAACACCAATCAGAGGTCGTAATAATTACTTAAAATAAATTTTATACAAAATACAAATCCTTTGAAGCACAAAGGATTAGGATTTTGAATTTGAATCAGTTTCATTGAAGGAGTGTGTGGTAAATGTCACCCGACTGTTATAGTCATTATAAGCCCTAAATCAACATAATTCTAGATTTGTTTATTTCTTATTAGTTTTTACTAAAAACTAATAAGAAATAAAAAAAGTTAAAAAACCCTACTGCTAAAAACTTTTTAGCAGTAGGGTTTTTTAACTTTTTCATCTTACAATTTTTTTTTGGATTTATAAATGAGTTTTGAAAACCACTTTTAATCAATAAATACACCCATTTGAGTGCATTGATTGCCAATTTATTTATTCTTAATTCACATTCCTTTTTTTACTAACGACTTAAAGTTTAGCCCTAAAAATCACGCTTTCGTTTTTTTAAACACCTATCTAAAGACATCGGGTATTCGAGATCAATCTAACGATACTTTAACCATCCAAAATCCATCCAGCATTTTGGAAAAAACGAGGTAATAAAGATATTATTTTACATACATACAACAAGCAGACATTGGCAGTCAGTAAAGAGGCAAAATGTTTTTTGACATTAAATGCCCTATATAATAAGCCACTAATAAATTAATATTTATCTTGACCTTTAATTGGTACATAGTTTACACACAAACGATGTAGGTACCTTCCCTAAAAAGTTGTCGCCAATTTGAAGATTGTTACCCCGGTAAGGCTCTGCACAATCTCAGAGACTTTTGTGTCTTGATAATATTTGCGACTGTTATTTTTAACACTTACACATTCGTCAAGTGAAGCTGAACGTATATTTTGAAGGGCGGGTTGGGCCCTTCAAAATATAAGTTTTAGGGCGGGTTGCTTCAGCTTCATTTGACGCGCACGTAAATGTTAAACATGGCATTAACTATTTTTTTTTAAGCAGCCCTAATTACAAAATGTTTTGTTATCTACAAGCAGCGACTACAGCTTCGAACCGGCTTTTTATGCTATTAAAAATCGCTTTATGATTTACGTACGTTAAACATCTTCGGTAATCGTAATTTTTTTGACATAGTAAAATTGAAGTTAATGGTAACAGATGTTTTTTGAACTGGTTAACGTCATTTCATTCTTAAACAGATCAGACAGAGAAGAGATTGCACTTAATTTAATAAAGAAAGTACCTAAAGTTATAAATATGTGAGTTTTATGTTTATATAAAGGGGTTTATATTTCGAAACTATCGTTCCGATTTACAAAATTCACACCGATATTAAATATTTTAGAATCAATCAATCAAAACATCATAAGTTACATTAATATGTAGGATAGGATATGATGTATAATTATTGAATTTGTTAAACACAAAATCTGTGTCTGTTAGCTGTAACAAGACACAACTTTAGTCCGTTCTCTGTGATGAGGTTTCGTGTCGGTAGCAAAAAGTCGCTGCGTTTGTAGAGCGCCTAAAGGGGCGTGGCTTACTCACACCCTCACAAAGCTGTGAGGGGTTGAGGTAATTCGTACTAGTGATGTTATTGCTCAAATTAAAAAGATACAAAATACTAAAAAAAATGTTTTACTTTGAAATATTTGCTTTTTGAATATCTACGATTACTTATTTATTATCTTTTAATATCAATTACATATTAATCTAGCTTATCCCGCAACTTCGTCTCCGTGGATTTCCCATTTCCGATTAAAAACCTACATAGCAACAGAATCTGCATTGAATCTGATGTAGATTTTGTTTACATTAAGTTTATAGTTTTTCCCCGTGGAACTCTAAATATTTTCAAAATTAAAAGGTTTTCCTTGTAACATCAGCTGTAACTTGCGAATTTTCCGCATTTTTCTTTATTTCCGGCGGAATCCTAAATATTTTTTGAAATTCAAATTATTATCTCCATTAAATTTTTGTAATAATTATGTATTACATATACTTCTATTAGCATACATTAAAAAGCTGTTATTTTCGACATTTCAATTTTTTAAATTTGTATATATTAAACTATTTTCTCACTTAAGTACGTTCTTAGATCAACATTGTTGATACCTCACTATTTGTCTTTGCATTTTGAACTACTCTGAACGTTTTTTGTAATTTGTGCAATAATCCCCGTATGTTAAAGGTTTCGATTAACAACATATATAATACTAAAATAAAACAACTAGGTATCTTTTCAGCGCGAACAGAACTCACCTGTTTGAGTAGGAACATCACTAGTGGCCTCGGACTGGTGTATGTCGACGTGCGATGAAATGGGACCTAAATTGGATTATTCGATGTGATACCATATAAAAGAATAAAACATGACCGTTCATAACAAAATCATACTCTTTATGTTACTTAAATTAATCAGAATCCAAAAGCTTTTCTCTAGTATCTCGCTAAAGATTCATATGTAGCATTACTGTTCATTAACTGAGTACAAAATGTGAATAATGTACAGAGAGTAATGAAGTCAAGAATTCCTTCACAATACTATTTTGTTATCAACAATACGTATTTAGTAAACAGGACCTTTAACTAATTGTCCTTATATTTCGATCAATAAAGTACACGTATTCAACATTTTAAATTCGACTTAGAAGTGGTAATGTAATATCCTGGCCACACCGGCTGCAGTGGCGCCGCCATGAAGTGCCAAGTTATACTGGCTGGTCTCAAATCGACCTCCTCTACATTTCTGCGGTCCTGGTACTTTGGGCTCCTGTCCGGCTCCCTCGCTATTTAAATAGATATATTTAAAATAGTGACATCTATGAACTGCTCCACCAAACAACTCAAACAGCTAGCGTCATCTGTTTCATTTAATGAGGTCTACGTGGTTAGTCCCCTTCGCAAATTTAACTAAGGACATTTATGGTCTACCAGGATATACGGTAAAGTAAAAATGATTACTAAATTACAATTATTACATACACATTTAAATACTTTATACTATTTACCTAATATAAAACTGTTTACAACTTGTGTCATCGTTGTCTAAAGGTAACGTACCCAGAAGACACAGCATTGTGTTGAATGGTTGATCCTATGACCTAAAAATAACCAGCCCTCTGATCACCAGGTTAAATTAAGTTTGCTAAATGGTGGGGCTTACTAGAAAATTTTGCTTTGAAATACTTGATCGTGGTAAAATCCATCTAAGTATTATTGAGATTTTAAACACTGTTGCGAGAGTTACTGAGACTGAGAGCGTACTTCTGGTACTTTTTGTTCCGGTCCGGCTGCCTTGCTTTCAATTATTATTAATTATATCAACTTTAAAATATACTCATTAAGTACGAACTGCCACCTAACAACGAAAAGTCATCTATTGCATTTCGTAAGGTTTACCTCATTTGTGCCTTTAGTACCGAAATGTGCAATTTGGTAAATATTGTGAGTTTGCTAACCATGTTTGTTGGTTTTTACTTAATTTATTTATTTATTTCGGCTTCTTAATTCTTTCGGCTTCATTTAATTCATCCTGAGGCTAAGAGGAAGATACATAATTTAAATAGTTAAATATATAATATTGTGTAGTCAGTGACGGGATTAGGTCCCAAGTCCATCAAAATAAATAACAACCTACTTTTAAAACTATTTATTTCTTAAATCTAAAAAGCTCCAAATATTAAATATCAGTTACCTGTAATTATAAAGTAGGGATAAAGTCATTTGAAAGTTCCTCATCGTTACCAAAAGGGAGTGCCAGAAGACTTAAATGGCAATGCCTATTTTGGCTCAATAATAAACCAGGCAGAACGCTGACAACGCGAAAAGTTGACCACTAGTACGTGTATATGTTTTGCTGGGTCTTTAAGACACGAGCGCTTGGACTCTTGGAAGCTTGGAAAAAAGGCTCAGAAATACAATTGCCAATTAGGATAATGTATTTGCGCCGCTTGAGGGTATCCCAAGCAGCAGCAGCAGAGCCAGCGCTAAGCTAGAAACATGAAAAGGTACAATTAATAATAGTTGATATATTTACTAAGTGTGGCATTATTAACACTTATGTACCAAAGATGAAAGCACAATAATGAAAAATCTCAATAGATGTGTGTAATGTAATGGATAGTCGGGCTAATGCTCAGAATTCATGTTAGTAGGTAGGTGTACTTACTACTTACCTCTCCTTTAATTAAATAGTGATCCTTATTTCACAGGCAAAATAGTTAAATTCCTAAATTAAATAATAAAACTTACAAACAGCAGTTTTAGGTACTCAATGCTCAATCTTCTACAGTTATATATTATGTAGACCAACTTACACAGCGGAAAGCTTTACATAACCATAGTGAGTATATAACGAACGTAAAATCGGAAGTTACCAGAGTCCCATAAGCACAAGATAGTGGATATCTACCAAAACTGAACCTAGGCACAAGAGATAGTCGACGCATGCGTATTTTGATTAAACTGCATCTGCATATGGCGACGCTGTTGCACATTACAGCGAGTATTAAAAAATTACAAATACCAGTGAAACAGTCACCATTCCTTCCAAAGTGCGTGCCCTGTATATATGTACGTGTATAATGTCTAAGATAACGGCAGCAATAATTAGTGTCCAGCGTGCAGTTCTCGAGAGCGTGAAATCCAGTTTAACTGAATTTTTGGTGTTCACGTGCAAAGGCATGTTTATTAGTTTCATCATCTGCCTCGGAATAATCGTCATTGCAATTCATTATTTTGATATAATAATTGTCAATGGACGCGATATTCTGCCTAAATCCTGTTACGTGTCCTATCTTACTGCATCGTGTTAAACCAAGTGGAACAAGATGGCTGTCTGCGTGAGGCCTGATTTTAAAATTTTACAAATGCCCACGGGCGTTGTAATAAATGGTGTTTTCTCGTATATGTGTTCATCTTTGGAATTTAAAACAAAAGATGTAATTTTAATGTCTACTGAGTGTTTGCGATGATGTGTTTTAGAAGTACATTATATTGTATTATGCTTTAGATGTATATTTGGAGGAAAACCAAGTTTTAATTGTAATTAATGGTAAATAGTACCCAAAATTTCTCTCAAAATGCCAAGTTTAATACATAAGCAACCTGTATTTGCTAGTGTTAATTTATCTCATTGTTGTATTCGGTCCCTACATACGGTACACATAACTGTGAGCCGCAGCCGATATTGTCGACCGCTGAAAAAAACCTTTGCCTCCAATTTTAATAAACGTTTTTCATCAGTGTTCCCTTATCACTAAATAATATTGTACAATGCACCTAGCATATTTCCAAACCGAATATTACGTATTTATTTAGATTGCTCCTAATGTAGAATTTTGGGTCAAATTTTAATTATGTAATAAAATTAGAGTTTTAGACTTCTATTAAGTTACGTGAAGTTAGAATATTTCGAAAAAAAAAACTGTTACTGTTTTTCAGTCCTTTCTACAGCTGAAAACATAATGTACGTTTTATTTCTTCTATATTGTTTAATGCATACTGTGTATGTCAAAATTATTGTGTTAAAGTTAGTTGTACTAATTATTGCCTTAAGTTGTGAGTGAAGATAGATGATTGTGTTGTGTGATTCCCCTGTATTGACTGTTTACGATAATGTCTTGTGGTATTTTATTGTCGTTGATCTATGTATTAGTCGTAAACCGAATTTACTGTCTTCTAACTGTGCTAAATGTGATTGATGTATTGTGAAATAAAAAATGCAAAAAAGTGTTGTACCCTTCAATTTGGAATGATACAGGAATTGAGTACCTAAGTCAACATTGTTACTTTGTATGCAAATAAATTGTTCAACACTAGTGGTTGTTTATGTATTACCTGCATTATACGTACCCGTATTAATTATAATCAGTGATTTTAATAAGCAATGAGTATCATGGTAATATAACGGTAACTACAGGTATAACAACAGGATATAACAAATTAAAGTTTCTTATTGACAAATAGTAGGATTGTTCTATCCATTGTTTTATTGTGGTCTACTGATTAGACAAACTTCCATTCATAATACCTGTTTTTTAGGCTTTGCCGCTTTGATTCCAACCAGGAAAAAAAAGAATTTATAAAAATATGTAAACTTAATTAACGTTGTTTCAAATTATAGTTAGGATTAGCAGTGATAGCCGAGTGGTATGACCGTTGGACTGCAAAGTCAAAGGTCACAAGTTTTAAATTCACGTATTATAAATTAATTATCAGTATCAGTTGCTAAAAACGGTGAAGGAAAACATCGTGAGTAAACCGGCACACCTGAGAGATTTTACAACGATGTGCAAAGCCATGTCAGAGGCCTACAGGCGGTTTAAACTCTGACATCAGGTTGGTCATCAACCATACGATAACAAGAAGTTAGGATAAAGAGAGCACGGACACGGGACAAGTCTTATAATAACTAAACACCTGTCTATTTAATTCCAGTGGTACACATAACAGTACACAATAATTATGGGGCTTGTTGGGACTACGGGACAAGCCCACCACTCCAACTCCTGTAAGCCAGGATCTACAATGATAACCATTAAGAACCATCGAGGCAATGAAGCTCGAGGCATACCAGAGAAATGACCCGACTGTCTTGGAACCCGCAACGAATATTTAGGAGGAGTAGGAATATTAATTTAGTTCCCACTGAAACTTTATCAGTCTATCGGTAGTTCCAACAAGGGATGTTGGAACTACCGATAGACTGATAAAGTTTTAGGAGATTTGTCATTATTGATTTATTGAGATTTTTTACAATATAACTTACGTATGTACTAAAACAATGCCTCACAAAACCGTGCACACAGTTTGTCTGTGGTCATGAAGAAGTGCACACAGCACAATAAAACAGGACTGAACCTAAATTTAGTGAGACATCTACAATTCTACAGTGTCTCAGTTAACTTTTAAAGAGTTGGTTATAGTAAGCACTGTATAACGGTGAGATTAAAGCCTTCTAAAACAGGCACATAATATATCCAATGTTGGCCTTTAAGCTTCACCAATCTTTTAAAAATACCTTTTTTGGTGTAAACCTCAATATTTTTTTAACTCTAGGTAGGAAAAAGGTCAATAAGCCAGTAGGTTCATATTATAACAATGTGGTGTAGATTTAGGACAAAATAAGGTGTGACGATATTAGAGTCTGTCGAAACCAGATACACCTATTAATTCAGAGCCTTAATTATCGTAGAACATTGTACCGGGTCTTTTACGGGATGAAAAGTAAATATTAGCTTACATATTTTAATGATAGTTCATCAATCTCCACGTCTAATGGTCATTTGAAGAAAAATGTAAGCAGGAGGACATTCAAAAGGATGATACAGTGAGTACCATACACAATTGCACATAAATGACAGGTTCTCATAAAATGTTACCTCTTACGAAACACCAGCCCACTGAAAACGAATTGGTAACCTGTAATATCCTAGCTATGGCGAAAATCGTTATGCCTCGCTACCTATAAACATAGATCACGCGCTCAGGTGGCATGCGCGCAGCGTCCAAACGTCAATAACGCACTAGCCATAGTTTATTGTACCAGGACTACAGCTATGCTCGAAGCTCTTTTCAATTCGCTGTATGTCTGCAACATCCTAGCTCAATATGCTATCCTAGTCATGATTCAAAATCGACAGAGTTATATGGTTTTCTCTTGTCTCTCAATGCAGCAATGGAAATGTATTTTACCCGACTACAGCAATGCTAAAAGGAAAAGTTAACAAAGGGGCAGAATTTTAAACATCAGGTAAAATACCACTTGACAGGTTTACTAAAAAAAATTGTTAATGATTCACAATTTAGCCTCAAAACTCTGCTATTTTGTTGTTTTTTTAACACCTATGTAAGGACACTCGGGTTTTTTGAACCAATCTAACGATACCTTAATTGTCGAGGTAATAAAGAAATGAACAAACATACATTTACTGTGTTTTTTGCGTGTCAAGATACGCGCGAAAAACACAACCCTTCCTTGTCAGTCCGGTAACAGAATCAATTTGTTCTATATTTTGGGTTTCGTGTAGACACTGTTTACATGGCTGTGATGTGATCGCAGTCGGATTTCAGCGAACGGCCGCGTCTCAGATATCAAACTACGCCGCGAAGGTGTGATGTGTCAGCTGTCATCGCTACAAAGTTTATTATCCGGTCATTAGAATATTTTGTACCGTCAGCGACCGTTTTGTGAACACCTCTTCATAGAAATGTTATGGACTATGACTTATGACGATACTGTTATTACTCAGCTTAACACCCATCTATAATTTTATACCTATCTTAGTTTTGGCTGTCTTTTTAGACATCAAGGAAGATTGCATTCTATGTTAATCGAAAACTGTAATTATTTTTTGGACTTGATGAGAATTTAATGACTACTTCTTACGTTAAAGGCACATAGACGAATTAGATTTAGCAAGTGCATAATTATATATAAATTAATAGATCTTTATACAGTGTAAAGCTATGCACCGCATTAAATAATAAGTTAAGCGTTTGCTGATATAAGTCAGGTATGTTCACGATTTATTTATTTTACCCTATTTAAAACGCCCACATGCCTATTACAGTTTACAGACTGTATTTATCTAACGATCTTAGTGTACAATATAATATAGTCTTCCTTTCGACCGCTAACTCGACGCCGCTGATATGAAGTGAAAAAATGAAATGTCTGTAATTCTGTATAAGTATTTGGTTGCCTTATTGTCTAGCTTTTGCTAGGCTTTTTATTATGTAAGTTAGCGTAAACGGAGCGGTATGAATAATGAATTTTCAATACTATTTGTTGTTGAGATGCATAAAATATTTTTTTGTTTGTTACATCATTTGTTATGGTTTTTACCTGACCGAACCTTGAAAGTGAGCAAGAAAGTCGCTGACAGACATAAATGTATCAGTTCTTAGAGGCCACGGTCACTTGAAGAAGTAGAGGATGTGATGCTGATATGCTTATCTCAATACAATGCGGCGTCGCTCCGAGCTTAAGTTACATAGTAATCTAATAAACGCCGACGTATATTGTGCCAACATGTGTAACACGTCTAATAAATCGTTAAATGTCGCTTTAACACAATTTCACGAATTTTTGGTTTGTAATAATGGTTGGAAAATCAATTAAAGTTCAGCAATAAAATATCTTATTGTACACCAAAAATTAAGGCGAAACCGTAAAAACCTCAAAGCAAACATCACTAGATCGTAAAAGGTGATGAATGGAGGGTTCAAGATCAGGCAATGATCCGTCGTTTGCCGCCTGCGCGCGCGCCGCTCGAGCGTCCGCGCCATGTTGTAGGCGGAGCTTACGAAGCTATTTCGTGACGGAGCGCATCTTCCTTTAAACTTTGTATTCCCTGGAAACACTGCGTTGGAAAGAGAAAAGTAGCTTTGAAATACAGACACCTATCATATGTTCACGTTTGTCGTCCTGACTCTACCTGTAGAACTAAGTATCTTAACATTGATTGTATCTATTTAATAAGGTACTTAATTACGAACTTAAAATTAATACTAATTAATTGGTACCTATTTATTTTACAAATATTTTGTTAAGAGCTTTTAACGCCCTCACTATATTTATTTATTTGAAAGGTTAAATAAAATAAAGTTTATTTCTTATGAGTATTACTTTACTATTTGAGCAAGTTTGAAGTAAACATACATCATAATTACAATACAACCTAGCGGTAGTATTAATGTTTACTACAGTGGCAGTGATTGTTTATAGGAAAGATCAGCAACCCGCGCTGGCGTATCCGTGACGGCGGCGGCGGCGGCGGCGGCGGCCCACCAGTATTTATAGCACCATTCGATAATAATGATTTATTTATTTATCACGACATTCAATTTACGTCATTTTAGTACATACATAATGATGTAATAGCAAAAATCTAACGCACACTGAATGACTGACGTATTTGATGTTTCCTCTTTGATAAAAGTTATCTGCTGTTACCTAGGAAACTAACATCATTTTCAGGAATTTGTTGCGTGAAGTTAAGTAATGTGGGTCGTAGGTAGAAGAATATTTTGTATGAATACCTACTTGTTAATTTCGTATCGTATCTACCGTGTGTATTCTAATATTCTTTAACTTTTCTTGTAGATCTACCTCTATAGCGCTTTCTTTCGTAATATTCGGATGGATACGGAACTGCCTAAAATTGACGGTAACAAACCAATGATGTTAAAGTACCCAAGTTTTCATATTATACCTACTTCAATGTACTATGAAGAGGTAATAAAAACAAAAAAAAATTAAAACATTTGCTACATTCCTTGTCGAGTACATTCCTACAACTCTACGTCGTAACATATTATGTACGTAGCAATAATGTTATATTTGGTAGGATTTAGCTCGTAACAATCTCTTCCTCTACATTCACTTCAATGGTGTGAAGGACTGCTAAACGCCATTGATTCCTCATAGTAAGGTTTAAAAAGTAAGTCGTATTGCATTACAATAAAGTTGGTTTTCGATTGTGCTCTTTAGTTTACACGTGCACGAGTAAATAAATCCGGCAAGTTTAATGCAAAACTTTTGGTTTACGCTTTATGGTAAATATTTGGTGTACGTCGTATAACTGTTTTATAGTTCTAGTAAAATGTTTGGTTTAATTGTGCTAGGTCAAGACCGGGCGTTCGACAGGCGTCCTTGCGACGGGTAAATATTATTGTCTAAGCGGGTTTTCCGCTGTTTGGGTGTTTGTATGAGTTTGTGGATGGTACAGACGGGGGATCCACCAGTGCAATGACCACACTCACATACACATGAAGACCCCCTTTAGAATCAGTAGATACCACCAAATGCCACCAATATTGTTGGTAGTTCAAACAAAATGTCACAATGTTACCGCAAAGCGAAAATAAATTTTACCCTAATTCTTTCGAGTTTATTTGGATTAAAGTTGAAGTTTGTAAGCATTCAGTTACTTACTTTGTAAACGTTATTTTGGTAGGGTTAATCCGAGCCTTTATTAGATAAGTAGAGCCCTTACCTTCGTTCGTGGTGGTTGTCTGCGTCGGTAAGTCCGGTTTGCCAATACACTAGCGTTTCTATAGAGGCGGTCGTGGGTGTGGTGGCGCAGAGCGGTGGGGCGGCAGCGGGGCGGCACTGGGCGGCACGGCCGAAGCGGGCACTGGTGGCGCAGCGCGCGCGCACTGTAAGCTCACACGCGTCCCGACGCACACGCACGTGCACGCATGAAGACCGAGGACCAAACCACTGAGGAGGCGGTGCGCCGCGCGCCCGCCACCAGACGTCAGGAAAAACCACCGTTCTCCTACATCGCACTTATAGTCATGGCTATTCGACACTCGCCCAACAAAAGACTGACGCTCAGCGAAATCTACGCGTTTCTGCAACAACAGTTCCCGTTCTTCCGCAGTTCCTATCAGGGCTGGAAGAACTCCGTTCGACATAACCTAAGTTTGAACGAATGTTTCGTGAAGTTACCGAAAGGACTCGGCCGGCCGGGAAAGGGTCATTACTGGACGATCGACCCGTCATCGGAGTTCATGTTTGAGGAGGGTTCGTTCAGAAGAAGACCGCGCGGGTTCCGGCGCAAGTGTCAGGCGTTGAAGCCTCAGTTTGGGAGCGGGAGTTATCTTTGCGGGGGAGGAGTGCCGGCGCTGCCGCCGTCGCAGCCGACCGGGTACGAGCTGGCTAGCGGGAGCGGCGCCGGTGCGAGCGGGAGTGGCTCCATCGACTATGGGGCGTGTGCGTACTCGCACGCCAGCTCTAGCCAGCAGCTGGCGTACGGCGGCGAGTACTGCACGTACGGCGCCATCAACGAGCGCGAGTGGCCGCTGGCGTACGGCGGCGTGGAGCCCGGCTACCGGCCGCCGCCCGCCAGCCCGCCGCACCACGACCTGCCCGATCTCATTCCTAATTACCAGTACGCCGTAGCTAATGACCATGGTGAGTCACATAATTATATCTTTGTAATCTAACATAAATATCGTGACTAGGTAGGTCCCGGTGTTCGATTCCCAGGACGATTAAATATGCTTTTTTGTGCATCCCATGACATTTGATTTCAAATTCACAGTAATGTAAGTTCCAAATGTGTAAATAACGCCTATCTATGAAGTAGGGAAAAAGTATTAATACATTGAAATATGTGTTGTTAGAGTACATATTAATTATGCTCAAACAGTTCTAAATAGATAACATAGGTTTTGATTAAAATTCTCATACAAATGCCGACATTAATATAGTTAAGGCATATTGAAACTTCACTGTTTAAACTTAATTTAAGTACTACAATCATAACATTCATTGATATAAATTAATAATACAGATTAACCTTCAATAATATTGGTATTCATTTTAGACCCTGGTGTTTCGTAGCATTCGTAGCAGCCAGAAGTTTACTCAGATGTAGACTTGCGTAGCAAAACTTTCCTGGAATTGGGTGTTAAATAAAAGTGTGTAATTAAGTATCAAGACAATAATGGTCACTTGTACGTTTCTACAAAAAATATTTTAATATTTCGATATGGTGTGTACGGTGTTTTTGTTATCAAAACCACTTAATAAATAATAATGATCTAACGATAATAATATTAATAATCATTATTTTTCATTTGTAAATTTATGAAAACAGGATCCATAAACTAGTAAAATTATTAAAATATATTTTGATACGTCAACATTATTCTGATGGCTTATAAAAAACTCTTGAAGTTCTAATTACGTATATTATTTTTGAGATGTTGTCACAAAATGTTATGGACAATATTAATCGATTTTTTGACTATATAATTATATGGATTTTATTCAAAAGCACTATGTACTAAATAAGTACACTATTTAACTGACATTGTATAAAATTTCATCAGATTAACATAGGTATATTATAAGAAACAATCAAGGTAATATATGCCAGAAATATGCACTTATTGGCATTGACAAAATAGTCCAATCCTATTAGGAATCCTTTAAATTTTTTTAAGTTGCGATTATGCAGTAATAATCTTGGTTAAATGCTCTAAGGAATTAATTAATGTTTTGACCATAGTTACTGACGTATTTATTAAACCAAAAAGGTTTTATTGCGCTGAAGTTGAAAATACTAGCCGCAGATGAAAACCAGACACGGAAAGCCATTAATTCTTAAGAAAAAATAAATAAAAAAGAAATAGTAAAAGGCATTACATCAATATTTTGACGGCAATTGGCCAGTAATTGTTGCACATAACATAAACTAACTCTTTAGTTATTACATTATACAAAAATTAAACAAATACTTAAATAATTTGTGTTATTGATAAGAGTTATTTATAATAAATGTTGTAGCCTTCATTTTAACTATACAGCGTTTTGTAAAGGTCATTTCGAAAAACTTTTTCCATACAATTATGTTTACTCAATTACAGTGACAAGGCCATTTCGCATACAATTCCTCAGACTATCCAAAATATTAACCTTTTAAATCTTTAGGCACACTTTAGGCTCTACACTGGTCACTGTCAGTCGGTCAAGTTAGATTATGTTTCATTGCTAAAAACAATTATAGAAAGATTAAGTGATTAACTTTAAAAAGGTGGCATAACACCTTTCACTAACTACTTTAGTAGCTGAAGTTTATATAGAGTTCTTAAGCACTTGAAAATACTGAGCGTTTGATTAAAACATTTCCGCTATGTCGCCTAACATTAAAGGGACCCTACGACTTGGACCATGCTACTGTGTTATAGGTCTCTGAATAGTAATGTTTTACATATCTATATAGTCCATTCCGTACTGTTGTAATCACATATACCCCTAATCCCAGAAATAGACGATGTTCTTCAAGTTTGAAACAATTGTTTGTTTGTAGTCTGCTGTTTCCCAGAAGGGAAGACTACAGATTTCTGTTATCTACGACTCTGTTTCCGCGTTTGTTTTATTAAGAAACAGTATGTTTAACGTAAATATTTATTTGTCATAAAGATTTCCAAACATTATTCATTTGAAGAAGTTTTATAAAGGTCTCGAATTTCTTTACTACTTCAACAAAACAAACTAACGTAAGAGTATTTTAAATAAGGTTCAAAAGTACCTATTATATTATTACTTGACGAAGGAGGTTAAACAAACACTACGCACATTGCCTAATTACGACAAGGTATCCCACACGCGTCGCAATAATTTATCACGCAGTAAATCAGACTGAATTCCCTCAAAACGTGACCCACTTGAGGAGGGTGCTGTCGACACCCACAAACCTGGGCCTCATCGTCTCGAGTGCTACTTTCAAGTGTTTACAGAAACTAACGTAAAGAAATTACTCATGAGTTCAATTATTAGGATGATAGAAATCATTAAAAATGTCATAGGCTAGTTCAAATCCTTTGCTTTTCAATGACCTGCATATCATTGAAAAGCACTGAGAAGAGTAGTTCCTATTAGTTACACTTTTACTAGAATAGGAAATTAAGACCTTTCGAACCGGAACGCTGTCTATATACTATATAGTTCCATATATTATGCTTTAAACATTTGTTTTCATTGCGATAACGAGCAATCTCCTTCACATTTCTGGTATCTTAGTAATCCAGCTCTGAAACGGTATATCAGATCAATAACTGGTGTGAGCGATGGATGGCGCGCGCTGCATGACCGAGATTGGCTGCAGTTTTATCGACATAATGCCGCCCAAACAGCTTGTTTCACTAGGACCACATGACGTAACGCGATGTTACCTGTATGAGTCCTGTTTCCATTATCATCACACGTTAAATATTAATTTAGCTCATTCTGTGAAAGAAATATTACAATTTTATTTAATTGGTTTAGAATAAACATTTATTTATGTTCTTAGCTTTACTTGCACACATATTAATTTAACTCTAACGTCAGGTGAATATAGTGTAGTAAGTAGGAAATACTTGATTTAAAATCTACGGTATAAAACATCAATTACAATAATTCATATTTGAGTATTTAGGAAATGATTTTTTTGTAAAGTACCTTTATTACTTACAGAAAGTCTCGTTGCACATTGTTTGATTTAGGAAAGCAAACTTGTAGATAGGTATAGATAGAGATTTACATAATACTATATTTCAATGTTTAAAAACGGTAACCATATCGTAGATAAATTATGAATATCTAAAGTTTTCTGACACTCAGCATTTAAGTATTTCAAAAGATTACTAATGTTTTTCGTCTGACGTGCGGTAGTCGGACTGTGTTGGAACTTATTTATTATGCAATTACTTCATAGAGAAAATATTTCATAATACACAATTTATAAGTAGCCAGGTAGTAGTCGTTAAATGCGTTTAATGATCTGAATATTTCCTTTTTATTATAACATGGAGTTGATTGGTAGAACTGCGGCGGATGGCTTTGTTTAAGGGAGGCTTATAACCAGCAGTGGGATATTGGGCTGTGGATGATGATGGTTACAACATGTCGTTCGATTTATAGTTTTTTTTTCACACGGTTGAAATATGGTTAAAATATGTACACCGTCAAGTCATTTCTTTTATTTGTAGTATTTAGGTAGTTTTTCTAGTTGTATGTTTTATATTGCTATCAAAACTATTTTGAACCTAATAATATAGATAGGTTAAGCCAATTACGGTGGTAAGTTCGGCCTTTATAAACTTCTATTGGTAAGCTAATTTTTGTTAGTAGCTATCAAGTGGCCCCCCTGCCGGTCAAATGGTTATAATTAGATATTCGTAAACTGTCATGTTTTTATTATATTAAAACATCCACGCAATCATCTTTAACATATTAGTAACTAATAATAGCGAATTAATTTTATTTAATAGGAACAATTTACATTATATTATATACACTCGATTTTTTTATACTACCTATTATATATTATATTATCAAAACTAAAAATATATTTATGCGTAAACTATCACAGCTAAATTGCTTTTACAAGTTAACGACTAGACTCGTTTGCCTCGTTGGTCCTGGTTTCGAATACCAAGTCGGACGTGTGTTATTGGGTTTTGTCATTAGGTAATTATTGGCATCAGCTTGGTGTCTGGATTTTTGCCCGGTTGATAACAATAGGCTCGCCCCCTATTACAGCGATATATTGATTGACGATAGGCTAGGCATGTACTACACTCTGCCTGCTCCTTCGGGAAACATAAGAGTAATGTTATGAAACTTATAAACTTGGGAAAGTAAAATTACTTTAAAAAAACCTCCTTTTTTGAAGACAGTTAATGACTTAGATAAATATATTTAAGGTAAACTGGTAGTAAATTCAGGTTTGGTAAAAACGGAACATTATACCTCGCGTGGTACGACACGTCCTTCAGAGTTCAGACTACTGTTCCAACAGTAAGACTTCTTATTGACACATCACTGCTTCTGGTTAATAAAACGTACCGTAGAAAAAAGTTTTTAGGTATTTCTAAGGTCAAAGGTAAGGTCAAATTGCATATTTCAACAAAACTTGTAATTTAATCAATTAACTAAGTATTTCAAATAGGACGCAGTATTTCGGTTAAAACTTATTAGGATTAACCTTTTAAAATTACAATCCTAATATGGTGACCTATGGTAAATAACTGACATATCAAGTAAGTGTACAACTGGAAAAAAGTTTTGATTGTCATTCACAAACTTAAACAGTTATCCTCTTACATAAAAATTATAATTTCTACAAAATATTAAAAACACACTCACTTTTCTTCGACATGCAAACGACAGTGAAACATCATAGGGTTCAAGCATCAGCAAACAGTTTTATAATGAGTGCAAACCTCCTTGCAAATTTGATTATTTTTTAATGTACCTTTATAATGTATTTTTATTTTCGTTACTGTTTTGTTTTTACATTTTTCTTCTCATTCAAATTACATGAACGTTTAAAACGCTATTACTATTTTTTTATTGTTTTATTTGTACACCTTGGAGTCTTTTACATGGTCCTTTGAGCCGGATACCGAAAACAATAGGATAGTCTTGGAAACTATCAATTTGAGACCTGCTTGGACAGTAATTTATGTTTTATGTTGCTGTTTATGACTCAACACTCATAAGGCAGTAATGGTAATTAAATTATTTAATATGTTTAGTAAGTACTTGCACAAATTAACTATTATTCTTAAACCCTCCTGAGTCATTTAGCGAGGTTTGTGTTATAAAAAACTATTTTTCTATTGTTGCAGTAGCGTAGATTAATTCATTTTAGTAAGTTGTCTTTATGTTAAATAGAATCAACCCACGATTTCTTCTGCGTGGAAAAACAATCGGGTTCTTAAAAAAAAATGTCCTTGAAGATCAATTCTAAATACTGGTAAAATATATTTATGTAATTATATACATATACACATTTTAATTCTACCTAATAGGTATAAAACTATTTACAACTTAAATATCAAAATTGTCATAAAAAACTTAATCTATAAAATTAAAAGATAACGTGCCAAGAAAGACTGGCAGCATTGCCACGTTGAATGGCAATGCTGATTATTTTACCCAAAAATAAACCAGCCCTCTGCACCCTTACCATAAACTCTTCGCGGCGTCTCGCTTCCACAGCGTAAACTGCTCTGTTTTAAGAGTTCGTGGTAAGGAGGCAGATCACGCGAAGAGTCGACTACTCGTTTAGCTAGTTCTTTAAATAAGACTCGAGCGCTCGAATGGGGTCCGAGCGGTTGAGCCTTGCCCAAATGTTCCGACCCCAAACGGCTCAAAAATACAATTCCTGATAAGGTTTTTGTATTTTTGGTAAAATAATTTGAAGATCGGATGGATAGTTTCCGAGTTTATCCCCTACATACAAGCTTATATAACATATCTATCATTTAGAAGCGAAACGTTTAAAAAGATATAATTTTTCATTTTGATTATCTTTAACTCAAATGAGACTTAAATTATAAACACCGCTGTAATTGGAGCTAATTTTAACTACCGCGGCAATAGGAGCTTTTACCCTATTACTTACTTTATTTGGTAGTCAAGTGAATTTTGTAACTGAAGTTAAAAAGATTTGTGGGTTTTTTGAGTGGATACCTACGTAAGTAGAGGAGAAACGATTTATTTGGATACATCCCGTGACGGGTGTAACAATGAATACTTAGATTGACGTCACGAACCCTTTCACTTTCATATTGCAGTATTGATTAGATCAGGTTTAAGTCTCCTATACAGTCCTGTGTTCCTGGTAGTGTTTTAGTATCACACGTTGCGTATTGACCCGCCCTAGAGGATACATTGCTGCATTGCGTGGAAATTATGGCGCATTCATTTACAACTCACTTAATCAATGAATCTTTTAAAATAAACCTTAAGAAATTATATCAATTGCAATGCACATTTTTTGACGATATTATTAAGTATTGAATAATATCTTTTCATCGTATTAGAATTTCATTGCTAGTACAATCTTCCGAACAACCTCTTTCACGAGTCTGCGTTCCTAGTACGGCATGGTCCTCAAAGACCATACATTGTTGGTATTTAATACACTCGATGGGACGACATGGCCCATGGGTATCGGTTCGTTCATTTAAGAAGGAGAAACTAGTTTTTTTTATTGACCATTGCGATTTTAATTGTTTTATGGGTTTTTGTAGTAGGTATCTCTACATTACCGTGTTTATGGGGGTATGATTTACCTAGCATTATGCGAAAAGAGTTGCGGGCAACCGGTGGATGCAAACGGCAAGTTGTCGTTCATTACGTTCTAAGGGGGAGGCCTTTGTCCAGCAGTGGACGTCTTCCGGCTGATGATGATGATGATGCAAAAAGATTAACGTACTAAAGTGTTTTTTCTAAGATGCTTAATGCCTTTTTTTTTTATATGAACAACACCATAACAATTTCTTGTTTTCATCAATGCATATTAGATGTTTAAAGTGTTATGGTTTTAAATATGCATCAATCTAATATTAAATAAAAATCGTGTAACTTTCTACTTTTCTATTTAAAGTGTAAAAAAAACCATATTTATTCCTGTAATGATTTGTATCGACTAAGTCTCGAAAAAGATCAGCCGATCACTAAGTTTGCAGATGAGCAATCACTTCCAGCCATGCCGTGGTAATTGTAGTGTTTGTTCAAAAACTCACAAGTTCATTTTCTAATTAGAATAAGAAGATGTTTTTGGGTTCCTCATAGAGTTGTTTGATCTACCCTACCCGTAGCAAGACTTTCCTTGGTTCCCAACTTTTCATTCCACAGGTGAAAAGACTATTTCCATTATTTCGGTCCACACCATGGCGTAGCGCGTCTCCTCTTACCATTTCCCTTCGGCGAAAATTTGCGCATTGGATTGTTTATGAGGGACAATGACTTCGACGGCTTATGAGTATGTATTTTTAATAATTCATTGGCGATGACGGACTTGGTAATTATGCACCAAGCGCCTGCGTTATTTCGTAGCAACGTCGTAGCAAAAGTATCAAGATAAAGTAAATAAAAGAAAAACGCACCGGCGTGACGCGACGCAGCTATCTTATGTCAGATATTATCTTGATAAAGGTGAATTTAGTGTATTCTCACGCAATGTAGCTTTCTGATGTTAGATCTACACTGTTGCTTTTGCTTGTAACTCCGCTGACATGAGACCCATACCTATATAAACAATGTATTTAAAACTTGCCTAGTTCCCCATAGATTTAGAGGACAGATTCTTAAGAGGTATTCATTTAAATTTTCCTTTGTTAATATATAGGTATGACTGTTAACATATTTTTTCTAACTTTTCGTCCCATTTACCTCTACTTCTTAACTATCGTAGGTACGAGAACTACTTAAATATAACTTCAGTTTGGATCCTGTGTAACTTATTTATCACAACAGGTGTAGTCTTCGTCACATAATTTCATACTTAATACCTAATGTCATTGATTACATATTTTAATTACCTTATATTAAACTATTGTGACTTATGAGGGATGTGACAAACAAAAGCAAACATTTTTATGCTACGGAAAATACATTTTTACTGAGATCAAAATGCTAATTATATAACGTGTAAACTTGCAATCAAACCAAACCGAAATAAAGTTAAGATTCACATACACAAATTTGGTACGGAGCTAAACTCCTAATATAACACCTAAAGATTAAGGCACAATGTACGTAGACGGCCAATAAATACCGAGTTCGGTGCAGGGCCGGATAATCGAGGATTTATTGCCGCCCATGTGCGCAGCGGCCCGTTTCTGAGAAGCTCCAACACTCCCTTACGACGGTCATAAAAGCTGTGGTAACATGTGCAATGGCAACGTCTGCATCACTGCTCCGCTCTGATGCTTTACTTTAAAGATCGGGCCGTACGTCCAGATATAGGCGTTACGCGACTTGCGCTTTGTATCATTCTCTTCAAAGGTTTATATTGTTGTTACTTAGGTGTTGAAAAACGGTTATGTTGTACGTTCGCATTGTTGTCATAATGAATCTTATTTATTATTAGCATAGAGAAAATTAGTATATAGTCTATGGTATTAGTCAGTATTCGTTTACGGAATCTTAGTGTCAATCCTTTTTACAGATTGAAAGATTTATTTGATTGTCAGCCGATGGTCTCATCTAAAAGATCTTACAAGTTAACACAGAAGTTGTGTTCTTATGTAAAAAAATAACATAATTATTGTGGCCTCCGAGTTTGAGTTTAATTAAATCTTCAAACGGATGTACTAAACTAAATTTCCTTATTTATACCTACCTAAGCTGGTAAAGTTTATTCAGCATACAAATAGGTACATAATTATGTAGAATATACTATACAATAAAAGGCAGATTAGAAAGTTTTATATTATGAAATTGATCAATCGATAAACAGATGTGTAGGACCTACTTTCTCTATGATTGATGATTGATTTCAGTCAATGTATAAAGTTTTTAACTTTATAAATATATCCATAATCCGATCATCATCAGCCGGAAGACGTCCACTGTTGGGCAAAGGCATCCATCCCCCTTAGAACGCCACAATGAACGAGATCTTGCCATTTGCATCCACCGGTTGCCCGCAACTCTGACGATATCGTCGGCCCACCTGGTGGGAGGCCAGCCAACGCTGCGTCTTCCGGTTCCATAATCTGATAAACACACAAAAATCTATATCTATATCTATACTTATAATAAAACTGTAGAGAGGTCAATTCTGTACATTGAATATATTTTCAAAATTATTATTGGAGGATAACTGGTGATCGATACTGATGCCAAAAATGCAATTAGTAAATTTTTTGTCGGTCTGTCTGTCTGTCTGTCTGTCTGTCTGTCTGTATGTCTGTATGTGCACGCATGGGTCAAAAACTACTGAAGGGATTTTAACCAAACTTGGTACGATTGTAGTCCATACGCCTGGGCAGGTTATAGGCTATATAACATAACGCTAAAACACATAGGAGCTGAGCAGTAACGATAAATTTGAAGCAAGTCGGATGAAAATGCGCTTTCGAGCTCTTATCCTCGCATACGTCGATCATACACCAAAAGTATGTATTACAAAAATGATGGTCTCTAAAAGATCTACAAAAAAGTCCTTGATAGTATATATCTATCTTTTATAAATTAGCCACAATAACGTGTTTAATCGTTAGGCACTTCTTTAAGTGTATTAATAAAATATATAAATATATTGTATTTCACATAGATATATCGTTATCAAACTCCAATATTCAAAAAGTACATTTTAATACCTATTTTATATAAAAAAAATTAAGAAATCGGTTTATAAGATATAGATGAAGTAAAACTTCCAAATCACGCCGCGCCAGTATGGGTACGGCTATACGCATGTACGCTGCATTTTTAAAAAGGGTGGAGGCGTTCTCGCGCCACCTTTACTCACATTATCACTGCTAATGCGAACGGACGTGGTTCTTATTGACTCTTTGGATCTTCTTCGTATCGTATGGTTGATGAATAACCTGGTGTCAGAGTTTAAACCGCCTGTAGGCCTCTGACATGGCTTTACACACCGTTGAAAAATATCTCAGGTGTGCCGGTTTCCTCACGATGCAGAACAAAAATTACGGTCTTAAATAGATTTTTAAAAGGCAGCGTCATATATTGACATTCTAGCAGCAAGATAGTTTTTTATCCTGTGTAATTCGGCTGAGTGTACACTGTACAGACTTATTCGCCTTCGCCATGACATTCAAAATCAACCATTACCATTGACTCACGCAGCCTTAAAGCAGCCTTTAATATTATGAATACTTAGCTGCTTCTTACACGCACACACAATCGTACGACGCTTACTCTTAGGTCACGAGTTCTCTATACATTTTGTCTGTTGAGATACTGTGCCGGATTCATGGCAATAGGCTCGCCCCCTATTACATTGGGATCTACACCAAACCTAGCGAAATATATAGCGATAAAGTGGGAGTAGGTACAATATGTGCACCTCTGCCTACGCCTTCGCGGAATACAGGCGTGTCGTTATGATATGTTTTATAACAATATTTTTTTTATAAGAGTTAACTGCAATGGTTTACTATTCGAATAAACCGACAAACAGACAAAACATCCAAAATAATAAAAATGGGTTGTATTGTATTGTATAGTTTTCTTTTTTCTTAAATAAAACGTCGCCCCACACTAGGAATTTTGGCATCGGTGCATTTCACAAACTTATTATATCACATACACGAACACCCAGACTCAGGACAAACATCTACGGATCACACAATTTTTTTGCGGGAATCGAACTAGCACAGCAGTCCAATCGCTTAGCCACTGCGCCAATCAGGCCGTCACGGTTGTCTTTTATCCTTGGCATTTTTTTTTCTACAGTAGTTTCAATGTACAGGAACTCAGAAACGCACAAAACGGATTTATTTATGTTCTCTTCTTCAGTTATATATTATTTTCAATAGACTTTTTGTAACTTCCGTAATTACCGTTCAATTTTGCGGTTTTTTTAAATACCGGAAAGTATTCTTAGTTAAATAAGTGGTTTAAAGATTTTTAACCTTAAAAAAGCCTGCCTGGTAGGTATGTTTTCTGTTAAAAGTTCAATTTACTACTGGTGTTTTATCCGAAATACACGCGGACGAAGTCGCTGGCAACAGCTATACATGTAATAAAATAGTACGGCATGGCGTAAAAACTACTAAATCGAATTCGCTCAAACTTAGCTAAAATATTAAAAACAATTTAAAAATACTTTCGCTGTTTCCGAATTTCCACGCGGACGGAGTCGCGGGCACATCTAGTATATAATATATTAGTAGGTTCAGTAGTTGGATAACCAATTACTCATTGTATCAATACAATGTTTTACTTTCTTATACCACATTGTATTTTCTCCGGAAACACAATAAATGATGTGTTTTTTGTTGAGGGTTAATATGCTTATCTGCAGAAGAATTTAAAATATGTTATGTTTTCATTATAAATATTGAACGAACCTTTACATAACTAACAGGTTACGGAACGTCTAGACTGACATGATAACTTTTCAAGTTATTGTAAAGGTTCAACAATACTCTCAATTCTAATTCATAAAAAACTTTAATAATAGGATTGCGTAAATTCATGGCTTTGTAATGAAAATTTATTACTGTCGACAACAGAAGTAGCTTAACAATTACTTAAGAAGAACTTTCTCAATGAATGAAAGCAGCACCTTTGTACTAAGTAGTATACTCTTTATGTACTTTTTTTATAAAACATTTGTTGTGTGTACTCACATCAATTGTTAATATATAAGTAGCAAACCTCTAAAATACGATAAATCAATTAATTCATCAATTAATCAATTCTAGCATCATATTATAATAGAGTCTCAATCTGAGAATATGAGAGACTTCTTACTATGTAACAAATTGTTCTTCAATAATTAATGGTATGCGTAAAAAGTTACCGTATTCAGGTAGTAGGTATTTTGTTCCCGGACCGCCAGGTTTTTTTTTTTGTTTCATTAGAACGTCGCTCCACACTAGGAATTTCTCCTGTATCGTGGGTGCGTTTCACAAACATGAAATATCACATACACAAACACCCAGACTCGGGACAAACATCTGTGGATCACACAAATTTTTGTCCCGTGCGGGAATCGAACCCACAACCCCTAGCGCAGCAGTCCAATCGCTTGGCCACTGCGCCAATCAGGTCGTCAGGTTATAGGCCCTCATCGCCGTTTTTATAGCGTTGCCTCGCCGCGCGCAATCGGCCTGAATTTACAGTGGCTGGAATGATAGGCGGCGCTGCAGTGACCAACCACTGCAGTTTACTTGCCACTGTTTCGTTGATATAAATCTTTTATGTTTATATTCTGACTTCTTGCATAGTACCGCATCAAACTACTCTACAATGCAAATCTTACTGTTCGTTTCCAAAAATAAATTACTTACAATGAGCATTATAGAACTATAGCCTAAAATGCAAAGCTAAATTGCAAAGGTTCAAATCATTTTCTTTGCACTGTTCCTCGAAAGAGTAAATAGTTAGGTAAGTAGTTTTACCAGATAGTAGATCGTATAATACGATTTACTTAAATACAAAACCATCATAAAAATATAAAGCTTGACTGAGAAGAGAGCGTGGTGTGATGTATTTTAGTTTACGTGAGGATAATGGCGCGTTACATGGCGTACACGCCGCGCGATGACTACGGGCAGCGCTCGCGCACGATACGAGTATGATGTGTTTACATGAACGCCCGTTTGTTCAAACCGTTTGATCTTTATAAATGCAATAGGTATTTCAAAAATATCGCCGTCGGCGCGGAACACTAACGTTTGCTTCAATAAAAAAATCGAGAATGATTTTTAAGAACGACAACCTTGATGCTCTGTTTATCCCCGACTATAGGTAGGTGCTCAGTTTATGAGCATTTTTTTATATAACGTAACTGACGGCTGTTTGGAAATTGTATTTCAGTACAGTATGCAGAACGTCCTTATCGGAGTTATACTGGTCTTTCTAAGGTATGACTAAGAAATACCTCGAATTAACAAACGATGAGGTGTTTTTAATTTACGACTGGCAGCCTGGGATTTGTATCTGCCATTACTTTTGATATTCAGCGAGGATACTGTACAGCACTGATTTACTTAAGATTTTAATTTCGGCGTAACTTTAATTACCGTAAATGTATTAATACAAATCTGATACTCATCAGCAAACATTACAAACATTGAGAGAAAATAACAAACATCATTGCGCTTACAAAATACATTAATGGAAACACCTAGGACTTGAATTAATTGGAATTTCGAATGCTGTTTTAATTCATAACAGACATGTCTGTCTGATAAACGCCGTAGATCGAAGTAGTTACTTATGAAAGAAGATTTGACAATCATAATTAGTTTAATTTAATGTCTGTCTGGCTCACTGGTTTTATAGAGCTTATTGCCTAATTCTATAAGTCTGTTAATCAACCCTCTCTTTTGAGTTTTAACGACGCCTACGAGCAACGTATTTCTTTGTCTACAATGCTAAACTTTTAATAAAACTCTTACAAAGGCAGCAAGTTGGCAACAACTTTCTTTCTTTCAATTTGTTGCTCAATTTGTTGCGTAGTACTACTACCTAAGTAGTGCGATGTAAATTATGTAAGTAGGTAGTCGTTATGTAACTACTTTCGATTTCAAAACTTCAGTAGCTACTGAAGTTTCGCAATTAACTTTATATGAAAAATTGGTTTGGGGCTTGAATGAATCGATGACTAAATAACTAATTTCTAAATCAAATTATACTACACATACATATATATACATAACATAGCGCCTGGGTATCCCGAAGGGGTAGGTAGAGGTGCACTTTTCGTTTTTGATTTCGTCTATACGTAAAAGGGGGCGAGCCTATTGCCATTAACCGGCCACAAATCCAGACTCTGTGCTGCTACTGAAAATTCCCTAATGGAAAAACCCAGTTACAATTTTCTCGACCCGGGATTTGAACCTAGGATCTCATGCTCAGCATTCGCGCTTAGCGATCACAAGACCTACGAGGCAGTCAATTTATTTATATAGTAGTAAAATAGTACCAACTTTAGTAATTTAGGTAGATACTATTGTATATCGACGACCTGATTGGCGCAGTGGCTAAGCGATTGGAATGCTGCGCTAAGGGTTGCGGGTTCGATTCCCGCACGGGACAACAATTTGTACGATCCGCAGATGTTTGCCCCGAGTCTGGGTGTTTGTGTATGTGATAATTTATATTTGTGAAACGCACCCACGATACAGGAGGAATACTAGTGTGGAAAAGACATTAAAAAAAAAAACTATTGTAAATGGTAAGTGTGCTGTCTTGACTAGGTATAGTAGTAGTGTAGGAAGTTTGTGACAATAAATTACTTTCCTTTTTAAAATATAAACTTTCGTTAGTTAAAAATGTTTGATGCCATCCCACAAGATCTCGGAGATTCCCTAATAGCTACGTAGGAGCTCATCGTAGCGATGGTTTTCAACTCACAAATTCCTAGTCGTGAACTACATTCAGTTTCAAATGTACTTAAACAGCGTTTAT
Organism: Abrostola tripartita; assembly: GCA_905340225.1. NCBI lineage: Eukaryota > Metazoa > Arthropoda > Insecta > Lepidoptera > Noctuidae > Abrostola > Abrostola tripartita. The sequence goes on from HG996486.1 coordinate 5,074,365, forward strand.
AAACGACTTTCGTATGGTTAATGCCCATAGGTACAGTAACTTAGCCGATATAAGATTAGTAACTTTATCATTACAGTAACTAAAAAGTAAGGCACGGCAAAGTCCTAAAACTAACATAATTTCTAACATAAGTAATAATATTAAATCATTTTGTATCTACTTAAAGCGTAAACTTTGCTTACATAACATCATGTGTTTTCTTTAAGATCAGCTTTATTCACATTTCTACATAAATATATAAGTAAGAGCAACGCTTACGTAGATACTTTTTAAAACTATATTAAACATAGACAGGCCGCTACGTTGGTATGTCGGTATAAACTACATCCATTATCCGGTGACCGCTAAACATTTACATGTTTTAAATAATCTCCGGTATTGTTCTATTTCGTGCTCGATATAAATAACTCGAGTAATTGACACAGATCGATGCATTTGACTCGATGTGTGCGGTCTCGAGTCGAAATCGATCCCTCCCTTCATCTTTACAGAGAATAAGGTGCATCCAGCTACCACACAATGAGTAATGATTCGAATCAGTGAAAATGTAATATTTTCGGAGAAAAACAACGTACTCTGCTATTGTTTGTCGCTTTCATATCAGATTAAATGGCTCGGCTTATAAAATTATGATAATCAGCACCTAGCTTTTGCTGTATTAGTAAAATATTGTACATAATTATAACTATTACCATAGACCAAAAAGAATTATTTTCTCTATGCTATTACATATGAATACTGGCATGTGTGTATTTACCGAAAAGTTGTACGATCTCTTTCTTTTTTCGATATCTGTGAATTTTTACGGTTACTGCAAAAAGATAACTATCTAATGCAGTAACATAAGTATAGGTAATTCCTGATAAAATAATCTCTATTAGAATAATCAACCTATTTTTTAGCGTAGGTAATATTAAAATAAAAATGTTAGTACAAATTAAATGCATGATTGATGATGATATAGATCGCAGCGGGTGGTCCGTCGTCTTGTGCAAACAAACAAAATCAGTTCCACAATAAACACTGTTTCTAAAAAGGTTAAAAACTGATCGTCCGCATCCCTTCAGTCGCTCCCGGTAGACCAGTACCAAACACAAAAACTTAACCCTATCACGTGGCAACCTTGACCCTTGTTTAGATAAAAAATAGGGTAACTTTTTCAACGTCTTCCTAATGGAAGGCAAAAAGTGCAGACTTCCAAGTTACTAGATTATTGGCCCAAACACTTACAAAGAACTAAACTGATAGTTAACTTAAACTGAGCCGAGTACATTTAGTCTTGTAAAAATAGTTTTCGATAAATGTTTCGAAAAATACATTATAAACACATACCTACATCCAACGTTTTATTAGAGCAATAAAACTGAAATGACAGTAATTCGAGTGTATTTAATTTTCTATAATTAACAGATAAATGCGTGTGTCTGTTTCTATTCCTTCAAGGCATGCTAAGATCGTAATTATAAGCAGTTATTTTCAAGTTCATAATGAAAATCGAATGTTCCTTCATTTAGGGTGGATCGATGGCGCAATACCAGTATACGTTTCAGCGTTTGTGACTTGAATAATTTCGGTCTGATTGAAGATTATTTACATTCAGGTATAAATTTGATCTTCCTAAAATCTCATCGCGAATTGTGTCTTATTGTGTTCAAAGTAATCCGATATGATAGGGGCTATCTGCCCCCCTACCATGAACTCTTAAAACAGGACAGTTTAGGATGTAGAGAGACGCCGCTACGTGAAGTGCAATGCGGTGTCTCGCTTCCACAACATAAACTGTCCGGCTTTAAGAGTTTATGGTAAATGGTAATTAATGCCTTATTAAATCCCACTTCATATAACGTATTGTTTGCGTCATATCAACCATTAAATTAAATTAAAGTGAATTAAATTAAAAGACATTTTTGTTTTACTGTTAAGGTTGATTCTATGACGATACACGGAAGTGCAACACAATTTCAGACTGTTAATTATAAAAACGGATTATTTTGCACTTATCTGGGCTATTGCGTCTTCGTGAATCCTTAATGCCAAACTCACGAAATTTAATCTATCTATGTAAACTAATCGATGTTTCAGATAGGTATCATACATTCACGTACATTTTTACGTCGTTATTTTATAGTTTAATTAGAGTAACATGCACGGACTAATATAAAAAAATATTCAGTTTTATTGCGTTAATGATATGAAAAATATTTTGATTACGATCGTAAATTTCCGGCATTCAGGATTCACATAATTCGCTGGCGAACATTTTACATTTAAAAAAATGCTAATAATAAGAAATTGCTGTGCGACTTATGCGAATTCTTTTCCTTTAGACTTCAGGAATAATGTCTCATTTGCTCTTCGTGCCTATGTATGCCACTTAAATTTAAATAAATCTATAGTTAAACTGTTAAAGTAATGTAATTCGGTAACGGGCGTGCCGAGAGCGGTGAGCGCTCTGCGCCGGCGCGTATCTCTCGTCGCCTGCCAACTTGAGAGCAATTTATTCCATCGGCGAGGCCCTCTTCTTGGTGTGATCTATGGCTTTAAAAAGCGATGACAAGTACCGGAACGTTAGCTTATGAAACGTCCGTGGAATGCAAACCAATATTTTAAACTTTGATGAAAAAAACTTTAGAATTTAATAAAGTTTGGCATTCCAAGCAACAGCATCACTGCCTGCAATACATTGATGAAGGCGAACGAGTGAAAAGAATCGATAATTCTCTGCTGTCTCACTCCACAAAGTAAAATGATGCATGTCGTAATCAAATGATTTCATTTCAGAATTTATATTCTGCTTTCCAATTTACTTCTGAGAATCGTCCAAATTCTGTAGATTCGAATCATGGCATATAATACATATAACTATGATACAGTATCTATAAAGTTTAGTAAGATTTTATTCCAAAAACCGCCCAATGGGGAGCTGTTGAGCTGTTGCTAGGTTTGTTTAAATTATGGCGATTAGGTATATAGGAGGCGTGCATGTGGCCGACAACAGACGAGCAGCAGGCGAGCGCGATCGATGGGAACTTGTGTAGATTGCAATTATAGCCTAACATCCACATATTTTATGTGAACATGCTGCTGTGTGAGGTTTTACACCGTCTTCACATTTATTATATCAACGCGTTGTCAGCGGTGCACTGGTTATTTTTTCTGTAGTTTGTGGTTTCCGAAACCCGTGGGGCTGTCTTGTGAATATCCTTCTTGTTACTAATTACCTTGTTTGTTGTAGTTAATACGGCTTTTGATCATTCATCAAGTAATTTAAATTGTATAAATAAAATATAGAATGAAAGTGGCTAAGATCTCGTAGCTCTAAAGTTTTAGTTGGGTAGCGCGTTTTGTTGCATTCAATTTAATTGTGTGTTAGTAGCGTATTATAACAGTATGTAGGTAGATAGTCAGATCATTTTTGGATGAAGATAAAAAATTTGCTCAATTCTATACTTTGTAGGCTCGCCCCTGCGTAGCTACATCGCATCGGACCAATTACGTAACTGGTAAAATGCGACTGTACCATAGATAACACTGTCAACTTATTTGGAAAATTATGTGTCACCTGACTTATCTTATCTTATCTCAATCTTACATATATTTTTATATTACTTCCTAAGCTTTGGCGCTTGTCACGCCTTTAGCCACGATTGAATGATAGCAAGATTAACATATTGTTTGTCCGATGCAGGCGCGACGCCGATGTTCGCTGGGATGCGCGGAGTGCACGGCCAGATGCTGTCCGGCGGCTCGTCCATCAGCGGGCTGGGCGGCTTCGGCCTGGGCTCGCCGCTGCCGGCGCTGCCTCCCGACCGCAAGGTGTACTCCTCGCCGCCGCCGACGCCGCTACCCACCTTGCCACCCTCGGCCTCCGTGCCCACGCCCGGCCCGCCTCCCTCAACATCCTCCGCTGTGCATACATACTATCAATAAACAATTACATTCACCCATTTACTTTATAAATATCAGTCAAAGTCTGTAGTCATAGAAAGTGACGTCACTTTGTTCTTTGTCAAGAAGAACGTGACGTCACTTCGTTCTTTGTCAAGAAGAACGTGACGTCTAGACAGGCTTTAAGCGCATTCCGATGCGAAAGGCGAATTAAGATACCATGTGATGTTAAAAGTAGTACAGGCAGCAGCATAAGTAGCGTAACATGTTAAGAAACTTTATTTATACATTTCAAATTATAGGAACGTCCAAAGGATGATCTGGGAATATTTAAGACTTTTTTCCACATAAGAAGTGTTCTTCAATTAATGGTAGAGTTTAAATTTAAATGTTCAGCTATTTATATTGCTGACTGTACCACTACTAGTACCTATACTCATATAACTAGTAAATAGAAATATTAGTGCAGCCACAATGTAATATTTACACAGGACACAGTATTCAATAACGATTTTGTATCTCGAATCCGTCCAGCACGTAGCAGGCGGAATTTAACACAGCGTTCAGTTATTTCACAAGTTATTCGCGGTAATCCTTTACATACTTGTTTTTATTCAGTGTATGATGTAACACTTGATAAACAAGCGCATACTGGCGCCAGCAGCCAACACCAATGATCAATGTCATTCCAATCCATTATATTGCGTTTACACAAATCTAAAACCACGCTACCGTTGGCACGGCAAGGGTTTGGCTCTGGGGATTACACTAAATCAAATGTAGCACCTAATCCTATACGTAGTGGGATTGATCAGTCAATATTATTTCACTGTATCTTCTGTAGGATATTATGTAATTAAGGTTCATATCGTTGTTAGGGTTATATTTAATTACGTCTTATCTTTATGTAGTGTATCATAAATTATCCAAGCTTTATACATCTAAGTATAAGTGATACAATTGATGCCATCTTTTTGGCAAAAAAGGTAACAACAAGTTTTACGATGAATTCGCCTTTTTATCTCACATGCGATATTGTTATCCGATTAAGAATTAACCAGAAATAAATCTGTTGATTGTTCAGTGCCAAATGTAGAATTGACAAGACGGTCCCAAAGATTTAGTTTAGATTGGAAGTAGAGTAAATAACTTATGCTTTAGTGATCGCTTAATTTAGACGAATACGTAATTAGTGTTATATAGGTAAATAGTATTACTTAGGTATAATTGATCCGTAAAAGAAAATATATAATGATTACATTGTTCTACACAATTATTTATGCAGCTATTTATTGTATTCTCTGTCAGATTTAAGAAGGTCGTTTTGTTCATCCAGGCGCTTCTTTATTAATAAGATAAAATTTTAGTGATCTGCCAAGATTTCAAATTCCAATTTGCTGCACTCCTAGTTACGGTACCCACTTGCTTTTGTTATACCCATCTATTCTAAGACCAAAGATTTTTGAGACATTAATTTAGTCGCAATGCAGAACAGGAAGGCTGGAATTGCTGCAATCTCTCAAAGCAAACGGAAACCATGTCATCCATATCGTATCTTATAAAGTGTCTGTTTAATGTTTAAACTTTCAATATTCAGAAAGCTAGGACTAGGTAGGTTTGGTTTGTACAAACTATTCATTGTTTGCCCGTCTTATATTTTATGTGACGTCTCAAGCAAATCGCCAAATAGTATTTAATTTTACCGTAGGAAAATCTTAATTTAATCGCAGTGATCAGTATAAGTACTTAAATATATAAACCACTAGGATATACTTTATCAGTCATTATTAAATTGCTAGTATTAGTTATTTTGTAAGCGTCACAAAAGTAGGTATTATCTATGGTATTATGTAAAAATCTTCATTTTACTATGTCGTATGTAAGTATCTATATGCTATACTCTATAGTTACAAATAAATGTTTCCGAATAGACACGATTTATTTTTTTAGTTGTAAGTTGTTTCTTATTTTAAATAAACTCTATAATTATTTAAATTGTTGTTTTACTTGGTTGTTTATGAAAGAAGGAATTTGTCGCTTAGCGTGAAGAATTCAGATTTTCATTATTGACGGCGGTCAAAAGGTTAAGGGGCCTTTGCCCAACAGTGGGATCCGAAGAGGAAATTTAAAAAAAATACTCTTCACATACGTACTAGATGTTGCTGCTTTCTTTAATATATCAACGCGTACGCCCCGAGTTGTGTAATGCATCATGAAGCTATTATTATTAGCCCGTAGCTGAAACTCTGAGCACAAGCTTATCTGGCGCAGTACAGTGGCACCCGTTGACAGCTAGTCGACAACAGTTTTAACTCGATAAGTGGCCATTCTACCCTGACGTAGGTGTCGTAAATAATCTACACAAAAAAACTACGCAGACGTCAACCGATGAGTGCAGGTTCAAGCAGTAGTTTTTACAGAGTTGTATTTTCCGTCTTTTAAATAAACCAGAGCTTGTTTTGGGTAACCTCGTATTCGCCGTTACTTTAGTTCATAATTTTTCTAAATATTAGTTGACAATCGTTGTATCGTAAATTTTGACAGACATACCGCTGGCATTTTTATCCTAGTCTATAAATTGTTTTCTTTATCCACAAGGTACCTATACTGTGTAGGATATTGATCAGAGTCAAAGGAACCTTTGCTGACTAATACATATAGTAATATACATACATATAAGTTGTTTCACACATGAATTTACACGATGTAGACGGTCATAAAAATGTAATCTAGAAGTCTTAAATATCTCTGGGCGTATAATGAAGCTTTTCAAAGGCACCAATAAAAAACAAATAGGGATTATGAACTAATAACAAAAAAGTCTAAAATAGGAATTGTATCTCGTGTTTATTTAGTGATTCCAAAGCACTTCTTGTGAACTATGAAATGCGGTTGTGGTGATTCTTGGACACAGGTACACGCCAGCCTCCGATGAGTTTGGTCTTACAATTCCTGCTTTGTAATCGTCGAAATTCTGCAGTCCCTAAGGTGAAGTTACGACAAGCAACTAAGCCTCGATTACAGGGAATGGAGTAGATGTCATCAAGATTACAAGTCTCCTCACACTTATCAGATTGTGGATACTCCGTGCTCAAACACTCGTCTATGTGTCGTTCATTCGGTAGTGTGCCCATTGATTCTGACGTATTATTATTATTAATTTTAAAGCAGTACTGATCGATTTCACGGTTTTTATTACCCCTCGTTAACCTAGGAGTATCTATGTTCGGTGGTGTCTGAACGCCGCGACCTGTAGTAACAGGAATATTTTCACAGCTAATGCTTTGGTGAATTGCAATTACTCTACAGTAATTATGGAGTAACTTTGAATCCATTTCTAGTTCATCGGTGATTGTATTTTCATGGCGGAAATTTTTACTATTACGACTCTGCTGGGTTTGAATAGCATTAGACTTCATGTGAGTGCGGACTAAACAACCAACTTCTGAAGATGGTCTCAGCGCCATCTCAGCGCGTACCTTTTCATCGTTTTCTAAGTCTGATTCTAGGATTGTGTCTTCTTGACCACTTTTCATCACATCGTAATAAAGCTTTTTGGAGAACGCGTGCATTGTGTTTTTGAGCAGTCAGTTTGGTGAGTATACAATAGTAATATAAATAAGTTGAATAATATATCAAAATGGGATAAAAGTATTTCAAAATAATATAATTTATTTTAAATTTCTGTGACATTATGAGACACACTCAATGACATATTTATCAAGAAGCTTGTATTCACAAATATCGAAGGTTGATAGGTATTCTTTATGGTCTTGCATAAAACCTTGTCAAAGTGTGTTCTATATGTTCTTTTTCATAATAATTGAATAATGATTTGACGACCTGATTGGCGTAGAGGCTAAGCGATTAGACTGCTGCGCTAAGGGTTGCGGGTTCGATTCCCGCACGGGGCAAAAATTTGTGCGATCGACATTTGATTGTCCCGAGTCTGGGTGTTTGTGTATGTGATATTTCATGTTTGTGAAACGCACCCACGACACAGGAGAAATTCCTAGTGTGGGGCGACGTTTTTTTAAAAAGAAAAAAAAAATGATTTGATTCTTGGTTATATTATGGTTATATTATGGTGATTATGGTTATATCTATGGTTTTATATTACCACAAGCATCCACAAGTTCTGTTTGTTACCATAGTTATTACTACACTCATTGGAGACTGTTAACTTAATTTGCGATATTAATTAACTATATTGCTTATAGCATCTTAAAGCATACTTAAAGTAATAAAAAAATCTAAATTCGAAAATCTTACTAGTTATGACATTTGTCGAACTTTGCCACTAAAGACTTTCCTGTTTTAAATCCCATCCCACTGCATAAGTAGCAGAGTGAAGACCGATAGAGGGTTCTGTCGGTGCTTCTGTGTCTTGGAGATTACAAGAATTTTGTAGGCTCTGTCAACGGATTCTGATAAATTCTAAGCATTTAATGGTGAATAAAGTCTTCTAAAGATGAAGAAGATCTTCCGACCAGCAGGGCTATTTGCTAACTCGGTTGTATACCATTTTGAGTTTTTTTTTCAAACTTTTTTGTATGTAACTACGTATTTTATGAATCGGCCCACTGGCCAGAAATTAAAAAGGCTTTATTAAAAGCAAAGAGTATAAACCGCATAAACTAAAATGTCCTCTAAAATGTTGTTAGAATATCACTAATACTTGTAATTTTAATAAGCTGTATACTCGTAATACGTCGTGCAAAAATTACGGTGTCAAGTAGTAGGGGCACAGTGAATCGCTTTTTACCCGACTGCGCGACGCCAAGGAGGTTGATGTGTTTATCAGCCTATGAATGTATGTATGTTTGTTCCTTTGTGGCGTTCTAGAGACCAAACGACGGGTTCGATCTCTAGAGCTCCAGTATGATTGATTTTGATGATTCTTACGTCTAATGGTTTGTCTTATTCATGCGAGTGTGAGTAAGGACAAGACAATAATTCAAATTCAATAAGGGGACCACAAGACGCAATATTTGGAACCAGAAAGTCAATTGTTAAATAGATATTTGAAAATCATGTTAAGGTTACTTTTATCATTTTTCATTAGACCATTTAGAATTTTTAGGTATCGATTTAAAGTGATTTACTTAACCCCAGCTCTCCTACGTTGTGCAAAATTAGAGGTGTCAAGCGGTGTGTCGATGATATCCATAGGCACCGGTAATGAGCGTAGTGCACCGTAACTCCGTAGTCCCTCACTGAGTTAGACAATACCTCTATGACAATACCAATTTTATGTCATTCTCAGTATACAACAAAATTCGGTGTACAATGGTACAACTTAATCGAGAGTGTATGGTTGTATGTCAGAATTAGCAAATAGCCCTGCAGGTGATGATAGGTGTGCATGGTGTGACGCGTTGCTCCTCTTCTTGCCTTCGGGTGGCTGAATGAGTAATTATAATAATATATATTATATTAGACTGCCTCTTTGGTCTATTGGTCGTTAAACGCGACGGCTGAGAATGAGGTCTTGGGGTCGAATCCCGGGTTGGGCAGTGCTACCATAGAGAAAATTAGTATACTAGGTTTTTTCATTAGGTCATTTTTATTTTGATATGTCCGGTTGGTGGCAATAGACTCGCCCCCTATTTCATTGGGATCTACAACATGGGTGTCGGTCTTTAGAGCACTTAAGTTGGTTAAACGCTCTAACCTCTAAGATGTAGGTACTATATTTGTATATATGTACACCTCTGCCTACCTCTTCGGGGAATACAGGCTTGATGTTATGTTTATAATATTATAGTTAGTTGGTAACTATGTTTAAAATGTGCACAAACATCTTCTGGTCTATGGTACAACCTATCGTAACTTGTCTGATTCAGTACCTGTTATTGCCATCTGTCGGCCTATCGCTTCACTATGTGATGTTAAAATGATAATGTGTCGTAGTTACTTGGCAGCTAGGTTATATAGATGTCGCTTCAAAACTGAAGTTAATAGTCACCACTACATCTTTTACATATTATCATAGACTAATCAGAATAATAATACTTATTTTCTCTATGATATTATATTGGTATAATGATAATGTCCATTGTGTTAATGAAATGTGATGGCCTCAAGAAAACTTTTGTGTTCTTTGATCACAACCATGGTAATTTTAAAACTTTTATTTTTTATGGTAATACTGATTTTTCTGTCACCTTCTGTGACAAGTGACAGAGAAACTTTCGAAATGACGATATAATCATGATTTTGTTTGTTTACTGCTGCAGCTTTACTAGATATCCAACAATTTCCTAAACAATGAGCCAAGACAATCCTAGTTAAATATAAACTAACACCATGAGCCTCCATGATAAACTTAAAAGCACTGTAAAATATTTAAAATTTGTGACAGCAACAGGCGGCGGCAGTTTCTTTCTTTATTACCAGATCGGGCAAACCCGTAAATCAGTAGATAGAATTGTAAATCCCAAAGTATTCGACAGAGAAAAGAAGCATGTAGCGGAGTACATTTATGTAGACGACCCATCGTACAATCACACCTTCCAAGTTGAGTATGACAAAGCTACTCAACAGTCGGTGGGTCTGGCTCGCATTTGGAAAAGCTTAAAGCATTCATTAGCATGGAGACTCTTGTGGTTATGTCGACATGGAAACAAAGATCAACGAAATATAGCTTTAGAACAACTCGCCGCTTTTAAAAACAACAAGGTTTGGGATTGCTGTAAACTCGCTCAAGCAATAGACAAAAATACTGCAGTACTACTTGCTCGTACTCGTGGAGCCGATCTGCGATATTTCCTGCCGCCACCAATTCACGTTCGACGTGCCGCATTATCATCTGAGCTGGTATCATTTAAACTAAGAGACCTTATTGTTGCAGTACAAAATGTAAATCCTCATAGTTGCATACAACATTTTCTCTCCAAGTACTTTGCAAATGTTCAGGAAGCAGCAATGGAGGCGGACAGTATTCCATCGAAACCTGATAGTGTTAGCGAAAGAGATCTATGTATATTGTGCCTAGATGCTCTATATCATCATATTAGTCTTTTTAATGTTAAGGATTATGAAGAAGATCTTTCCATAGTAAAATTAATAAATGTTGGAGCTTTGTCAATATTAGCAGAAGGTATGCTAAGAAACCGAAATGATCCAGATTTTGATTTAGCTGCACTCAAAGTTCTTACTGTTATGAGTGTGCATTGTAACTTACTCACAGACTTCTTCCAAAATGGGCTCATTGGGGAACTGTCAAGGCTTGTAAGGTCTAAGGATATTCGGTTGTCAAGTTCAGCTGCAGTGTGTCTTGCAAATTTATCAGGAGAATACTGTTACAGACCTGGTTTGTATCTATTACATCCTCTGTACAGAAGAACCTCAACAACCTCTTGTGATACCTTATTGGTACATGGATTAAGGGGAGGTGTCTTTGTTACATGGAGACAACGTGATAAGAAGTGTGCTGAGCCTCTTGGGCTTATCGAAGTTACTGTATCAGATATTGACTGCGACTCTTCTGAGGCAGAAAAATCACGAAACAAATATCTCGACCCTGATATGCAGCAAGTCATGGAAGATTTTATAGAAATAGACAATGAGGCATTGTTGTCTGATTTAGAAGTAGTTTTGCATGATATTCCAATAGAGGCAATGAGAGAACCAACATCCCCTAATACTTTTACAGCTCATCAAAAACGGTTGGCTCTAATCCAAGAAGAAGAAGACAAATGTAACTACACTGTGTGCTGGCCGAAAGACTGGCTGCCAAAAGATATAAATAACTTGAGAATACTTGGTGTAAATTATTGGAGTTCACTATCAGAATGGCTTGAAACTTGCCCATTGCAAACTGCAGACATTGCAACCCGGGCCTTGGAAATGGTCCCAGTGCTCATTGATGCTGGTGTTGGTTGCAGGGATACTCCCGTAGTCTGGCTTGCACATTCTATGGGTGGGCTTATAGTCAAGCAAGTGCTTGTTGAAGCCTCTCAGAGTAACCAGCAGCCATTGAAAAAAATTGCTGATAATACTAAAGCTGTGTTATTTTTTAGTACGCCTCACAAAGGAAGTTCTATGGCAACTATGCCTCGTGCTGCTGCTGCTGTTTTGTGGCCATCTAATGATGTGAGACAATTACAAGAGAACTCACCAACTTTGTTAAATTTACATAGAGCCTTCATTCAGTTTGCTGATGCATATGGTTGGGAAACAATAAGTTTTGTTGAAACAATGCCTACATTAGTTACCGCATTCAAAGTTCCTGTTCATTTTGTTGAAACATTTTCTGCAGATTTAGGACGAGGGGAATTCTATCAGCTACCTCTTGATCACTTAACAATATGCAAGCCAGCTACAAGACAATCAATTTTATATACTACAGTATTAGATGTGTTGCAGAGAGTATCCATCAAACAGGTTGAATTGCCATATTCTAATAGCTTTATACATTGGGTCATTGACTTTATATGGTGGATTTTAAAAACTAAAACCAAGGAAGTTTTGGATACAATAGATGAAAATCAAGCAAATGAGGGTTTACGTTGGACTGAAAGAATATTGTTAAACACTTTTACAGATGATTTTACCGATTGAATTGTTATAAAACCTGTTATATTAGTTGTACCATGTGTTCCTAATAAGTATTAGATTAATAATTGTATAGCATAATTTTTAGTTTATTTATGAACTATTTGATTTTTAAATTTCCTTAAGAATAGTGTTTTGTTGAATTGCCAATAGCTTATATTATTTGTTAGTGTATGAGAATCAGTGAATTTGTTAGTTATTTTTATTAAAACTTACCTATATTGTATTTTTCAATGATCATGTAAGGTCACTGACTAATTAACAGTAGGTATTCATTGAGGACCAGCAATATTTCAAAGCATGTTTGGCATAAATATATTGTGATGTTTCACAACCTCTATCATTGATTTATTTCTTTGTATCAGGTAGTTGACTCATGCACAGATTTGACAGCAGTTACAAGTCCTTTAAGCAGATCATAGAGTGGTCTGAATTTGAGTGCCAATAAGCAATACTTAAATAAAAGTATTATTTTTTCAAGTTGTATTCATTTAATGTGTATTTTCCTACATAGGAATTTATTGACGTTTTTGAAACCAAGAGGTATTAGTGAAACAATTTTATGGTCAAATATCTCTGAATGACTTCTACAAGCGTGTAGGTACTCGCTTTACTCTATACCTAAGTAAAATTCCAGAAGTAACACATTTTTTTAACAGCTAACAAGGCAGATAGGTTATTAGATACTCTATATTCAATATTGTTTGTTTTAACATACTTTAAATGTAAATTCTAATTAGGTCGGTTTAAAAGTCTGCTCAAAAAAACCATAGGAGTTAGGCTAATAGTAGTAATTATATGCACTACAGTAAAATATTCTTCAAAAGTTAAAAATATTAATACTGACTGAAATTAGTTATTTTGAGAATTAACAATACAAAGTTTAATTAAATTATTTATTTTGTAATACTGGATGGTAAAACCTTAACAGTGTCATCTCCCAACTGCAACTGAAAAGAAAAATAAGTTTTTAATTGTTGTCTTTTTGTTTTTAGCTTATTATTCATTAAAACGGGGTCTGCTAATGTTACACTGTCACAAAAATAAATATCTAGAACCCGATTGCAGAACAACTTACAGGGTCCAATCGGGAGTTTAAACTATCCTGGAACCCACTAACATAACATCACACCTGTATTCCTCGAAGGACTAGGCAGAGGTGTACCAATAGTACACCCACATTTCGGCAGTTATGTAATAGGGGAAGAGCCTATTGCCATCAACCGGTAACAATTCCAAACTCCGTGCTGCTACTGAGAATTAGCTAATGAAAAAAACCAAAATGTTGCCCAACCTGGGATTCGAACCCAGGACCTCATGCTCAGCAGTCGCGCGCTTAGCGACCACTAGATCAATAAGGCAGTCAGAACCAGAACTCACTCAAACATTTTAAGTTCTCCTAAAATTTATTTGATACTAGCTGCCCCCTCGGTGTTTCCTCCATACCAAATTTTAGCAAAATTGGTCCAGCTGCTTGAGCGTGAAAAGGTAACACTCATCAACTATCGCCTTTATAATATTAGTGTGATGTATATATATTGTCCTTTATTGCGTACTATCATGGATAGTAGAATATAATTATGTAATACATAGAATGACTCAACTGGTATTTTGGATATTAATTGTTGATCCGCATGTTATCAGAATATGCTTGGCTTAACGTCAACTTCGAGTCTACCAATTCAAAAATTGCACTGGATAATTTCCGGACTGGGACAATTCTGAGTTTGCTTTATAGATCTCAGTTTGCAGTTTCATATCTATTCTTTAATATTACTCACATTTTGTCATAAATGAGGCTAGAGATGAGAGTATTGCAGACCTCTCAAACAATTTTATTTCCTGTAATATTAAGGTAAAGATGGTTAGTAAATATCAGTCTGTGTGATTTCAATATGTCGAAGGAGAGGGAGAATACTGGTATGCTTTTCCCAGTGCAGTAATCAGGATAATTCATATGTACGAGAGGTATTTTCAGTTTGTGCCTAATCATGTAGCTGTGAAGGATTATGATATCTATAAAAATTGTTTTATTTCAATGTATTAAAGTGACAGACAACTTGCAAAAAAATCTTTGGTTAAAAAAATCATGGCCTCTCTGAATTTATCCTGCATCTTAGGATTTGTAGGTGTATTTCACAAAAATAATATCATATACATGAATTTAAACAAACACCTGCCGATTACTCACATTTTTGTTCCATGCAGGAATAGCCCTTAGTGCAGTTTTCCACTCGCTTAGCCACTGTGCCGACCAGGTCAACTGATTCATGTAGTTATATGTTACTTTGACCTATTCATTCTGCAGTAGGGTCAAATTTAGGGGCTTTTAATCTAGTGCAATAAGTCATACTCATGCAAAGGTAACCTAACTTATGTGACCTTGCCATCTGAAATTAGAATAATGTACATTGTAAGTTACTAGACTAATAGCTGTGTAAGTGTGTAGTAGTCGCAAAACTCAGCGAGACTTCTGCAGTTAGGCCCGATACAACACTATACAGGAAGCATAAACAAATTCTTCAAATCTCTTTTTTACTAAAGAACCTAAACACTGGGTTCTGCAAAACCTCTTGCAGCTAACTTCCAATAGCTCATACAGCATACTCATCATGTTGAAAACTTTACTGACTGCCTCATTGGCCTAGTGCTTGCAAAACAGAACTACTGAGCAAGATGTCCTGGGTTTGATTCTTAGGTCAGGCAAAGTGTTATTGGGTTTCTAATACACGAAAAGCCATAATTAGAAACATGAGTTAGTGTTAATTCCCTTGTCATTATCTAATTGCCCCTAATAAATTGGGACTTACTAGTGATATAAGTGGGTGTACTTTATATTTATATTTGCCTACCTCTTTGAGGAAATCAGTGACCGTACAATAAGAGAGTGTCCCTAGCGTAGCGCATCTGAGAGCCGAGTGGTTGGCCGGCTGGCCGCGGCACTCATGCGGAGCCTGTTCGGTCCCCGAGACCCCTCGCGTTCCCTGCGGTCGTCCAGCGCGTATATGATGCGCCAACAGAGTCAATGTCTCTGAACAGTAAATGAATATTGAAAGCACTAGTGTCCCAACCAGGTACCTCTTGGTGGTGATCGAGATATTTCTGACCTTCCATTTACCATGATATTCTTAAAGGCATATTCAACTCAAAATCTCGTCATCGGTGAATATAGTGTGGGCTCTGCCAATGAGATTTGGTTTAGACTTTTGAACACTTATTCAGTGTTTTGGAAACTCACAATTCACATTATGCTTAGTAAATTTATTTGGTGATGTCATAGAGTGAGATAACAGTCTACTTTAATAAGAATAGCACATCAGTGTCTTTAGTTTAATTATTATTCGTTTGTTTTTGTTACTATTTACAAATTTTAGAGATTATTTTAACAAATGTCAGATTTGCAGTTGCCAGGTAACAAGTTAGAAGATTTTGAAACTTCATTTTGAAAAATATGACAAAACACCATAATTATTATATTCCAATGATAATAAAAATAATCTGGATTGAAAAAAATATTATCTAAACCTTGTAAATATAATTTGATGGTTTGCCTAATTGAAGGAAACACACGTGGGGTTGTACACGTATGACATTATTATACCATACATCTTTCATCCGTGACTATACTCCAATCCGTACTCAAATAACATTGTATAAATATAAAGTAGTATCAGTATAATTTTACTACATCCTTATTTTTCATAAAAAGTATATTTCATAATTATTTTCCTGCATACAACTCGTAGTGTTGCCTACTGCATATTTTTTTAAAAATGCAGAACGGAACGTAATCTGCCACGCCCTGAAAATATCAGCCGATGTGCGCAATGCTAAAGAGGTGCTTTTCTGCGCAGAGGGGATGAGGTTGATCTTTTTATTTTACATTGCCACCCTTTACTCATTCCAATCGCTAACAGAACAAAGGCATAAGCTACTCTCTACCGCCATCTATGACCAGTAAGTTGCTTTAATAAATTCTTAATTTTGCGATAGATGGAGTTGGAAACACAGCTATAAAAGTTTTTATAAACTTTTGACGTGTTTAAGTTCGTCTTTCGGTAGAGCAACTATGATCGAACTGAATGGCATATTGTCACGTAATGCACTAAGCAAATAGTAATTTAGGGCAATTTATTGGTCGAAGATTTTGTAGTAACTTAGATAATAATCTATTACCTAAATTATAAATTAAATAAGTCAACTTATTTTTTTATTTCAAACTTTTTAGTTAGAATTAATAAATACAGACGCATCTTGATCGCTGAAGCGCCATGTAACGACACCTCTCAAGCAAAAAATCTTCAAGCCATTTAGGCTACAGAGCGTGCCAAAAAAATATTCGTACATACCTACACTCGAAAAATATACCATAACCCTCCTTCTGGGTTCTGGTACAGTCGGGTACAGCTTTTAGTGTGTCTGCGGAACATGCCCAATTAGCTTTTGGTTACGTTTTTGTTTTGTTTAGATACCTATAACGCAGGTACGTATGAAGGAAAACAAGAAAATGGCGGTAGTATATATAATTTCTGTTTTATTTGATTCATCAAATCAAATTTAGTAATCTTCAGTTAAAAGTGGATTCACAAAGGTATCTGGCAGTGGTGGAGCAAGAGCTAAATATAATGTAAGTATAAGGCAAACTATATTTCGCGAGGCCCTCTAGTGTATTTTGTTTGATTACAAATAAAAAAATAATATTCGCAGATAAAGTTATGTTAAAATGATGTTTATACTTACAGTTAGTTTATGTATGTAGGGCGGGGGGACAGGAGGTCTCCATAACAGGCCTCCGAAAATTATTCATAACTTAAAAAAAATAGGCTGCAAAATATATTTTTTTCCTTTTTTCTTTTCAAGGCGCGAGGCCCTTCGGACCGCAAGGCCGTGGTAGGTACCTAATAGATACCAAAATAAAAAACGTAGCAGTGTAATTTTGGACTGAACTCGATCAGTCGTATAACTACACATTTTGTATTATGGTTTTTAGCTTGATTAAACCATTATCGTGGACTATTTTGTTTTAAGCATAGGCTATGTTTAGTCAACACTCGGGATTTCTGGTGTATCGTGGGTGCATCGATGATTTGTTTATGCGACATACGCCGTGCTAAGAATAAGGACAATTGTTTTAAGATCACAAAAATGTTTTATTAAATAGCGATAGTAGCTACACTAGATACTAATAGCAAAGTGGTTTGATCGATACTATTTTATCTACATATTAAAAAAAGTTTTAGGTAGGCTTCTAAAAGTACCTACAATGTAGGTACACCAATTGTACAGCTCCCTTACCATGAATTAGTAGCAGCACACTACACTGCACGGAGAGGCGTCTCGCTTCCACAATGGAAAATAAACACACACATAACATCACGGTTGTATTGCCTGAAGGAGTAGGAAGTACATATTAACTCAGTTTTCGTGTGGGGTTATAATCCCAATGTGATAAGGGGCGAGCCTATTGCCATCAACCGGGCAGAAATCCAAACTCTGGGCTGCCAAGACTGCAAAAACTTAGTAACACTTTGCCCGAACCGGGATTCGGAGCCAGGACAGAGGACGTCATGCTCAGCAGTCGCGCTAAGCGACCACTAGACCAACGAGGCAGCGACAGCAACAAAGGAGAAGAGCTCTTGGTAGAAGGGCAGAACAATTATCTACTCTTCGATATTTATGACATTGTCTCTCGTAGCTTACTCTAGGAGTCGAGACCGCTAAACCAGCCATTTGCCGATAGTTCACCAAAGCCTGCACCCAGGCAAGTGCCCGAATATTCATAAAATAAGGCCGCAATTAAAAAAAACAAATTTTGTCAAAGAATTAATAATGTACCGTTTTAGATTTTTTTTCTTTAAATATCACGGTACATTATTGAATAGATTCTTTTATTATTTTCAATGAAAACTATCGAACAAATGGTTTGATTTTATCTGCCAATTAGTTACCTGTACCAAGTTCGATTGATCCCGTACTTGCCATTTAAAGTATCTTCCGAGAAACGTTATGTTTTACTTTACTATCAGCACGTTACAGATAAACCTAGTAGGTAGTTGATACCAATGAGATAAGGTCTAAAAGCAATTGTTTTATCTCTTGTGGGCGTCACCCTCTGATATATTTCTTTAATCTAGGTTAGGTTTCCTAGCATTATACTAGTAACATTTTACTTACTTGCACATGTAACAAAGAATCTCATTTTTTTTACAAGTGTTAAGACTTAAGAGTCTTTAATTTTAATATTAGACTAGCAAAATAAACGAACGTGGGAATTTAGTCGCATCAAGGTTGGCAACATTGGTGTCTTAGGGCGCCGTGGTTGAGCATGTTAGCCTTGCGCGTAAAAAAAACTAAGTAAAACAAGCACAGACCTACCGCTGGTTTTAAATTTTAATGTCAAAATTATTCTTATTATAATAAACATTAGAATCGAAATTTGTTTACAGTACGTTAACAGGAACTTCATTCTATTACATTATCGTACCCTTGTTGGTAACATTTAAATATGTAAATATACCTACTTATTTTTATTTCTGTAGGTAGCTGAGCTATTAAATCATTTTAGAGTACATTTAATGATGACAGTGATATTTCTTCCTCTTTTGTTTATTTTTTAGTATTTGACTAATTTCTTTGTCTTTATTACGGCCCGTAATATGTTGGTACTAGATAATTCAGAACCTCGTAGAGTACACATAGGCGCTTAAAATTATACTGCACCATTTTTCATAGACCACTAAAATACTTGTTTTTAAAAAGCGTGTTTTTTGTTTAAAACCATTTTAAGGGCCTTTAAGCTCTCAATTCTAATGAATTGAGAGCTTAAAGGCCCTTAATGGTAGATCCTAGCACACGTATCTTAGGTAATCTCAGTTAAAAGCTGGTTAAACGCTGCTGTCAAGTTAGCGTAAGAGCCTAGGGCATGCTCTCAAGACAAACCTTTTTCAATCAAGATCGCCCCCAAAATATATCAAGTTTGTTTAAATGCTTCGCAAAGCGTGTTAAATATACATAATACATTTCGTGGATCAAGTTTTGATTGACATCGGTGAGAATTTAAGTGGATTTTCGTTAATAATTCTGTTACTCGGGATTGAAAGCGCCTACAAGTACGGAATAATTTGTTCAATTTACAATTTCATGGAAACGGCTCAGCGATGAAATTAAAAACAGATTTTCAATTTCAGCGCAAAGAATATGAAACGCGAGTTTACACCTACCTAATAAAATACTTATATCTATACACAGTTGAATAAACAATGTCGCGTATTCAATACCTATAAGTTAACTAATTTGATAATTATCTAGATATAATAAATAATACAAACAATAATGCCATATATTATTATAAAAAATTACGTGTTAAAAGACGGGAAAAGTAATGGTAGTATAATTTCCACCTCCTTATCTTAAGTGAAAAAGCATGTCCAAGTTATGTCTTTTTTCATTTAATGTCACTTATTTACATGTTTTTTACGAAACTAAGAGTTTGTATTGTAAAACCTATTTCTAAGTACCAACTAAAATTGTGTGATCGCCCCTAACAAATTGCTGATATACATTTTATATTCCCCATTTCCACTCATTTTCACATTACCAGGTCAGCGTAGAACAAATCAATAAGGTTACTAACCGAAATACTCTTCTGTCTCTCTCTTTTGTTGGCACCTTTCTTTGTAAGGAAAAACAGTAGGTACCTACTAGCCCGGGAGAATTTCCATCCACGTGTATCGTACAAGGAACAGGAAGTAAGAAAAAAAGAGGATTTAGTATTTCGTTCTTGTTCAAAATTGGACAGCCTTCTGGAACAATGCACATTATAAATGTTTAATGGTCATTATAAAGGTGACAAAATTGACTAGGTACCCATTCTACCCACTTTCAATAGGCAAACTTTCCTACAATAACACGCGATCGTTATTCGAGAAAATATAATGCTCTTAGTACACTAGATGTACATTTACCTAACTACATTCGCAAAAAGCCGTTGAGCCCTATATTAGATTAGTGACGCAAAACGGCGGTCGCGTAGTTAGTAAAGTTAAGCCTTAGGTATAGCAGTGCCGGAAAGTCCAACAAAGGCTAACAGGCTTATCAAGGGGGTTTCAAAGCATCAACTTTTTAATCTGGGCTCCCTAATCCAGAGTATTGCTGTGATTGCCTCTGTAGGTAGCGCAAGATAGAGTTATTTCCCAAATGTCGGCCACGAAGGTTTTATCACCATGGCAACCATTCTATGTAGCTGCTATCGATTCTCTAGAGTTGTCTCTACTTGGCTACGGACGGTGACCCACATCACTGCGCCTTTGTTCCAAAAATTTTGTTTGCGTTCCGCCATATCATTGTACTTGAAGTGTTACTACAAAATAATATATCATTTTTAAGGAAACGCGATGTGTAATTCCAAAATATACGCACTTATTAACATCGCAATGATTCAAAATAATGTATTACCGATGCTTACTAAATAAAATCAGGGATATTAGGAAAAAATATTTTAAAATATCTGGATTAGAAGGAAATAGGAAATTTAAGTTATTTTATATTCGTTTGGTATTTAGAACATTTCATAGCATTACAAATCTTTTGTATATTTATCATTTACGTAGAAAATATTCTTTTGTTTTTTCGGCTTCTTAGAGTAATTGGCTGTAAAATAATTATATTAAATAAAAAGTAAAATAAGTTTCTTTCTACAATTTTTATTCAATAATAATTCTAAACTGATGCGGCTGTAATATAATTTGGATTAAAAGTAACTTCATCAATAAGTGTCAATTAACATATCTACTTAATTTAATCACTCGTATTCAATGTAAGTATATTTTTATAGCTGCTATAATTAGAAACCATTTAACTGGGAACTATGGGTTCAAAGAACGCGCGATGTTCTAGATTAATCGGATTACTTACCGATGACCGACTAGTGCCAAGGGGAGCAAGTTAGGCTACTTATTAACATACTGTAATCACTAATTAATTTTTCATGCCGTGCTTATATGACATTCCCTCTTAAAGACTCGAGGACTCTCAGTGTCGATCGGTTAATTTCGGCCTGCCAAATACTAATTTAGTATAGTTTTGATCCTCAAGTAAAGTAATGAAACAGGGTAGTGCGATTCTCCGAATTACGCATAGAACGACACGCGAAGCGTACGTTTTACCAAGGCGTCCGGCGTCGGTGTTACAAATGTATGTTTCAGGATATTTTCATTTGTTTTGTTATCTCGTTCACTTTCCATATAATAATAATATATATTTATAATCTGACGATAAATATTTATATAAATGTCTATATATATACTACGCGGTTTGTGAATTTCCACCCTCTGGTGCTAGTCTAACTAAACGCACTTCCTATTTCTACTACGAATTGAAAAAAATAATACTTACTCAAAATATAACTATGAGCAATATTTTAAATCAGACGAAATTCGTTTTGAACTACGGGTAATATAAATTATTTAATGCATCAGCATCTAACATACATAACAACCCTTAGATATATCATACATAGCATAATTACGTTCACAAATCCATTTTGAACTATTGCCAATTACTTTCTAATTTTCCTTTTACTGCCGTAGCTTCTTAGGCAATATTACGTGACGGCTTTACAAAGCTTATGTCTCTTTTACTCCTGTAACATTATTAACTTGGGACAAAGAGAAAGAAGATTGGAACCTGAAGGCCGAGCAATTTAGTGGATATTAAAATCGTAGTTAAAACTGGGTGTCCAGAATACTTTTACCACTGAGTGTCCAACGACGATTTATATTAAAGTATGCTCGATATACATTTTCCCTAATAAAAATAAGGTGCAGAAACTAATTGATTATTTAGGTGAAACGACACTTTTATGTTTCATTATTTATTTTATTGGTAAGAAAGTTCTTAAAAAAAAAATACTTTCGAAATACTTAATCTCATTCGAAAAAATTGATGCGATGGTAGTACATTTCGTACTTGTTTTAAATAATAAGTATATGGTACAATTCACTAAAATATAGCACGATAGGTATATACTATATATTATAGTAGACGTGGCAACCCTTGTAGATAAATAACTCATCAGTGTTTTTTCTACAAGGGTTGATTGCGATTATATATATTAGAACATTTTCTTTATTTTCGCTAGAACGTGTTTACTAAAATGGTCATTATTGACCATCCATCGATATCTCATTAAAAAGCAAGCAAAGAAATGATCTATAAAATAGAAGATTTTCAAAAATACAACACAACTTCTAAAAATGATTTGAAGAAGGTATACAACTAACAAGGAGGTTATTTATAAAATTTCTGCATGCAATACGTAATAATCATAATAATATAATATAACATCTAAAAATAAAATTGCTTAGACTTAAAACCCACGCCACAAGCGATTGATTCGACTTCAAAGCCACTTGAAAGCAATTCGGAACGAGCGTTCGCATTTTATATCGAACTGAAAAAAACAGACGAGCTCTTTGTATGGGGTCGATGCGTATTGTACGGAAACTGAATTCGAATTCCGGGCATTTGCTGCTAGCATTTGACTCCACACTAGACGTAAAGCAATCAGCCATAATTGTTCATTTTCAAATTTTAGTTTTTCACAACCTGCAAGGAATTTGCTAGTCTAGGTAATCTTGTCTTCCCGACCGTGCGCAGTGCGAGCTCATCTCGCTGAACCACATCTAGATCGTTGCGATAAAGTAAGTTAACCGTCGACCTACCTAGTAACTGACTTACTAATCACTAACTACATTACTCAGGCGGGGCCTGAAGGCTCTAATTGTGTTATTTACAGCTGCTGTATTCCTTCCGTCAATTTGCCCCTAACTAGAAGGGTAAACAGTACATAATTGGATAATAATATATCTTGTTGTGCATTGTGTTCGTAGAAACGTTAGGTAATACGAGTAGTAAACTCGATCATTATTTAATTTCCCCTTTACAGATTTTCACTTTACCTGTCAGGTCCTATTTGATTCTGTACCTAATATAAACTATAATAAAATACTAATGTGGTTATAAGATTAGTACTTGGCGTAGCGTCGTAGCGGTTGGTAGCGTGTACTTATTGCTTTTTTAATGTTCTGTAAGTAATAGGTATGTATAAAGTGTGAATAAGTTGAACGAAATGTTACAACCGCATGTTGAACGAGTGATAGCATTGTGGGTCGTATCGGATAGAAACACTATTGTTGCAATTTCAATGCCCATTTGTTTATCAAACACTCTCTACGCATTCAATTTAAATTTATTAGCCGTAGAGGGAAACTGCCGTGAGGACCGGCCATCGCAGCTCTTCCTACGGTCGTTTATTAGTGTGCCAAGAGAATGGCTGGCCGCATTCTTTCGAGCCTTAATTACACCATTCGTCAATTACAAATCGGTTGGTCAAGTCAAGTCATCATTTTTTATATTACGCGCATTGAGCACAGATTTTTGTTTGTTACACTTAGGTACTCACATTAATTCATTGTTCGTCGTTTTAGGACATTCTTTGCCCTTTCTCCTTAAGGTGTTTAAGTCATGAATATCCTGTCTAGTCAGCCGAGGTCACGTAATTCTTTAGCTTTAACACCTCAGCTTTAAATAAAACTTTTCATCAATAAATTCGGATCTATCTGTCAGGGTAATTTATCGAGCAAAACTCTGAACACTGTGTGCCTTTTCATGATTGTCTGGACGTCATAGCACTCTACCACACACCTTCGCTACTACCAAGGGAGCACGTCCAAGGTCATCGAGTCCATTCTCATTCTTACTTAATTCTTCTTACTCACCTAATTTCGGCCAACTGCACTCTATCTTGCATTGATTTTAATCAATACTCTACTAGGTATGCAGCGTTACTTACCGATTGGTTTAAATGTCAGCGTGCCAGTCAATAATTATCTTTAAACCAATATATATAATTATGTAGATGATTACATTTTCTTATACATTAGTTTTTTTGCATCACGATGGTGACTGTATTCTGGGGTGGTTAATGCTTGCTACCTGTAAAGCCATAGTTCACTGCACAGTTAAAAGTCAGTGAAACCTGAATGGTGAATGTGAAGGGTCCCTGTGTAATAGGGTCCGCGCCACGTGCTAAATGCTGTAGCACGTGATGGGCTTTCGTGTCGGATCAAAGGGGTAGATGTGACGATTCAGTATGGCCGCCTATTGTGCCGCCTGATTTAGATGTTTACAGGCCAGCGAAGGATAATTCTAGAAAATTTGTAGCTCTGAAAAAAATACTGCCAGGTATCTGGAGTCATTAGTAGAAATCATTTGAAACAATTTATTTAATATAAAGTGCCACAAATATTAATTAAATAAATATTAATTACTTGAACAAAATTTGGCATCTTATGTGTGTCCAAAATATTTTAAAGTAATATGTTAGTGAAAACTAAATTGACTTATTAAATCAGTTATTAGGCACCTGACTTTAAACAAAAAGCATGTTAACTGGTTATTATTTTATCATTAACTTGTAAGGTGTGCGCAGGAGCAGGTGGCTGGCCTGGTTTAACAAATATAACATGAACTTTACATTTTTAAGTACGCACATGTATTTATAAGAATTTGTGTGTGGGTACAAACTTGTCTTAAATAACTCGTATCGTTATCTTTCGTAATTTTAAAGTTCAACCACACTAATATTATAAAGGTGAAAGTTTGTGTGCTTGTATGTTTATATTTGTTACTTCCTCACGATCAAACAGGTGGACCAATTTTGATAAAATTTGGTATGGAGGTAGCTGACACCTTAATTGCTGACACATTAATACATATGCTACTTTATATACTGAAAAAATGTACTGGATAACACCGCGGGGCGCAGCTAGTTGTCAATAAATGAATAAGTAATTACATCGTAAATTTTTTTTATAGGAACCTGCCGATAAAACTTTTCTACGTAACGATTATGTGGGTCAAGCTTAAAGATCGCTCGTTGGATACAACCAAAGCTTTGTATGAATAGGTGCTTGTGGCTGTGCTTGTATGAATGGACGGGCTGCGCGCTCATTAGCGAAACAATTAGGCTTTCAAGCAGAACGAGAATTGCTATAAAGCTGGAAAAAATATACAATTCGAAGACATGTCGAATAAATATGCCAAAATTATAGTTACAGAAATAAAAATTAAACTGGACACCAGCTGCATCGGGATTGTGGCTCTTGCTTTAAGTCACATTACACTTAATTAAGTCCAATGCCTTAAAATAGTGGCTAAACTAGTTCAAAACTGTTTTGTAACCACGATTATGTTTTTGCAGAAGCCCTACCAGGGCCCTGCCTGTCGGTACAGGAACATGGGTTATTGTTTGCTCACACAAAGTCTGCTACGAATTATTAACATGAAAAGCTTTGCAGTAGCTAAAGGTCTTCTGCGAAATAAAATGGAAAAGTTTGTCATAAACTGCGTTACCCTATCGAACAACTTTCTGGTCACGTTTTCTGAAAACAATAAATTGTGTTTCTCAATATAAGTCAAAGGAGCCAATTAAAAAAGTTACTTTTTGAAGTCATCATTGTTGGATGAAGAAATCGGAGAATTAAAACATTTATTTTTTCCTTTTCTCGCTGTTAATTTGCCATGTGCCCCAAAGACTGGCACGTTGTAGGATATTTTCCTATAATTATAGGGATCGATCTAGTTCGGTCAAAGTGAAACAGTTAGGTTAGGCTAGACTGAAATGTTAAAGAATCTCTGGTCACATTATTTGCCAAGTACTAAAACAATAAAATTATACTGACTTGCCTCGTATTACACTTTCAAGTGTCTCTATCAAAAAGTCAATTGTGACGTCACGCGTAGTTTGGGTAATTGTTACGGGAATAAAAAATACTGATAAGTAAGTGCATTCTCTTTATAAGTACAACTTTTATACAGAATTTGTAAAAGGACCTTCAGGTAACGTATTTTAATATCATAAATCATCAAATACAATTATTTGGAAAAAATATTATGATAATAATAAAATAAAGGAAATAATAATAAAAATAAATAACTCTAAACTTAATCTACTGAGCTCGCATTCCAACTACCACGGAGGGTGGGTTCAGGATCTTACTGCAATACATTCTACTGATTTAGTAGATGATAATAATTTCATTCCGACGGGGTTGGCGGCAGAGTGCTAACAGCGATCCGGCCTCCCCGCCATCATAGGCGCCAGCAGGCATGTGTGGTTTTTAGTGGGTATACCCTCGTGGATCGGCCCTTTTCGATTCACGGGGGGGAGTCCCACATAACCCCGTCGTCTCCCAACGACGAGGTATGCGTAATGCTTTTCCACAGGGTAAAAAAAAAATTCATTGAGAAGTAGAGTATGAAACATGAGGTGCATCACCTACAACCTGGGTAGCTTTTTTAAACTTTGAACCTGAATCCCTAAGGGCCCCTGAGCATGCAGAGTGTGCGGCACGCCATCCACATCTATCCGTTTAAATATTCCGAGGCGAGGGCATTGCGCCGCTTCGTGCCATGCCGTACCAAGATCCCGTGCTTAGTGTGGGATCCGTCAAGTAGCACAAAAGTCCAAACATCATTTGCAAATATCACGTTCCGTGGAATTAGGTCATCGATCGGCTAGCGCGGTATCTTTGTCGATAAATTCTACCGAACCCATAGATAATTCGTGAACGATAATTCGTTTTAACGGTCACTATTCAATTATTCAATTTTGGCTCTCAGAACTCCTCGTTTATATTTCAGCAACGACTGAATAGTTGATAGGTTTAACGTTGTACGTGGGTTCGATATTGTCGGTCCAATTCATGGCAAAGAATAAGCTGTCGCCTTATTGCACATAGGTCGGCAGAATTAAGCTATGAAATAACGAATGAGTATTTAACGAGTGCCTGACTGTTTTCTTAGCAGAATTATAACATTGACCACAATAAATATTCTATATATTGACGCAATTTAATACAATTTCGTGGTTCAAGTGTGGGTTCATTTTCACCTTTGTCAGTACGATTATGTTTAAATCTAGATGGAGTCTGGCGCTACATTGAAACAAAAATCAACGTGCCAATTGTTTTTTTTTTGCATGAATGCGTGACAGCTACGTCTTACACAAATATATAATTTATTTAACATGCGGGTGATAGGATTCGTATTTATTACAACTTTATTATATATTATTGACAACATAATTGACACTGTTGGCGTCAAAAAGCTGTAGGGTAGGTTTTTAGCGCCAATAGTGAGGAATTGGCGCTAAAAAATCCCGACGCTGTCAGGGTCTTGACACTCTATCTAGAGTTCTGGACATATATAATATATTCAAAGTTTAAATCGCAGGCTGGTCTTGTTAAGAAGTATACACAAGTAGGAATGTTCAAAACCTGTTTAAAATATTGAAGGATTGTTATGAGCAGTTCGTGTCTCATGCTGTCTAGTGCCTAGTGTCAAGTTATAACTTACTTACCGCCGAACTCAGAGACATACTTACATATACTATTACCTAATGGTAATCTTTGTGAAATCTTTATTACTTACTTAGTGTCAGTTTAAATATCATTAACCATTTATCTAAAGAAAGACTCGTTCGATTAAAGCACGGTACACGTGTATTTGGGGGGAAATGTGACACGTGTAAACTCCTACCTTGATATCTATTATTAGTGATCGTCGACCGAAGTACACACTGAATGTTTTGTGTGATGTATTACTTGGAACTCGTTAATGAATATCAACTTACGGCGGTACCTACTCAGAAAGCAGATGTTTCATTTTCGGCTACCTATCTCTTGTACATTTATCGAAAAAGAGGAAAGAATACCACGAATTGTGGAATAATATTCCTTCGCGCATTTTGGCCTGATTATTGCCGTATTATTCAACATGGCGTCTCATATCTTAAATGTTACTTTTCTCTATCCAGCGGTTAGTTTCCCAACTACGCTAAAAGGTACATGTTATGGCCGGAGTCCCATATAAATAATTAACATCTCCTTTCAAGAAGTAAATCTTAACTGAGTGTTAGTTTAAGGAATCAGTACTTAATATCATTATAATATGTCTCTGAATGAGATTATATTATAATTATATCGGTGAAATTACATACAGCATTAATTTAAAAGAGCACGCAGTTATCGACTGAAATTTGAATACGTTCTTTTATGGCTAAAAGAGGACAAGCGGTGCCAAGGGCCTTGCTTGTATTGTATCTAACAACCTTGGACTCCTCGCCACTTCACGCCGCTAGATTACGCCACCGCACACTAAACACTTCCTAATGATCGCACTGTGTAGTGTGTACCTACTTCATGTATAAAACTATGAACAAAGAATTTTTAACATCGCAAAGTATTTCAAGAAACATTTTCTGTAATATTGAATGTACCGAAAATTAAGAAAACGCCCAGTATAAGTAATTCCTCTGGAGAGGAAAATACCTAACAATAAAGTGATTCACCAATCATACCAGAAAAATACAATGGAAAGGATTTGTTACCATAGCATCCAGTAATCCCTTCGTTAAAAAGAAGAAGCTTAATCGCTTATTGTCTGGAAAATAAATTCAGCTTTGGGAAAATATATCTGAAATTATTATTGATAATTCAATGTAGCGGGCGTTAAGTTATACGATATATATTATCTACTCTATTATACACATTTGAACTTTTACCGACTTGCAGGAAAATTATAATTATTGTGATGTATACTAACATTAATAAAATTATGGTAGTTATGTCAATTAATTAATCTGCGCTATAAGTACTCTACTGAAAGCTTAAAGAAATACCTACCTACTTTCTACGTACTGTAAGTGTTGAAACAATAACTGGATATTATGTTAAAACGTAGTACCTACCGCCATCTTGGAAGTATAGAATAATAATCAACAACATTATCGTTATGGAACAAAGAATGTTCGTGGCTAGTAACGGAACAGTTATTGAATTATAATAAGCCGTTTAGAACAATCCAACATAAAAATATAACAGTTAGTTGAAAATACGGACGTCACACAAAGACCTTCGTTGTGGCCGCGTGTTGTCCATAATTTATCCGAGTATATCCCTGTGGTTAATTATACTATGAAGGCGCGAGCACATGTGCGCGATGACGTAATACGGCTGATGTCAGAGGGCCGGGCCCGCGCATTCTATCAGCATGCCGAACTAGCACGCTGCAGTTTAGGGTTATGTCGGTAATTGTCTAGCATTCTATCTATTAAACTCGTACTTTTTATTTAGTTTGTAGATAGCGGTGAATATCGTCTTTACGAGTAAAATGCTAACTAAAAGCGAAATAAAATATTCCTTGTATATCTTCACTGCCCCGATTCATACATTAGAATAAATGTAAATTAATTTAATAAAACTTTCTTTACTGTGGCATATGAGTGAAGACATAAAATCATTCAATTATCTAACACCTTACATGACATCTTATTTGTTCTAACAATTTAATATCAAATACCTACATAATTAAACATTATTTGATAGCGTTTCTCATTTCGCGTGCTTACAGTTAATTACATTATCAAACAATATTAATACGTAATGCTGCTAAGTTTGAACATTAAAAGCGACGTGTAAAGTCTGCTTTATTAGTTTAATGTTTATATGTCAGCTCCATATAATTATTGTAATAGACTAGCTGAGGCCCATGACTTCGTCCGCGTGGATTTCGGACCAAAATTATATTAAGTTTTTGGGCCAGACACCCTCTCGGGCTCAGAAGACCCTACCGAAGTTTCTTCACAATCTAATCAATGGTTTAGGAACGCTTATAGAACAACCTGATTTCATATATGTACATGTACGGAACTACAAGTACTCGCTACACTTCACGCTTGAACATTTTTTGTTTTTCTTTTATGTAACGTAGGTTCCACGTTTAGATTTTCCTCTTAGTAGCAATACAGTAAGGATTCGTGAACAAGTTGCTAAATCAAACTGGTTGTTACCAAAAATAGGAGATGCCAAATTTATAATCATCGAGTTTGTAACTTAGATGTCATTATATTAACGTTACTTCGTGGTAGCTAATGTGTAATGCGTCTTGTAATAAGGTACTTGCTGAAGTATTCGTCATCCGTTTTCATCATTGCTTTAAGATGACGTGATACTAAATAATAAGCATGACTCAATTATGTAGCTACTAGGCCTAGTTATTAAAAAGTCTCGTGATCTGTGAAGTTTCAAGACAACTTGTCATTACAAGATACGCAACAAAACAGTTTCCCTTCGGGATTATCTAAAGGCGCGATAGTCTTGTACATAGATATTGGGTGACCCACATTGAGTAGGTCATCCAAGCAGTTATCTATGCCGATCACAACGTTATAACTAACCGTAAGTATATATACGAACATCTAATTTGGACGGTTTGCGGGCGTAGTTAGGAAAAGTATGCTATACTACATACACATAAATGTATCGGTACGGAATGGAAACTTTATTATTTTTATCAAGGCAACCCTTAGTGTTCCGCTGCAGGGTAAAGGCCTTCCGTATTTGGTGCTATTGCTGTTTTTGGCCCCTTTAAAAATCATAAACTACATACTTACGGTAATTTTAGGAATGTTTTAATTTTAATTAAATTAATTAAGTAAAGAGATACAAACATGAACAAAACTCGGTCATGTTCAGCAGGTGCCGTCGTTATTTGTTTTCTGGCAACCTTACCTGTACCCATGTTGTTTACTCGAAGCGATGCTTAGTATTGATTCTAAAATCATCTTGACCTACTTACACGGTACGTCTACATACGAGTAGAATATACTACCTACATAATACATACGATACCATCACGTTCGTTAAAAGATTTAGATAAAAGATTTGATTATGATAGCAACATGTTATTTCATTAAACAGATTTAATTTTTTCAATTATTGCTGGGTGGATTTTTTCTAAACTCTTAAACACCAACAAACTGTATATGTGTACACTATGTATATAATATGTTAATCGATCACTGTTCCTTAGTTTCCCCAAAGGCAAGTGCCTATGTAGGTACCAGGTCTGAGTGTGTGTCATGTTTTATTAGATCAAAGTATGAGGCACAAAGGTATCCTTAACTAAGTGGGGGCCAAGGAGTAACAAGGCTTGCCTATAACAAAGGACTTTGATGGCCGAGACGTCAGACGAGGTGTAGAAATCTGAAAATAGAAAACACTGCCTTCCCCTGTGGAGACTGTGGGCGGCATGGTGCTTACGACTTCTCAAATGATGTTTGAAGTAATAATTATATTGTAACTTTTCTTGTAACTCGTAGCGTCTAACTACTTAGGAACTTATTAACAATATTTGATCTTATACAACCACAAAATGCGTATAATGAAAATAAAAAAGTGGAAATAAAAATAATATACTTACACATTGATATTTTTATTAGTTATTCATAAAAATCTAATTTTTCCCAGTATCTTTCATTTCCTTACAAACTCAGTAAAATCTAATTAGTATAGTTAGAAATTAATGTTGAAATTGAGATTGAAGTCGAGTATATCCAGCGGGATGGCGGTGCCGGCGCCGCAGCGGGGCTGTTTGGACAGATGGGACAAGCCGACAAGCGGGACAGGCGGGACAGGCAGGAAAAATCAGTCTCTATTGATGTGGCGGGCCCACCGACCACGTGACCCTTGGTGCTGCGTGATTTTCCTCCCCACCTCGGTTCGGTACTCTAGTAAACAGGACGCAGCGGTAGATCGTTCTAGACGGCAATCAGTGTGACGTGATCACACACACAGACACCCGCGACGGTAGATATTATGTTCAAATCTGGAGCATTTCAATCAGTCCCAATTTAGTACCCAATCGCCACTCAACTGGCTGAATTCCGTTTACATTCTTGTCAAACAGAATATATACCGTAACACTTTGTAAAAAGGAGTATTTCAATGCATGACACAATTGTAAATCGTCAGTAGAGCACACAAAGAAGGAATTAGAAGGCTAGTCATTTATTAATTAAAGTTTTTAGGTACCTTATCTATGCAGAAAAGGTTTAACATATTTCACCATTTCCTGTAGGTACGTATGTAATGATTTACTTGAATGTATTTCGACAATTTTCCATACCGATATAATAAAATTATCGCAACAGTGAGTGATACTCCAACCGTGAAGATGCATAATTGATTTAATTACATTGAAAACGCAGCGTGCACTACACTGTGACATACGGCAGACAATTAAATCATAACGGTTTGATGGAACATCGTCAATTTACATTTTTTACAGCGTATACTGAAAATGCGGCACAGCATGTTTGAAAAATATGCCTTATACAAGAAAAAACCTTATATGCCTTCTTGACTGATTTGAAAACGGGCTGACTTCTTTGAACCTTTATACGAATTGCCTTTACTACGTTTTGCATTGTGGTATTTCTTTGGAAGCCTTTCAGAGCTAGAGACGGATCAAGTATTGATTTCTTGAAGGTCGACGCAAAAGATGGTGGTATGGGGTGGAGTATTCTTATAAGTCTCGTCCATTATCGGTTCGTCAATAAGTTTTTACGCCGTGTAACTCCACCCCGCTTGATCTGAATATTATTCTAAAGTCTTAATTAACAAATAAAAATCTTGTATTTAACGTTTATCATTGCGTCATACCTAATATAATTGTTTGTTTTAGTAACAATTGTTTAAATAATAAATAACCCTCAAGATGCTAAAATGTGGGTGTTGAAACTTCCGATTAAGGAAATGCCTACTTTCCTTAATCGGGAGTTTCCTCAACCCCCTCGACCACGTGGCAAAAATAAATCGTACTGTTACTGTCCGCGACTAAGAACTTTTGTAATGATTAATATTGTCGTAATTACTACTAGCTAAAATAGGTTATTTAGAACATAATATACATAAGGCATATCTACAGGTAAAGGTACAAAAACTGATTAGTACCCAGGCGTTTATAATTGTGTCGGCAGCGCCTAATGCCACAGAGTAATAAGTTATACTACGCTACGCTATGTACTTGTTAAATACATGATAAATAAATGTAACTCTACGCTTATCGCCCGATAGCCTTGGCCTGCTTTGCCTACCCACTAAGAATTTGACGTTTTCGTGTCAGCGGATATAACAGAGTACCTATTTCTTTAATGTTGCAGTACTTAGGACAATTAAGTTGACTAGCTCATGAGCCATATTTTCTAGTATAATTATAATAACTAAGTCTCTTGAATACATGTTTTTAATATTTAATAAAAAAACGTGGTCATATACAGATGTTCATTATACAGGGGAAAACAATAAACGCATCAAGATTTGGCAGTAAAAAACTACATTTTAAATAGTACCCATCTATTGGTAATAATATATAGTATAATTTACCTCACTTCATCGTAGTATATTCAGGTCGCTCTTAAGAATCGTGTAGAACAGAGGAACACGTCATGGAAAATAATATTGATTTCGTTATACTTAATATTCATATCTGGCGACCGCTGAGGAAAATCTCATGTTATTTAGTGAATTAACTTTTCAATACATGAATATGACGTACCTACATTGTGAATTTATGAATAGTAGTTACAATTTATGTACCTACTAAGGTACAATGGGACAAGTAATTAATATCTACTAGGTGATTCCAAATTCTGCCGTTTTAAAATGTAGGTAAGTACCAACATATCTACTCCTTGTAAATTAGTGTTAACCTACACTTATATGCAACAATCTCATAGTATACCGTAGGTAGGTACCTATACTACCTACCATCGCTAATTGGTCTGATGAGAACACATTCAGTCGCACGTGAAACTGTCTGCGCTCCGGGCTTCATTAGGCCCTGTAAAGTTTTTTGTTCAGCCATTAATTCCGCTACAAAAGTCACGAGTCGTATTTATTGTGCGTGTAGCGTTTACTGGAGTGCTCCAGAGTGCCAGCGTGACGCCATGACGCCATGACGCCATCCATAAGTAGTTATATACTGATGTAGCAATAATGCAGGAATGGTTGCGTATCTCGCGTCGCCGACGGCCGATCGCTAACATCTAGCTTTTGTTTGGCAAATCGCCAACAACACTAAACTGCCGAGGTTGTTCTGGAAATTGACTTGCGTGACACATTTCTATTGATCTAACTCTATTTTTATGGTGTGAGTTTGCCGTTAACTTTTTTTAGTTGTGACGCTATCCCATTGGAACTTCGACGATTCCGTGTCACATTATACTACGAATGCTCTCCGAGTATGAACTGCGAAAATAGCGAGTCCTACATAAGTAAATTAAAGAGAAAGAAAATATTTATGATGTGTACAGATGGAAGCTAGGAATATTAATTCTGTATACCCAATTATATTTAAATCCGTCTGGCAGTCTAGAAGATATTGGACAGAAGACCCACATTCGCATTGATAAAATAAGTAAGCATAATTAATATAATCAATTCATTTAATGTTCTTTGTTCGATCTTTAGTTAAATATTTTTTATTTATACACAATAGTTGTAGTTCATCAGTTACGAGTAGATCTAAAAATCATGCGAGTTCTTTTGCAACATAACTAAAGCGACATGAATATACCACAACGACTTTCACCAAATTACTGTTTGCCATATTGTAATTAATTTGACGCTCGACAAACAGTAGTCTTGTATAATCCAATCGATATCCATCGAGGCGGTGGTCAGTGGTCACTGCTAACTACATTATATACTATTGCGTGGCCACAACGGTTATGATGTGAGCAATAGAATTATAAAGGAAACTAGTTATGTATTCGAAGTAACTCGAGGCATTAAGGAACTCATTTCCTTCGTTAGATTGCAATTCATAATAAAAACGCTCTACCTATGTAGCTTTGATTAATTGAAATATTAAAACAACATCTCAAAGGTCACTTTATTTGTTATTATAAGGATTTAGTTTACAGCTGCACTGAAAGTCGTAGTGACCTCCTTGTCCCTTAACAATGATATTGCGATACATATTAATCATAATTATGTAAATACATAATATATATACATACATACCCACAAACTAAATCATCCAGAATAAACTTTGATAAACAAACACGCGCTATTATAGTAGTATAAAATATAAAACAACATGACTTGAGCGACATGGTAGACGATCATTGTTCTCTAGTAGTCTTCGTCAAACAAATTGCGTAGGAGTTCAATAGAAAAATATCCCGAAGAGTATGCGAGTGAAATGTCGTGACATCAAATAGTTCGTCTACTACCACAAAGGCTGTGACGTCAATTACAATTTATAATATTATTTAGTACACGGCTTGTGTGGTGCGTTGGCTAACAAGGTAGGGAGGTCCCTATTATAATTATGTTCTTCATATTCGATGAACAGTGACTACCATGTATTTTATAAGTGATACATTTGCGTTCCTCGTAAGTGCTTGTGAAGATTCAATATTCTATATATCTTTTTTTCGACGGACAATATCTTTTTATCGTATGGTTGAAGAAAAACCTGGTTTCAGAGATAAAGCCGCCTGTAGGCCACTGACATAACTTTACACACTGTTAAAAAATCTCTCAGCTGCTAAAATCTAACAGACATTAGTGCGTGCCAGGGTTTGAACTTGCGACCTTTGATTTGGCCGTTCAACGGTCATACCCTCAGACCAAAATACCCACTCAGCTATTGCTGTTATGACAGACAACATGACTTTGTTCTTTACTTGTCACATTTTACTTACTTAATTTTGGGTATTTTATATCCGTGAAAAGTCATATGTCGGTGTCTGTCAGTCCCGCATCAAATCAACGCTAAACGTTCCGTAGTCGGTTCTATGCTTCCCGTCAGTGAACTTTGATATTTTCAGGGACATTATTAATGCATGACATTTTCCGAGGGCGTTTTTCATTTCTAATTTCCCTCCACAATTTTCATCTTCAACAGTTTGTTATGACGGTTTTAAATAAATAACATAATATTATGTATTTTAGTATAATATAAATTATTATTTAACGTACTATAAAGATGTTTTTATTTTCATGCTGTTGTGCAATATGTTGTGAAGTACCATTACGGATGTAACCAAAGAATGGAATATACGACTTTGTCGTAGACTCCCTCATATATTATAATAAATAATAAATAATTGACTCTTTTATGCTGTATGTATGTAATAAGACTGAATATTATGGAGATACCATATTATATCATTAGGTGTACTGCTTATACGTATTCATCATAAATATTGTTAAGTAAAAATAACAGAGTGGATGCGGAACCATTAAGTTCGTAGTTCGTACCTTTCTTACATTATAATGAGCTACTTTTTTGTACGCAGGTTTGTAGAGACTCATCAATAAAGCAGGGTAGCGGTTGAGGTGAGCAACGAAAAATATAATCTAATAAAATACATATAGAAATATGTGAATAATTATTTTGGTTTTTGTTTCACGTCATCAGTCTAGCAAATGGTACGACCCCAGAGCACACGCCATCCGCCCTCCACTGCCCGATTCCGGAGGTTAAGTTCGGGGCGTGGAAGATTCATTTGTTTCGTTAAACAAAGATAAAATGCTACTGTTCGGCTGAAACACAGAATCTTAAAGCTTATACCACCGACATAAGAGCTAATGTGCTGGATCATTAAATTCGCGTTGAAAACGGCAGCTGTTGCCAAGATATTTTTATCATAATCCATTTTTTTAAACAGTAGCTAAAATTAAGGCCTTCACTAGAATTTGGATGCGGTTTTGTTTCTATCAGACTATAACTGTACTTAAAATAGTCGGAAACGAAACCGCACTGTGTATCAGACCAATATAATTGTATTTAAAAGCATTTCAGTGAACACGGCATTTGGAAAATGAATAAAATTTCCAAGTACTTTATATATTATGAAAAGCTAAAAGCGCCATCCAACGTGTAAGCCAGCTATAAAGTGAATTCTAACTGCTGAGCACTGCTGTGCATTTATAACGAGGCTGGAAATGTGAGGCTGCGTTGCATTTCAAAGGTTCTCTTCGCACTCGTGAAAATTTAACGCTCTTGGATTTTTCCAATTGGCCGAGGGTATTTAATGTTAATATAAAAAATATATGCTATGGATAAATTCTTTTAAAGCGTTTTCTATTGGGCTTTCATGAAAATTTATTAAATTAGTAGAGAGTCTAAAGAAAACCGCTTTGGGAACTTACAATACTTTTACTCATTTTATATGAATATAGTTATAGCGATTGTAGATTGCTTATGATTTATAAAATACTAGATTAAAACTCCTCCTGACAATGTTATTAAGCACACAGCTTGCTCTATTTATTTATTGCACTATATATGTTTTTACAGGAACATATACATACATGCTATCCCCACCAAACACTGACCCTGTAACGGTGTAGCAATGCTTATTTTAAGTAAAAATAAGAAAAGTAGGTATTTAACTTACTTATTTTCCAAGAGAATGTTTAAATCTTAGACCAGTCCTATAAGGCAAGTGGCAAAATATAGGGACGACTTAATGTTTCTTATATATTATGTAATCTCTGACTTAATATGTCAATCCCATAGTTTTCATTCTATTCGATTTCTATTCATCAAGCGTTTTGCCACCTGTCTAAGGGGGCAGCACGATGCGAGTTTTACCTGTAATTAAAAGTCTATTATGTTTTATGGAATGCTTGCAACATTGCGGTTTAGTTTACCAAACGGTTTAGTTTTAAAACCCTTGATAAAATGGAGTCGAAATAAGTGCGTGACGGAAGCAATTTTCTTGCAGCAGGTCTTTTAACAAGCAGCGGTTTGAACACAACGAGGTAACAACCAGTAATTAGTGGTTCTTATCCTATCAAGGTAATTTAGTGGATTGAGCACATTATGACGGCTCTAAGTTACGAGTATATTTTATGATTTTGCTACTTCTTCTTAGATTTAAGAGCATTGCTCTTGTCGGTGGAGCAAACGCCACAGTTCTTTATTTTCAGCATTCGATTTGACCGCTTGGTGCTCAACTTCTACCTCCTCCTTTACTTGTTGAGTAAATCTACGCCTTGGCCTTCCGCTTCCTATTTTACCATCTATTTTTCCTTCTAGAATCGTCTCAAGGAAGTTATCGTGACGTATCAAGTGGCTAATCATTTTTCCTTTTCTATTTTCTATTTGAAGTGGAACTGGGCCGGCTACATCTGTCGTATGCACCCCGAGAAGTGGGCTAACATCGCGACCAAATGGTTGCCACAAGACGGAAGCCGGAGACGCGGAAGACCCAAACGTAGATGGCGGGACGATTTGGACGCCTTCCAAAGTGGCTGGCCAGAGCTGGCAAAGGATAGGGGGAATTGGAGAATCAGGGGAGAGTCCTTTGCCCAGCAGTGGAAAGCATTATAGGCAATTGATAAAAAAACTATTGTTCCCAGTCTTATTTTACAAGCTGTATAACTTCCTAATTCGTTTTTCTATCCGTCCAACTGATCTTTTCCATCCTTCTCCAACACCAAATTTCACAAGCTGCAAATCTTTCTTTATCTCTTTGGATTTGTCCATGCTTCACAGCCATATAGCGCAATGCTCTACGTACGTTTTAATTAATTGTTCACGGATACTTTTCTTAATATGACTTTTAAATAATGGCTTCGTTCGGTTGAAGGCTTGTTTAGCCATAGCAATTCCATCCTATATCAGGTGAAAATCTCGAGTCACGCGTTATTTAGCTACCTAAATATATGAAGGTGTTCACCTGTTCATTTGAGTGTTGTTAAAATAGATACTTCTGTGATTTTGCTTAAGTTTCACATAATTACAATACAATAACAATCGGGTTTTATTACAACTGTTTTGTGCGACACGTTTATTGCTAATAATAAATATTATTTCTAACACACTGTTTTACATAGGTAATTCAGAGACATGTTTATTTAAATACTAGATAAGATAACCTGAATTAGACTCTAAACATAAGTACTGTATGCATAAACCATATTCATAACTCAGATCTATTTTATGTGACGTTATAAAATATATTTTAAATGTGTGTTTGTGTCCTGACCCCAGAATGCCTTAACAGATGCACAGATACATCTTAACATTGTATTTCAATTAAGCAATTTGTCAAGAGCCTAAAATATCTAACAAACCCATGCTAGGGCTAGCACCTTTCGAGGAGATTTAAAAAAATAATATTTGTGTCGTAAAAATATAAGTAGTATACGTACGTAGTTACGTACTTTTTTTTAAATTTTGAAGGAAAGTAATTATCTATAGTACTATTGGCTAAAATATGTTTTATACCTACATATGTTAAGTACAGTCAGCCGTCACGACGTCGACGTCAGTTATGTACAGGTGGCAACCCTAGCTTAAGTCAGTGTCAACCTGTGACTTAATATTATAATAACAACTTGTAACGCCTCGTAATGAAACAATCCATTCATCATACTAAAATAACCAATGTTAGAAACATACTTTTCAAGGTTTCTTATTGTTCTAAGTGTTATACTTTTAATTCCGCATCGTGGGTGTACGTTGTGTGTACTAAATGGAACTTTTGTTTTGTATTTTGGAAAACAGTTTGCTGAAGTATTTTTGGTAGTTTGAGAATTTACGCTTGATGATGTCATTAAAAAAATTATTCTCGTTCTGTTGGTTATTTTCTTTTAATTGTAAGTGTAATTCTATGCTTCTAAATGCTGCGTGATAATCAATAAGCAGAAAGGAAGTTTTATTATTAATGAAATTAATAACCGTGCGTCACGCTGTAAATGCGTCTAACTACAAAGTAAGCTGTTTTATAGACAGAGATATTAACATAAAATGTCTAGTTATTATCACTAGACTGTTTAGTTACCACTAGTACTTGTACTCTGTGTGATTGATACAGTTGTTAAATGACGCGTGACGTTGAATTGGTACAAGTGAGGCTGGTAGACTTGACAGCGTTTAGCTATGCTGGGCGAGTGTGCCCGAGGTCGCCGAGGAGGATAGCCACTAAATATGTGAACTGCACAACATTGACTGCGAGCACGGCAAAATAAGGTGTTTCGTTTTAAACTTCATTAACATGCTAAAGCTGAAAAAATGCTCTCAGCGTGACTTTGTAGTGGCACCTAGGATAATGCATTTATTGTACCCATCTATTTATAGTAGATACTGAGAGAGATCACAACTTTTACTCTCCACAAATTTCAATTTAGTAACTAACTAGGAAATTAATGTGACATTCCTTCAAATGATTATTAGGTGTATAACTTGCGTCGTCAGCGATTACAAATTAGCTGATGTAAGTAAGATCTTGTTACGATTTTCCATTCCATATGTAGATACCTATTGAATACACTGGACCGATAGTTATACAGCAATAATCTTGTAATGATACCGCAGAAATACAAGAATAATTATAAACAATGATTACAGTGTTCTACGTGTAGGATTTGTCATTAGTATTAATAGGTTCTGCAAACTTAGAATGTACTACGTAGTAGAGTGCACCTACGTAGGTGCTTCAATGCTGCAAGTCTACTTTGTGTTGACGTTTATTTTTTTTTTTTTTTTTCCTTTATTGGCCAACCAACAATTGTTTACACTGATAACATTTAAAGTAAGTATATAATATCCAAGGTTAGTGTAACAATTAATTATAGGTTAGCACCGCATGCCCCATAAACAAATAAGATGTGCCACAAGCACTGAATTATTATTAAACATTAATATTTGGGTACTTAACTAAAACTAAAATTAATAGGTATAACAAGCATTACGTGATGAGATTTACAGCACGAAAAGCAAACAGAAACACATCGAAACTGTACATAATAGCGAGATTGGCATCCGAATTAAAAATCTATTTAAAATCAAAAATTAAAATCGAAATTAAAAGTCAAATTAAAATCACAATTAATATTAAAATCAAAATTAGTTAAAATCCGAATCATAAGTCGATTAAAATCACAATTAATATTAAAATCTAAATTACAATCACAAATTAAAATCTAAATGAAAAGTAAAATTAATATCACAATCAGTATTAAAATCAAAATTAAAATCGAAACCAAAAGTCAAGTTAAAATCACAATTAATATTAAAATCAAAATCAATTAAAACCAATTAAAATCCGAATCAAAAGTCTAATTATAATCACAATTAATATTAAAATCAAAATTAAAATTTAAGTTAACATTAAAATAAAATAAAAGTCAAAACAAGCAAAAACAAATCAAAATTAAATTAAAATTAAACAATTGATATAGTTGTTCTATGAAACTTGGCATATGAGTCAAAATGCACGTCTATAAGATCACTGCTGTTATTCAATAATTTGCAAAGACGAGGAACGACAGAGTTTGCACCTAGTATAGTTCTGCGGAGTGGAGGGTGTAAAGGAGTTATAGGAGCACGAGGGATTCTGGCAGGAGCACGAAACTGAAACTTTGATAGTAGTAGAGGACAATCAATTTTGCACCGGAGTAGCTTATAAACAAAGGAAGGAGTCAATGATTGTTCTACGTTTCTCAAGTGAGACCATCTTAAAATAAGATAGTCGGGATTCATAGGATCGTATCCTTTTAGCATTTCCGCTAGCATAGGCTAGATGCCAGAGGAATCTCTTTTGTATTCGCTCCAGACGAAGAATGTGCGTAGAGTAATGAGGTCTCCAAATCGTACTGCAGTATTCTAAGATACTACGAACGATGCAGTTGTACAATAAAATCTTCGTCCGATTACGCTTAAAACCAGCAACATTCCTTATGACAAAACCTAGCATTCTAGAAGCCTTTTTGATGACACCCTCGACATGAGGTACAAATGTCAAGGCGCTGTCGAAAACAACTCCCAAGTCCCTTGTTTGATCCACCTCTTGGATAACGTTAGGGCCCACGCGATATACACTAGCAGTTGCTTTCTTTTTTCGAGTGTATTTCAGGTGGTAGCACTTTTATATTTAAGCTCATTTCATTATCATTACACCATTTAACCAACGAGTCTACATCCCTCTGAAGTAATGTACAATCGTTTTCAGATTCGATTATCCGTGAGAATTTAAGATCGTCTGCATACATAAAACAATCTGAGAATCTCAGGCAGTGCGGGATATCATTAACAAACATAATAAATAGAACTGGTCCAACATGTGAGCCCTGGGGCACCCCTGATGATGTTTTGTAGGTTCCCGATTGGAAACCATTAACTGCGACAAAGAAGGAACGATTTTCGAGATAAGACCTAAGCCAGTCGTAAAGTGTACCGGTGATTCCATACGCAGATAACTTCGATAGAAGTATATGGTGAGGCACGCGGTCAAAGGCTTTGCTAAAGTCTGTGTAAATCACGTCAATCTGCTTGCCGCAGTCAATGGCATCCGATAGCATTTCTGTGAAAGTCGCCAGATTAGTGCAAGTAGACCTAGACCCTACGAATCCATGCTGAGAAAAGCTCAAATACAATTTGAAATGTGCCTGAATGTAAGGACAAACTAAGACTAAGACGTTGATTTGTTTTATCTACTTGAAGGTAAGATTATGTTTCTCTTCCTAGCTATTTTGTAATCTTGGAGAGTATCAATGTTATAAATATAAAATTGAAGTTGGCAGCAGGCGTGCGCCGCATACCTTGCAGTTTTTGGTAAAGGAAGTTGAATGTGGGTATCATAATATTTTCCTAAAATATCTTTCAAGAGTGTTATACATTATTATCAATACTCACGTGAATATTCGGGTATGCCCGTCTAGTCTGAGTTCGACTCGCGACTCCACCGGGTCACCTGCTCATGAATAAGGGCTCCGTTTGAGTTCGAAACTAGTCGGGCATTTCTTGATATTCACGTGACTAAAACCGGCAATTTATAGTAAATAAAAAAAAGTAT
This sequence comes from Abrostola tripartita, assembly GCA_905340225.1. NCBI lineage: Eukaryota > Metazoa > Arthropoda > Insecta > Lepidoptera > Noctuidae > Abrostola > Abrostola tripartita. Next base: position 5,117,533 of record HG996486.1, read on the forward strand.
TGTAAGTAGGTACTACTTAAAAGTTTTGACGTCGTTGAACGTAACCTGTGTAATGACGAGCAGTTACAGTTATATTTAGTAACACTCAGTTTATTTATGTATGATTCATAATAAATATAATAATCAATATCCAATCTGCGGCGTCGGGCATATACAATAGTTTGATCATAAATATGACGTCCGTTACAATAAATAAGTTATCGACTCACTTTATCTGCCCGATAAATCTGATGCACGCTTCCTTTACCGATAACCTTGGAACAAAAATGGCCAAGTCCGCAGTGTAGGCAGCTGTGCCACAGGCTTGGTCGCCAACCGCCAACATTACGTCCTCTAAACATTCATGTCTATTTAATGTTCGTGTGTAACTAGTACACTCGTAACGTGGCGTGTTTAAGTACCGCATGTACGCCAATTATACAATCGATCGAATTTTGCATATTATTATGATTCTCAGTGAACACGACCACTGAATAAATTGTTTTAATTTTTATTAGGCTTGGACTAAATGGAATATAACAAAATCAACCTAAAATCTCAAGAGACACGAAACTACGAGATCGCAGACCTTAATACGTTTTATGTGAAAACTAATCAGACACAGAACATTAGCGGTTTAGGTCAATTACCTTTGATAACGATAAATTGTTTCGAAACGATATAATGACACACACCATTTACAAAAACGTAGTGAATCTACTACAAGAATTAGGACTGATAAATAATGTATAAATATGATGAAACTGATAAAAATGATAGAAAAATAAAATTCGATGTTAATTTGGGCGTGCTACAGTTGTAACACAAGTGCTATAATCGGCGTCCTACATCTGCATGGCATTAGGTAGTATATAAAACTTATATTTTTTCGGACTGCGAAATCATTTCAGTAAACAATCTATTTTAACTACCGCATACCTACCACAAGTATTAATATTTTCTAACATACTATATCAAACAAGTAATGACAACGATAACATAGATCAATGAATGACAAACATATTGGTATGCAGTCTATTAAAAGTTTCACAATCAAATAATTACCGTAATAGAGTGTTGGACTAATTTAGGCTCTCCTTGAGCTTCAATAGAGTTCAACCGGTCGGGAATTTCAATGTAATTGTTAATATTCCCATTAAACATGTAGTTTGGCTCGGACGAACACAACAATATCATACATATAGAAGCGAGTTTACTGAATTGTCTTTAAAATACTGTTAATATTTCTGCAATAATTTTACTTGTAGTCTAACAAGTGACTCAGGCTCCTAAACTACGGTGTCTATAGGTCCGGAAAACTCTCTCAACTCTACAAGGTAGAGGTTCTACGCAAATATTATGCAATCATTTTTATTTGGGTATATTTTTTAGATGGTTAAAATATTTAAAATTATATTATTATCAGTATTCTTCACGCGTTCGGTCGAATAATTTACACTCATACATTTATATACTATGCGTTTCTACATATCTATATAACATTTTAGGTTCATTAGCGTTCAAATATACAATCATGTCCGTCCCCTCAAGGAATTATTAGAGCGATGGGCGATGGCACTCTTATATTTTAGCTATGTAACCAATATATAATTTAACCTATATAATTATTTGTAAATCGAACCTTGTAAATTGTTTGAAATGTACAATATACATATCCATATATAACTTCTAGTGTTATGAATTTCTTTTCATCAATTCGTAACGGAAAATCTTAAAAGTTTAATACGAGATTGTACGCGCCCGTTCATAAATGCGACCCAAGTCTGAATACATTCGCTATGCCTGCTTACAGTCAGATCTAACCAAAAGGGACTCTATGTCGCAAGTATTAAGGATTACAGATACGCATTAACAAACAATGTTGGTCCATTCACAAGTAGTTAGAAGTTGCTCAAGGCTGTCGACTTGTGGAGGAGTAAAAACTTGGTCAAGGCCTGTGCTTAGTCAAATGGATGTTGGTATACGTACCTATATGTTTAGTTTCGGCACTCTCTAAATTATATTTGGAAATAACTATTTCATGAACATTTAGAGTAACAATGTAAATGTTCTATAAAGTTATTATCGTTGAGGAAGGATATGGGAAGGATAAACTTACGAGGTACCTAGCAACACGCCTGCTCACAGATTACAAATAACTTAACTACATGATTTTTATTTTTATATATTTTAAATATAAAAACATTATCAGTGTCTTGTTGACAAGTGCTTTTTTATAACATACGTAAATAAAGACCCCATTTTAAGTAGAAACAATACAAATGAAATAATGTCAACGCACACGCAACTGTAGACTGGTACAGGCGTCTGAATTCGACAACCACTCGTATGCTATTTCGGCCACTAAGATAGTTGTAATAATGATCACAGTTGAGTGTATATATTTACGTATAGTTTTAGTACAAAGGTAAGTATTGATCGTTGGAGCGCAACCTTCACGGCACAAGACCAGACTATTCACAAGTATTTATACGTATAAATTATTTAGGATTGAAGAGTACCTAACATAGATTATTTTTAATTATTAATCTCTGACCTACTTACTTACAGTATGACCACACCTTGAACCTTAATAATGGCTATAAAGCCCCGTCCACTAGAGATTTGGCTAATTGAGATTATTGGATAGTTCCTTGCGTATCGTCATTAGCTACGTTAAACAGAAATACCTCATGGTAGAGCTTATTTAGTCAGCAAGATCGTAGTGGCTCTGCGAGTCTAGGGTGCGCCAGATGAGCAATCACAACTGTTGTATTACCTAAAGAGGCCACTTACTCACTGATTCATTAATTTTAAACCACTTGATAATCAGTTTACCAGTAGGACTAAAAGCCCATACGACTCCTTATTTCATTTTAAAATATTTTAAAAAATCATGCGGAGAAACAATGTATCCTTTTATATTACCGAAAGTGAGTAGGTGCTATATGATACATGCAATGGGTATTCAAGTAAATTCGTAGATTTACATTGCAAGAATAAAAAAGAGAAAGCTGGCTCGTTATTTATGAGGTAAAGGAGTAGGAAAAATGTGACTATAAATGTCAAAACAAAAGCAGATCACTTGTGTAAAATTAATGTAAATTGTGAATTCTATTTGAATTTTATGAACATAATGTTGGCATTTCAATCTTTTTTTCTAAACATATCTGTCGTTATACAATACATACATATATTACTATAAGTATTATTATTATCTTTGAGAATGTTGTTGCATTTGACATCGAAGTATGGTTGAAGTTTCTCACCATAAGCACACATTTCTGGGTCATGGAAATATTATGCAATTATGTTTGGTTTGGAACTCAATAACTGCTGGACCGATTTTAATGAATGTTGTTAACAAAGTAGTTGAAGTATCTATTACTTCTGTAGAATTTCTTTATTCAGAAAACTGCGGATTCCAAAGTGTAGCTGTGTCTTTGGGCATTATTATTTGATGCAGTAGCCAGCCACTCATACTTCCTACGGATGTGCACTGGTGCAGATGGCAAGCTTTTGTATCGCTTGTAGAAATAGTCACCAGACTGGACGCAGCTCATTTTTCTAGACTTTGGACTTCTAGACTCTATCTTCTATTTCCATGATTACTTACTATTCTCGATGTAGTCATACTCATTACAATATTACGGGTTGACAAATTCTTTCTTCACCCATTTCGTATGCATTACACATAGCTTTGCGATACGGTCCAAAGGCTGATTACATGGTTAATTCTGTTTCCCCTATTCCCTGTTGAAGCAGGTTTCATTCAACGTAGCTAATCAGCGAACGTGTCATAATAAAAATAATGGTTCAATAGAAAGTCACTTTTGGAATGAATTAGAGTATGCATGTTAGGAAAATATTTCACTATTTGTCTTTTTGATTTGATGAACAAAATTATCAGATCGCATGGTGCAGCAGTTTCCGTTATCGAACACGAATATGTAGTAAGTATCACCATTGTGTTCACCTCACCATTGTTTCGACACCGTTTTGGATCGTCCACGGCGTGGCATCACGGGGCTAACCGTAGCGTGGTGAACGTTATCGCTCGGTTGAGAATCGTGCGCCAGCGCTTGCGTCGAAATTCGTCGGTGTCATCGCACTGAAGTAGCCTAGTTACGACGATATTTCGATAGAAGTGGCCACTAACGTTTCCTCCCACTACCAACGCGAATTTGGACAGTTATTATCTATACGTATTATTATTGTTTTAATAAATTATTCTATTCGTCAGGTCATCAGGTGCCAAATACCCGAAGAATGTAATAATCCCAAAGGTCAACACTGCGTAATCTGCTTAATAATTTATAATATAACCGTAATATTCAAAGGAATGAACTTGAAGGGTGGACTATTTGTAGACTTCCGAAGTACCATGAATAGGATTTCATAAAAGAACCCGCATTTAATACGCGCTTTGTTATGTTCGGTCGAGGCAGTCGGCTTTTGTCCACCTAGCTTATATCTGACATCATTTTTCACATGACCTTACAACGTGTCCAAGACGCTTGGTATCTGTAAGTACGAGAGTCGACAATCTTTAAGCTGAACTTGTATCGAGCAATCTTCATTCATCCGATTTATTTACGTTACAAGCCTAGAGTTTTATCATTTCAACGGGATAATATGTGATAAATATAATGAGTAATAATTACTATACTAGTAATAATTAATATTGCGATGTATAATTTTTTTATGTTTATTAGTGTTATATTATTAAAGATATCCAAGCGGCATGATGAATAATTAAGAGTTGCGTCAGTCAATTAATTGAAACTGATTGTTATGATGTTGCATGCCATGACAACTAACAAAACAAGTCACAATACTATTTGCGTGCTACCCCCTAAGATGTTGACGGATTTGATATTCTTCTTCCGATTGTATTATGAGTTGCAAACCCAAAGTGCACCAAATACTTCGACAAGTGTTGTGATAGAACAAAGAAGAAACAAGAATACTAGTTTATAGTGTTGGTAGAAGCTTTCTTTTCTTGACCATCTTTCACCGGAGTCTGCAGTTAACTCCTTAAAGTCAATAGCAATTCAAGAAGTAGTGGTAATAGCAGATCAAGAAGTAATTGCTCAATAAATCAAGTAATAGGTACATATTCAGTATTATTTGAAGGAAATGACAACTTTTGATTCTCACGATAGATACTGGAGAAAGATAGAAAAAAAGCTGGTCGCGCTAAAATGAACAAAATGTTGCCAATCTTTAATAGTAATTATGTGATTATTTAATTACCAAATTGATTTAAGTGTGTGACATTTTGACTAGAAGCCAAATATAAAGTAGCTACTGGCGCGTACTCGTTGAATGGCTACAATGCACAATGGTTCTTTTTAGAGGTCCAATTTAGAAATCATCGAACTACTTGAGTGACGGCAAGGTTAAACGTGGACCCTGATGTCATGGGTTGGTACCGAGGTCAGGCGATAAACGAGTGAGGTACGATCGTATTACATCCATTACTGTACTAATGTTAATTACTGTATGTTATGCTAATTATTTATGGTATCTACCTACCTACGTAAATAGAAAAATGCAGGTACTAATTTCACTTGTGTAGATACATGCCCGTTTTGCTTTTAGAGAAAGTTTGTATATTGTATACGATACATAATTATGTGGTTATTATAACAAAAATCAATTTGATTTTTTTTTGTCTGTCTGTCTGTATGTTTCGGCTAATCTCCAAAACAGCTAGACTGATTTTGACGAGTCTTTCACTGGCGGATAGCTTATTATATTTATGGTACCGCTGGAAAAAAATTTACACCCATGAGATTTATAACAAAATCAGATTCATATAGGTAAAATTGCTTACTGTTGCTAAGTAGAGGTATATAATCGATATCCACTAGGATGAAATCGCGGTCTTAAGCTACTTGATAAAATAAATGTACATTAAAGTTTAATATACTTGCATATACCTACTACGACGTCCAGTATTAGTAGTTACACCGGTGAGGACGTATTTTCAGTGAGCGGGCACAAAAGCCGAAACTTGCTTTGTGCCCGAGCTATTATTTGGGCACACAATACGGCTGGAACAGGTCAACAATGCACTGGCGAAGCACCGTCGCTGGCATGCTATCTCCACGCATAGTCGAATTTGACTTGAATTCATAATTATAAAATGTAGATGTAGGTAGGTTCGAACGTGATATGTGCAGGTTGATTTGAACGTGCCATTGACGACCGTCGACCATGATGGCAATGATCAGCTTTATATTATACATCCAGATAATGTTCACCCTGCAAACGAGCATTTGATTGCAACTGGTTGACTAGAAACGAGTTACTTTTGCCTAAAAGGTACTTAAGTAAAATCTAGACGAGATGGAAAATGTAAGAGTCTTCGGCTATAGCAGCTATTTAACTCCTTGATCGCTACTTACGACTTTCATGTCAAGTGGTCGGAACGCCTCAACCATCCGTTTTTGCTGTTCTTTTGTTTGAGTATATATTGTTATTATTTATTATACTAGCTGCGCCCAGCAGTGTTACCCGCTACATAATTTTTTTTCAGGATAAATAGTTTATGTGTTAATCAAGGGTGTCAGCTACCTCCATACCAAATTTAAGCAAAATCGGTCTAGCCGTTTGAGCGTGAAGGGATAACAAACACACTCACAAACTTTAGCCTTTGTCATGAAGTAGGTTAGTGTAATAGCATTTTGGCTCTTCCTCAATCTGAGGAGGCCAGGATGCTATCATATCATAGATCATATTGACTGAGGGTCAAATTATGGCCGCCAAAGGCTTCTAGTTATCTATAATTATACAAATAAATACAATTTCAGTATCTGTTTGTAATATTAAAATAAAAACTTTTTATTATATCTACTTGAAAGTATATACTACATAATTACAAAAATGAAATATAAATACATAATTTCAAATGACCGTCTTGCTAGTGATAATGCAATGAATGAAACCACACATCAAGCACGAAATGACGTTATAATCAGCCCCCTTACCATGAACTCTTAAAGGAGTACAGTTTACGTTGTGGAAGCAAGACGCCACATTACACTGTACGTAGAGGCGTCTCGCTTCCACATCTTAAACTGTCCTACTTCAAGAGTTCATGATAGGGCTGATCAATAGGTCAATTGTCAAAAATTAACAATTCTTGTTTTGCCTATCGTTGGTTTTTATCGAAAGCACATCGCTATGGCACTGCTTGATGACGTCTTAAACTACGAGAATTTGACTACAAATAACGGTAAACCAGTTCTCAACGAACTGTATGATTTAATACGAACACGATACGTTATTACCGTCTAAAATATCTATATTTATTGATTTGCGTCCTGGTAATGACAGATGTAGCAACAGTCAGCTCGGAGCTAGGTATTGCTACGCACGCTTGTAAATCAACGGCTATTCAGCGAACGTTGATTAGTGATCTGTTAACATAGGAGATATACCTTCGACGACAGAGACCTAGTGGTTGACAGTTCATACACATATTGTATTTAAATGCTCTAAAAACTCCGTCTCTATAATATGTGCCGTGGGGCGTTAAAGTTTTTCTGGTTTTGAAAAAGTATACAAAATTAACAAATGGAACCGATTTTAGAAGGATTATCTAAAATAAAACTGTCATATTATAACAATGTCTTTAGTCACACCCACTTAATATATGTAGTTTCTTGTTATTTTTCTGTGCGAAGTTTCTTTGAGCTTTTTTTGCTCTATGAGCTGAGACTTCATTCATCATTTTAGTGCATTAAAAAACTGAAAAAATGGTTACCATGCATTTTCCCTCGTAGGCTTTAAAGGCAGAGTAAGGTACAGCCAACCTTCTGCGCGTTGAAGCAGCATCGTTCTTTCGTGTGGCAAGCCGTATGCTAAACGATTATAGACCTAATTATCCTCTCACGACCGTTGCTTGTGCCTCAAGAGTAGAACTTCAGTATATTACAAGGCCTACGTTTAAAAGACAACCTATACAGGCTAATATGAATTATAATTTTATGCAAGTAATTCTGTTGTGTAGTTGTGAAATGAATATGATTAGGCGGATAATTCCTTATGATTTTGCTTATGTATCATTGCGGCATGTTGGTGACTATAACTGTATAATTTTCATTAGGTAAGTAGCTATCTCAACGAGTGGTGATATCAAAAGTACTACGATATGGCTACATTACCATTTTTCAAATGCCGCCGACACCATCTTGACAGCCAATCCTGAATGTGATGTGGTTGTGGATGAATGGAGCACAATGATGGTTATTAGTGAAATTATATGCACTTATAGCCGAGTGGTATGACCGTTGGACTGCCAAGTCAAAGGTCGCAAGTTCAAATACCGGCACGCCCCAATGTCTTTTCGAATTCATGTGCGTACTATAAATTAGTTATCAGTTGCTAAAAACGGTGAAGGAAAACATCGTGAGGAAACCGGCACACCTGAGAGATTTTTCAACGGTGTGTAAAGCCATGTCAGAGGCCTACGCGGTTTAAACATTGACACCAGGTTGTTCATCAACCATACGATAAGAAGAAGATTAGTGAAAGATTGGAGGTGTTCTGCAGAAGTACCCTTAACCGACGAGCGTATTTATGGAATGTGATGCGAGTGAATGAAGTATACCTACTAGGATCGTAGCAAATGGATATCTGTGGCGTTTGCCCTCCGAAAAACAAGCGTCGTTTATCATATACATAATATTATCTAGTCGGTTTATAGCACAGCTTAATTACATATAAATAAATAAATAAATAATTACCAATTGGTAACGTCATTACTACAACTGACTTCTGAATATTTAAAAATAAAAATCCAGCTAAAAATTCAGTTGAAATGCAACCATCTAGAAGGTACAGTCAGCATCATAAGTAGCTGAACATTTAATTTTATAAACATACCATTAATTGAAGAACAACTAATTACACACTAAAAAGTCTTAAATATTTTAAGATCATCCATTGGACGCTCCTATAATTTGAAACAAAAACTTGAATTGGTTTTTGTTTCTTTCCATTATTTGACATAAGGTTTCGTAATATGTTAATCTACTTATGATGCTGACCGTACCTTGTAAAAATTATTTAATGAAGATGCGACACCAAATTTAATGTAAAACTAAAGGTACCTACGTATAATGATTTCGTTAGACGACGCTTTTTGCTCGAAAGCCTTCCTACGAAGTGCCAATAGACAATTACCGTCCGGAGTTAAACCTCCAGGAACAAAAGGTACCTTATTTCCGGATCAAGTGAGTAGTCTCCCAAGGAAATACGATTTTATGTAAACACACAATTTGCTGAGCGGAAGATAATTATTACAAAATACAATAAGTTGTCTCATCATTAAGCTAGCTTTCGTTATGTGCATACAATACTTTGCAAAAATTATGGTGTACATTTCTCTAAATCTGTACTAAATAGGTAGTAATAGGGTTTTCAGAACACCTTTGTGACTAACTAGACATATTGACTTTAGCATTCTATGTGGTAGATTATCTAAATGTATCCAGTATTTTCAAAGAACACTGAAAAATAAACCAAGCGCGTAACCACATGCAATTCTGAAAGTAAGTTCTTAAGCGTGCCTTCCTTTGTGAAGCAGAAGGTGGATTTAATGAGTAAAGTAGTAGGTTTTACATAGGAACAACAAAGGGTGTCTGTATCCATGTCTCCTCAAAACCTCTCATCTGACCTTTACTTGACACCTTTGTGCTTCAGTCTTGTCTGTTTCATGTAAATGTTTTATATAAACTTGTACAAAAGGCTTCAGTTTATATGAAACATTATTTATGTACTTATAATATACATAAAACATATATTTTCATGTAATGCGTATTAGTCTGAAAATCATCAGGCAGATGATTAATCGTAAATAATTGAGTACTAAATTGGAATTGAGAATTAATTGGAGCACAATTCGGTCGAAACTCGAAACCTGCTTTGTAAGGCAAAGCCGCCTCAAAGCCGGCTGGGTACATAAGGCAGACGTTCACTGATGATGTTATGTTTGAAGCGTCCCTAATACGGCGAACGTGGAAATGCTGTGCGATCCCTTTGTAGTATACATTTACAAAGGTAGGTTATCATCTAAGTCATTAGTAGCATATCACCCGTGTGATGACGTGTGCAAACGACATGGCTGCTGCATCAATCTAGGCAGTAGTTACTGCCTGTCATATGGCAATTTAGTGCAGGCTGCTATTCGGGAAAACTTCTTACATTATAATTATTATTGATGTCCAAAACACGTGTTTATAAATGTTGATACGAATTGAATGTATGTTTGATAGAGACTTAGAGTCGCAAACTATAGGCGGTTCTAATTAATTCGTTGCTTGTTTTCTATTACTGGGAAGGAGAGTAGAGAATGGCATTCAATTTGATACATACAAAAAAGTAATAACTTTGAACCTTGGTAAAAAAATCAAACGTATTTTTATGTTTTTTAATTGTTTGCAAGTCCTTTATTTGACGTTAAGATTTTTAATCAAGGTGTATCTGTAATCTATGACACGTATTTACAGTTAGTGCCTTTTCAAGCGATGAAAAGGTAGTAGTTCCTCAGATATTAAAATAAAATTATATTTGCTGTTGATATAAGAACAAAAACAACGGGTGAGATCGAGTCGCAATTGCGCACCGAGGGTTTTATACAAAATTCAAATTAGGTTTATGTTAAAACCATTGCTTTAACAAAACGAACGTGTGGTTCGTAGCTATGCGGCTACTCGGCAGATCAGTCGATCTGCGAGGTTAAGCCGTGCTCGCCGCGGTCAGCCGTCTTATGGGTGACCGTTTACACATGTCGAGAAACCACCCTGCTTTGGAAGGCACGTTAAGCCGTTGGTCCTGCGCCTTATCACTCTCCAGTCGTGTCGCTCTATCGACCTATCGGATTATGAGAGTGAGGGAATAGGGAGTGCACCTGTGTCTGCGCGCACACTTATGCACTATAATATCTCCTACAAAGATGGCTAGTCTCAGCCGAGACAGGCCGCAACCAAAATTCGGTTAAGAGGACATTATTATTATTTTAACGAAAAGATTTACAAACAAACTCAATATGCACCGGAAAACCACGATAGCAGTGATAGCCGAGTAGTATGACCGTTGGACTGTCATGTCAAAGGTAGCAAGTTTAAACTCCAGCATGCACCAATGACTGTTCAGATTCATGTGCATTGGTACTATAAATTAGTTATCAGTTGCTAAAAACGGTGAAGGAAAACATCGTGAGGAAACCGGCACACCTGAGAGATTTTTCAACGGTGTGTAAAGCCATGTCAGAGGCTTACAGGCGGTTTAAACTCTGACACCAGATTGTTCATCAACCATACAATAAAAAGACCTTAAATTATAAATATTGGGTTTGTGGTTTGGTGGTGGAATATTGGTTTAAGTGTAACACTTTCGTTTCTAGCATATTATAATATAATTATATTCTATTCATCATTGCGTTATTAACTAATGGAAATATATGGAGAGAACATTTGGTTAGATGGATGTGGGCATAATCATGGGCCTCCAATTAGCTAGGTATCGCATCTGGATAAAGTTATTAAGATGCTCACTCAACATATTAACCAAGTAGGTATATGGCATGGATATTGGATAGTTCAATACAATATACCTAACCAACGTTCATGCTCATTTCAGTTTTATGACGTGTGTCGGATATTCAACGATTCTATGCCATTTCCGTTCAATATGTCGACAATTTGAAAATTTTACATTTCAAAGGACCGTTTACTGGAAAATTCTTGCGTAGATATACGTTTTGATAGAAATGTATATTATTATATTTGAGCAAGATCTTTACATATTTATTATTATATGAAATATTAAATTTGTGAGCTCTGATTGGTTATACAACTTACCCATTAATGAGTTATGTCCACTCTATCAACTCAATACACTGTTACCCAGCTGTTTCAAGTTTTCTTTGTTTTATAAATAACTAGTTTTAAAAACTGTTTTGTCAACAGTACAAACCGACAAACACTTTTGCCTTTATAATATTGGAAGGACAAAATGGTGATAAATTCAGTATGGTACCGATGTAGTACAATGAAACAGTTATTAATAGTTGTTTGAACCCTTGATATAATGCTAAAATATTGTACGTCTCGTCGACATTGGAATTGAAAACAAACATATTTACTTCATACACACTTTTCATCTATTTTTTACACGCTGCGCTGACACTGGATGCTCATACTGCTCATAATTGATGTCTGATATGTATACCGATGGCATGCACACGATGAATACTTTCCATTAATCATTCGGCCGTTATTCATTTAAAAACAATTTCAGTTTTATCGCATAGGTATTGTGGAAGTACGTAAATACTTAATCGACAATGGGTTCCAAACAGGATATATTTGCTGAATCTCGAATAGCAGGAAAATATACGCTGTATCTAGACTTAATGAATGATGCCACTACACAGAAAACTTAACGGTTCTGGTAACCAACAGGATAATATGTGTGACATGCTCCTCGGAATATACTGCTTAATCATTCGTATACACCATTTACCTACTTATTTCTTCAATTAAGTCCTTATAGATGACATAGATCGATGCGCAAAATCCGTTTTCATGTTTTATAACTTTACTAATATGAAGCAATTTAGTAACACAGCTACGAGCTGTGTAGCGGTAGGTACCTGATAACCTGACACATTTCCTGCGCAGGATGAGAGTGTGTTTGAGCTCAGTGCAGTAATGAATTAATGCCGGAGCCCCTCAAATTGCTCCTGTGGCGGCGTCGCACGACAAGATTGTACTGTTAGTACATAACACATATGTATGATTGGTAGTACATACATAAATGTACGTACCGCGCACGTAAATATGGACTTTATCGTCTTGAACTAATATTGTATAGATCTACGGATTAAAGGCATATTAGAATACTGATGAAAGAAGAGAAACAAGGTAAGCGAGGTTTTAATGGATTAGCTGAAGTAAAGTCTTCAGTAAACATATTCTGACTAAACTAACATATTCAAAGGTAAGGCCAGGTTAGGAGTACCCTAAGCCTATCCTTTATAAATACCTAATATGGTGGGAGGGAGGGCGACTAAATGAGTGTTTAGAGATGGCAACAAATATAAATCCTCTTTCTTTGCCTCCTCCTTTGGGAAACAGGCATGGCTTTATGTATGTATATTATATTATATATATATTATGGACTTTACAAATAAAAGCTGGTGCTGTGTTAGTTTTCTTAATGTACGTCACCGCCGTCTCAGGTTTATCGGAGCGTTTATTGCGTACGCATTCACGAAACCAAGGATCTCCGCAGCGCTGCCAAAACTCTTAGTACAAACGCAAATGTTTTGGCTGCGTCTCTTGTCTAATGCGCTTTTCATAAACAATTTCAATGTCCAGACTCAGTGTTCCTACTATGTCGCAAACAGTTAACTTAATTCGACTAATAGGATTTTACCCAGGTTTCATTGGTGCAGTTGAATTTTTGATTGTATTATTATGTCAACGGAGTCTACGGCAACAATTACATATATAATTGCAAATTAATTGAAGTGTAGAAAATTGCAAAGAACTGCAAGATATCTAGCCCGGCATTAATTACTTATACGGTTTAAATTAATGTTGTTTATTCATTGTGTAACAATTAATTATGATGTAAAGCACAAGTTATCTTTTTATGAAGTGCTTCCAGCACGTCTCCAATTGTTTGGACGATATTTCGATTGCAGCGTGTGACTGTATGATGCGTAGCATTTGGTTTTTAATCTATCCCGGACCAAAAGGACCATCACAGCCTGGGGCTCACAATTTTCTCACCCTCGTCGAACTTGTTTCCTGACCAAGCCTATAAGTTTTCACATTCTTTTCCAATAAGTTAATGAGCTCTACTTTCGACCGGACAATAAGTCAGCTAGTATTGTCATTCAACACGCCATTATATTTGGCTAGCCGTTAGGGCGATGAAGAAATGTTATTGAGGCCAATGATTAACGAATGGTTTGAAACAGACTCACCAGATAATTTGTTAGATGGCGGATTGATGTAAATAGTTGCTACATATTCACAATAGCACAATTGTACTGGGTATAGCGTGGGCTACGTGTTTCAAAAATAGAGGAGTCGGTCTTGTTTCGCTAATTTCGTATTAAAGATATTTTTCAAGGTCAGCGACGGACTCTCGTGTCTGCTTCTGATATTTTGTCGTTGACAGAATTGGTATTCATTTCGAAAGAATTGCAGGCTAACGAAAGAGCAACTAATACTTTTATATTAGTTGCTCTTTCGTTAGCCTGCAACCTTGGTCTTGTGGACTAAGAATAGTGGATTTTGTAAAAAAATTGTGTGAGCTAGGTACTTTTACATATTATCTACCACAGATTCATAGATATCTTAACGTGTGGTATCTGGGCTAGAATTGACCACCCCCTTTCCTCCCGTGGGTGTCGTAAGAGACGACTACGGGAAAATTCAGAAGATGGGCAGCAGCGTCTTCTATAACTTCACCTCCAATACTGCGATCCTCAAGCCGCTTGCCAAGCGTGGGGATTATGGAACCCTCCTCCTCCTCCCGCTTAAACGGGGAGGTCTATTTTCAACAGTGGACGTCTTTTAGCAGATAATGATGATGCATAGATACGTTTCAGTTGACATACAAGGGCAGGTTGACATATAAAAATATTTGCACAAAAATAAAAATAGGGTTATGGTGTGAGTACATTAAAGTGTGCTACAATAATTACCAGCGTTACACGCAAAACACGTATTAACACGTTTTATTTATATGTGTAGTGTAGCTATTGTTTCTGTAATTACGACCTTAACGAGGCAACGGTACACATCAGCAATTTTTGAATATTCATGTCCATCCGCAATTGTAAATAATTTAAAATTGAGTCCTGAAGAAGGAAAACCTATACTGTAAGGATTTTATTTAATTGAACGCTAGTTTTAAATGTCCTAATCGTCCGTATGTGTAATGCGCCCTCTGTTACTTTTAAATTAGCTCTCTAAGATGAATGCTTTAGCATATAAGTCCAACTGGTTACATTTCAATAACATTATCAAGGCAAATATATTCAAAAATAAATATGAAAGTAGGCGAATGAAAAGAGAAAATGCTCTATAAAATTGAGTGTATTCACGTTGATTATCTCCAGCTGTAATCGCGGCGGGGGCGTTATACAGCATAATGATACCATACCCGAATTGAGTAAGACGGTAAATATAAATTTCCTAATTATAATTTTCACGGGAACAGGGACGTCGCGTGCGCTCCGCTGGTTGGCTAAACTCCAGTTTTATATTTAAACGAACTAGTAGCCACTGACATTTTATGAAGGAGATTTTGAAACATTTCGTATTGTGCCATAGTCATAAAAGCTTATAGTAGCATATCGGGTTCTTACTACTCTCGAGTCCCTTATGCAACAGTGGTAAGATACCTGCGCAGATAAACAGCGCACCTACCGGCTGTATGTGGTCGTTTCATATGAATCGATGAAGTAATTACCTCAGATAAGAACCACATATTAATAAACAATGTAAGTACTGTACCGTCATTTGACGTGCAATGGACTCTGTTCTATGCATAATCGTAACACTTTGATAACTCGTATTGAGCGCAACTATCAACTACTCGCTGCGGATTTCTGTCCTAAATACTAGAATACATAACTCGTTTTATTTATCTACGTCAGTGTAATCTACAGAAGAGGTGAACGTATATATATATTATATAGGTGCTTACAGGGCAACGACCGGTGTTGTTCGAAATATTTAAATCACTGGAACATATTTAGGGTTTTATCTCAGAATACTTCTTACATATAAGTCTTATAATGATTATAATTAATAACACAAATCGCTTATGCGAATAGCGAATGCTTGAAAGGAGGAAAAATGTGATTACAGTATGGCGCGGCGCGGCGTCGCTAATGCACGTGCCCCATCTCCATTCTCCACGATTCCACTTGAGAATTAAATTCCTTGTAGGTACCTGACGGCATGAATGCTATATTAATTTGTTGATTCTGGTTACTCATGCGCTGCTGTTGATGCTATACTTATCTACTCGATGTACTAGGAACTCCGTTAACATTCCCTGTGGAAGATTAACCGTGAGGTTATGTACAGGGTACGGGACATATAAATTATCAATTTTTCGTGTCGTGAATAGAGATGTCAACTTGAGAGAGGTGTTTTAGATAAAATACATCTAATCTTTTATAGGTATGAGAAAATGCCCTAATCGTCCGTAAGTGTAATGCGCCTTCTTTTACTTTTAAATTAGCTCCCTGGGATGAATGCTTTGGCATATTAGTCGAGCTGTTTGAAACACCGGTGGAAAATTACACGGAAGAGTTAAGTGCGTGTAGGATGCATTCATCGTGAGTAGGTATGTTGGTGTATTAATGTTGCTGCCGCGTGGTTACTGTTAGCAGTTTCCTCTTGCGCAATAAGTTGTAAACCTTTTATAAATCAATTCAACCACGAGTTACTTTGTACGCCATCAAATTTACACTGAGAGACTGTCGTTATTTATTTTATTTGACCTTAATAGCCGTTTGTATAACTTTACACAGGCCCCAATACAGACGGTGAGACAGTTTTTGGTGGCACGAGAAAAAAGTGAAATGAGTGTTGGGAAGCTATTGCCGAATTGGCAGATATTTGCCTTTTAATTGGTATCGTTGCCCTCTAGATCTGTAATCAACTATTCCTAAAATCGACAGCTATCCTCTCAATAGGTTATCATACTTGGTGAAGTCTGTTACAACGATACATAGTCGTCACGGCTTCATAAGTGCGAATGTTTGTAGGTAATAACGAAAATACTTTCAACAGTCGATAAATCAAACAGTGAACAGTATCCTGAAGATAGATTAACGTACCATTTTACTGCGAGTTCTCGTATTATCGTCAACCGCAATTTTGAGGGTAACTGCGATGTTATCCTGTGGGTTAATTGTGGTACCAAACATAGGGGAGTGCTTTTTAAATATAAGTTTCACTCAATCCCGTAGGTAAACAAATATTGATCAACCTGATTTCACTTTTTTTTGACGTTATTATTTTCTCGACCTTAATAATACAATGTGTGGTACTTCTATAATAAATTAAAATTTTTAAATCATTACACTACTTATATGAGCCCGCCAAAATGTCGCTCCATATTTCTAGTTCTACGTTGCCTAGAGTTATTTCTCAAACGATGTCATAATCAATTTACAATAGACACATAAATTGGCTTGCCTAAATTGTACACCTACAGCTTCTAAACACGATTGGTTCAGTCCAATAGGTGACGTTCTAACGTAACGTTGCGAACACCCACATGTAAGCTATGCCGACGATAAACATGCAAAGCTTTTGAGGCTATCTCAGGGAATGTCAGCTGTCAAGGGATACTGCTGACGCAAATTGACACATAGATATTCACTCATTATTCAAGGACTGAATCAATACTCATCATACTACCCAGTTGAGTTGAAGGAACAATTTAGTGGCGATGACACATATAATTAGTGAACGTGTCTGTTTTCCTTAAGATGTACGAGTATCGTAGAAGCTTAGCAATTTCAATATTAGGGCAGGTTATGCAGAACAATTGGGATTTAATGAAACAACCTAACGTAGGCACTACTCAGTATTTAACAAATTCATAATGGGAATAGATAAATTCCTCTAAATGACTTTAGTACGACTATGACTTTTACCCAGACTAGCAAGTACGTGACTAGTATGTAGTACACCGACGTTACCTTCGACTTGCCTTAACAACCGTTAGCCGTAGGCAGCGGAACATCCGCGTGTCACGTCATTAGAAACCCGCTAGAGTTGCGACACAATAGTCACACAGCACAGATACTCATAGATTAACTATTCTTGGCAGATATGATGGTCCCCATGTATTTAACACTCGTCTAAAATATTTACTTCATTTTCTTCTTTAAGGCTCGTATATGAGCTAATTGTGGCATCTCATACCGTAGGAGTTGATCGCGTATTCGCGTAGTGAGCCTGATTAAATGGGTTCCTATCATCAAGCGTGGAGGCTCGGAGGCGTGGAGGAAAATTTATTCCTAATCCTCCCATATATTCTTTTATGATTAATTTCGTTGCGGGTTCCAAGACAGTCGAGTCATTTCTCTTGGACGCCTCGAGCTTCATTGCCTCGATGGTTCTCAATGGTTATCATTGTAGATATCATTGTGTATCATTTTGCCAGCTATGTTATAGGTCCCAATGTAATAGGGGGCGAGCTTATTGCCATCAACCGAGCACAAATTCAGACTCCGAGCTGCTACTGAGAATGATCTAAAGGAAAAACCCATTAACACTTTGCCCGACCTGGTGTCTGAATCCAGGACCTAATGTTCAGTCGCGCTGAGCGACCACTAGACCAACGAAGCAGGCAACCAGTTTGATTGGTTCAATATCAAATGTATCAGTTGTTTTGAAATAGAAGGCTTCTTTTAGAAGTGTAATATAAACGGAATTAATGAACAATTTGTTGATATCGAAAACTTTATTGAAAATATACAACACTTTTCAAAAGGCTGCAATGTCTGTGTAATATACTGATCTATAGCCTCCGTCTCTAGAAAGGTCGGTACATTTTTTCACGAGTGACTATGGAGTGAAAGTCGCGGTGAGCGGGCCTTTTTTGGCATTGCCAAATAACATAGTTTGAACCGGCCCACCTCGCTTAGCAACAGCCGTTAAACTAAGATCTGAGAAACTTTTTGTTAATATTATTTTACTAGGTTCCAATTCGTTGAACACTTACGCGTCTATTATTAGGTTTTGGTAATTCTTCCGTCAAATTGGCACATTAGAGAATAAATTAATTATTTGCATGCTCGGTGATGTTTTTAACGGTAACTTAAAAAATATCACCGAATTTAAGCGACCTTCCCACGAATTACTCTGAGCACATGGCAGGAATGACGTAGAGCATCAATAGTTTGTTAAGTATAACTGTTGGCTGGTTCGGATTCCATTGGTCCGCGGTGAGTATAAGCACGAAAGAATTTCGCGAATCTTCCGTCCTATTTCTACTTTATAAAAACGTTCGTTCATCTCGTTCTGACACGTTTCACCTCTAAAATGCTATTCGACTCCAGACAGGGCCGAACTTGTTGGACAGGTTTCTAAAAATAGCGGAAATTGCCGATTTTTTGAGAATAGCCTAAGGTGCACAGCGTGTCTAAGTTAATTTGTGGACCGCTTGTTCATTTGAGCGCGCGGTGTTATAGCTAGGTACTATCTATTTAAGTTATACGGCGCTATAAAACTCACACCCGCCCATTTTAAAATACGTAATGCTGTAAATAATGTTTATTCTGCTACTTCATTTGCAATTTACCATTGTGGTAATTTAATTACATCTAGAATATATTTATTTTAGGATTATTTCCCGTTAGTAACATACCCGCCTGATAACAGTAACGTGTTATGTATACTTAGATTAAACTCAAAATAATTTGCATATAGAAAATTTCATTAATTGGAATCAAATTAATGTAACACACGTAATATTATAATGGGAATGAGAATTAGGAAACAGTGGGAGTACCAGCAGGACTCCTATTAATTAATTAAGGGCTCGTCAGGTGCTAAGTGCCGTCAATTAGTGTGGCAGCTGAAGTTTCCGATTAAATGTAGATCAACGTGTTGATTGCGCCATTTAACCGTCAATAGAATTACTAGGAACCGACGATAAACAAAACTATGTAGAATTTTATGTTGAAAGTTGCATTTTATGGTATGAGACGAATCTATGCGTTCGCAGTTAAGAAATTCACTAGGTATTCAGGCAAAGTCAGCATCACCAACATTTACTATTCAGTCAAGATTATTTTCATTCCCGGGCCTTTGACTGAGTTGAAGGCGCGGCTCGAGTTACGCAGCTTTGAATCTGATCACGATCCTTGCCGAATTTCCATACAAGTGGCGAGTAGTAATAATAAGCTTGAGTCGGCGCGGTAGATCTACCGCGGTCTATCACCGAACCGGAATTTAGTTAAGTATGGAACTGTTTTTTGTCAAACTTTTAAGCCTCTCTGCTTGCCTGTACTTTTTATTGATGAAATAAAACAAATGCAGGTCGAATGCTTAATATTACGCAAATACTTTGGTGTGTACCGCATGTGTTTATGAGAAATAAAGAAAGAACTTGATGTTTTTGTAACAATTAAAAATATTAAGTAGTTTTCATTTAATTTTAAGACTAAATATTACAAAAAAAAAACTATTTTTATTGTATATTTAAATGTTAGGTTCTAAAATATAAAGCGAAAACTAAGTTCAAATTGGTGAAGATTGCATTTGAGTACCTGATTTAAGGCTGATAAAAATCACGTAAATAATTGTTAAGTTCCCAGTTCGTTCGATACAGTAATAAATGAGGGTGAAGGAACATTGATACTCATAAAACAACACTTAAAGCGCTACGACTACGAGGGACTTGATATTCGCAACCTCTTTGTTGAACGAGTTTGGGAGCTCACGTTCGTTGTTACTCAGGAGTATGTGATTTGTGTGAGCTGGCCTTTTTTAACATTTTACAACAAACTTGAAATATAAAGCTTCTTTCTAAATTGTTAATGCTACAGAAGATAATGGGAGGATTGAAATATCTGTGTCCCCGAACTCCAAAAGTTTAAACGTAACGTATTTTGCAGGCTAACCGCAAACCGCACGTAAAGAGATTAGAACAACATTATTAGTAGGTACCTACGTCTTTTCATTTCGAGTGAGCATAAATATAGAATATGGTTCTAATAGTTCCATGAATAAACTACTGTATAATTGATTGGCAGTCGGGCTTGGCGCAGTGAACGAATATAATATGCATCGATATTGATTGGTATAACATCACTAAAGAAAGGAACTGTGTATTAACTATGGTACTTGTTGGAATGATGACTTGTGAAGTGGAGTCGATTGGATGTCTGATGAAGCCGAGATTCTTCGTTTAATGTAACAGCGCCTGAAACTGAAAAGACATCAAAGAGGCTCCGCGTGTTGGTTGTTTACTAACGTTTTACAGCATAATCGAGTGCATAACTTATGAAGAAGAGTAATCTTAATTGACGTGTGTGAAATAATAATGTTTATCATAAATAATTAATGTGCCAACCTACTTGTTTACCAGCAGTATCGACGTATTACACCGAACATATTGGCTTTGGCGGTACCTCCTCCCATAATAACTATTATGTTAATCAGTTCATCGCATGGTTCCGACTCGCAACTTTGTATCAATATTAACTTTGCACCGGTAAAGTAGGAAATCCTGGGTTTTAACAGGTTTGGATGCCAGTTCTCAAAGCCAGTTTAAATAGTCATGTTTTTCTAGTTTTGATTAAGGCTTTTATATATTAAAGCTTTTAACTTATCTTTTGAAACCGTTGGTCGAAAAAAACGGTTTTCTCTCCTTAGT
This sequence comes from Abrostola tripartita, assembly GCA_905340225.1. Taxonomy (NCBI): domain Eukaryota; kingdom Metazoa; phylum Arthropoda; class Insecta; order Lepidoptera; family Noctuidae; genus Abrostola; species Abrostola tripartita. Next base: position 5,138,953 of record HG996486.1, read on the forward strand.
TGATAGACACAGTTCATAGTACCTACGTATTAGGCATCAAAAATATTTTCGTTGTTCTACTTAAAATTTAATTTACCAGCAGCTATGATAAGCGTGCGAGTTAAACTGAACAGGGTGAATAGCCGTGAGCCGCATTGCAGATATTACAGAGTTCAGCCAATTGTTAACTGTGTGGTTTGGTCAACTGGTATGAAACTATCTAATATAATAACTTGTGATTAATTGAACAACTAATGTTGTTAAAACAAAGTGATTAACAAACCAATGATTTGAAATCTTCTCATAAATACGTCGGAACCGGGCTAATAAGATTTCCTGACGTAGTAAAATCTGACAACCTTTTATTCATTTAGTTTCTGCAGGTATGACGGCCCATAAATTACGGACTATATTCATGTTAGGATTAACCATTTTTTTCTTATAATGGCATACTTATAATATTTACTCATGGTATGTAGCCCTAGCACGAATATTCACAATAATGACATGTGTTCGTATCGAACTCGATTCCAATTTTCGATCTCCGATTTTAAGCAGCGCCGTAAAAGTAACTAATTTTGGTAGCACGAGCACATTTTCTTTAGGTATGCATCTTATCGTAAACGACCGTTTTTCGATTTCGTTTTGAGACTACGTCTCTATACAAATTAATGTCGATTTCGATACGAATACTTATTGTGAATATTCCTGCTACTGCTACTAAATCAAATAAGTTCTGTACAGATTCGATACTAGCGTCGCGTCTTTCGCTGTGTAAGTAATAAACCCGTCCGCGGCCTGCGGACACCGGCGGCGGCGAGGCGGCCTGGTCATGTCGTGGTCGATTGCGCTGACAGCTAGCTCGGCTCCGGCCTCTGACACCAGTAGTGAGCTCTACCGCAGTCACAGTGTTAACTTTATGTGACTTCCCTGACACTTTGATCGACATTCGATAGATTTTAAACGGTTTTATTTGAGGCTGCGCTCTTTTTTTTTTCTGTGGTCGGAGAGTAACAAAAGCATGTTGTTGTTTCAGTTGAACAAGGTCGTTGAAAATCAACTTGTTTGCAACGTATTTGTAAAATTAGTTACAGATAGGTCATAAATTAGTAACTTTCTTATTCTTTCCGATAGTGTCTAAGCACCTCGTTTGTTAAAAGTCAACAAGCAATTAGATAGTCAGTGGGCGGTCTAGTTTGCTACGCAAGCAATTTGGAACATCGATCAGGCCGAGGGAGGAACCACCATCTTGGTTTGAGGTAAACCGGGCCTGGGTGGTAAACTTTACAACTAATTGGCAATTTTGGTAGAATTGATTAAACAATGAATACTTATAGTCTATAACTTTATAGTATATATCTTTGTGTAATTTAACTCTATTTCAATCAATCTATTCCAAAATTTGAATACAAAGTGGGTACCATTCATTTACTATTTGGATGTTAAGTCGATGACTTATAATATAAGTACGCAATCTTCTTTCTATACTATTTAAAAGACAATATAATAATAACTTGATAAGTTTCAAACCCCTTATTCCGATCTCCATTTAATATTCGTTATAAGGTAGCAAGCGTATTCAAATATATAAAGAGTTTGTCAAACAAGACAGGCTGCAAAGTTAATTAGTTAAAAAGCCAACTTCATTCAGTCAGCATATTTTATTTCAATAACTTTTTAAACTAGAAGATTAAAGCTAGCTACATAGCTGCAATGTAGTGCTATTTTTAATTAAGTCATGTCTGGTTTTCCGTTTGCTTTAATTGGCATACAACACAGACAGCAAGGGCCCTGAACAGTTTACAGTACTGCCCTGGTTCTGCATCGGGAGTAATTGAACATAATCAAATTGGCGCTGATGAGAATACTTAATGCAGTTTTCCTTTTGGGAACCTGCCATGTTATTGTTAGGTTAGCACAAAATTTGGACAAGAATGTAGATTCAGATACAAATTAAATTTACTTTGTCAGTAACGAAACCAAATCTAGTTTGGTATACCGCAGCTAAGCCATTAATTGTGTGAAACAATTTGATTCTGATAAAAGAATCGGGTTAAAATAATTTACCAAAGTTTCAGCTTTTCAGTAGAGGAAAATCTGTTTACCTATAATTTTTTATTTTAATAATTTTTTATGCATAAGGCTATTTGTACAAAATACTCGTGCCGGTTAAAATAAATTTACTTTTTAATACTAACAAATAAGGCAGCTGATAATTTTATAGAAAGTGTTGGCGTAAGTAGCAAGACGAATTGTCCACTGCGGCAGCTATGCAATATTCGTTCGTCTTGGTTTATGGTAAGTCGATAACACTTCGTCTGTTACCTACTCAGCACGATACGAGATGCAGAGAACATTATCAGTAATTGCCTATAAAGGATGTCTACAGAATGTTTAATCTAAGACTTACCTATTGCTAGAGTTTTATGAATAAATCAAGTTACTGAGTTAGTAACGGGACTTGCAAAAAGGCGAATACAATAAGTATAATCAAAGAAAAAGTATAGCCCGTTACCCAGTTGGTATCGAGGGTACCTAATCATAATTTTATAAGTTGTATCACTCATATAGTGTATGACATTGCTATCTGTGTGTTGTTTAGGTGCGTCCTAATGCACTATACACATATGCGTAAGAGGACAGGATGAGCGATGCATATTTATGTCTGTTTCGACACCAATGATCATTTATAATTAAATAATTTTTATTTATGGACCAATTATGTGGAACCCGCCCTGTAACATACGAAACTTGCTGAATGTCAGGCAGTGACGTCAATCATTTTTTTTATAAGTAGCCTGTTTGGTGTCCCACTGCTGGGCAAAGGCCTCCCCGCCATTTTTCCACAAAACCCTGCCCAAAAACCTTGGCCATTACGGGCCATGTCTTTCCCGCAAAGATGTCCAAATTATCTCGCCATCGCCTTCTCGGTCTGCCTGGTCGTCGGTGGCCGGCGGTGGGTATCTATTTAGTGGTAATATTGGCCCACCTTTGCGGGTCCATACGCACGACATGGCCAGCCCACTCCTACTTTAGCTTGGCAGTTTTTCTGCCCACGTCTGATATGCCTGTCATGGAACGCAGGGTAGTGTTTTTGATCCGATGTGTGCGTTTAACACCCAACATACTGCGTTCCATGGCTCTCTCAATGACCATGTTTGGGAACCGTAGGTAAGGACAGGCAAAATACACATGTCGACGAGTTTGCGTTTTAGGGATATCGGAAGGTTCCTCTTCATATATCCCTTCATGGACCAGTAGCTCTTCCAGGCGTTATCAATCCGTCTTTCGACTTCTTTATCTTGCCGGTTAAGAAACGAGACTATCTGGCCCAAGTACACATATTCATCGACATATTGTATTTCCTGCCCGTCTACCTCGACCTTACGTTTCATGGCATTTGTCATCAGTTGTGTTTTGGATCTATTCATGGATAGTCCAACCTCAAGGCTTGCCGTGCTCAGATCTTGGAGCATATGCTGGAGTTCAGAGGCCGTGGACGAAAGGAGAACTATGTCGTCGGCAAAACGCAAGTCGGTCAGCCTTACGCCGCCGACAATGATACCTCTGGTCTGCCAGTTGTCATCAAGCTTCTTGAATATCTCCTGTAGAGTGCTGGTTTACCATTTATATTAATTGTGTATCGAGAAAGTTCCTGTTTGTTCATTTACAAAAATATCTTTAACAGGCCAGCATAGAAACGTGAAGAAATTCTCGATACTTTTTCATTGTTATAATCTTACGCCTACCTAATCTCGTAATACTCTATTTCAGGAAAACACAACAATAAATATAAGAATAAAAATGTTTTCCTTTGAACTACTTTCTACAGTAGCAACGTGACGTGGGCTAAAATGCAAAAATTATCATGTTAAGGTAGGTAATAATGGTGTCGAACGTTATACGTGCTACGAGTACGTCGACACACCACTGTTTGACGTAAGCATTAGCGGTCAATACAATAACATTAGGTAATAGGTATGCAAACTACACAATAAATAGTTCACAAATTGTTTTAAGTTTATGGTGGAATTATTTAGCATAACGCCACACGCGTGAGATAATTCCATTTCAGCGTTTTAATTTTTTACTGAATGTCTGGACTGCTCCGGATTGTTTTACTGTCCTGAGTGTTTAAGTTCTTTATAGTTAGTACGCTGGGATTCGTTCATGTTAATTTTGTTTATCGATTATAGTCTTCGTTGTACTGAACTTTGTAATGAAGTTTCGAAAACTTATAAGGTGTGGTCAGTTTTCATTGCTGTATGGTATGACAGTATGGTTTTCACGTCACTGGCTGGCTAGCGCACTGCCTGTCAAGCTACATTGTTCTTTATTTTGCACTATGCAATTATTAAAATGCTCAGCATTGGAGAATCATTTTATACCACGATCAACTGCTGTTTTGTCAATTAAATTCTGAGCTATGTTCTTATAGTCAGACAGTTTTTTCCATTAGGTATTCTCAGTAGCAGCACGGAGTCTGGCTTTGTGCCCGGTTGATGGCGATAGACTCGCCACCTACTACATTGGGACCTTTAACATAACTGGCGAAATGTGGGTACTGTGTGCACATCTGCTTTCCCCTTCCAGGAATACAGGCGTGATGTTATGGTACAACTTATGCCAATAATTTAGTATGGTATTTGGGATGGTCGCTCCTTTTAAAATAAATAACAGAGTCGTTTTGAATGATTTTTCAATGGAGAGGTAACTGATACATATAGCAATGTATAATTCAATGACGAACGTTGAACCCTGTAGTACTTCAACACCTTGCGAAAGTAAGTATGTTAATGTGAAAGCACCGCTAAGATGTTTCTCGACTGATCACATAAACAAATTGCATTCATGAGATGTATGTATTCAAACAAAATAGATGATAACATATTCAAAAGAAAAGAAATAGACTTTGTGTCGGTCATTGACGCCCGACGGGTATAAACACATTAACACTAATACAATCGACCTGTTATTCTGATTACTCATAACACTTCCCTACGTTCACTTTTCATTCCGCGCTGAATTTCATGTATTTTTACTTGACGAGAGGCAACAGTCTTTAGCCTTGTAGACTGGGTGAACGCCTGCTTAAATGAACCAAAGTAAAACTGTTTATGTAGCAAATAACGTAGACCCGCTACGAGACAATCGAATCACTAGTAACTTCATAGCCCAATGATACTCCATCACCATTCTTGTAGTCTTGATTCAATCTTTCACTTAATTTATAAAAAAGAAAAGAGTGCACGTATTGTGTCAACTTTTTCTATTAGATTATTTTCTTTACGGCATTTTCATGTTAAAGCCATTATTTTATACGGTTTTGATAGAGTTCCCATTTCCTATTTATTAAAACGAATTAGATATATTTTGAAGAAATAACATTTTAGCTTACTTTAATTTTTGTATTTTGCCTTGGCTAGGCTTAAATTGAAATTTTAAAGAGAAATATCGACACGAGTGGGAATCGAACCTGTGCCCTTCGCCGAACCGTACCAACTGTGCTACCGTGCCTCTAACAGATCATTACATAATACATTGATTGCTGCGTTGTAACCTCTGCAATAACAGTGGTCAGTGGACTGGTAACTCTATCAAAATGATGACTGAAGTCTTATAAGTTAGTTACTACTTATAAGACTAATACTTAGGTTTAAAGAAACCGGCCTAAAATTTAAACACGTAATATTCTTATTGGAATAACAATCATTGTTGAATTATTTTTACGAATTTTTACTATGTCGATTTATCATTATCTAATATTTGTAAAACTAATTTCTAATAACTATGCATTGTGTAATGTGTTTATTACGTATTGAATATATATGGTGCGTCCAGGCAATTCCAACTAGTTCTGTGCACCGATAAAGATAGACATAGCTAACACAAGTATCGCGATCAGTATGAAAAACAAGCGTGCCATTTTTTACTGCCTATTAAGACGTAACAAGCACTCTTTAGTGATGGAAAACCAAATCGATTCTAATACGCCGCCGCCCGTCTCGCGACATTTTTAAATTTCCTTAATCAATTTTAACATGGACAACACGCTATAAACGTGTGACAGTGGCCATGTAAAGCAATTTTAACTAGTAAAGTCGGGGACGTGAAGTAGGTACTCCTGCGCTATCAGGTTTATACTGTACTAGCTTTCGCCCGCGACTTCGTACGCGTGGATTTCGAATATTTTGTAACCTATAGCCTTCCTCGATAAACGGGCTATCTAATACTGAAATAATTTTTCAAATCGGACCAGTAGTTCCTGAGATTAGCGTGCTCAAGCAAATAAACAAACTTTTCAGCTTTATAATATTAGTATAGATCTGTGATTCTAATCTATGTACGTTTTCAGCCGGCGCAAACGTTATTGGAAACTAATTTAAATATCAATTAGACGGAATGCACATAGTAAACTAGCTAAGGACATGAGAGAAGTGTCATAACTTCGACTAGTCTGGGAAATTTGAATAGTCAACAATTTAGTGCCGACAGGCGAGCTTGGTAGAGCTGTCTGTCTGCGGCCCGTCTACATATTAAATGGTGCAGAGCTCTTTATAACTAGCGACCATTTATCAATTTTATAACAGACATAATAAATTAATAATCACATTTTTTATTACGTGTTAGATTTAAGTTGTAATTACGTGTAAAATAAGTCTTTAAGTATTTCAAATAAAGTTAAAGTTTTTACGACATATACCTACCTAGGTAGCTTAAGAAGTTAAGAATTGACAGACATAATAATGTTGAATTAAAGTAGGTAGGACGTACTGATATGCATGGTATAATAATATACTCCGCCTATAATTAACTGTTTTCAAATTTTAAAATATTGAATGCCGAGGATCCTTCTAGTAAACTTATTTAAGTTACTTTTTTTGCTAACCATACAACATTTTCTGATCAACGTAACCAAATATGAATTCATAAAATTACGGAGTATTTTCCAAACGAATAACACGTAAGGTATCTCATTCGATTTGGATACAGTCCACTCAACTGCAAGTAAGTGACGGCCGGACATTATGCTTCGGCTTTTGACACTTTGAGTCGACTGTCATGGCGTCTACGAGGAAAAATACTACTCGAGGGAAAATGCCGACTCACAGCTGAGAGATAAGGCAGCGAAAATATGCAGAGAGAAATAAAATTGGATATTAGTGGTGGACGTAGTATCATACCATATTTAACGTTACGTTAAATGAAGTAAGAGCACTTATTTAAAAACAATATTGACATTACGGAAAGCAATGTAACTTTGTAATGTCACTTTATGACATTACAGAACGCAATATAAAATTGTCATTTGGGATATTTTTAAATAAATACAAAAGTTAACAGTAACTTACTGTATCTCGCCCTGTATCAGGTCAACGAACTATCATAGCTAGGCTTAGTTAGTCTGGCTTTTAACACCGTAATTGCATTCAGCTGCAAAAATTTCAAACGGAGTGAAGTGTATTTTTTAACCCAATTAAGGACGACAGCAGTGTCGTCATGCTGTCGGTCCTATTCTAAAAATATAAATTTTCTATTCCTACCAGTTTAAGTACATAGAGAATTTTTATTTTTGCTTTTATGTCTGTAACGGACAAAATCAAAAACAGCATACTTAACGATTTACAAATTTCATTTTACCTATGAACAGCTAGCTCGCGACACAAAATATGTGGGGAGGCTGTGGTCTGTTAAATACACGTAATTAATTAATTATTTTTCCACTCATCGGTATGTTAATAACAACATAATGAATGCTACAGTTTTTTTAAACACCCACTGATTAAGCACCGAATTCGTTTCATCCTATAAGGGTTTAATTAAGCCCGTATACGATGCGTATTTTTGAGTGCTCTTCACTGGAATATTTATCTTTGCTTCCAATTTATTCGCTGCATTGATTAACAACAGTGATTTTCAGGTAGACATGTATGCTATATCAATATCCATTTTATAAAGGTAATTGTAATTGCACAAATGTATTGATTTTGTTGATATGTGATTCGCGCATTTTGCGTAAGTATAATTACATAAAGTGCACGAACCACATATTAGGTATTGAATAATAATAGTCGCAATAATCAGCAGCATTTCTCAAACCAATAAAAAGTAGCTTTTATGAAATATATTATATTATTAATCTACGTTACGTCTCTAAACACTGAGTATTTCCGCAGGTTTTCGTCCTTGTTTCATTTTCATTTGTACGTGCTACACTGGTAGAGCTTATATTTTGACATTCGAAGAGCTGGTTTGCAGTTAATTCATCATCATCAGCCGGAACTCGTCCACTGCTGGACCTCCCCCTTAAAGGGGGGGGGGGGGTGCCATAATCCCCACGCTTGGCAAGCGGCTTGGGGATCGCAGTATTGGTAGTCAAGTTACAGAAGACGCTGCTGCCCATCTTCTGGTTTTTTTTTCCTTAGTCGCCTCTTACGACACCCACGGGAGGATAGGGGGTGGTCGATTCTAGGCCGGATACCACACGGCACGGTCTGCAGTAACACGTGGGTACTCAGAGTAATTCACACCTTAGACTTAGACATGTAATAAAATTATTGTAACATGTAGTTTATGTGTGAATATATTTATTTTGTGTGTATTTTGTAATGTTTTGAATTACCGTTATTAGTTTTATGCCGTTGTAATTTAATTAATTAAGTAAAACATAAATAAATATCGAAACATTTGGGCCATGGGGTCCGAGCGCCCGAGCCTTATTTAAAGATCTTTCAAAACGTTTAGTCGATGCTTCGCGTGATCAGAGGGCTGGTTTGTTTTTAGGTCAAAGAATCAGTATTGCCATTCAACGTGGCAATGCTGCCAGTCTTCTGGGCACGTTTCCTTTTGACAACGATGAGGAAGAATACTTCGATGCTTTTTAATTTTAATTTTATATTTAAGTTGTAAATAGTTTTTAAAGGAGGTAGAATTTAAATGTGTATATGTATATAATTATTTCTATTATAAAAATTATGTATTTGAGGAAAATAAAACAATATATTAAGTAAAATGTGACTTTATAATTTCATATTGTCACACACAGGGCTGTACATTTTGAGACTCTCAAACAGTTGGCACTTCTGATATTATAAATATTTAATTCTACGTAGGAGGGGCTCTAATGGAAATGTATGAGCAGCAAAAAAAGTTACCAGCATTGCGCGAAGAATTCCTGAAAATGTAAAATGTATAACCTACATACGTTATTCATGGTATTCAGAAAAATATCAATACAGGTATGTATGTATTAAAATTGTAATCGATCGATTACCAATGCAACGGTAGTTCCTCGAACAAACCGCTCCATATTAATATGACTACCTAGTTAGAATCGTCATTTTTGTTCCGTCCCCGTCTGTCAAGGAAGGGTTACATTATGTTTTTGCATTATTTATCACAGATGACCCATTTAAAGTTCATTTTCTTCTTGTATACTATGTAAGCAATCTTGATAATTGGTCGACCTTTCCTTTCCCAAGTTTATAAGTGTCATGTTATTCTGAAATCTACGCAGGTATATTTTTAAATTTGGTTCCTTAGGTGCCACGAGCTCAAAGACAAGAGATTATAATTATATTGACGGTGCTTCTTCAGAGGAATGGCATCTTGGAATAGTGCAACTAGGGCCATTGAACCTCTGAACAAAAATATTTAGATTTTACGTTGGGTACAACGAAGGTTTCTTGTATTAAGCAAATTTTCATGCAAGTACCAAATATCTTTTGCATGAAAATATGGCAGGATTATATATTGTGTATAAGTGTGGAATGCAGAAGTAAGTTCAAAAAAATTGCCAATGTGCACATTATTAGTTCCAGTCATTACACTCTACATATTTTAGTTACAATTACTGGCACCGACAGGTTACGGATGATATGGTTAAGTTTTCCATCGTTGTTTTCTACCAATCAATCGATATTACAGTTTAGGCTGTTGGTAGGTATTCAGCCCTGCATGCTACCAGCGTAATGACGGGTTAATCATTTTACTACAGCAAGACATATTCTCATGATGTAGCTAAGTAGGTCAAAAATGATAAAACAATAATTTTGATGAAATAATTTACAAAAAAAACTCAGTAATTTACGTAAAACCTACCAACTATCCAAAAGAAGATACATCGAAGATTCTAGAAGAAACTACTTAAATTCCACAAACAGTATGCTAAAGCGAAGATGCTAAGTATCTGCATAATGTAGGTAATAACGCCATAACAATGTAGGTACTTTTCTAATCTTAAAGTATAAGCTTGCAAACACAAAGTAGGTAAATTCTATTCAAACATCCATACACAATTCATAATGGAATTTCATAGTGTTCTAATGAAAATGTCATCCACTTAGCTTATGACAGGCGAATAAAAAATGCAGGAGGAATTTTCCAGTCCCATGCTGGTGCTTTCCAACTAGTGGCACACACCTCTACTGTGTCGACTATTCTTTAGAAATGTGTTTGTGTGTCAGTCCAGCGTGTACAGAGCGACTCCGTGTGATCCCGGTTGGGTTAACATTATTGCATGCACTCTACCTACACTTTTAGAAGCTTTAATGAACATCCAGCAGGAAGAGACCGCTTTTTACAGATTGTTCAGCTACAGCAGCACAGCTTTTTCACTTACGAGTGACAATCAAGAGTAACAACTACGAATGTAAAGTGTGTAGTGCTACAAACTCCTGATGTAATTATGTAGGTGCCTAATGAAAGATGAAAACCGTTTTTATCATTTCACAACTATTTATTCCTACTTATTAGAATTTTAATATAAATTCAAATTAGACACTTTTTAAATTAAGTGGAGTAAGTAATATGAACTTAATTTATTATTTATCTACATTGTAGCCTTAGACTAATTTTCATTTTATTTCACAAACGCTGCAAGGCTGCGATGTCCAGAATAGTAACGAATTTACTCCGGGGAATCAAAGCCTCCTGACCTGCCCTCCTCCTCCGAATGTGTGGTGCCGTATGCTTGCCGGCCTAGAATAGATCACCACTTTTTAACCGACTTCAAAAAAAAGGAGGAGGTTCTCAATTCGTCGGGATCTATTTATTTTTTTTCATTTTTTTTATGTATGCCCTCATAACTCGGTCATTTATGAACCGATTTGTTTTTTTTTGTTATATGATTGGGTTTACTATGCTACTATTTTTGTCATTACCTGATGATGAACTTCGAAGATATGGAACGGAACTCCTCATAGGGTCACAGCAAACAGCCCGTATGTTGATGATATGATAATGATATTGCTTAAGTAGTAGTCGATTACTGATCACTAACGAGGTCTTCCTTGTTATTTTTAGTGGTTAGTTATCGACTACTACTCCCACGAGGGAGTGGGGGTGCGTTGACCTCCCTCCTATCACTTTCCTGGATTCAATATATCGTGTGAGGTATCGTTTAAAAGGGCTTTATGTTTTGTGTGTGAAAGGATTTCAAATACTAGTCTCACAAAAGTCTGGGGCGGATGAATTCCATACACCACTAAAAATCGTGAAATAAAAAAATTTAAATAAGAAATTATAACCTCCTTCAGAAAACTCAAAAGTGAAAAATAATATTTTATAACATCACTTTATATAAGCGAAGTCGAAGTCGGCGCCAAATCCTATGCGTTCGCTTAGTTTATAGTTTTAGCTTTGAAACTATGAACCACGTACTTATGGCAGCATTCTCATAAGTACTATTTTTCTGAATCGCTTAATGGATGTTGGGATTTGGCGCCGACTTCCACTTCGCTTATGTAAAGTGATGTGATAAAATATTATTTTTCACTTTTGAGTTTTTTGAAGGAGGTTATAATTTTTTATAGCTCGATTTGTAATATGTACAATATTATGTTTCCTTTTTTTGTGAATTTTCTTTTGTATTGTGTATTCCCAGATCAGAATCCTAGAGACAGATAATCAGATCCTCTGAAAAGAACAAATAGTAGTGTATTGTATTTTTTGTTGTATATGTATAGTAATCTACATTCTTCTAATGATTAAAGACGCAATGTCTCACACACAGAATATGTTTGACGTACGTAATTTACCCAATTGTGATTACACTTAACTCATTATATTGAGGTAACATTGATTTTATTATTTGCTCTTCATCTGGTTTCTTTTAGACTCGATCGATATTCATCCACAAGTATTCTACATCTTTCAGCGTTTATTTCCGAACCAATTTCCACATAACATTACTGCTGTATTCCCCAAAGGGCGAGCCTACTGCCATTAACCTCTCCTATATGCTGCTACTGAGAATTATCAATTGGACTCGGGAATAGAACACAGGAAAGCAGAAACTCACGCACTTTGCGACCACTAGAACAACGAGGCAGTCAAGCTAAATCGATGTACAAAACTGACGAGAATCATATATGATAATGTTTCTAGTTCTCCCTTCTAAGGGTCGAGTATTAAGTTACTTGTATTCTGTTCAGTTCCCAGAAATGTTGGTATCGCGTGACATAAGTTTTATAGTGGTACGGACAGGTCACCTTGATCATGTTGATCAATAGCTTCAACGATACGTGCGGGACGTGGTCGGTGGAATTTACTTATTTATTCATAGTTCATACTTACCGACGAGGTGTGCAGTGCAGATCGATTATGTTCGGGCTGAAGCCACGTTAAGCACGTTTTTCTTATACGTAATATAAAGTCATCACGCCTGTATACTCCGAAGGTGTAGTCAGAGGTGTATACCTACTGTATAGTACACTCACATTTCATCAATTATGTTATAGGCCTCAATGTAATAGGGAGCGAGCCTATTGCCATCCACCGGGCACAATATCAGACTCCGTGCTGCTACTAAAAACTTTTCCCAACCCGGGCCGGGATTCGAACCCAGAACCTCGTACCCACGAGGCAGATGGGAATAGGTAGAGCAGATGAAAATAGAAAATCTTATGATATTTTTAGAGCTCTTTCCCTTCTTCTTCTACACTACATCCATTGAAAGTTGTTATCTGTATAAAAGGTTGGTAGATGGGGAGCACCACCCCAAATGTTCTGACCACCCGATAAGTCCAGTGCCTTAGTGGCATTACACGCAACGGGTTTGATTCTGAGAACAGTCTTCGTGGCTCTTGTCACCTGAAGATGTCTGCTTTCCTTTTGGGTGATCTAAATCTTTTAGCCGGGTACTAAGAACCGGTCTTATGTTATGGTATTTTACTTTTCTCTGGTCTGCCCCCTTAGACAAGTGGCAAAACGCTTGACGAATAGAAATAGAATAGAATAATAAATGTATATGGATGACATCATGTTTCGACTATGTTATCGATGACATGTGTCATCCCCATACATTTTTTATTCTATTCCATTTCTATTCGTCAAGCGTTTTGCCATTTGTCTAAGGGGTCTGATCTCTGATCTAGTTTTTATTGTTGATTTAATTTAAAAGGCAGTCATTCCGAGGTGTATATAAAACGTCGTCGCCCCAAACCTAGGAATTTCACCTGTATCGCGTGGGTGAGTTTTTTCAAACGTGAAATATCACCCACCCAGACTCGGGACCAACATCTGCGGATCACACATATTGTTGTGGCGAGTAGGAATCGAACCCATATCTCCTAGTACAGCAGTGCAATCCCTTAGCCACTGCGCCAATTAGGTATCAACGGTCTACGTGTTTGATTGTTATAATACAACATTAAATAGACAAGAGTATAAAGGCAGGAAAAAATAATATTTTCAACATGTATTTAAACATACCTACTGACGATATCGTCAAAGTTGCGGACAACCGGTGCAGGTGGATGCAAATGGCAAGTTGTTGTTCATTGTGGCCTTTGTTTGTTCAACAGTGGACGTCTTCCGGCTGATGATGATGATTATGATGAGTAACTTACTTTTCAAATAGGCCGTTCTACATGTTTTTTAAGTCTGTTATTCGATTATTAACGGACTTTAAAAAGGAGGACGTGTTCATTTCCGAAGTTATAAGCCAAGTACATAACCTCCTCCTTTTTTTTAATTTGGTTATATATGGCTATATTTGGCTTTACACCTGCCTAAAATTGCAACACGATACATATCGGCTGATTAGGCCGGTTTATATGCTTGTTAATATTCTGATGATTTCATAGTGATGTGGTTCGGGATTGTGTCTTTCAGAAACATGTCCACACTGAGCGTAACAATGTTACGGAGGAATGTTCGTTAAAATGTCACAAGTGTGGACGCTGCTTTACTCTAGAGTTTAATATTTAATTAATTTCCAATTCGGTCCGCTACCGAAACACAGTATTTTATTAAGGAGGTTGTTAATCATTTTTAGGGTTCCGTATCTCAGAAGGAAAAACAGATAGGACCCTTATAGGATCATTTCGTTGTCTGTCTGTCAGTCTGTAATCTGTAAATCCTGTTTGTCAAGAATGCGTGAAGGTATAAAGTTGAAATTAATATAAGATACTTGAGGCTACCTGTACCTTGAATTCGTAAAAAATTAAACTTCTAAGTTAACGTAATCAAAAGATACGAGCAATTATGCTGATTATTTACAATTTTCACCCTCAAAACCTACATGGTACTTCCTGTTGACCCAGAATCATAAAATTTGGCAGAAAACATTAGCTTACAGCACCAGTAAAGAAAAAAAACTGAAATCTGTAAAGTTAAGTTTGTTCATCAATCCGGCTTATCTTTTCGTTAGAGCAATGTTTATTATCTTAAAAATATAACATAATGTATGTACGGAACCCTTGATGTGCGAGTTCAACTTACGCCTTGATCGGTTTTTATTAGTTTGGGATACATTATTTTCACTTCACTCCTTGTGAACACATTGTTTTTATTAGCTGTCTTTACAGCCTGACACAGAACTGTTTCCCATACGGAACGGAAAGCTAGCTGAAAAAGAAACGAATGAACGAACGATACTCACTTGGATCAGAGTTTTTCTTTTCATCGGCTCAGTGAACCAACGGAGTGAACGGTAAATTCAATTAATTTAGAAAATAACTACCTTAATGAGCTATGTTGTGTTTTTGTGTCTCTATTTACTTTATCTATAGATCTGAGTTTATCTGTTTTTATTGCTTGCACACTTGCACACAAGTTAATTTTGTCACTTATTAATCATTGGCAAAACTTAATTTTTTTTATAACTGAGAAATTTATATAAGCCGTATATTTTATATAGCCGTATTTCGTATATTTGTTTTTATTCAAAGCCCCAAAAGGGGGTTATATTGCAAAGAGATACCATGATAATGAATCAAAGAACTAGGTTATTTTTATTATAGGAATAATAGGTACTGCCTATTTCCATAAAAAAACCCTTAATGGAACGATTATACATTGAACGAAAGAATCAAATCCTCGTAAACTAACTTATGGTTGAGCTAAAATAAGTTATGACTGTGGTTCACGACGGTCCAACTTAATAATTTAGCTCTAGCTTACTCCAAGTGAATTTTATTTATCTCTAAAATTTAGGGACTTTTATAAAGCACAGCGTATGTCAATCCCATCGTACGCTAAAATAAGTACATCTCAAACAAAATCAATGTATCAGGGCCATGAAATCGAACAGCTTTCTAGCATCATCGGAACGCGGTTTGGTTAATATTTGATAGAATGTGCATATATTGTTCTTGTAAAATTTCAAAGCCCTGACCAAGTGACTTCTATCAAGTAAAACTTAAAGTTGATCACTTGATTATCCTACCCTGATTAATTTTCTCATCCTAACTCATATGACTGATAATTTTTAAGATATTCATAAAAGCTATTTCACATTTCTGTGTAGTTAATAATTATCAAGGATTCATCATTTAAAGGTTAGGTCATATATTTAAAATTTTATAAATTTGTCGGTTTCAGCCTACGATCCAAGATTAGTAAGTAGTAACAGATAAATATTTTCGTTTTGAATATAGTCTAAATCAAAATATTTGTATTATGTAGTATTTACTACTATCCTAAGTCCAACCCAATTATTTTAGAACCAAATATATTTCTCTAGAATTTTATAAACAACTAAACGTTGAACTGCTTAAAAAAACATTGAATCCGTTAAATCGCCGTTACTTCCTTTGTTTCATCAGTAGTTTTCGTAATAACTCGTATGTCAATCTATTTCTTTTTTTGAAATCTGCCCAAATTGTTTTTTATTAAGATTTTCCATTAAAAATAATTAAAGGTTCGACTTTCAGATGTGCCCTAACAGATTTTTTTTGAATTCAGTTTTTTTAATAATGACTGACAGATGTTATAAGGTGGTAGGTTTTCCGTACGAATGTGAAAGACTTCAAATTAATTCAATTGTTTTACCATTTTACAAAAATGTAGATTAGAAATTGCTAGTACCTAAGTTACTACCCTGAAACATACCATAGGTTTCCTTACATTTTAATTAGCTACATTTTTCAAACCCCGTTTTTCTTTTTTTCTAAGATATCTATCGTATTTTTTTGGATTTTTAGTACCTATTCCTTTTTTCATAATCACCAAACAACCAATGTCATTAGATATAGGTAGATACTATTTATTACCAGCCTAAAATCTGTCTGCAAGGCAAGTGCCTCATTCGGAAAACAAACGAGTGATCGTCACAACTCTTACCTGCTCACTACGGGTTGCCTAATTGGTATAGCTGTTTAATCCAGGTTTCATCACAATGTTTTCACTTGGCCACCACGACTTTTTGACGCACCAGTGTTGTATATAATTTCGTTCATTGATTATTATTTGTTAATGTAACTATGCCAGTATTGCTTTTATTCTTGTTTACATACAAGAAATAAAACCATGTCACGTTACAGTATGTAAACATTTCATATTACGTTGTTCTATTGAGATTCTGTTTACGAATTCTGTTCTGTAATTTAGGTCGTAATGTAGAGTCCCATTGTAAACTGGAAAAATTGATCTACCTTGATACTGTTAATTTGTGATGCGATGTAACTAGTGTTTAAGTTCAATGATCGATTTAGAAGTTGTTAAAGTATTTAAATTATTCAAGCCGAAGATGTACCTATGTTTTTCTTTTAAATATCCTTTACAGTAGCTCTACATTTCTATTCAGTCATTTGTTGTTGTCTATGCACCAGTGCACCAATAAATTACTAATAAGTCTAACATAATTATGATAATTTGTCTTTCTTGA
This sequence comes from Abrostola tripartita, assembly GCA_905340225.1. Classification (NCBI taxonomy): domain Eukaryota; kingdom Metazoa; phylum Arthropoda; class Insecta; order Lepidoptera; family Noctuidae; genus Abrostola; species Abrostola tripartita. Next base: position 5,156,042 of record HG996486.1, read on the forward strand.
TCCAGATATATGATTTGAAGTCTAATTTGAAACAATTGTTGTTGCTAACATTCATTCGTATATTTCCAATGGCAAATTAGAATTCGCTTGGAGCATTTATCAATCATTGTTATTTTTATATTACAATTGTAAATAGAGTATTGTTCTTTAGCGATAATAGAAGCATTCTTTATGAAACTCTTCGCTCGCTAAGCCATTGTTTTTTTTCTAAACTGTTAGAGAGTGAAGTTTTGTGGAAGTTTTAAAGGTCATTGACAAGGATATGGCTTGCTATTGGGTGATCCCCGCTGGGGGCGGGCCATGGGGTGCCACCCACATACTTAAACAATGTTTAAGTTTTAAAGTTTTTGCTGATAAAACTCTATTCCCTTTCTAAATGGTGTATGTCCAATTGTATGTAGATTGTGTTAGGGGATAAAATAAAAATATTTAAAAACGTGCAAACAAAAATATAAGTACACAGAAAAAACAAGTAAATTTCAATTTAAACCAGTTTAATATAAATCGCATTGCAGTAGGTACATGGGTAGGCGCAGTATTTATTATGCAAAACATCAATCGCAATTGGCAGCGTGCAGGTATTACAAATAGAGGCTGCCGCGGACGTCGCACAATGATGCTGGCTGCAACAAAAAAGAAAATTAACGAGCTCGAAATTCGTAATCCGTCGGTTGAGTTAGCGCGTCTTCAACGATGAGTTTAAATTTCGGCAGCGGGACGGCGCGGGTGGCGGGGCGCGGAGGAGACATCCGCTCACTCGCAGATTGCCCAATTCCCGCCACGAGTGAGCTGCGCCGACGCCGACGATTCCGATTTCATCATACCTATCGGTACAGTGACTCAAACCTAGCTGTTACGACACAAATATTTTAAACAAAAGAGATCACACAGTACATACATAAATATAAATCGAACAATATACAATTGTAGAGCTCGATGATCAGCAAAAATGGTAATGTCTCAAGCAGAAAATTCAGTGATTTCGCAGCCGAATCAAATGACAGCTTGCGTAATCCCTGACGTCACTGCGGACATAGCCATGCTGGGAGCTGACGAGGCGGGCGCAGCTTGTGGACGGTATCGACGGTTACATGCCAACCATATAGGAGAGAGAAAAAGACTGACTAATATTTAATAAAGTCAAGTCGATTCCTCCCCCCGACACGACTGACATTTTAACTTGTTCTTTCTTGAAGTCTTCAGAGTTCAGCAGTAATTTTCAGCTCCAACTGGAATTAAAATATTAAACGTAAACGCGACACGTGCGCGAACTGCTACAGCAAGACGTGAGTCACATGACGAAGTAAAAGAAAATATAAATGACTAATTGTTCTGTAACAGCGCACAACCGCCCGCGGACCGCGTTTGCTAACGTAATAACTTTTTGGAACGAATGATAAAAAGTCGCGAAGTGGCTACTCAACTACGATACGGAAGTTGTAAAAGTAGGTCGCGAACAACTCACAAATTTTTAAAGCGCGGTTATATTTTATGAAAATCACTTCAAAGTTGATTTACGATCACTATTATTCCCTATTTCTAGCTAACTGTACCGCAAGAATAAAATCCAAGTAAAAAAAATGTTCAAGTAAAGTTTAACTTGCACTAGGGTCCTAGGAGTTCCGAGCGCACGACTGGTGCGGGCGCCGACCAAAGTGCGAATGGCGGCACGTAGCGGAGAGCCATGGCGTTTGCCGCGAGAGGGGGGTGGTAGGGGCCCGGGGAAGGGGGCACGGGGCGTGCTGCGCGCGCAGAGAAAGGACGCGAGTGGTGATGTAATCGCGATCGATGCACTCCGAAAACCCCCCGCGCACCCACTATGAACAAGTATGAGCGACTAACTGGCATAGGGGGGCACGCACATTAATTGAATCGCTGCACCATTGCGCCGTTGAGTACTAAGTCTGTACCTACGGTGAAAACCGCCAGTGACGCATTAAAAAGTGATAAAGTGGAAGATTTGCAGATTTCCTCGATGGAGATGGCAGATACGACAGCTATGAAGATCAATTATAAGGTCAGTGACCGTTATATTTACACGTGCAGCAATTCTAGTTTAGTAACAAAAAAAGTCGTGCGGGGCTTGCATGGCCGGCCGTGGTGGCGACAGGGCGGGTGTGGAGCATGCACCCTTGGGTTAGAATGGCCTAGGATACTAAACGGCGTGGAGATAGTGCTCGCTTTGATATTGATCAGTGGGTTTGGTGCTGAACGGGGCGCACGCTCGTCGTGCTCCGTCGGGCGTTTCCGTTGCCCCTCGGCATCTATGTAGGTCACACGTGTAAGCGTTATCCCCACCGCACCGGCCTTGGCTTACTTTAGGCCAAATGGCATATCTCCTCCCCTTCTCCTTAAGCACCGCAAGACCCGGTGCTAACACCAGCTCGTGCTCGTAGAGAACTCCTCTCTACAAGCAATCTACTCGTTTACTGGAGACGTACTAGCTGCCTACTGTTTTGAGTAATGGCATCATGTTATTTACAAAGCATATCATTGTGAAATATTAAGTGAAAGGTCCTAAACCTAAAAATAGCCAGTTGATAGGCACCGAATATGATTATTGATTATTGAGTATGGTGATAGGGGATGGGATAAAGGGCGGGCCTCGTGGCTTGCTCTTTATACGATTGTTACTTAATTTAAGTTAAATATCTTTGTCAGGCATACACCAGATAAAAAAGTAGCACGTAAAATATATTCTATCTCATATATTTCTATGCAAATTAATGAAGAATATCATATATATTAGGATTATTTGTCATCGTTGAAGGGTCATGTAAATTGGTCACCGTAACGCGCATGTCCCAAGTGAGCGACCCCAGGCGGCGCAATGCGGTGTTAACGATCAAGTCAGTATCTACGAGGTCGGCCAGCCCAACGCGGCCCCATCGAATAAAACTCGTTGCTGATGATGAAAACAGCATTTCGGCCTCGTGGTATCTAGGACGGCACCCAAAATAACTAGGGCACCGTTAATGCGCAGCTGCTAACGCAACTCATAGCTGTTACACGACCAAAACAGTTTGAGCCGCGAAAGGTTGCCTCGTTCCGCCACCAAGGCGTTTTCCGACCGGCGCGCGCAGGGAGGGGAGCTCAGCATACAATGGTAAGTTGCGTTGCCGAAATCGACCGCTCCGCGGGACTATCGTGCACGCTCTACGTAGTACACGCCTAATTTATGGCATCGCGGCGATGAAAATTGGCTAACACCGGGAATTCTAATACGAACGAAATACTCAGTGAAGTTCGAATAGTATTCGCGGTCGCGGAATCGTTTGTAGTAAAATTAACTAAATCAACACAAAGAGATATCGAGAGATCGATACGTTCGGAGCGTCGCAATAGCTCCTCCATCTTGTTCGCTTTGTTCGTGGACCGTGTGGTAAAGCCGACGAGCTACGCGACACATTCTCTGTTAAAGTCGATAGTAATCATCATTTTGGTAACTAGCTGCTAGTGGAGATAGCATTTCCTGAATTTAGAAGTTTTTCGAAGTTGAAAAAAGATGTTCAACTTCCCAAGAAGTAGGCGTGTGAAAACAAACATGGTCACAGCTACATACAATGTAAGCATTATTATTATTACTTATCATTATTAGTTTTACACATGTATACAGAATTATTATGAATTCGTCTCTATAGTTTTATAAAATACTGTCAAATTTCTCTATACAGACACTCTACATAAATACCTGTTCAAATCAATGAAAGAATTTATGTTTGTTTCTGATACATAATAATTAATTGATGTGTTTTAATATAATAATTAATATTTTTACCTCGAACTAGGTTCTCATTAAAGTGAAAAATATGAATTGCATGTAGAGCAGAGTGATCAGTGATTGGAACAAGTCTCATTTTAGAGTCCAATTCTTAGAAGAATAAATTCTAATTAGATTGACTAATTCATAGAGCCTAGTTCTAATAGATATTGGAAATGATACACAATAACTAGAACAAACTGCCCATTAGGTTGTACCTTCAAAAAATATGATCTCTACATGCATGGTTGTTCTAGCTTGTTCACTAAAGACCTAACTGTGTAAAGGTAAATAGTAACCAAAAATGTATTTATGTCACTATCTATGAATTGTTTTGATAACCAATATATGAGTAGTTATTGTATATATAGTTATAACAAAGATATGACTCTACATTATGTTTTAAAAATAGAAATTAAGTTTTCATATGATTCAGTTTCTCGATTTTTATCAAATTTTACAAGGGCATTATAGAACTAATAATCTTTTAAACTATATAGTTTATTTTTGTGTAAATAAAACATTTAGGACGTCGTTTTTTAAAGTATGTACATTGTTCAGCTACAAGGCAGAAACTGTTCTCTCATAGAGTTTTTAGTTGTTAATTCTAAAGTGTTTTATCATTTTTGTTTACAGTAGACACATGTTTGAGTATTTATTTCGTATTCACCTACATTATATATGTAGGATAGTTTAGAATACCTTCCAGAAATGGTTATCATACAATGTAGCACTGCATATATAGAGCCACTTCAATACAACAATATAGTCGTTTGAATAGCAAATGTATTAGTATGTTTATAATATTAGTTGAAGTAGTTGAAGTATTTACTGAGTGACTGTTAAACAATCACTAGTGTTTGATTAATAGAGTCTAGGTGTTAATGCAATACTAGCTAGGTGCCGACTGTTGTCATTTATAGAGATGAAAGTTTTCAATAATTTTAAAGTAATGACCTAGTACAAGAACAACGAAAACTGCAGGTGAATATTACAAATACAATATTTTATAATCTTGCTTCAGCCAATAAAAGTCAGTTGTAAAAATAAGAATAGGTACATTTAACAATACCGAGAAAAAACCTAATTCAATTACTTGTGTGCTTATTTAATAAAAGATCATTTATTTATTGTAGATTGTAGGTATGTACCAAATATATTTTTACTACATAAACGTTATCACGATCACAATATAATAAATGTCGTATTAACTAATTGAAATGAAAAATATTTAAAAAGACAATTACTTTACCTATTTCAGAACTAGCTCTACTACCTATTACTGTTTGTTGTAAAATGTTCAACGTTTTTCTTTTGTTTTTCTCGTATCGTGTCTATAAGTACCATTTCAGTTAAATAGGGCTAGATAAAACACGTATAAACGTCGAATGTCTTTCTTAGGCAAATAATAAATCATGTTAACTAAATATTGTATAGGCCAGTCAATGTAGGTACTGAAAATGCCTCGAACGTGCTACCACGTCAGTGATAACAGCGTTACGATACACGGAACAGTTTGATAAGGTCGTGGGGAATAGACACAGACAGACGCACATGTAGCGACAACATGATCCAGCGCCGAAACGTTCCACTCCCCGCCTACCGCGAGCCGCGCGCGTGTTGTATACGACACGATAGAAACAGAAGGCCAACTTCTCACACGAATCAAATACTTCTACATTAAATACACGATCGACTATTCTACAAATTAAATGTTGCCTGGTAGCGGTTACAAAAGCGGTTTAAAATCAAGTCAAAAACTAAACATGATATAGTTAACCCGAACTTCCACGCGGCGTTTGATAAGAACACGATAACTCGTAGCTGTGAAATTTCGCCAGCAAAAAGTATGTCAAAATGAAAATCGCTGATAAAAAAAGTTATTTCGGAAAACTGTACGCGTAGCGGGACTTACCTGGCTGGAACGGGACGCGGCGTCTCTGGGATCGGTCGGTGGTGTTATGCCAGTGCGGACTGGTATGTTAAGTATATTTATGACAACCGCGGCGGCTAGTACGCTGGCGCGCAGACCACGTCGACGCAGAGCGATGCCGCATTGTGTTCTATACTCTATACGTATGCGCGCCAAAGGACCCCCCTCGCTCCGCGCGCTTAGCACCTCTCCGCCTATTCTTGCTCTAGTACGAAAACGTCGCAACTGCAAGTGGAACTCGCCACTCGGAAAATGGTCCCTTCAAACCCCAATAGGCTCAAAAGAAACGAAATCTCTATGGCAACACTGCAAGCGGCAGCGGTTTATGCGGCATTTATCTGCCATGTAACCAGAAGTCGTCGATAATTCCATTCGTAACGAAAACTGTGAACGTTCTGAGTTAGTCCGTATGAGGGCTAACCCCAGCTTAGTGAGGTCACGCTATCATGCGACACAATTTACACAAAGCGAACCTATTATTTTGTTACTTTATCAAATTAGTGGATTCCAAGCGAATTTCTCGTAATTAATATAACTATTGCGCATCTTTTTATTCTCAATGCAAGAACAATAATAATGATCTACCTACAATATTATTACACTAGGTTGAGTTATATCCAATAAATATATAAAAACCTGAAAAATTAAGTTTATTCAATAAATAAAATTCTTTTAATAGTGCACTGATTACAAATACATGTCATATTTATGTATGAAAACGCTAAAATCTTAGTGCATAGACCCGCGGCTCCAGGCACTAAGCCACTTTAATTGAGAAGGCTCAACTTCGCCATAACTTACTTATTTATAGAAATGTAGGTAGGTACAATATTCCTGTTCGGGACGCTATTCGTAGAAGCGGCTACTCTCAACTGTGGGTTTCCTAGTTCTCAACCGACGTTTAAGTTACACAATCAAATGAATGTTAATATTTTTATAGTCAGAAATAGACGCTTTTTAAACAAAATAATGTAAGTATATTGATTTTCTTGAATAACGGCGTAGCCCGACTAAAGTCTCAAGTATTTATGCCTTATTTTACCTTTCTTGTGATGTGGACGATCGTTTCAGACAGACTTGTTGTTCTCCTACGCTGCAGTACTTGCAGTTCTAGTAGCAAGCGAATGAGACAACACATCGAACTGCTAACGTTAGTTACTGAAGGTCATTTTTTATTTCAGTTGGTTTTTTATGTTTTATTTATGTATAGGTATACTATTGACGATGTGCAAAAGGTTGCGAGAGTATGCGTTATTATGATATAACTATAGATTTAAGTTGTCGACTCCATTGTATAGCGGTTGTACTCGTGGACTATGGTAGCGGGTTCGAGCCCCGCACGCGCCATTTATTTGAGTACGATTATATATTAAAAAAGTGTACAGATGTAATATTCCGTTGGTGGTTGTGTTCCAGGAACCTCTATGCCAATGTGAGCATGAGGAACCAACGGTGTTATACGGGTACGATGTAGATGAGCCATGGGTTCGTATTATATAAAGACTATGAAATACTTAAGCTTTGATCAATGTATTTTTTGTCAAAATATATATGTTCGCTGCCTATTATTGAATGGAGCCTCTATCATAATAATAAGTATATATGTATATAGTAGACAGCAAATATGTTTCGTCGTCTGTCGAGTAAAACGCACGTCGACTAGCTACGCCGAGTAACGTCATAATTGTTTTTACGAGTAACTGCTATTCTGATCTTCACTTGAATTTAGTTATTTGTTCTAATTATTTTTCTGCAATCTTCATCAAGATTTTTAATATTATCGATTGAGCATACAATAAATTAAAGATAGTTTAATAAATTCAGTTATTTTAATGTTTATTGTTTTTTAATAAAGTCACCCTTGTTATTTGAAGTAAAAACGGTATAACTTAAAATTGTTAGGTAAGCACTTGAGGTAGTAAAACCCCCTTACCATGGACTCTGCAAGCAGGACAGTTTAAGATGTGGAAGCGAGACTCCGCTATGTGCAGTGTAATGCGGCGTCTCGCTTTCACAACGTAAACTGTCCTGCTTTAAGAGTGCATGGTATGGGGGCAGTATACCGATATGAATTTTTCTTTACAATTTGCTGAATGTTTATTTTTTTGCCTGTACTTAGTGTGATGGAAATTAGAGATTTAATTACTAAGAGATATGCTTCTTTGAATGCCGCTGAACATTTATGTGTAGAAATACAGTATGACAATTAGTTTTTAGATTTAGTGGTGTTTGTTTATAGATGAATATTTAATGTTGTATGGTGAATGTCTTCATGTTAAAATGTGTAAACTACAAAAATAGGGGCACTATATGACTATATGTTTACCAGCCCCCTGACCATTAACTCTTAAAGCAGGGCAGTTTAAGATGTGGAAGCGAGACGCCGCAGTACACGGCACGTAGTGGCGTCTTGTTTCCCCATCTTAAACTGTCCTGCTTTAAGAGTTCATGGTAAGGGGGCTGGACTAGAAAATATTACAGATTGATAACTTTAAAATACATATTTCACTACTCATAATCTTATTACTTACAATCATACAAACTCAACGTTTGCATCTTAAGAATACAACTACTAGTAGTAATTAGTAAAACTATTTTTTTACCATTCTATCACTCCATAAGAAAAAAAAATATTATCTAAAAGTAATAAAAAGTAAAATATTATCTTGTTGGTTTAAATTTCATAATAATTACAGAGTAGGTAATAAAAAAAAGCTTGTAGATACTTAACTTAGGTAGAAATTAAAAATTATTAATAATGCTGGATCTAAATCCGTCTAAACCACCAATGGACACAATCTTTAAATATCCTGAAATCCTAATTATACATAGTACCTACATAATTGTAATATGGAGCAATTGTGGTTACTGTGAAATATCTTAATTTCTCGTACAATTAAAACTACTGTTTTGGTCTGGTCACAATGATTTGAAAACGTCCAAAAGCGCACAAGACTGGACCAAAATTGTAGTTTTTGTTTACCAAAACTAGGGTTGAGATGTCACGTGGATGGTGTTTATACAACGAGTAATTTACTTTAGGTGACATACTCGAGCTCCGATGAGGATGAAGAGATCCAGGCCAATGCTGCTGCGACAGCGTACAGGAACGCGGCCGCAGCCGCCGCAGCTGCGGCCGAGGCCTCGGCAGAAGCCGCAGCAGAGGCCGCCGCCAATGCTAATGCTTCTATTACCTCGGGCATCGTGATCGACGATGTATGTAATGAAAAATATTACACGCTTTCTATTTATTCCTATGTAGCCTCCGCAAAAAAATTTCAACGCCTTTTTTTCGGATAATATGTAGCCTACTCGGAGTTCAAGTTTTTCTATACCAAAGTTCATCAAATCCGCTTCGATTGTTTAACACATGAAAGTGCAACAGATAGTCAGACAATAAAAAATACATTCATAATTATAGTTTATAATTATACGTTAAGTATAGATGCAGTAATAATATAAGATACCTACTATAGATACAATACAAGTTCCAATTTATCTTCGTAAATAAACAAAATATACTGCTTCGAAGACGTGGCTTATGTAACAATTCTAACGGTGAATTCTCAAAAGGTGGTGCGACGTAATCGCTTACGTACCTCGACGACACCTCGAGTGCTTTTCACTGAATTCCTTTTACGAGTACACATGCGGTGGCATAAGACAATTTGCGTCTGTTGAACTAACGCTAGACTTGAGAGATGCATAGTCTCAACTTCACAAGCCGGTTCATTGTTCATATTATGGAGGTCAATACTAACTTGTAATCTCAAGCGATCGCGTGAAAGAGAAAGTTCCTATGTTGTTGTTTCGAACGGAATTTCAACGTTTATCTTTTTCACTTTCCCCTGCTCTCAACTCCATGTGCCACGATCATAAACATTGTTTTGACGACGTTAACTACCGATACAGTTCAAGGCCTCGAGCTTTATGTAAAGTGTACATAGTTACTCTTTTGCAAAGCTAACAACGAACCTAGCGGGCTAAATGTGTATGAACACATTTCAACAAGTATGCGAGTCAACTGCGTATATACTTCTTTAAAGTTTATAGCTATATATATACTGTACTTACTATTTAATGTACTTACTTCTTTACCTACCTATTAATAGACACATATTTAATTTATAGTTATTCTTAAGATGGTATAATTTCAATTCAAACCCTTGAGTATAAGACAAATCCTTCAGGTTAGTATATGCCGACTTGAGTAAATCAAACCCAAAGCAATATGTATAAATAATACTTATAGTAGATAGTTAGTTATACCTAGCCCACCCAAGATATCTAGGTTTGGATTGCAGGTTGGATTGCATTAATAGCATAATATTATCATGCCAACATAAACAATCAATGCAATGTATAAATAATAACGAGTTTAATAATGGTATCGTTTGGTGCAGGACGACTCTTACAGCTCTGAAGATGATGATGAGATGGAGGCGCCCCTGCCCGCTGCTTTCTCCGCTGCTTCTTCCTCGAACAAGGCTCGACAGGTCAGTCATCTAATATACTACCAGAATACTTATATGTACTATCCTACCACACAAAGTTGTCAGTAAGAAATTAAGACATAAAATCTAGTCAGGCTCCTGATAAAAACTCAGACCTGCCGAATATATTATAAGTAAAACAATTGTTAGTTGTGCGCAGAGGCTTCGTGTATCATGGCGCACCTAACGGTCAATTCTCGGTAGCTACAACTCTTGTTATATTAAATCGCGTATTTAATTTTGAAAGATGAATTACTACCAGTTCATCGATCATATTAAAGAGGTGTAATCTGAGACGTTAGCGTGAAAAAGAAAGTTTATATTATGTTGTTGTTTCGAACAGTTTTTTAACGTGTGTCTTACATATTCACTTTCCCTCGCTCTCGTCTTCTTTCACCTCTACCATAAAAATTCATTTGATGACGTATGCATACCTGAATAATTAATGTTTAAGGCTTCTAGAACTAATACAATTGATGGTTTCATAAAGCGAGCAATAGGTTGGGTACCCAATTAATATATACGAATAAAATTGTAGTATAAGTACAGCCTACGAAGGACGGGCACGAACTTCGAGCCCTGTTTACGTACAGCCGGAAATAAATAGGTCGCGGGGGCACGGGATCCTCTAGGGGTCGGCTACGTGGTGCTGTGAAGGGAGAATAAATGGTATGAACGGGAAAGGGGCTGGCAAACTAGGTCGCCTACATGTTCACAGAGCCCGCTTCGCTGCACAGCGGTTTTTCGTCGAGGCCACATCGCTGTAAATGATTTATTCTAGGAACCCGCCCGCGGGGCGCAAAGTGGACCCAACGCTTTATTTAATATAAGCTTTTAGATCCACCAGTCACGTTTGTGTACATTTTCTTCTCCTTTCCGAATAAAATAACATTTCAAGTCTGATTACAATGTCAATCTACGAATACTTTTAGCACCAACATAGAACGCGACTGGTGTTGATATCAGTGATGCTAACTACCTGAGTGCGTCATTTCGCCGCATCGCATCGCCCGGTGAATGTTATGATTTGCGCATTCCTGTGTCGTCAGATGCGAGTCGTATTATGCTTGTGTCGCAATCTTAATTAACGGACCCAATTACGATAAGATAGCCTATGACCTTCGGTTAAAAGTGCTATTAGGGGCCAGTGACTTTATTATCGGATTTGCCAGTTTTCCCTCGCAAACCGTGTTCAAGATAAATGAGGACAGGGAGCTATAGTGCGGCAGATAAACTTGGCCGCAGACAGCCTCTTAAAGTTTGGGGAAACCGTGGCCCGCGACCGGCGAAGTTTCTGATTGGAAACCGTCGCTGTCCGGCGAAACAAAGACACACTTCGTTCAACAAAGATTTTCAATTTGCCTCAAGGCGAAGCTTATGATCTAAGTTCTAAAGGGATGAAGTACTAAGTATATTTTACTTGCTCTTCCTCTAAATTTAATAATTTTTCTCTCTCTGTTTTCTATTATGAAGGTTTCTCACCTGTCTATTTGGAGAACCGCATTGTCAAATAGATTACAAGTTAACTGGCTAATTATGCAATATTATAAAAACAAACACGTAAATTAATTTTATATAAATACAAGGATTTCCAAAAAAAAATCTGGTCTTGCTCGAGTCTACGCACCGAGGTACTCTACCTATACCTAAAGTTATTTCTGACTCTAACACAAACATCTACCAAGTCCTACTGGAATCGTATCAGAAATACTTGTTTGGATCCAAAATAAGCAGGTCGCACGCGTGTCGGGATTCTTGGGGCCCCTTGCCTCGCAAATCTCTTTTCAGTCGATACAGGAAGCAATCAATAAATAAAAAAGAACAGGTACCTTGTTCCGTGGGATTATTTTGCACCGTATTTTTTTTGGCGTCTAGCGTTATGGCTCGATGGGAATTATTACCTTTGCCTACACATGCAGTGTACCCACCTATCACCGCGTAACAGTGAATGTAGTTTTCGATTTTCTTCCCAGCATACAATATTGTTCGCCACGGTAAATAGAATCGGACAAGAACTGAAAATGTCAATTGGGTAACAACTTGGAGGTTGGAGGCTTCAGATCTGCATACGTCACTAATGAAAATAAGAAAGTCGTAGTGGACATTACAGTCTCCTTATATATGGATAGGTATCTATATTACCTGGTTGGAGTCTGTGCTATGATAGGATCCTACAAATTACGAACTTATTTACATAGTTAAAAATAAATTATATATACTATGTATCAATTTAAGTATAACAATTTTTTATATAATTATATTGATAATTATCAAATATCCATCCTTATTTTAGACAGGATTAAAACATACACAACACGCTACATAACAAAATGCATTTTATTTTTATATCAATAACATTACATCTTATAATTGACTCGCATTTATCAGTTTTAATTTTATTTATGAACATTTATCGCATCGTTCACAAATCGACTACAATCAATAAATAATATCTGTATAGAGTTCAAGATATTACAAATTAATTTCAACATATATCCAGTAATCACTGGTGTGCACTTAATGATCTGAATTACATAACTATAAAATAAATACAATCTGTAATTGTTATAGTAAGTAATATAAGAAAAAGTTCAAAACGATAATAATAACAACTGCGGTTTGACTGCATCACTAACTTTAATTTCATTATCTTACTGTTAACTGTTATTGTTTATTTATAGATGCCTACCTACTATAGTTTCTGTGCCAATGACAGAATCGATCGTTATCTTTTTTGTTCTTTTCCGTAGTAGTTACATCTTCTTTTAACAACGATTTTGCAACAAATACCTAGCGTAAATAGTTTGCTTTTAAAGGAACTAACAGTTAATTTTATGGCTTATAAAATCACTGAACGTTATACGCGTATTGATATTATTCTAATTGATGAAATTAAAATTCTACATTGATGGATGAGACGTGTGCTGTGCTGTAGCCAGAGCATTCACTTGTGCAGTCACTCAGTGTTTGTTTTGTCGGCACTTAAACGAATACGTTTACGACAGACGTCGATTGAAGGAATTCTATTAGAAAAAATTGTGTCATATCGATATCTTTCTCGATTTGGTTATCTTCTTATAACTATTAATTTTGTAATAGGAACACGAAACATCGCTCTCTAACTATATAATTTATCAACTTGTTAAAGACACGATTAGGGCATATATAGGACTTAGGCTCTAGACAGACGGACCGCATGTCAACTGCAATCCAACCGCAAATTCCAGTTCGGATGCAGTTTGAATGCAGTTGACACGACTGCAATAGAACTGCAAACCAAACGCTCACACGATTGCACGCCGACTGCAATTGAACTGCAATTGGACTGCACGTTTGGTATGCAGTTCTATTGCAGTCGTGTCAACTGCATTCAAACTGCACTTGAACTGCAATTTGCGGTTGGATTGCAGTTGAAATGCGGTCCGTCTGTCTAGAGCCTTATATATCATCATCACAGAATTTGCAATAATCACCACGCTTGACAAGTAGATTATTGATTTCAGTTTAATGAAATGAGTTTTTAGGTGGATATTGATCTTTGTCCTCTTGTGTAAGTTCTAAGTTTCTTCATTAGAACCCACTAGAAAAAAAAATCCTGTCATCATCATCATCATCAGCCGGAAGACATCCAAGGCTGGACAAAGGCCTCCCCTTGTACCTACAATAAAATAGCCTTCATTATTCCTAGCCTAGATCAGAGTGTTTAATTTTACAATATAACCAGCTTCTTTTAATAAAGTTATAAAAGAAGCAGCAGTCATATAAATGACTTACCTACATGAAAATTATTATGCCGAGGAATATTTTTGTAAAAAAACGACTTTGAACAGATGTCATCATATCAGCAGGACAACATCCATTGTTGGACATAGAGCAACGTACGGCCATAGCGACGAAGAAATAACCAGACGCGATGGGCAGGCCGCGCTTAGATCGGGAAATCGGCAACCGTTGGTCTAAAAAGGTTGTCAAATGGCGACTACATAGCAGAGGATGGGGTTGGGGCCGGGGCCGGGCATGACTCCTCTTGACAGGCTTTCCGCGGGACTCGGCGCGTGCAAGTCTTCCAGAACCGTTCGTTTAGGACAGGTATACTGGTAGCTATTTCCTTCTGTCAAGCTGGCGTCTATTGCGAATTTTACAGATGTATGACAATTGCGAATTTTCCAAAAACAAATGTTATTTAGCCGACCAGCGGGAGATCCACGGGAGCTTCATAAATGTCCATTTGGCTTCCGACGTTGCATATGTTCCTCTTTCATGAAAGGTAAATATTCTGATCCGGCTATAAATTTTAGTGGGTGTTGTTCTTCAAATTCTTTTTTTAGTCTTAATTTGGTAATCATCTGGTTTACCGGTAATGAGAGATGTAAGGTTTTAAATATCTGAATCGAATCAGTTACAAACAGCGTGTAGGGTAATGATATCATCCTTCAGGATTCAATAAAATATCTGAAATGTTTACTACCTTATTGATTAAATACCTTTTGCTTGAAGTAATAAATGAAATGGACTATCTACCTATTTTTTAATTTTTTCTTTGCAATCGTCGTTGGTCAGTAGGTGGTATGTTGGAACAAAACGGTAAATAGAGCGTGGGACCTGGCAGGTCTGACTAGTTTCGATGTACTTTAAATTATAGTGTAACAGTGATGTCACTAATGATGACTTTGATACCTGCACCGTTGTCGTAACTTACAACTCTTGATACAATTATGTATTGTTACTGTTAACTTTTTTATTTATACAAATAAAGGAAATATGAAAAATAATGGACACGAGCGGGATTCGAACTCTTGACCTTCGCCGATCCGTGGCTCAGCTCTTACCAACTAAGCTGCCGTGTTGTAGTGTTATTTATCTTTCCAGTACTAATTAATATGACTTAGATGTCTTACTAATCTATTTCAGGGACCAGAATATTCGCATTTACTTTTTAATATCTTTGTTTCACAAAAGGACTATGAGTTTCGTAGCGTTAATGGATGAGTTTAAATTACATCACAAATCAGTCAGATATTTTTCAATGAATCGTTAAATAGTACAGTGAAAACAACTAGGAAAGTACCTGAAAGCAATTTGCATTCAATTCGGGGGAAAATGAACATGACTCATCACATAGAAATGCAATTTATAGTTTTATACATAATGATTCGGATACTTTACTCTCTTTGCAGTCTACACTTATTATTTATGTATGGAGAATTAATATATTAAATATTGATATTATAATAACATATCTATTATTTATATACTTTTGTTTTAATTTAAGTATGTATCTATCTTCGTCGTCTTTATGTAACCTTAACAATTTAAATGTTAAGTACTTATAAAATCTAAACTCATGTTCTCTGGCGACGAGAATATTGAGGAAACAGATCGTGTGACTTTCGTAATCTAAATGGGTATCATACAATTTTGTGTAAAAGTCGCCTAATAATATGGGTCTAGATCTATCAATCAGCACCTACAGCTTGCGCAACTATTGTTTTAACTCCTCCAATGACTTGATTACAGAAGTTTACAAATCTGCATCTGAAATATAATTTAGGTAGACCCTTTTTAATTTCAACTTTAATGTACGCACCCACATATTTTTATTAGACTCGTACATTACTTTCCATATGAACGTACTATTTTATTTGTTTGGAAGGATAAGCTTGTAGTGTTATAGTCTAATTGGTTTTTTTTTGTACTAGGCGGAGTTGGATGGGGTATGACTGGTGCCGACTGGAGCCTCGACTAACGTCGGGCTCGACGGCACCGACGATGAGGCCAGTTGACTGCAAATCAACGCACGGCTTGGGCCATCTGGCGGGCCTAGCTGTGACGTAGCTGCAGTAATTAAACCGCCACTTCCAAAGGGACGTTGGGGCCCGAAACAACCTTGTCTTAAGTTATCTTTATCCAGCTACAATGAGCTGGTTGCACGCGCGGAAAATATCTTGCGCCGTCTTCTTGTATCCGATAAGTATGATTCAGTCAGTAATTTTCTTTCGCTGTATGAAGCATTCAAGAGTTCAGGTAAGCCACTGCATCAAGTATATGAGAACTATGTACCCATGACTCGGCCGCACAAGCACACATGCGTCGGGTTAGGTCTCGAACTGATGCGGCGCTGGCGATGCCTTGAACATAGTTTTAGTGGTTTGGGCGCGGCGACCGCGCTGTTATCGTGCGAGGAGGGAATCAAAGACATCGACTTGTATGTGACCTACGCCAGAGGCCCGCACGAGATTCTCGCCCCCGATAAGGAACACGTCTTGGTGGGTATTCAGATTGAGCTGGATGGTAGGCGTGGACTACTGATCGGCGACCCCGGCTACCATATCGGCAGAATCGTTACCGTCATGCGTGACAGGGGTTATCCCCACACAGGGTGGTTCAATCAAACCAAGGAGGATGATACCACGAGGGACTACCACTATAAATATAACAAGATTAACAGTAACTATATAGAATGGCACAACCGACAGATCCGTAACGAAGAAAGCAAATATACTACGGCACTGATATATGTGTCCAGGCCGTACTGTGACGCTATCCGCATCACAGAAAAGCGTAATCTTGTATATAGGTTGAAGAGCTTCGTGACTCGTGATCCAATGGGTCAAGTGATGGCAGGTTTAAGTTTTGTAGTAAAATCTACTTTTGATGATATAGAATTATCCTTATTTTATCACATGAATGAAAAACGTCGAAAATTCAAAATTAAAATGAAAGAACTGAAAAATATGGATTCATTGGATGAAACCACATTAGAACATATTAATATTTGTAATAGTCAGATGAAGCTTCCGCCCAAATATCTTCTTTCCATTCTTAAACAAGTGTATTCCGCGTTATCCGACCAGTCTTTCACTATTCAGTGTTTAGAGATCAATGCCCACATCGGCCAGTTGTGTATTTGACAGTGTCAAAAAAATAAAGCTAAGAGGCAAAAAACATCTGATGCTTAGGTTTCTGAAGGAGTGCGTACTACCAAACTTCAGGAAAATGATTAAAATATCTATGTTACTACTTGGTATGTATTTATTTTTAAATCAATTTTCTATTTATTTCAAATAATTTTTTTTTATATACAGCATGTTAAAAAACTGTTTCCGACCCGAAAGTGCAAGCAAATCCCAATCGCAAAACTAAATAAAATAAGCAACATACAATTTAAATAAGATTTAAAATCTATGATATTTGTACACAAAAACCGTATTCCCCAAAAACTATAAAAAAACATCGCAAGTAAAATCAATACCTATTACCTACCTAATATAATCACGGGTCGGGCAGGGTTATGAAACATGTAGTACCAATATAGGTACATTGTATATCATTATTATTAAGTTTATTTAATATCTATCTACATAAATAATACCTAAGTACGATTGATTAAATTAAATTGAGTTAAACTTTGTTAATAATATCGGACGTCCGTTGTCTCATTGAATTATAAGTTTAGGTCAATTATTAAATTAATTATTACTTTAATTAAATATAATTGGCATCATACCTAACAAAAATTAGAGAGGTTATCAGATTTTTATGTTTCTAAATTAATTTCTATGACTATTGTCTTATGAGAAATACCAATTCTTTATCAGCTCTATAAAAAGTTTCAGCTATTATTAGTACTACAGCTGCGCTGTAAATCAAAATTAACGTGTAATGGTTATTTATGTAGATGAGATAATCATTTCAATCATTAAGTTGTCTTTTTATCTCAGGACAGGCCGAATACGGGTGGGTATAGCTAATTGTTTAAAAAGTTATAAACATAATCATCATGATCTCGGAAACTATAAGGAAACATTGGGCAATGTAATAATTCAAATTAAAACATTCATGAACTCTGTTAATACGAATTAACCTATTTAATTATAACAATTTATTATAACACTAACATTTGTACAGACAACTTTTATGTTTTTCATAGAAATTTGTTGTACACAAACAATAAAAAAGGATCGAAATTGTATGCAATAACAGTTACTTGCTACACATTCGTGATAGACAACATTCCGCAAAAAAAATGGAAGAATAAATCTATTCGGCCTGTACCTTATATTATATATTATTATAAATTTTTAGTTACATAGATACGTTTCCTGAATATCGGTAAAAGCGCGACTTAGAAACTTAGTATTAGCAACCAGTACCCGAGTGCAAGTTTTATGAATATCTAACGTACTCGTTCAGTGGAGCAAGGAAGCAAAGGCAAAGATATACATAAGTACAGCCCCCTTACTATGAACTCTTAAATCAGGAGTTGATGATGTGGACGCCTTCCACAACTTAAACTGTACTGCTTTAGGAGCTCATGGTACTTACTATGGGCTAGAATTGCAGTTCATTTTCCGTTGTGGAAGCGCATCCCCGCGCCGCGCCGCCACATGCAGTGTAGTGCGGGAAAGTGGAAAATGTCCTGCAATGCAAGCTCATAGTAACCGCGCTGGATAACTTTTTGGAAATACCGGAATGAATATAAATTGGATATGACCCTTATTATTTAAAACAGAAGAAATAAATCCTAAAATTATACCCGGCCATTCATTTATAACATCATAAAACATAATTGGTTCGTAGATACCTACTTAAATATATTTTTAGCCGAGGTTATCCGATGGGTACATCCCACACGAACATTGATGAATTTCTTTGTTTTAGAGATGTTTGACGATTTGCTTCACTGAATGTAGTATGGTTATAGTTAAATTTAGTTGGGTATTTAAGTTTCAATTTATTTAAAACAAAATTGTTATACTGCAGTGAGAGTGCTGGATAACTTTAAATTAATTTAAATACTGATTGGAAATTTTGTATTTTCAAAAAAAAATCTTTTACACACATAACAGGGTTATTTTTTAATGAAGGGCAACGTTTTAATATTTTGGTCTAAGTAATAAAATTTGCATGTGGTTTTTAGTCTCGCGCAGTACATAATAAAATGTCATAAAATTGCCTTTGCAAAATGATAAAAAAGTCATGTAGATAAAAATGTTTTATTTGAAAATTGTACCACTACTATTTTTTCATTTATATTGTCTTCGATTGTTTGAATAGATACCGATAACGTCTTGTTTTTATGGTGATAAAAAATGACCTTGTATTAATTGTACTTAACAAATTGCTACTTCATGTAGTCAT
The DNA here is from genome assembly GCA_905340225.1 of Abrostola tripartita. Lineage (NCBI taxonomy): Eukaryota > Metazoa > Arthropoda > Insecta > Lepidoptera > Noctuidae > Abrostola > Abrostola tripartita. The sequence goes on from HG996486.1 coordinate 5,175,369, forward strand.
TATTTCGTCTTAGTTAACTGTTGCACTTGGGGTACTGATTTTGCCACTTAGCTGGATAACAGAACAATTATCTATGTTTAGACGAAAGTTGTAACTTTCTGTCAGTAGTTGGTGTCATAGTTGGCGGACCTGAGGGGTTGGGAGACGCTCCAGGGTGGTGTGGGTCACACCAGCATATAGCTCAACTAAGAATATACCCCGACACACCTAAGGGGCTGCTGCTGACGACTACTGATGGACGGTGGGTAAATGTTCTGCTATTCGTACTCACGTGTTTTACATCGTTTATACATTCATGTAAAAAATATAAAACAGGTGAATGAAAACAAACACACGAATAACGACGGTTCCTAAAAACAGGAGTATGACATAAAATACTTAGTTATATTGCTATACACTAGCATGAACGTAGCATTTTTATTGTCATTACCTAATTAATAATACGTAAGTAGTTTTTGTGTAAGCAATGCTACGCAACTGGACTAAACAAAAAATACGAATCTAGTACACGTCCAATTATTATGATATAGTTGGGCTTTCGGGATGTCAATGTGTCCGGGCGGTACCGACGTGATCTAGGTCGCGCGGCTCGTCCCACTGCCAAACGCACACAGGCGAGCCCTGCTCCGCTTCGCGCCGCCCGCGTCGCCCGCACCGCCCGCCGCACATCGACACGAGCGGCCACACGCGCGGCCCGGCATCTCCGAGAATCAGGCCGAAAAACTCGCGCATGCGTCTACCAAATTCAGATAATACCTCACTCATTATTTGAGTATTATCTTGATCGCATCCATACTAACACTATTAGATATTGGACAATAAACACTTAGTATATAATATCGTGAGCAGTTCATAAAGACCGTGAACAGCACTAAAATACCACCATTCCAAATTTGAACAAGTCTGCTTTTATTTACATATTTTGGATACTTTTAAAGACATTTGAGATGGAAGCTTTAAGTAACTAGGAATATAATTCTAAGAGTTAAAAGGACAGGCTCAAGGTCTGTTTATTCAGGCCAAATTACAGGGACAAAATTAGCAGAAGGATTTTAATTGACAATATTGTTATTTTAAACAATCAAATCTATAACTGCCTTACCTATTTAAAAAAAAATTAGACCAAAGGACTTTGTAGTAATATAATAGTATATCGACTGAACTTAATAAAAATAAATGATTTGACTGATACATTCACTCAAGTATAACGAATATTATATAAACAACGAAACAGCTGGTCTATGAGAGCCAGCTGATGTGACATGCTTCTATTAAAATAGAATGCTGTAAAAATGATAACATTTAACACTTTAACCACGTATGCTGCCTCATATCATGAGGGCTAGCGTAACTTGAAGGACTTTGATAATAAACGTGCTTGATTAATAATCTACATTTAATGGCAGATTTGTTTAAGAGCATTGATTAGATTAACTAACACTGAGAAAAGAAAGACTTGTAAGCGGATAACACTTGATTTTATTTTGGGCAAATTTATTTGTATATAGATGTATTTTATTTCGGTTATAAAATATTGTAAAGAATATTAGGTTAAAGACATGCATGCAATAGGAAATAACCGTATGCTATTCAAGATAATATAATACAGATTTTCTATTGCATAAGTTAATGTTTACACTAAGTATGTATATGTGTTGTATTCCACAAGTAGTCATTGTAATTATGTTGTATATTATTTACTTACATAGAAAATCAATATAAAAGGCTTTTCTGAGATAATTCCTGATTATGTCAGAAGTGTTTCTTGTATTCTTTGTAGATATTTATGTGTATATTACTGTTTTATGTATAAATCGAAACCTATTTGTCTACATACACTGGTTTATAACCGATGTATTATATTGTAAAGTACTTATAATCTTATTCCGTTTATGTAAAAAATATCAAAAAGTACTTAAATGTTTTTATTTAAGTATATTATCAATGTGTCAAGGAAAAAAAAAAAACAAAAAAAATATGTGTCATATTTGTATCGCTGCTGTATAATTAATGCTTTTGTACTAACACAATGTTGTATCTATTTTGTGTAATATACCTTTTTATTATTAAGTCCTGTGAACGTTTATACTTGTCTACAAACTGAAATGTTAAAATTTTTATAGTATGACACCGAATGGACATAGTCGTGTAATACTGGTACTATCTTGAATGATTCCTAACGTAACTAAATAATATATGTAAGTACCTACTTAAACGACTGAAAATTTACTTCTTACCAACCAATGTTCGAAACTTTGATTTTATAATAAAATAAAAAATCCAATTAGGTATATCCTAATTAACAAAAACATATTTTATTGTTATTGCAATTGAATTTAAATGTGTATTGTTGTGTATTATACTTATAATTGCAATAGCAATAACGATCTACAGAATGTTACGATCTAGAGTTCTGTGGCGATGACGGATGAGGGTTTAGAATTTAAGAATTAATGTAATCAATAGCATAAGTTTTGATGGACTTTTTATACAGTTGTAAGGTACATACTACTCAAACTGATAACAATAAATATCTAACTTAATCTCAAAATTAAAGTACCCAATTAACCATACGTTTGGAAACCCCGCTGTATACAAGTTCAAATATAATAATCATGTTTTCACTAAATAACTATAACAATATCATTATACACATAACTTTAAAATATATTCGCCTCTTTAGGCATAGTAGGTTAGAAAGATTTTGTGAGATATAATTATTACTTGCTATAAGGTACGGATTGCAAGATACAATGATTGGCGTTGAATTTAAAACCAACAAATGATTTCAGTACAAGAATAATTATGATGAACAATATTAGGAACCAAACAATTAAGAATACATAATTATATGGCGGAATCACCATAAACTAGAAGATCGAAAAGTTCTTATAATGAGTTTTATGTCTACACGACAAATACTTTTGGATGTAGCCCGCGCTTACCAGCATCCGTAACTAATACCTATGCACTAAGCCGCACCCCGTTCCCAAGAGATGGTTTAATCAACCTACCATCATATACTATCATCAGCCCGGTATCACCCATTGTACACCGCACCCACCAGCTCAATCAAAACAAATTGTATGTATAGGAAAGTAGTAAAGACATCTCACAAATGACATTTCATTATTATTAGAACAATGTAATCGATAGTTTTAAGCACTTTACTCACCTAGTTTAAGATTGCGGCATTGGCGTAGCCGGTTTAGGGTTAATAAGGGACATCTTAATATTGGTGTAGGGTTTATTTATTTTATTTATTTATTGAACTTGGGAAAACAAACAGCAGTATATTATGGATAAATAAATGTGTTCTTATAACTAGCCTTAAAAAATATACTATCCACTACATTTTCCACAGATTACTATAAAAAAAACAACTTAAATCTGTACGCAGACAGTAGCTGTAACTGTGAGCAAAGTTAATAATATAAAAGAAAGATATAAAAAAAAACAAAAATCAAAAATCATATTATGGGTTATGACTTTTCATCTGATCGAAAAATATCTATTAGCCTCCCTGTATCCTCTGTAGAAGTAGGCAGCGATGTATTACTCCCCCATTTTGTCAGTTATGTCATACAGGCGAGCCTGTTTCAAATAACTGAAAAATTTCGTAGTGGAAAAGTCCAATACCACTTTCCAGGAATTGGAACCAAGTCCTCACGCTCAGCTTGTGTTGAATTTCACATATTTTAAAGTTGGTTTTCCCCCTATATATTTCATACGTTTGTCTTAAAACTTTATTGAAAATAACACATATATAATATATTATAATGTAGGTACAGATGCATTACAATTTGCGAACCCATGTGTACGCTTTTTCTGTCCTGAAATAACAAAAAAACCCGTTGTACCTACCCTTAAAACGAACTATTAACTTACACTACTATTAACGAACACGACCCGAATAAGTAAATAGGTAGGTACTATTAATCATTATTAGCTGCCAGACGTCCACTGTTGGACAAAGGCCTCCCCTTAGAATGCTACAATGAACGACAACTTGCCATTTGCATCCACTGGTTGCCCGCAACTCTGACGATATCGTCGACCCACCTGGTGGGAGGCCTGTCAATACTCTGTACTATTAATTATTTCTCTAAAATATCATGTATGCGCTTTTATTTTGTCTGACTACAGACAAAATATAATATCAGGCCTTTGCAGAGTTTCATGAGGAACAGGATACAAAGCTATGATACCCAATATAATCGTACGCAACTCAGCGATAAATTAGAAAGTAACGTTGTAACAGCGCTATTACCTAATTTGGCTAATATCTACAAATTAATACTCATATACATAAGTTATTTAAAATATGACTTATTAGATATTTTACACTTTTAAACCATTACAACTCTTTTTTTAATAATCCTTGATTTTCTGACGAATTGGTATAGCCTAACTAACCTATCCTGTTCTATGTTAAACTCTCGTTCATCCTTTTTCGGCTACGCCTATGTACAGAAGAGTACTGATTTACAATGGAATATTAATCGAACATCGATCGCATCATTATATATTTGATGATAACTGCTACGAAACTGTTTCATCTTTGTGAATTCTACACAGCCGCTGATTGTACGGTATTTGGCAGACCTGCAAACTAAATTCAAAACTGTCAATAAAAAAATCTACTGAACCTTTTTGTGAACAAATTGCAGGAGTTTCTTACATACTTAACTGTGCATATTTATGCTAAATATTTAATAAATGTCTTCAAAAAATTCCCTGTTGTTATTATTATACCATCAAACCCTTTAAAATAATAGCCTACGACACACGAGACACTGTCCTTAGTCTGGGTAAGTAAATAATGGGGTTAGATAGTGTCGCCAGTGGGCTTTCCAATTTAATTCCGACCAATTTGCGTTGGAATTGTAAAGTTTCGTACAGTTAAACTTAATACTAGCCCCAAGTTAATTCATTATTTTTCAATAGAACTGAATCATGTTTCCCTTAAATCAATAATAATTTTGCATTGGCCTTTCACCTATTGATTGATTGAAATTAAATTCGAGAGCAGGCGACCTGGTTGCCTCACCGACCGTCCCAACACTGTACATTTGGAACAATCCTCTAAGTAAGGTGTTTTATTTCATAAGGTATTGAAATCAAGAGTATGTTTTTTTCTAAATAGCTTCCACATTTCCCAAATTATGTCAATTTTCCAGTAGCACCTAGTGTACAGTGCACCTTTCATTCGGGAGAAAATAATTACTTTTGGGAAATCACTCATTTGGTAAATCGTTTTTGAGTAATCAGTTCGTTCGAGTGTTGCGGTTACCCTGTATTTTCCGGAAAATTGTTCATTCAAATATATTATGTTTTCAGGATACTCGGGTATTTATTTGAAGAATTGTATTAGATACTTAAGTGCTTATACACATTCGAGCGATATTATTTTTATAGGTACTAATTACAATTTTTCGTAAATACGGAGATTATTTCAGATGAATTATAGCAACCAGAAGCTGTTGGTAAGTCTACTTATCAATTTGAGTTATAACTAAACCATATTACGTTGATACATACCGTTTAGATATTTAGAAGTTAGAACCTACAATGAGACATTCATCCCGTCACTATTACAAGATTCATAGGCAGAGGTACCAATCTACGAACCGCCTATTATATCAATGAATTAGAAATAAGCCACTGATCCTTACTCTACCTACGAAATATTATGACGCAAATATCTTACCTATAGTTTTTTATATATCAATAATTAAATGAATAGGATATCGGTCCTCTCAGAAAAATTATAAAGTAAATAATAGGTATACCTACATTGGCCTACGAAAACCATCAGCTTACTCTTACTTGGTCATAACTACATTCAAACATGATTCTTTTAGCAGCGCAACGAATTTGAAGTAGGCAACACTTTCTACGCTTCCATTCTATTGAATCGCCATAGGTTAGTTTTGTTTGTTTTTGATTAGCAACACGGCACTTTCCATGTTACGACACCCGCCGTCCACTGGTTACGTCATTTATGAATACGTTAATATATTTTTCACCACTCCCGCACGAAAGAAGTGTCTTTCCTCTACGAAAACAGTGAGGAAAGTTGGTTTGTCCTCATTGTTTGAACATTGAGGAAAGTAATGATCCCGTTCGGAAACGAACCTTGCCTGATTTTTTTATGTTAAGTTTAAAGATATTAAAAAAAAATATGCTTAAGAATTATTTTGATTTACTTTGTGACTATTTAATTTATTTACCTATGATGACTGAATACTTTCTTGCTGGGAGTGGTGAAAAGTTTTGTATGCAACATGTGAGCAAGTTCATTTGCTATTCGTTTTGTTGAGTCTTTCGCTTACTCAGGATTGAAATTTATAATCACTCACTGCGCTCGTGATTCTATTTTTCAATCCTTCGTTCGCTCAAGACTCAAAAAGAGAAATCAAAACTCATAGAAAAAACGAACTTTCCTCACATGTCGGATAAATAACTATTTCTACACATCAAATTGAAAGCGGAACACTTTATTCATCCCTGTCTCATTCTATGTATTTTTTTTGTTTAGAGTAACAATAAACAAAATGTCAGTTTGAGTAATTCATTTTGTATTAACTTAATTACACGAGTTTTATTTAAATCTGTAATTACCTAATTGGTGCTTATAAAAATTGGGTGGCCCATGTAGGTTCCTATCTATTACTACTATGTAGGATTGTAGTTAGGTAATACAGAATATCATCCAAGTATAACGTGGGAAATAAGCCCGTTGAATAGCACATACAGCATAATAATAAAAGGTTATAAGTAAGTATAAACGAACCCACTTAAATGGATTGGGTTGAGGATTTTCAGTGTTGACCTAGATGTTTTAAACTGAGGTTCTGATACGCCAGCATAAAAAAACCGTCGTCGCGGAGAACACTCGAATTTCCCTAGTTTTTCCTTGATCCCCACAGAACCCTAAATATTTTTGAAATATAAAGTAGCCAGAGACCTTATAACATCAGCTAGCTATTAGTGAAAGTCCCTAAAAAAACTGTCCAGCCGTTTCGGAAATTAGCCGGAACAAACAGAAAGACAAAAATCATCAAATTGCATTTATGTTATATACTATCTTATGTATTTAGTAAAAAAACTGGTATTTTGATGTTGCAAAAAGAAACTCCGATTTTATTTATGTGTAATGATAGTCAATCCTATATTTCAAGGTCTGGTATTTGCGTAAGTGATAGTTAAGGCTAGATAAGTTATCTAAATATCAACTAACGGCAGGTTAACTGGTAGATAACTATCCTAATGAGAAAAGCTGTGAAATATAAGTAAAAAACTGTGATGATGTACGGATTGGACGGAATATTTGAGTTAATAAACGTAATCATTACCGCTCTCCGTTGTTTATTAGGCTGCAAGGTCCGATCATGAAACAAAATGTTAGTTGAACAGCTTAAGTAATCACTTCTAGAATAGACTTGCAAATGTATGGGAATGACTTTTGTTAATACCATAGTTACTATCACCAATCTATTCTGTTCTTCTAGCGCTTTGCTTCTGGACTAGAGTAGTAGTAGGGTAGGACTTGGTAATAGTAGATATCGGGCACAGCCAATCTATAGTAGGAACTACTTGGTATTCAAAATCTATGGCTTACTTGCTACGTAAGGTTGACGCCTGTTTGACGGCGAGGCCAAAGGCGATACGGTTACGTTCCCTTTCCGGGTTGTTAGATGTACTACGACCTATTACCGTAATAGTAAATAGAGATAGAGTTCTGTCTCATGTCTGTCTACGTGTAACACTTTTGATCCTATGCTCAAATGAATCATTTTCAATCTACAAGCAAATTATTACTCTTATCGCATAATTACTTGTTTATTTCCTGTTTTCTATTTATAATAATATGATTTTTACAGCTGTCATGCGTGTTGTATAGAATAAATGTAATTATATTCTATCCATAGTCTTGTTACTCCGTTCATTCGTAGCGTAGCAAACGTTCGTAGGGGAGACCGGGTACAAAAGTAACGGCGGGTCGAAAGTAACAAATGCTCTCTAGATTTATCCAATGGGCGAACACCGCCTTGCCACCGTCAGGTGATAGCCTGGAGCGCCCCCCTCACTTGCATTCAGACGCCGCGCGCGCCACTCGTTGTTAGGCTATGTGACAGGACGCTACGTGTTTTCACAAAACAAAAGTACGATTTTCGATGTTTTCTTATTAAATGTTTACGTTGTCTTAAAAGGATGATATTAATCTGAATGTTTTCATATCCATTATTGATTAGATTGATTGTACATTGTTTAAATTCGTTTTTGTCTAGCACGTTCCGTTTTCAGGTTATGTTACACGATTTAACAAAAATGAGGAAAGGTACAAAAGTAACATGTTATTTTTGTCCCCGAAATTATTTTACTATCTATATCTAGTGTTATGTGTGTATTTACTTAAACAGAATGCCGCGACAACGCATAAGAACTACTACACAAGGAACTACTGATACGGAAGTGTACCAAAAAGCACTAAAGAGCATGTCCTCCATTCAAGTTGATCCAATTACTCCAGTTGGTGATCTCCCACCATCGATTGATCAGACTGATCACCGTACAGATAGCAATTTGTCAAACAAATCAAACAATAATGAACAACAACCGGCTGTTCAAAATTTACCGGACTCGATCTCTGCTGAGAGTAATTTTCTGTTAGCTAACTCAATTTTTGGTCAATGATCCAAATCACCAGGGCCAGGACCTAGCGGGTTGCAACTAGAACATTCTTCACAGCCGTTTAATTTCACACCTAAAGATCTTAGACGATGATAAGAATTATGTGTGCCATAATTGCGAATCTGAGTAGGAGAATAATACTCAATTATAAAAGTCTGATTAACATACATTTAATTGATCTCATTACTTAAACTGAGAATAATTTTTATTGATTTCTTTTCTTAAAATATATAATTTTTGAGTATTTAAAATGCAGAAGTTTATTTGTCTTATTAATACTAAGTCTTCAAATAAATAATTTGTTGATTTAACATGTATATTGTATTCATTACCAACCCCTTCCTTTTGTTATTTTCGGCCCACAACGTGTTACTTTCGGCCTGCCTACGTGGTCGAAAGTAACAACTCACGATTTTTTTTTAACTCTCTGTTATTCATATAAAACACACCATAATAAAATAAATCGAGTTACTAATGTAAAGAACATAAACTGAATTTAAACATGGTTATATTAATTTAGTGACAATAATAACACCCAGCCAGAAATCTAGGTAAAAGTACAAAGTTTTACGTTTGTACCCGGTCTCCCCTACTTACACTGTTCTAAACACGGGAACGCTACCTTAACTCGAGGTGGATGGGTAGAGGCAGGAGTGGGCGTCGCGGGGTGCTCCGGCCTACGATCCACTTCCACTGACCTAATTCTGAGCGTCTCGTATGATCCAAATTAGTGACCTCGACTCATTTTCAACGTAGGTACCACGAGACTTCGATAGCGCTCATGTGTTGTATGTTTGTTTTTATTTTATGTACCGAGAAGGTAAGTAAATAAAGGGTTATGTAAACGTTTCTGTTTATTCCGTGGAACATTATTTAAAAGCTTCACCGCTTTAGTATTTACAAAAATTTCGTTGAAACATATACAGTATACTTATTTAGTGTTACTACCTAATAAAATTCAATTAATTTAATAAAATCTTAGGTTAGCCGACATAATTTAAATTTACGATTGGCCTGGACATCATAAATTAAATAATATATCTTATTATCTATTCGCATGTAAGTACACTTAAGTACTTAGGTACATTAAATTTGTTGAGTAGTTCATAAATTTTATGAACTACTCAACTAAGTCTACGAAAAAAGTTTAACCAACTTATTTAAAAAATTGTTAAGAAAATGTACTGGCAGTAAAAATATGTAAATTTAGGCTGGAAGTGCCTTTAATAACGGCTCGAAATGTAAAATGTTTAAACCGATAAGCTTTAAGAAATTAGAAGGGAAAACTTAACTTGGTCACAAAGTACCTACGTGGTTTTATATCTAACGTATTGTTGGTAGGTAGGTATTTGTTTTTTTATGTGTAAAACAATTATTGTTGTTTGCTAACTTGTTTGGCTCTAAGCGCCATGTTTCTTTAGTATTGAACGCGGAGAATAGTGTTTTGGGCTGTGTACTTATGCTGGAAGCGAAATGAGAAATTTGAATAGCTGTTAACCTGTTATCACGCAACCAAGCCTCATTTGTTGATGGTGAGTATATATGGGCTGCAGAACATGTAGCTAAAAACCAATGAGGAGGTTAAAGTCTCAATACCCATGTATTGAGACTCTAACCTTCTCATTCATTTCTCCATAGAAAACATCGTTTCTGTAAAATACTGCACAGAGTCAGTCACAAATTAGCTTGCCACCTGGTAGGAAGGCTCCAGTCCTAGTACCAAGTGTTTTTGCAAAACTGCCACTCACTGTAGCCAAAGACTACATTAAGTCAATCTTTATTAGGACAATCTATTTAGGTTCCATCTCTGCGGTGCGGAAATCGAGAAAGTCGTTTATGCGGCTAACACAAATTCACATTAGGCAGATGCCCTGTGGGCTCATGTTATGTTTTTCTATGAAACCCGCATAGGGTTTCATCCCGATTCAAAGAAAATGATTGTGTGTTAGGCGATTTTCTGACCGCTATAGATCCCATTAGAATCTGGAAGTTTATCCATAATAATAATATATAATAATAACAGCCGATAACTGTCCCACTGCAGGGCAAAGGCCTCTTCTCGTATAGAGAAGGATTGAGCACTGATCACCACGCTAGCTCACTGCGGGTTGGCGATTTCAGATAATTAAATCCAGGTTTCCTTACGATGTTTTCCGTCACCATCAGTCAGTGGAGTCTTAGAATATCTAAGAAAATATATTTTATGACATTGAAAAAAGTCACATTGTTACTTGCCTGGGTTTGAACCTGCAACCTCGTGCATAGAAATCCGGTATGTCAACCACTAGGCCACCACGACTATTACAGCACCACGATTATTAAAAGTTTATCCATACCATGGTGAAAACATCATAATGTGGGCTGTAATTTATATGGATGAATGAACGGATCCCGTTTTAACACGAGGTAATTTTAAAGGACCTACCATGGCAAGATTGTTCTACGCATGGACCTTCATCACCGACATCATCCTGGCATAGATTTTGTGTTCATGCATGTTGATAAGTACCTATACGAGATAAATGTTTTTCGCGAGCACGATGTTCCGTTGTTAGAATCACTTACTTAGTCTACTGATCTGAATCTCATTCAGCACCCATGGTATTTGCTCTGGAGAAGAGCTTTCAGTTGCCTTCACCCAACCTTCACCTAAATTACCTAATTAAAGAACCTATTTCACTTCGTTCCACAGAATGAATCCTCATTTAATATTGATAACCTCATATAAAACAAAACTGTTACATTTAAAATATAGAGTAAAATATCGTTGTTCCCTTAACTTTTGTAACTATGAGTAGTGTAGGTCCATAATAGGGTTTTTGTACCAAATAAGGTACCTAAGGTAGCTGATTAATTAGTAATTCTGTGGATTACCCAAAGGTCAACCAGTATTTTTAGCGGGCTAAGCAAAAAATGTTTGGCAAACTTATGGCTGAGATGCAGCGTTAACGTGGCAGCAATTTTAACTATCTAGGTCGCAAGTAATAACACGTCGGATGAGTTCCCCGAGTCAGAACGTCCACGTCACTGGCGTCGCCGTCGTCGCGGGAATCAAGTCATTAAAGTCGCCTGTAGGTCAGTGCGGTCCCGCTGACCTATATTCATTAATTGTATCAAAGGCAGCTCTTTTATATAGCATACAATAGTTGCGGCCTCGGGGATTCAACCAGAGTATAAGTACTTAAGTAACTACTATTACTACCTATGATATATATTGGCTCTGTTGAGTGTACGTATTACCTACACTTAACTAGAGGATTAGGTAGATACATGGCCAATATATATTCACAATGTTATACCTTCTTGGTAGATGGTGGTTGTTATGAAACACGGAGAAGACCTACCTACCTTATGTTGCTGAAGAACTGGAATAACTCCCTATATCATAATTGTGTAGCATGGTGTTAAGAATAAGTAGAGTAGGTACACGGCTATATACTTACCTAGTTACCTACCTAATTAATTAATAATTATTAGTAAGTAATAACCATTATCAAAGCTAATCACAAATTATCAAGTGTTTTTTAATTTTTAACATTATACGTCAATGTAAAATATATAAATCCATTACTAGGTACCTATAGTTTACGGTATTTATGATTCGCAAATCTCACCGAATCCACAGGAAATGCATGGCTGACGCACGCGTACATACTGAAAAATACATGTAGGTACCTACGTAGATAGGAACGTACCTAATATCCGAAAAACTTGTTTGTAATTGTTTACACAGGTGGAGAAAAGAATGGGTGTATATTTTTAACACATCCATTTGCAATACTTTTTGACTGACAGTGACTAACGGATTCTAACAAAAGTACCTACCCTGAGTAGGTGCATCACTTGCCTACTTACACCTTGGCTGCGGCCGAACAAAGTACGCGCGAGCTACCGGTACGAGAATAAACACAGGGTATGTGTAACCATGTATGTAATGTAATTTTATTACTTTAATAATGTCAATAAGTTCAAATACTCCAATAAGATAAAAACACTGGCGGCACGACGGCCACCGGCCAAATACAGCATCTGTGTTTTGCATGCGGCAAAACACAGATCGAAATACAAAAACACAACAGGCTTGTCGCGCCGCATTGGTAGCAAATTTCGAAAACACAGCGTATGTGTTTTACCGCAGTCAACGTGAATGGGCTAAAACACCATCTTGGACCAGTCCACACCGCTCTGAACGTAACCACGGGTGCGACTTTGCACACGATGTATAGATTACCATTATCAGTCAGTTAAGTATAATAATGTATCGTGACTATGTCCAGTATGTATACTATGTAGCACCTGGATTAGCAGTACTAAATGCAAAGCTACTATAATTTTGATTTTATTTAAATAAACTAAGCCCCTGAAATAAAAATTTCAGGGGCTTAGTTTAGTTTAAAATCAAAATTGTTATGATTAGAGTCTTAGGCAATAGTTAAAGTACGCACAAAATAAAACAAATCATTTTTTAAATATAATTATATTTATTAACGTTCCGATTAGGTGTTGTCTTCCAATAAAGACGTGACATTGACGGCACGGAGACCTTTGTCTTTAATACATTACCGTGGCGCTCAATAGGTTAAACCGAAATCGCGTAAAGAAGGTTACATAGTTCTTATCAATTACATTTTGCCACATTTAAAACATATAGAATAATAATACAAAAACTGACAAACTTATTTTATTGTATAGACACAAATATTTAGATAAATTGATTAATAAAATTTATTATCTACTAATTAAACATAGGTACATAATAATGTAACAACTCGGCATGAAAAAGATGCCGATTGTTGACAAACACCATTTCCAGATATTAAATGCATGCAACACGATAATGCTATTAATATTCGTTAATTTCTTATATTAACCCTTTTATTGGGTATCTTAATAAAATCATTTTAATTAGAGATGGGCCGACTTTGAGTTCGTAGTCAGTCGCAAAAAGGCCGAATCAAATTCGATATAAATGTTCGTCAATTCGGGAATGTATACAAAAAACATTATAAGTAACGTAGCTATATATAATTATAATTACAATTAGTAGTCATCTGCAACTATGACTTACAAGGGTCTTTAGAACCCACTAATGGATATTGTATAGAGAACAGTTTTATCGAAGACACAGTATAGTAGAACGACAATTACCGTTTAAGTACGTTAATAAGTTCGATCGGTTGCAGTCTCGCATGTTGATCCTAATAATTACTATAATTATTTAACTTATAAAGTAAGTAACAATTTTTTTTAAATTTAAAACTATCTTAATTTGGCTGAACATTTTCCGCACTTGGCCACTTGATTTTGCCACTGCGCGTGATTAAAACTATGTTAGTAATTATACATTGAATACAAATTAAATTAATAAACCAATTTTACACTTACTCACCGCTCCAATTACTACTGGCGCCGCAGAGACCCTTGAGCAACGATTCAGATCTGAGCAATCCAGTCTGCTACTTATCATATTCAGGATGTTGTCACTGCCCCCACCCTTCTAATCAGAATCGAATATTTTTAATAATTACCATTTAAATCATTTGTAACTCAGATACATCTAATAATAATTGTAATACAAATAAATGTTGTAAATTAACGACTTAGGTATAATTTTGCATGCACGTAATGAGGGTGAAACATGTCTTGTGCTATAACTTAAAATAACATCTTGTGTACCTACCATGTTTCAGGCAAATAAATGATTTATTATAATTATAGAGAAGTACATCTCTTGCACTTTGAGCTTCAGCGAACCTAGTTGATGCGCTGCAGTACCGAGGTAGCCCAGGATATATTAGACTCGGAGGGCGCTATATGTCTTTTGGGTGAAATGACTGCACAGACTGCGCGTGTAGAAGGACGTGCAATATGATCTACACAAAGTAAGTTAATGTCCCTGGATGCACACGCAAATCAGTGAACTATCATATACGCCCTCGCAGATAGCGCCCTCCGCTCCCTTTCAATATGACCAGTTCAAATTTTTTAAGTTCAATGATCAGTTTGATGGCCTGCAACATACCGTACCATAAAGTTGACCATAGATTTCTGATAAAGATAGTACAAAAAAATATATAACTACTTATAAGTAGGTAACAGTTGTTATTGTTAACCTTATGACTGCAACACTCATAGTATTTAATGTTGTATATCATGTTACACGGACTAGTATAGACAAAGCGCACTTACGTTTGGTATTACATTTACATCAAGAAGTAAAATAGTTATACTACATCGATTCTCATCATTATCTACCATGACATCACTTCATGGTAGGCAGATAAATACAGATTTCATAAAATAGTAGGTTTAGGTTAGTAAACAATTGACGGAGAAATCTATGAACAAACTTAAATAAATACTTACATACACAGATGAAAATAGAACATCCTTCTATAAAAAAAAAACAATTCATATGTTTGTAAAAGGTTAGAGGTTAGAAAGGATACTCTTCATAAATTTCATTGAATTTCGCAACAAAACTCGTGCGACTGTTATTATTTAGTTAATACAACTTGGTAACTCTCTAGGACTAGTAAGCTGGTACCTGTGCGGCCCTTTACAGGTCTACATTGTTGAGATTGGAGCCCGAGGGCGTGGGGAAGTCCTCGAGGCCCGGCAGCCTCCTGACGAACGCGGCGGCCTGGTCCCTCTCGTTCAGCTTCCTCATCTCGTAGCGCAGTTTCGCCAGCATGGCGAAGTTGGGATCGGTGCGGCGCGCTTCCTTTATCTCTTTGAACTCCTTGACGGAGTTAGAGCCGTACAGCTGCAGCAACGAGCCCCACGAAGACACGTGCGGATGCAGCAACTACGCAGACGGGGAGGTGAGTATGAGACAAGGCTGAGACGAGTCTGAGACCAGACTGAGAGCAAGCTCCGACTGTTACCTGCAGGATGGACTGCGAGGCGCGCTGAATAGCGGTCCTCCTGTTCCTACACACCACGGTCGCCGTGTGCATTCCCAACTTCATCGTCAGCTCGACCTTTTGGCGTCCCAGTATTATTAGCTGCAAATGATATTTTATGCGTCAGTACACATGTACTGGAGAATATTAAAGTATTCCATTCTCACACACCGATAGTGATGTTCAAACACAAAAAAAATCTGCCATTAACTTATTTTGTGTTTACCATCACAATATCACCCTGTATCCACCGAAGTGGATACAAAATTTTAATGCAAACATAATTTAGGTCTTTTGATACAGCACTTAACTAAAAGGACTGAATTGAATTAACTTATTTTATTTAGGGCCTGTTTCACCACCTACAAGTAAAGTGCCAAGTAGACTAACCGCCACTTAAAGTCGTACGTACCTACTCAAACGAATTTCACAATATCTGGGTAGCATTAATCAGGGGATAAATTGGCCTGTAACCAAGATACGATAGAAGATAATCGAAACTTTAACTTGCCAGTTAGCGTTAATCAAGAAGTAACTATTCAACACTTTACCTGTAGATGGTGAAACAGACTCTTAACCATACATTGTCAAAAGGACTTTCATAGTTTAAATAAGTTTTTTTTTTAATTAACAATGTTGACACCAAGCATTTATTTCAAGTTTTAACTAAGGAATATAATTACCGACCAAAGTACGTTCATATTATCAAGATATTTGAAACTCCCAGTTTTCGATAACTTTACGGGATTTATGGCTTTCAACTTTTATAACAGTAATACATAAATAAAGCGTCAAATAAATAAGATGACGTTAAAATTACTTTAGTTTTAATACGGCTGATATTGATGCCGAAGTTCGTTTGGAGGCAGATCCTGAGGATTTCGTACGGGGAGAGCTCGCACGAGACCATGCAGAACTCCATGACGCGGGGGTCCTTGATAGCCAAGGCGTCAAAGACCTACGCCACAAAATTATAAAATAAGCGGTTATTTATTAGGTACATTTGCAACATGTACATTAGAATTGGTACAAGTACATACATTACATGCTTGGGGGTGCACTTAGAGAGCCTCCTCGAGTGACGATACTAATTTTATCAGGGCATCCTGGACAGTCAGTTTCGTTTTCAAATCACTGACTGGCTATTTTTTCCACGCTTTTATTCTATTCTTCAGCCTATGTTGACACGATAGGAGAAGGAAAAGGATGAAGGTAACAAAACGTTTTGTTTTGATTTAATTTCAGCAAATTAGGATTTAATTAGGATTTGTGCCCGGTTGATGGCAATAGGCTCGCCCCCTATTACATTGGGACTTACAACATAATTGGCGAAATGTGGGTGTACTATATGTTCACCTCTGCCTTTTCAATTTCTTCGGGGAATACAAGCGTGATGTTATTTTATGTTATGTTTAAATTTCAGCAAAATTATCTGGCTTTAACCCCATTTGATCTAAATCAACTGATGGAAACAAACATTTTTGTATCGGAGGAGCGCTATAGATTTTGGACCTGAAAATAAGTTTCAACCTGGATAACCATTTTGACAGTTTTACATAGTCTACATTGAAGGTTTTGTACTCACGGAATGGTCAGGGTCAGATGCATCTAAATTTGATGCATGCGGGTAGATCTCGTCCTTCAGTTGGGGGATCAGGATGTGGAAGGAGGCGCGCGCGGCGGCGATCTTGGCCTGGCGCTTGCTGGAGCCGCGGCCCACGCCGTACTGCATACCACCGATGGTCACCTTCGCCTCGAACGGCATCTCCGGGTTCTCTGTGGCCAAATATGTATTCGAAACTTAGTATACTTCAAACAGATAGACCCAACGTCACTCAGTAGATATATAAATTATTTACGTATACGATCACGAATAAAAATAAGAAATATGAGAATGGCAAATCTATAAGGAAGTACCACCCATATTCATTTTAAACTATCTTTAGAATATGGCTCGCTCGCGACTTCGTCCGCGTGGAGTTCGAATTTCATGAGTTTTAATTTTTTTGCGCAAATCCCACGAATATTGATTTAAAATCGTTTACGCAGAATTTTAATCTATACCTATAGAGTTAACAATTTTATAGGTTTTCATTTTTTCCCCAAGAATCCCCGAATATTTCAAAATTTAAAGCAGTCTAAGTTACTCTCTATCACATCAAGTATTTGCCAGTAAAATCCCTTTCAAAATCCATCCCACCGTTGCCTCCTGTAAAAGTTGTAACCCATGAAGGTCCCGTGTTTTTCTTAATTACCCGAGAATCCCTAAATATCTTTGAAATTGTAAGAAGCCTCTATGGGGTCTTTTATATTAATTCTTTAAATCAGCTATCTGCCAATCAAAATCCGGTAAGCCGTCGCGGAGAAACTGTAACCCGCGAATTTTTCGTGTTTTTCTTATTTTCTCGCAGATCCCTAAATATATCCGAAATTTAAATTAGCCTATATTAGACCTACAAATAGAAACCGCAATTTTATTTATGTGTATTAATGATGATGGTAAATAAATATAATTAATAAACACGACTGCCATTACAAAAAAACTAACTAAAAAGTGAAAAAAAAAACAAGTTTCATCGCAGTCGGGGGACCGTTCTGTGGAACACTGTCTTGTTTAAGACGTACCCAGACTGCGATGGAACTTGTTTTTCACTTTAAATTTTATTGTTTTATTTGTTTCATTCTTTTATAGCCTATCTTACTCGATAGTGTAAGGATTCTAACGACACTCCATACGTCAAAATCGGTTCAGGCATACAGAAGTTATGGTGGAATAAAGAAACTCACATACATACATGAACCCTGAAAACATTACACTGTTTTTTTGGGCAGTAGTGTAAAAATAGAGATGTTTATAACAAAGTGTCCTTAGTGAATTCCTGATATGACTGCTAACTGCTCTACTTCAGTCATTCACTATGAAGGCGGAGTAGATGGAAACCGACATGACTGTAGAGATCAGGCGCTGGTCCAATTGCTCATGCCTGTTACATCAAATGTGCCAAGGGTATTTTTTTCTGTGGGCAGAAAACAGTCGCGATCGAAAATCGACTGACCTGCAGCTAAGCAGACAAGAGCACTATATTGATGTATAAGGAGGGTAAGTTAAGGGAGGGCACTTACCTAGTGTTTTGTATTCATACAACGGAATCGTACCCAGCAGCTTGAGCACGTACTGGTGAAAGGCGGAGAGGTTGCCACTGTTGTTCATGGTAATGGTCCAATCGCGCCCGTCGTTCCTGCGCCCGCCTGAAACATACCGTTGGTCCAATATTAAGTAAGTTAAGTTGGTAGAATTAGTGGAATGACTAACTTAGACACTAGTTTTCATTTGAAACTGGTATTTTGTATCAAAACGTAAATTCAAGGAATTTCAATTTATTACTGCCTCTTAGGTCTAGTGATCGACTGATCGCTAAGCGCGACTGCATGAGGTCCTGCATTCAAACGGCCGGGCAGTGTTCCCGAGATTTTAAATAGGGCATATGCATGTGATTCAAATATATATTTTTGGTTAATTTTAATACTTTAGATTTATACCTCCATGATTATTTTTTTACATAATTTATTTTTATTACGAAAATAATTATTAAATAGTGCCACAAATGAGCGGGAATTTCAAAGTCGTTAAAATACGACACCATTTGTGATAGTGAATGTGACGTAAAAATTTATTACAAAAAACAAGTGTCACATTGTTTGACTAGGAGTGTTTGCGATTCATTTTGATATCATTTCACATTTAGTCATTATTTTGTTAAAGTAACACACCTGACTCTTTGGAAAATGACGGAAAGCGGTTTTGTGAACTCGCAATCAGATAATTTGCCGAAAATTGATGAGTTCATGATGAGGTCACTTCAGGCGCGGATCTAGCCCTTAAAAAAAAGTTGTGGTCACTGCCACCCAAAATCGCCAAGTGCGAGTCGGAGTATGAACTCGCTTAAATGAATCGCCAAATACGCTGTGTGTTCGTATGCTCATCTAGACTGTAAACTACTGAATCTTTTATTTTATTAACCTCTTCAATAGACCGTAGAGAAGTGTAACGTGACAAGTCTATTAAGGTTGTGGGCATTCCCATCGTGCCCACAACGGCGGATCCGCGCTAGCCACATTTTTACATCAAATGTGCAATTTACGTCTGCTGAAATCAAGGGAGAGAAAGCTAGTAATTACGAATTTAACCTATTCTGCAATTATTTACTTTAATTATGCAACATAACCTGAAACTACATAGTTTGTTGACATAGACTTTTACGTCACACCATGCGCGCCAAAATGGCGGTCGTTTGTGCCCATATGAGTTAGTTATTTTTAACAACTCTTTTAACCACTTTCATTTCTTTTGTTGGAGCTGAATATTTTTTTTACCATTAAAGAACGACGTAAACGGTCGAACAAAAAACATAGGTTATTATGCATGGTCCTTATTCGATAATTCTGAGTAGCAGCACAGAGTATGGATTTTAGCCCAGTTAATGGTAATAGGCTCACCCCCTTTTACATTGGGACCTAAGTATAACATAACTGGCGATAAGTGGGTAAAGTACTTTTTATGTGCACCTCTGCCTACCCCTTCGGGGAATACAGGCGTGGCGTTATGGTATGTTTGAAAATCATAAACACTTAAACACATAAACCTTGATTGTTCGCGAAGTAGACACAATTGTTACACAATCACCATGTATTAATTAGTATAGTGAGTTTGTTTCGGTGTTTCTTCTCAGAGATAGTCAGTTAGGAAATGCCGACACCATCATTCTAACTAGTTTATAAAAAAATGACGCGTATAAGTGTTTTTTTTAAACCTATTTGCTGAAATAAAAATCATTTATCATTTATAGTTTATAATAGACAGGACAGAGAAAGGACTCACCACCGTATTCCTGGCCGGGCAAGGCAGGCAGCGCGGGGATAGTAATGAGCTTGGTGCCCTCCGGCAGCCTCGGGAGCTTAAGGGCTCTCTGTACGTTCATATATTTCCAGCGCTCAGCTAAGCTTCTGTTGACAGGGGCACGTGTTATAAGTATACACCCGTGGAAGGGACATAAAGCCTTACATGTACTTTATTAAAATAAATTAAAAGACTGCCTCGTTGGTCTAGTGGTCGCTAAGCGCGACTGCTGAGCAAGAGGTCCTGGGTTCCAATCCCGGGTCGGACAAAGTGTTACTGAGTTTTCCATTAGGTAATTCTCAGTAGCAGCACGGAGTCTGGATTTGTGCCCGGTTGATGGCAATAGGCTCGCCCCCTATTACATTGGGACTTACAACATAACTGGCGAAATGTGGGTGTACTATATGTTCACCTCTGCCTACCCCTTCGGGGAATGCAGGCGTGATGTTATGTATTAAAAGGAAAAGCGTTCGGCGAAATGTAAATTTCTTGAAATATGACGATGGTTGTTCAAGATGTTGGAAAAAAGCAAGCCAACTGGGATCTTTCATTGAAAATGCTGCCAATTCCCTTTTAGATATAACAATAAACAAAACAATGTATGGCGGAATTGTTCCCTTTCATAGAACTAGAAATCACACAAGTCCGCTATGGCAATATTGTCTCTTTTAACGATAGCATAATATACCCATTTCAATTGTAAAAAAGTGTACATAATTATAATGTGTCAATAGAAAGGTATTTAACCGGATACGATATTTCTTTAGTTACCTTGACATTTCATGCACGATATAATTGCCCTTTACACCAAACAATTTAAATCAATGTCTTAGAAGTTATCGCAAATATAAAACTAACGTGCGTGCGGATACGTTAACCGCCATGCTTTTCGTGGCGTCACTCGGTTGTGAAACAATATGGCAGAACATAATTAATTACCCCGGCGAGTTAGTAGTACAGAAGCTACGTCACGTCGGAGACAAAATTGCAAATGGCGTTTTAGACATTTGAAAAACAGAATAAAAAAGAATTTTAAAATTAAATAATAAAATATTTAATTTTAAAATTCTCCATCTCCATTATCCATTTTTATGAAAAAATACCATTTTGATTTTTTACGAGATCTGTCATAAACATTTTTATATGTTTTCTTACATGGTGTAATATACCCTATTATAATGCTGTGCTACTGCTACCCGTGCGAAGCCGGGATGGGTCGCTAGTCTAAAATAAAATAGTAGCATTATTATCTACTATGTTGCACTTTTGATTTAGCCCCATAAAGTTATGTTTTATGTGTATGACTGTGCTGCTGCTAAAAAAACCTAATGGAAAAGCCCAAAAACACTTTGCTCGATCCTGGATTCGAACCCAAGACTTCGCTCAGCTGTCGCGCTTAGCGACAACGAGACCAACGAGGCAGTCCAAGTAAAACCTAGGTATAGGTGCCAAAATACGGTCATTAAAAATAACACTTAAACGTAGTACCTATTTGTTAAGTTTTAAGAAGTTGGATCAGAACTTATGTAGAACTAGCTTCCGCCCGCGACTTCGTTCGCGTGAATTTCGAATGTTTTATAGCCTATAGCCTTCCTCGATAAATGAGCTATTTAAAACTGAAAGAATTTTACTAATCGGACCAGTAGTTCCTGAGATAATCTCAGGAACTACTAGTCCGATTTGACTGGCGCGTTCCAGCAAACAAAAAAACTCTTCAGCTATAAAGCTGAAGAGTTTTTTTAATATGATATAAAATATATAAATACCTATAATAAATATATATAAAGCATAGAAGAAGATTACGTCTAAAAGTTTTTTTTTTGCAAACTATCATAAATTATAAGAATATTCTAGTAATTTGTAAGACTTATAGAGTTTATTAAATACTAGCGGCCCGCTCCGTCTTCGCAAGGGTATAAAATATATATTATAAGTATTTCTCCACTATTTAATGGATGTTATTATTATACATATAAACCTTTCTCTTCATTCACTCTATCTATTAAAAAAACCGCATCAAAATCCGTTGCGTAGTTTTAAAGATTTAAGCATACATAGGGACAGAGAAAGCGACTTTGTTTTATACTATGTAGTGATCTAAATTCAAAAGAACAAGTAAAAGTATACATTTTAACGTGTTAATTTACTAACGGCATTACTAATGGCATTAAATCTAAGCGATAGCTCGGGTGTCATTTTTTTTTGACACATCAAAGGATTTTACCGCGTAGTTTAACGCACCTTTGGCTACATTAACGCCGTCTTATTCCATATAATGCAGCCGCTTCAACATCCATTATTGTGCGGATACCGTGTAACTTCACTAGGAATTAACTTTTGACGGCGTTGTAAATGTAGCCGACATGCATTTTTAATGCCTTAATTAACGCGTAGTTGGTCACTAAGATTAACTTTAACACTGATGGAGCTGGAGCATAAAACTATACCCTACAACGGTACTTCGCCTATTTACGGATTACCTTAATGATCGCCTTCAATGTGTAAAATTG
Organism: Abrostola tripartita; assembly: GCA_905340225.1. NCBI lineage: Eukaryota > Metazoa > Arthropoda > Insecta > Lepidoptera > Noctuidae > Abrostola > Abrostola tripartita. Next base: position 5,198,378 of record HG996486.1, read on the forward strand.
GTCAATCCTTAAGTTCTGAAGGAAAGACTACTGCCAATAGATTTCCTCAAGGCAGTATTCTAGGCTATACTTTATTCCTTGTTTATATAAATTACTTCTGCAGCTTGAAAATTTCAAATGGTGTTATAATATCTTATGCGGATGACACAGCTTTATTATTAACAGCAAATTCGCGACACGAGGTTTTTGAGCACTACACAAAAATCTACAAATCCTAAATGCAGATAAAACCAAATACATTCTGTTTACAATGAGAAACACAAACATACCCATTTTAAACTCCCGCCGGAAATGGAGTGGTGTTATAAGTTTGACCGCTATACGTATCTGGCTGTCCGTGTCGCATCTGTCTGATGCAGGGGTTTTTTTATTTGAAAGCAGGTTTTCTAGCGGTGCTTCTTAGATATAAAAGATAGATTAAAGAGATGTTTTATCAAAATCGGTTCAGCCATTTAAAAGTTATGGGGGATAAAAGTGGGGATGAGCAATCGAATATTTTCATATATAATATAATATTTCCGCCGCCACAATGTAGCACCATTTTAACGAGGAAACGTTATCTACCATATAGGTGCTACTCGATCGAATTTGATGGCTCAATGATAGGTATTATTTTTGAATTCTTAAAGTATCGGTTTTTTTGCGTTGGGATATTTTTTTAATCCAAATATATATGCGCATAGCTGTAAAACATTCGCTGACTTCGCATACACCTGCCCTGCTTTAACAAACGACATCAAATACTTAGGTATTCCTGCTGACCCAAATTTGAATTTCCGCAATCATATAGATTTATTATGTACGTACATTAATATTTATTTATTTAAGAATTTCTGCAATGTTGCCGAATGAACACTAAAACCAATTATATTTGTCGTTGTGTTAACCTATAGTTACTTATTGCTTATATTCTGTGTGATGCAGCAAAGACAAAAGACTAATTCTTAAGGTAGCGACATTCCACCCTTTCCTAATTCCTAGTAACCAGCTTTATATGGACTCTAACGTATTTAACAATCCGACAATTATTTATATTACACACTTTTTTTAAGACACATTGATAAATAAAGCCCTGTTTAAAAAAATCTACGTCAAGCGATCGCCTGAAACACAGGTTTACCCTTGTTCAGGCTGACAGCAATTACATATTTTATGAATATATTTAATGTAAATAAATAAAATATGAATCATGTTATCCTTTAATATACCTTATATAATATACATTCGTGTAAAAAAAGTAAAAATGATATTATATTACTTTAGTGTAACAGAATTATTGGAACTTTATCTTAAGATCTAGTTTAAATCAAAATGTCCTACACTGTAACTTATATTTGGTCATATACATATTTATTATTATTATTGTAAATATTATTAATGACTTAATAGGTTTACTTATCGACATCGAAAAACAACACTTTTTTCTTTATAATTATCGATCATGACACGTCCCTTCAGTAACTATATACGTACGTGTCCGACCCTCTCTTCCCTCTAACCTAACCGCAAAATGTGCAATTGCGCAAAAGGCTAAATTGCGCAAAAGGCTGCAGCTCGAACCGAATATAGTAATACCTGTGGAAAATAATATACCATTTCGTATTCCCGTTTTGCCTCCTCAAAATCAAAAACAATTAAAAAAATGTTTAGCCGAATATTTTAAGGAAGAGTTTATCTATATGTGCTTGTGTGTAAACCTTTTGTTTGGACGTTCAATCACAACAGAAAAACGTTGATTTTTGTGATTTTAAAAATTTTAAAATGCGCACTCATAATACAATATTTATTTCGAAAAATAAAACGAATTTTATGTCATGGTAAAAAATCTTTACGCTATCATAATTATCTAGGAAATAAACAGGGAAATACGTTTAAATGGAAAAAAGGGCACCCACGTTTGGTCTAAGGTATTAAATGTTTTACTAATAAAATAAAATTCGTAGGTATTCGTCGTTCCTGATGTGAAATAAATCGATTTTTATGACTTGCATATCCGATGCGTCTTTTTAAGCCAACAAACAACATTTTCTAAATCCGATCTTCGGACCAAACCTTAGAATGTGTTGAATAGTAAATTAATAGCAATAAAACAGTAAATATGGTTCTGTTACCGAAATAATTCGATGGAATGTAATAAATTGTCATGGACTTAGAATTATTAATCATTCGCAAACGCTTTAATGCTCCTTAAAATTATCGTTACCTTTTAAGCCCGGTATTGAAAGTGCTACAAAAATGTAATAAAACAACAAGTTTAATTCCCCTTCCATATAAACTGTTATTCTAATTTTATATTGAAAGCCGAAATATTTTATGTATGTGCAAAGGAACAACACGGTGTTAAGCGCTACATTTTTTCGGGATAAAAAGTATTCCATGTGTTAATCCAGGGTCTCAACTACCTCCATAGCAGATTTTACCAAAATTGGTCCAGTTGCTTGAGCGTGAAGAAGTAACTAACCTACATACATAAAAACACACACTCTCAATCTTTGGCCTTTATAAGTGTGATGTTATGTGATAATAATAATATTATTTATTATGTATATAGTGTGGTAATGAACTTCACGCTGTGCGTAAATTACTTACTTGAACTGCTTTAACTCAATGGTTTTGAATTTAAATAGTTTCTTGCAGTAGTCGTGGACTTGTTCGGCGGTAATTTGTTGCATTATCCAGCTTGTGTTGATGTTCTCCACCCGGGGCGGCGGCACAACGATCCCGCCCGGCAGTACCACCGGCTGCCTGTCCAGCGGGACCTCTACCTCCGCGGGCTGCTTGTATTCCCGCGTCGGTCCCGCAACGGCTACATTACCAGCATATGAACACGAGGCTTTTTGTTTATCATGTTCAGTTTCTTTGTCCTTTACAGGCATCTCCTCATCTTCGGATAAATCGACGGTCAAGGTAGCCCCCCCACTAGTCTGACTGTTGGCACTGTCTTTAACCGCTGTTTCAGTGCCTGCATCAGAGTTGACCCAAGAGCCACTACGAATCTGTTCATGCATTCTTCGGTCGATTTCTATTTGTTTCTCTTCCTCTTCAAGACCTTTGCGATACGCGTAGCAGGGTATCGCGCTCAATGGAATGTTATGACACTATAAAATAAAAAATTAACCTTTTGAAAATTAAATTATCATAATTATAACGTAGATTTGATTTTAGGTCTTTTGAGTTGGATATGTGAATTCAATTCGAAATCCAACCTATTTAATTACTTACCCGAGCACTGGATGCGCCAAGGAAATAAGGTTTGGCGAGCGTGCACACTCTCGAAGTGCGGTGCATGTATACAGGCATGCCGCTGTTGTGGCGCACCACGACCCAGCCCAACGGCAGCACCTCGAATCGGGTCACTACTTTTTCTGTGAGGCACAAAGGAATAACGTTTCGACTCAAGACACAACAGGGACCTTTTACGAAACTTATTCCGTAAGAATCTACTAAGCTAATCAAAGGGTAAATTAAAAGAACCTCCACAAGTATTGATACTGATTAGGTGGACCGACGCACTCTGGGCAGTCAGCTCCTGGCTTCAGAATTAGATGAAGTTTCTTAAGTTAAATCATGAATGGCATACAATCAAAAAAGGGATATTGCCACACTTATGCAAAACATTGTGCATTAAGTAAATTATTGGACCTCTAACCTTCTAATGTATGCTTTAATCTAGTAACATTGACCTTCTCCTTCGGTTTCGGAGGTCTCTTGTATTCTGGCGGGAGACCCTCATCCAGCATTTTCTCAATTTCCTCATCGGTAATGCCTTCAGAAAGCCCTGAAAATGTTATAGGTATCATCGGAAGATGCTAATGCAATAAGGAAAAGAACTTTAAGATCCAAATATCATGATTCTACTTCTTATGATTATACTATGATTAATTTTCTTCATCCCTTGATTTATGCAACTCTTCTTCGGTCACAATATAATATTTTTTAGTTATTAACTAACTTACCATCTGTGAAATCCATTTCTTCGCTCTCTGTACTATCTAGTTTTTGTTTTTTTGCCAGAGGAACTTCCACATGCTGGTCGTGACTCATATTACTCTGTCTGTGTAAAAATATTTACTAGTTTAACATGCGTTTAATGTTTTATTACGAAACAGACATTATATTATTGGTGTATGAGGAATATGATGTGAGTGAATGAGGCGAAAGAAGTATGTCAGGATTGTAGCAAATCGATATCCACGGTCTCTGCCTGACTGGCGTGACTTCATGTATGTATGTATAGTAGGGGAGCCCCAGAGGCAAATGTGTTGTTTCATGTGGACCTATTTAATTGTAAAGATTGGATGCTAAAAAGAAAAAAAGATAATGTGATGTATTCCGTCAGTGTAACTAGATAGTGTAAACTAAACGTCACAAAGATATTATACTCAGGCGCTTTCGCGACATTGAAATACTCGACCGCGTCAGATTAATATACAGATGGTCCGGTTGATGTCTTTGTCGTGCTGACTCATAATCTGTTAATTCTGTAGAGGTGTTTCACTACTCTTTTTGAAGCTCAATAGCTAACCAAACCGTTGTAGGTATAATTTATAAGGTGTGCCGCGGATGTTGAAAAATATTTTTTAAAGCTACACTAACGCAAGAGGTAACTAAATTTCGGTAGAGCCCTAAAGATAATTTTATTTTCATATATAACTATCTTCGTACTCTATGATCAATTACGTAAATTTGAAGAGGTCATGCGTTTAGAAAAAACTAATTGAACAGTCTAATGCATAAACGAACACGACCGCGTTGTCCTGATCATGTGATAGCATCATGACGGTGGTAACAGTGAAGTGTACAGGAGAACTTGTGTGGGGATGGTGCGAGAGTAAGATATAGAGAAAGAGTGAGAAGGCAGAGACGCGCGGAGTGGAGATGCACTACTTCTACTTGTGGAAATCGGCAGATTATAATTTCTTTCAAAGTAAAAATAATCGCGCCCGAGAAATGGGAAAGACCCAAAATTGCAAAAAACTCACCTGGTCATTTCCAGGTGAGTTTTTTGCAATTTTGGGTCTTTCCCATTTCCTTAAGTTGAACTGCACAAGCACAAATTCAAATGCACACTTCTCTACATATAATTTACCCACCTTGCCTTACTCTTACGCGCTCGAACTTTTCTACGGTTTCTTTCTTACGGTACGATTGTTTTTTTTTACTATTCTAATCGGCTGCTCTAAAGGCACGCCCCTATATAAAAGGTTCATATATGGTGGGGGTACTGAACAGGGTACAAGGTTTCCCTCCGTATGATATTCTGCCACGTTTAAGTAGAAAATCCCAAATTCTTTAATCACATATATTTACATAAATTCACATAATAATCATGCAGGACTTCATTATAGGTTTAAATGGAATAAATATTAGTTATTAGTAATTCCTGGCTTAACTTATGAACATCAATAATATAACATCAATAAATGACAATCACCTATACAGGTGCTCCATCACCTACAGCATTCGCGTTTAATGTAAAGTTACGAAGTCTAACATTACATTAGTGAGTAGAAGTTAGAACCTCGGTTCTATTACAGTGCGCTACATGTGTAATATTTTGATACAAAGTCGAATCTGATATTATACATTACAGGCGTATGCTCGTCAAGTCAGGTAGTTGTAGTAGATAGTGTAATGTAATGCGAATGTTTTAGGTGAGGGAGCACCTTTACAATGATAGGGAATATGCATAAAGGTAATTCTAATAAAGGACTATTTTTTCATCCATCTTTTTGCTTAAAAATTATGCCCTTAACAGTATTTTTTTTATATTACTTCTATTTGATTATAAAACGAAGTATTACAAAGTGCCACTAATGAGCGGGAAATTCAAAGTAGTAGAAATGCGACGTTTAATTTCATAAGAAATGTGACACCTATATGTCTATGATAACGAAAGTGTATTTTACACTTATGTTTAATAATACAGTACTACTGTAAGTATAGAGCAATTACAGAGCTACAACTATTCACTAGCTGTCTTATACGTAGATTTTTACGCACGCCAAGATGGCGGGCGGTTAAAGTGCCCGTAAAATTTAAAAAGATGCTATTTAAATCATTTTTTCTCGCTTAAACGTTATTTGGCGCAGATTTTTTTTACATTTATATAACGCTGTAAGGTATCGAATGAAAAAAAAAATGACATGCATATTCCCTATTGTAGGTACGACCATAAACTAAATTACTATGCAACTAAAACCTTTAGGCGCATGACAATTATAACAGCACAACGAAAAACATATATTATAACAACTAACTGAACACCAAACTTCAAGAAGCGCTAATCAATCAGATAATTACTGTCGTGTGTCTGCACGTCATTAGTGGAAGTGCGGAGATAGGCTATATAGCTAGAGTGTGGGCGCCAAAATCACATTCCTGATCTTCCTGTCATACGCCTAAAGGTTCTGGTCGCGTAGTAGTATAAGTTATTTATTAAATAAATAAACCTTGTTGCTTTCAAAAATCGATTACTAACTGTAATCTAAAAAAACTACTAATATGTTACATGGAAACCTGATGAGATAACTCACAACAGTTTAAGATGTGGAAGCGAGACGTCGTCGCTACGTGCAGTGTAATGCGGCGTCTCGCTTCCACAACGTAAACTGTCCTGCTTAAAGAGTTTATGGTATGGAGCAGTATTTCAGCGATAGTTGTGCGACAACAAACACCAAAAGCCTTAGGCGCTATTGACGTAATCTGAAACCCAAGAGTTGTAGTAGTAAATAAATTCCATTTAGATTAGATTAAATTCCATCCATCGCTGGCCATAGATTTTCGTTAATTCTGAAAGCACGTAAAAGGCATGCATACGGCCGCGAAGAATGCAGCAGAATCGCGACGGACCAGGGGCTCGGACGCCGTGTCGCGTAATGCCGAGTCTAATCTGTAGCAAAACTGCATTACAACAACCGCAAGATATCACCCGGGTAGCGCTGCTTAAATTTTTTGGGTTGCCGTAAAAACCACTTCAGACATGACCTGCACAATGGTCAGCGGAATTTAAGACTTATTGGTACAGCAAACATTTTGTACACGCTAGCAGTAAACATTTAAGAGTAATCTAATATAATCAATCACAATGACCATTCTGAAAGAGATTTTTTTTACTTACGGTGTCAAGTATGCACTCAAACTCCTAAATAAAAATTCGACGTAAAATGGTTTATCAACATTGAGGAGTTATTTACTAATCAAAAAGCAAAGCTAGACTGAACCACTTTTAGTACAAATATTGGCTTTTGAAAACCTTAAAAACCGAGCTTTGGCTTTTCTATGGTCAATTTGACTTCGTCACCTTTATCACTAGAAATCTAATATTAGAAAACGTTATTGATTATTTATTACGTTCCGTTATCCGTTATAACAGAAGGTAAGCAAAACTTGAAAGCTTGTATTTACTTTTCCTTTGACCTCTTGAAATAAGTTATTATATATTGAATGAATAAATGGTAATAAGTTATTTAATTTTGAATTCTTGACTACGGCCGAATAAAAACGTAGGTACCTACGGAAGAAAAACGGAATGTGTGCCGCCGCACTGGTTCGCGCTACGGTCCGAACCGAGCAACAGAGAGGCTGCACACACCTGTTGTTTTTATTTTCATGACTACAATCATGGATGAAAATAATAGATTACATTTATTACTTTATTTGCGATAATATAGCGGTCATAAGCAAATAACTAAAAAGTCATTGTCATTAGAAAAAAAGGCAAATAGAAATAGTTTCTGTCTTTTGCAATACTGTAAATTAGATGCCATACATTTTCAGCTCTCATTAATGACATAAATACACTTAGCAAACTTCTATTCACATATCAATGCCGGTAGGTACCTATTAGTTCGTAAACTATATTTTTACAATAGTAAATTGTTTGGAAAAGTAGATTCTCACTTGTGTTTCAACATATTTTATTTACCTAAATTGGTAAAGGTTTGAAGTTCAGTGATTTTCTTAATTATTGTTTTATAAAGGGTAACTTGTACCAGTTGTTGGTCTAATGGTAGCTAAGCGCGACTGCTGAGCACGAGGTCGTGGGTTCGAATCCCGGGTCGAGCAAATTAATATCGGGTTTATCCATTTCATAATTCTCAGTAGCTGCACCAAGTCTAGTTTTGTGCCCGGTAAAGCACATCTCTGCCTACCTTCGGCCACAAAAGTAGCTGAACATTGAAATTTTTACCTACCAACAAAAAAAAATAGATACTTATATAGAAAATCAATTTTAATAATAATGGCTCTTTCAAAGGAGGATGGGCATAATATGTGGAGGCTGGCCTACGGACCAATAACAATATTATTGGAAAGGATTTTTTATGTACTTTAATTATTATTATGGAGCACTGTACCAATTCGCTGTGTGGAAAAAGTTGTGGTACAATAAAGCCAAACTTCATTCACTAAAATATAAGCCTTTTTTCATGTTTAATATCAATTTTTGAGTTATTCTTGTATAACGAACATAATAAAAGTAACAACAAAATAAAATTGTATATGTAGGTAAGACTCGCACTCAAAATACTCATATATAGAGACGCGGGGCACCGCACGTCGCGCGTTTAAAACTTGAATATCGACTTTAATAGATATCCATCCGCGGGCTCGGCCGTAAAAAACGTTCCATTTCAGGCAAACGCATGTAAAATTCAGTGCGGGCTGCGCCGCCACACGCGACGCACAATGCCCCGCGTCTCCGTAAATGAAGCCTAAAGGTTCTTTAGATACGTATATTATATTTATTAACCACCAACAGCCAATATAAAGGTATCAGGTGCTAAAGGAATATATATTTAAATATCTACGTACCTACTTACAGATAGCTTGGTTGCACCATATTAGTGGTAAGATATAGTTTATGTCAAGGACGATAACAGTAACTTTTTTTTTCTAAAATGTCTCTCGCTGTTAGCTCTGAGGGAGCTGTTACTGCTTAACCGGACGATTGGCGACAAGGCCTCCAGCCAGGCTTATAAACTAAAAACTACAAAACTAAGCGACAGCGCCTGAGGGCACCTCCGCGAGGGGTTAGATAGCAGTAACGCTGACTTTAACATATTATATATAGTTAAAGTTATCAGGGTTCCTAGTGAAATGAGATCTTATGTACCCCAAATCAGTGGCGAAAAACATTTTTAAATATGGCAATACTAGTAGTATTAATTCTCGAAGCATGGAAATGATAATATGATGGAGCTATTTAACGCTATTTCGGTTTGGAGATTATAATACAATTTACGAATCTGACAGATAGTTAACTTTAACAATAGCTTTTACCAGCGAAGTATTGGCGGTTACGGTTTCTGTAAAAGTTATGACGTCATCTTACAAATTGTCAAATGGTGCAACTAATTTTTTGCCTAACCGCTACTTTAACATGTTTGTAAATGATAAAGTAAGATGGCGCAACCCCGCCTCAGTGTGCGAGCACAAATATTTTATAAATGATTGTTTTTTGTTACTTCACAATGTTAGTCACCTTGGCTGCGGCCCGGCGGCCGAACTAAGTAGGCACGCGCGAGCCACCGGTACAGGATGAAACACAGGGTATGTGTGCCGACGCACTGGTGGCACGTACAGTCAGTCCGTAGGTACGTCGTAAAATTATTTGTTTCATATTTCGAAGTAATAATACTTACCTACATAATAATAATATAAGATAAACAAATTCAATATCTTGATCTGGCGCACGAGGTTGCCGACATGTGGGAAGTGGACTCAGCAATCATTGTACCGATAGTAGTTTCGGCCAATGGCCTCATGGCCAAGAGTCTCGACCAACACCTGAAGAGGCTCACGTTAGGCGGTTGGGTCAAGGGCTTGATGCAGAAAGCGGTACTCCTCGCTCACACAGCACGCATTGTGAGGAGATTCCTCTCTCTGGGGCCATAACCACCGGTAGCTTGGACCCTGTTCCCGCTGCTGGTTGGGACCTATTTTTGTACTTTCAAATATTGTATTTTTATAGATATGATAGATATTTACAAATGTTACGCCATACCTAAGTTGTTCTATTCTCACAAGCAGGCGCTTTATTGTAGGTAGTATTTAGTCTCCAAAACGTATTTTTTTACCTCTTTATTTGTAACCAGATATATAAATGTAATTTAATTACGTAAACAAAAAGAACTCAAAAAAATTATGATAAACATAGAAATAAACACTTGTTTTTGTGAATGAAGTCTGGCTTTATAGTGCCCTAAAGTTTTTCACACAGCGATTTGGTACTTCCGATAATAATAATTAATGTTTATAAAAAATCATTTTAATTATATATCGCATGTTGTCATTGGTTCCTAGGCCAAAATGCCCGTCCTTCTTTGCCTGCGAAAGTTGTGCGGCTGTCGTATAGTTCATACAAATATCATGTCCGTTCAGTAATTTGTACGAACCGTACGATAGCCGCACGAAAGTCGCAGACAACTTGTAAATACCTATGAGCAATTTTTTTATTAAATTACAGAGCACAATAATTTTACAGGTATTTACAAGTTGTTTATTATCTTATTATCTTTTAAAAAACGTCGCCCCACACTAGGAACTTCTCCAGTATCGTGGGTGCGTTTCACAAACATGAAATATCACATACACAAACACCCAGACTCAGGACAAACAAATGTAGATCGCACAAATTTTTGCCCCGTGCGGGAATCGAACCCGCAACCCTTGGCGCAGCAGTCTAATCGCTTAGCCACTACGCCAATCAGGTCGTCAAAGGTGTTTGAAACTTAACGTCAGGTCGTCAAAGGTGTTTGAAACTTAACGTCAAGTCAAGCGCTCCAAAATGGCGGCAAAGTATTATGATGATATTTATGACAATGTTTTACTCCCAAAATTTTCGTTACTTGGCGTTGTTTTTTTTTTACAATTATACAACGACATAAAGTATATATTAATAAAAAAAACATGCGTATTCCATATTCTTAGCTTGTTAAGCTACTTATGTTGTTGACCTTGCCTAATTATGGGTAGTAAATTGTTGAAATAAAACAAACAGTTTTTTTGTATTTTTATTTAATATCATTTTTACTACATAGTACTTTATCATTTATGATACAGTAAAGTATACGTTTTTCGTAACAATATGATTTAGGTGCGATGTCTTTTTGCACGTGGCAAATTTCTTAAAGTAAATCGTATTAATAGTACACGGCCATTTATTTATTTTCAAAAGCATTTGGTTTCATTCAATCAATAACTACGGAATGAACCACGAACAGCTATTGACCACCACCATTAATTATACCTAATCTGTTACAATAAGATTTCATAAAAGTAAAACATCTTCTGGTTTTAACATGATTTGGTTTTAACTCTGGTTTTATAGAGATTTAAACATGAATTTAATGTAGTGTTAAAGATTATTTCAAAGAATTCAAATGTAAGTAGGTATTACACCAACGGTAATTAACGCTAACTGCGCGAAGCAGACACAACAGTTCATCAATATGATTTACCTAATGAATATAAGTAATAGTTATCTTTTTGACTATAAGCTTTAGGAATAAGATTGTGTATATTCTTATCTAATTGAAACAGATAACATAATGTATAGATAGATGTTTACCAGAAAAACATCTAGATACTTCCACCTATAGTGGGTGTCTTGCACCATTTGATTAATAAAACATGTGACTATTCCAGCTAGTTCAACTACTCTAAGCGAAATGTAAATGATAAGCGCTACGTCTAAGTACATATTTAATTAGAAGAGACCAATTTATATGCATTTGCGAATTTAAATGCTTAACGAACATTGCATATTTTGTCAAAAATCTACTGATGTTGCATATTAATACTTTATTTACCATATTTTTCGGTAAACTAGAACATTTATCGAAGTTTAAAAAAACTCTATCGTAAAACTTCGTTGCACATTCTTTGCTCCAAAAATCCTTAGGAACATATAAAAATCTTTTTAATGGTCGGAGACTAAACTACTAAACATGTGGAGGAATATTTATTTGTTAACATTATTTTAATAATATTTAATTTTATTGTAATATATCTTGGTAAACTCTGAAATTAGAATTATGTTGCATATAATCCGGTCTTTTTTAATTAGAATATAATATGTTCTATCACTATATAGTAATGTCATAAAATGTATAAGTAACAAGATCCAATATAGATCTAATAATATCTTTACCAAATTCCTTTTCCATTGTGCTAATCTACGAATGCACATTTACAGTCTCAAAATAAAAGGACAGCCTACAACCGTGCTTCTTTTAGTTACAACGGCTAAGGCATGTCCTTACCGCACCGTCCAAATTCACCTTAATATATAATTTAATATATGGATTATCATTAAAATATCACGTTCAAAACATGATCTACTAGGCTACCCCTACGATTTTGGTGTACAAATCAGACCGTAGATTTGCATGATGTTAGGATAGCGGCGGCCTTCCCCACATCACCATTGCATTTCAGAAGTTGGGTATGGCAATCCTTGAACGGCACGTCCGTGCCTACCTGCACCTTTACGCGAATTAGCTTAATCGCGTTGTGTACGTTCCACTCGCTCAGCTCTAGCGACTGTAAGCACTCCTCGGGATCAATCTGCAGACAAATACAATATACATTAAAATAGGTATAACGTTACTACTTAAGTACTCATAACTCTCACTCTAAAGGATCATTATAACTTTTTTACATAATTTTATTATTATTTTTAAAATAATTATGTATTATACTCAAACTTTCAGGTATTATATAATATTCATAATAACCAATGTTTAAAACCAAGCTCGTCAAAAATGTAGTTTTACATTATATATTCTTGTAATTTCTGTGAAGTAATTGCCCGTAAGTGCGGAAAATTTGTTCAAGAGTATATTTAAATATAAAAAACAAAACGTCGACCCACACTCGGAATGTTTTCTGTGTCGTAGGTGTGTTTCACAAACATGAAATATCACATACACATACACCCAGACTCGGACAAACATCTGCGGTTGGTACAAATTTTTGCCCCATGCGGGGGTCGAACCCGCAACCCTTAGCGCAGCCGTCCAATCGCCTAGCCACTGCGCCAATGTGGTCGTCTATATAATACCACACAATGTACCCAAGTATTAAATAGTTGTAATTATTGTTTAATAACTACTATTACTTACCATAAAAAATGCCGTATTGGTAGCAGTAAAAGTTTTCACTATGATTAGTTGTTTTGTTAATGAATAAACTATAATCTATACATCAATACACATAAACAAAAATCACACAAAAAAAAATCGGTGTGTCTGTTTGTAACATCAAAATAACATTTTTTACTCAATGCACAGGATACGCAGAACAAAATATTCTTTATTTCTTTCAAAATGCAATTGAATAATAAATTGTCTGTCTGTCAGTTTGTTCCGGCTAATTTCCGAAACGAATATAAAGATAAAATTGTTGACAAAATCAGATTCAAATGAGTAAATCTGTAAAAGTAATTTTAATCAAAAGCCACGGGATTGAGGTCCCGAGCATAAAGAAAGCTAGTATCTAAATATAAAATGTATTCTTTAACTAACATAAAAAAGATTAGTTTTATTCAAAACTGTACCTATCATGCGCGCCCGCTGAGAGGCTACTCCACACCTTCAAATAATAGTGCGAATATTTAAATTACCTGATTTTTCAAGACTTTACACATTATGCGCACCTCGTCGGACTCAACCCCGCGTTGACGTCCACACGGCTTCTGATCCGCAAACTCTAGTAGATCTTCTACTGATACGTGATCTTTGCAATCTGGAAAATTGTAGGAGGTACAGCAGTAAGTATCAAGAAAGTGTTGTATACAAATACCTAAATATTGCAAAATGTTAAGTCCATGTAAACAGTATCTCGCGGTAGAGATATCGTGGAAGACATCTTTAACTAAGCTAACCACATTGTGCAATTACCATAAAATAAAGTGGTGATATCTTAAAACTGAATCATACTTAATTCATTACTTAACAGATCATTATTTGATGAAATAAGTAATTTTATGGCAGGTTTTAAGGTACACGTTGTGTTTATAATTAGTGGGGCGTTTAAGTATTATAATAAGTATGACGGGTATTTCTATAGGATACACACTAGGTTAAATTTACCTTTGACTAGTGAGACATTGCTTTCGGATTCTTTAGCCCCGGTCTGTTTTCCCGACACGTACGGCATACCGAGTCCTTCCTCCTCGTCTTTGTCGTAAAAGGTGTTAAATGGGTTAACGTTGCTCGGGCCGGCCACACTCGTGAAAGGATTGGTGTTTATTTCCACATTTTTTGATGGATGTACGCCATCAAATACATCTTCACCAGAGTTTATATCATACTGAGTGGCTATAGACTCCTTTTGAGCTGGGTTAGACGTATTCTGGTATATTATAATGGATGGGATCACAATCGGATCGGTCTGGGTGGTTTTTGCTTCGCTCGGAAGCTTAAGCGGATATTTCCTGAAGTGTCGAGGTTTGTCAATCAACTTCGGCTTATTTCCTCGCGGGGGAAGTGGCAGAACGTTCACGCCCTGGAACTTCATAAAAATTTCAGATTTTTAAGGAGAATATAACGTATTTGTGACACATATTCTATTTAAATTTTAGCTTTCTGCACAGCTCTATATGAACTTTAACTTTACCACATTTCAAACATCTTCATGCGCACTATGTTCTTAAAATGAATTACTACGCCTACAAAATATACAGGAGACAAAAATAACAAAATTTAAAATCAAATTAAACTTACTTGTAATTCTATTTCTTCTGTGGGTTCTCCATCTGTGGTTCTAAAATATTGAACACGTAATTAATATTTATCAATTATAATTATCAATAATTAATTTATAAACGTATATTTACATGTTATCGGGGCGCGGGTTGCGTGCCGGCTTTGGTATGGTCGACGGCTTTGGAAAGGTCGCCGGGTTTGGTATGGTCGCCGGCTTCGGTATGGTCGCCGGTTTTGGAATGGTCGCCGGCTTTGGTATGGTCGCCGGCTTCAGAATGTCTGCCGACTCCTTAGCCAAGTGAGCCATCAGCGCCGTCTTCGGTTCTTCGATCAGGCTTGTGTATGCCATCTTACTCTCCTCCGTGAATGTAGACTGTAAAAAAGATAGTTAAGTTATAAGTACATTCAAATACTGTAGGTAGTAAATACTACCAATGCTGCTACTTATTTTACCTGCAAGTCGGGAACGCTTCTTGCTTCGTCGCTAAAGTTACGGCGTTCGGGCTTGGCACCTATAAAATTGGTACGCATTAGAAGTAGTCAAAAATACGGAGTATAAGTAGTACTTCTTGATCGAGCTTTACGAAGGGCTCAAGTTTATAAGACAAATAACTTGATAACTTTAGTAAGATAATTGAGTGTAATTTAAACATCTCAAGAAACATTTTTAATATAAGAAAAAAAGGTAAGTACCTGACCTTTCTCAAAAATTTAGTTTGCAGCCTTGACAAACATGTTTTAAAGACGACAGTTAAACTTTAGCAGTCATTAACAAATGGACAGACAGTGACTGAGAATTTAGTAGGTACTTACCAACATTAAATCTGTTTTAAATTGCGGAAGAATACAAACATAACAAAACATAAAAGGGCTATAGATATAATTGACTATGACTGGCCACTCTAGGCAGGTACATGCTCTCTACCTATCAACTTTGTACTGTATGGCTTGTCATTATTCAAATTGCCCGGTCATTTCACAAACTTCGGATAAAATGCCACTTAAAAAATGACTACGTTTGACGACTATACTCACTCGGCGGTTGAGGCGCTGGTGTTAAGAGATTCTCGCAAGTCGTAATAATTTTGTGACATACCGATATGGGTCCCGAGTCTATTTGTTTTGAATGTGATGTTATGTGTTTTATATTAGTAATCCGAAAATAGGAACAATTCCTATTGTAAAGAAAGAAGAAAGAGCAACGTTATAAAAAAGTTGTACGTCGCTCGTAAATATAACTGTGTTTAATGAAGCCAGATAAGTTAACGGTATAATTTACAATACATACATGAATATATTATATAATTATTATAACGATGGAGTGCGAATTTTGTGAATTTGTATGTGAGTATGGAGATTACTATTCGTATGGTGATCTTCGAAACCGTGTCATCTTCATTAATTATTTCATAATTTGAGAGTACTATATACCAGATGGACATATTATGTAGGCTGTGTATATATAGGGTGTCCGAAACACTGACGTAAACAAGAAAATTAGGTCTCCCCATGTATGTAACTTCCGCAATATTTCATAGTTTCTGAGTTATGCATTTTTTCTATGCTTTTGAGAATTTTAAACCTAACCAACATTTTTTATTAATATACAATAAAGATATCTCCTTTAAAAAAAAATTAGTTGGTAAGGTCGAAAATTCTTAAAAATTCAGGAAACCTTTCATAACTCGGAAACTATGGAATATCGCGGAACATACATGGAGGACTGGGGGTAATTCGGATACCTTACGACGCGAAGGACCATTTTTTAGGGTTCCGTACCCAAAGGGTAAAACGGGACCCTATTACTAAGACTCGGCTGTCCGTCCGTCCGTCTATCCGTCTGCTCATGAACCGTGATAGTTAAGACAGTGGGAATTCACAGATGATGTATTTCTGTTGTCGCTATAACAACTAATACCAAAAAAAATTAATAAAATAAATAAATAAGGGGGCTCCCATACAACAAACGTGATTTTTGTGGTCGATATTCATAACGGCAACAGGTAGATATTTGAAATATGCACAGAATATTTAGTTATATATTCATTTTAAAAATAAATAATTAAATTAGAATAAAACAAATATTTAAGGGGGACTCCCATACAACATGCGTGATTATTTTGCCATTTTTATCGATAATGGTACGGAACCTTTTGTACGCGAGTCCAACTCGCACTTGGCCGGCCTTTTCTGACGTCAACGTTTCGGTCACCTTGCATAAGTTATGCGCACACTGATACATAGTTGTAGGTAGTATAAAACAAAAGGCTGATACATTGACATGACACAAACATTCAACATGACACGAACATTTATTTTTTCTGTCTATGTATTCTATATTTAAATTATTTACTACCAAGATTAATTAAGTGCAATTCACTAAATTAGAGTAATAAAAGCGGGTAAATAATGTAGCACACTTAAACATGAATTTATATACTTAGACATCAATCTATTTGTAATAGGCACCTATAGTATACAGGGTTAATGCAAAATAAATAATATCTAACGTAAGAAAGAACAGTAACCATCGGCATTCGAAAAAATAAGCTTGAGGTATAGAGGTTTTAACTGTAGGTCCTTACTAAGAACATAAAAAACGATACACGACGACTTACCGAAGCCAAAAAAGCTTCGTAGACTTCGCAATTTGTTTTTACGAATTCCAGACACCAGTTTTTCTGGAGTTGGCAGCAGTAAGTAAAGATTTAACAAATAATTATAAGTACATGTAAGTATATTAGGTATTCAGTGTGGCCGAATCATTTGGCGAGAATAGCAATAATGTAATAACCAAACCATGACGACTAACAGAACATACTAAGTCTACGTTGTGATATATGCGGAATTTTGAAAAAGGTCAAATTTTAGAGGTTTTCATTTTGATGACGACTTAAATGAAAGGTATTTATTTTTATTTGGTGATATACAAAAATAATTGAAAAATTTTAACTCGTATACGCCGCTTGAAAATTATTTCAGTCCGGCCAGGTTACTCGTAATGTAAATTATAAATAAGTAGCATTTGCCCGCGGCTACGCTCGCGTTACTTTAGATTTTGACAATCATATCATTCTCTCGGGAACAGTACTACTTTCTAGATGAAAAGTACCTTACCCTATGTCTTTTTCTGTCCCCTTGACAACGTATATGCAAAATTACAAAATGACCGGTTCTGTGATTTAGGCATGATAAGGTATCAAACAAATAAACTTATTTTCGCATTAAAATCAATTAGGATTTAATATGACTTATTTATAACACTTGAAATTTTATTAACTAAAAGTGATCATGGTAAACAGCCTACCCCAGACGTTTCTAAGCAAAGGTTTATCTTTATTATATGTGTTTTCATACAATAAACTAACATTTTATGTTCCAATTGACTAAGTGGTTGTGGGGTCTAGTGTGTAAATAAAAAAATTGCCTAAAGAAGACATACATACCGGCGATCTCTTTTTCCTTTTCAGGATCGTGCCCGTGAGATCCGTGATGTAGCGAGCGTGGTAACTTGAAGTGAAACTTAGAACGGTCGCTTGGCGATTGCGGATGCTTCTTATCGCCACCAAGATCATTCATAGACCTGTAAGTTAATTGTTATTTATTGCTTTTTTTAAGTTATTCTGTTATTGTCATTTCCAATTTAAATTATCGGATGGAGTTATTATTAATGGATTGCTTAATATATTTTTTGAGCATCCGCTCTGCGCATTAGGCGCGAAAGGCGGAAATTAAAAAGGAGCACCGAAATATGTATATTTTTAATTTGGCACCCAGCCCTTTCTTTCTCACTACGAAAAGTTTTATTTTATACAGCATACATACTACATAGTTTTAATATCATATGATCAGCTTATTTTGCTCTTCGTTGAGAACGGACGTGCCGAACAATAATTATAATAAACAAATAAATAATTGCAAGATCGTGACCTCGTTTTAAACTATCGCTAAACAGTTGCATAAACTATGTCATGCGTTTGATATTATTATAATCTTGTGATTTTATAAAATGTTAAGTGTTTATAAGTAAATAACCATTACACAATGGAAGACAGCCCCGTTAACCGAAACAGCCTACCAGCTATGCCCGCATCTCCTACAGCCTCGAGTCAAGACAGTGTCCCAGAAGTGATTACGACACCGGAAATCCAGAACTGGATGTCATCCATAGAGAAGTACCTAAATGATGTGTGCACTATTGCATCAGAAGGTAAATTGAACTCTGAGCAGAAATTGCGCATAAGTACTCTGTGCCGGAAAGTGGGTCATGGTACGTCGCAGATGGCAGTACAATACCAATCCCTGAAACTCAAAACGGTCCAAGCCTACTCATCTATCCGTACCCTGCGAGATGAACTTGATTTGTCCCAGCGTCTACAGGACCTTACGCTCAGCATTAAGGAGTCGTCGAAACCAGCTCCTGGTGATTCCTTTGCGGACATGGTGAAAAAAGGCACTAATAAATTTATTAAGCCGATAAATATAAGCTCAGTGGCCATATACCCTAATGACAAATTAAAGTCAAGTGAACAAACGAAGTCCCTTGTTCAAAAAATTATTAGCCCTGAACAAATTAAATTGCACGTGAGAGGCCTGCGCAAGACAAAAAACGGCGGCGTCATAATTAGCACAGACACTAAGGACGATATCGAGAAGCTGAAACAATCGGTGCAGTTAACCAACTCAGGCCTTACGCTGGACGAGCCCTACAAACGCAAGCCTAGGATAGTAGTTATCGGAGTGCCCACATCTATGCAAGAAAAGGAAGTTTTCACCTGCTTGTATAACCAAAACCTAGCCGATAAACTTCTTGATTCCAACCTCGAGTCCTTTTTAAGTGCAATCAAGTTAAGTCATAAATCGGGACCAAAGGATGCTGCGACCTGTAATTTTATTATCGAGGTATCTCCAACTATACGCAAAGCCCTAATTAGCAAAGACAGAGTGTTCTTAAATTGGTCTTCTTGCCCGGTGAAAGACTTTACTTTAGTCACACGATGCTTCAAGTGTCAGCAGTATGGTCACGCGGCAAAGTCATGTCGGGAACTTAACTACACCTGCGGACACTGTGGCGATCAAGGTCACTCGGTGAAGGAATGCGTGAAGAAGGCCGAGGCACCAAAATGCGCTACTTGCTTGCACTTCAAAAAGCCGTACATGCATAAGACAGGTACTGCTGACTGCCCGGCAAAAATGGTGGCTGAAAGGAGATATATAAATTCTGTTGATTATGGAGGCGACTAAGTGTACCGATATTGGATTAGAAAGTGCAAACGCTGCTCTACCATGGACTTAGACATTATTTGTAACTAACTCGACGAAAATTGATTACAATGCTGCCCTACTAACCTTATACTGTAAAACTAATAATAAGTACTAAATTAAATAATGTATAAATAAACGCTAAATGACGCAACAATTCGACCACGGCGAGGTTTGCAATTCTGCTGATCTTCAGTTTTGTATAGATGTTTATTTATAAAGTAATCTGTTTATGAAGTTATTTGTATTTCATAGTTATTTATATAAATAGATATTAATCTAAGATTTATATTTAGTAGTTCTAATTTAGTATTTTCTTTGTCCATTATTAAAATAATTATACTGTTTCCAATAATTTGTCCCTTGTAAAGTTAAGCTTATACTGCCTGTGATACAGGTTTAACCTAGTACAGGCACCTAACATTCCTTTACCTATGTTATTTTAAGATTTATGATGACTGTATTTTACCTATTGTGTTTTTAATAAATATTCTAATAAATATTCTATATATATTTGCTTACTTGGATGTAATTTCGTTGGCAAGAGCGACAGCTGTGTTGAGCGTCTTCTCATCGTGAGCCGACATCGGTTTCATCGTGCTGGTGGGGCAGCTTTTCTTCTTTTCAGCTTTGCTGAGCGTCTGAGATCTGAAATTGTTCATGAAATAGAACTTAGTCACGTATAAAGTGTTGTTGCCAGTATTGCATTAAACAATACAATGATATGGCGGTAAATGTTCGACGACTTTAGCTTGAATTTCTTAAGTACTTTAAGGATTGCTTATGTCCTACTGGTGAACGAGATCACATACTTAGTACAACCGTTCTTCTTTTAAGCATCTACTTTTTAGGTAACATGTAATTAATGATTCTGTGACTGCCTTTCGTTTATTAATTTAAAAGATATAGATTTTGTAGAGATACTTTTGACTACCATGACACCATTGCATTGACATTGTGACAGCTTATGATTTTGCAAAGTGGTGATAGGTGATGATGTTTCGAAGACTTTTAATTTCAACAATTTGATGCTAAATCTGCGAACATTCAAATGCGTTTATACTCTCACAACACTTTGGCTACCTTATACGCTCTGATTTATCTATGCCGACTGTATACTACTTCATATTCCTACCATCAAAACTAAATTTTTCGAGTGCTGCATGTATATGGGAGTTGTTTTGAATATAACAATATCGACATGCGACATGTGTTGAAGAATAATACATGACACTAAGGTAATATTGACATAGACATGTAACAAATTCTACATACGCTTTTCCTGATGTGCCGAACCGGCGATAGTCCTTTCTATTCCTTCGTTCAGCTCTTGGAAGGGAATAATAAATAGGTATTATAATTGTTAATGAAACAAACAAGCTGACTAATTATATACTGCACTAGTGTCTAAACTAAGGGCGGGGGGATACAAACAGTCTGATAACGTTACATACGTATCTTCGTCAAAAAATAACGATCACAGAAGTTGTTTAACGTACGTAAAATATGAAGCGTTGTTTCATGGCATAGAAACCCGGTTATCACCGTTATTAGGGTTGCTAGTAGAAAACAAACCGTTTTCGTTATTTTTTGGTAATTCATTTAATTATAATTTTAACGTTTACGTGTGCATCAAGTGATGCTGAAGCAATCTGCCCTAACTAGATACTACTACTACTATTTAACGAATTTCGTAGATAGGGTAGAAAAACCGGGATTCTGTTGACCAAATAAAATTATTGTATATGTGTTAAATTATACACGGATATCTTTGTTAACCCTGCATTCAGTCCTAAAGTCTACCTGAATAAGCACTACGACACGTTGCTTAGGTATTTTATAAGGTAAGGTAAGTGAAAACGCTGATGTATGAACTTATAAAAGAATAATAAATAAAACTATTGCAGTATCTATTCTATATACTACGTTAAAAATACAATTTTGCTACATACCGGCTTCCAACCAACGGAATGCGATAGCTTTTAAGTTTCTCCGTGCTGCATGTAAAGAATCACCGTTTTGTTTAAAACTATGTTTTTTGTATTTAAAGGAGTGGTAATTTTCTTGATGACTTAATCAGACACAACATTACAATAAAAGGTTCTCAAAGTAAATGTGAGGTATATAGTCTCGAAAATATTAACGAAAAATTTAGGAGGTTTTATATATTTTGTTCGACACATAGCTCTCCCGTCGCTGTGTCTTGTTATGGCCCTCGCTGTCAGTTACGAACTGCATGCCCCTCGATTTTAAATATTATTTAGTAGAAACGAATGTGTCTTTTCAATATTTTAACCTAATTCTGTGTTAGTAGAAACCACAAAAGAAGCTAGCTCATCTAAACATATAATAAAACTATATTATATAACAGTAATACTTACATAAAAGTCGGACGACGATTAATCCTACTTGGACTGCGTGAAAATATAATAAAAATGCGGTTAACTTTATTGCTAGTGCGTAGAAACCAATTCCGGTTGTAATCTTATTTCAGACAGGGTTTAATCGTCACTGAGACTCTGTTTGACTCAACACGTCTTCATCATGTCCACTATTCAAATTTATTCGATATTAAAAGTATGAATAAATCAACTTACGTCCGTTTGAAGGTCTTGACTTCCATGTCCTCGCTTGTAATTTAAAAAGGATTGGTCAATACAAAAATGTACATAATAATGTCTGTTTTCTTAAAAAACATTGAACTGCACGACAATGATATTCAACTACGTTGCATTCGCAAAATTTTCCATATACGGCCAACACTTATTTTATGAGTAATCTAAATACAAAGCTCTCATAATTTAACAACCAACTATAACATTGATTTCATAACCGATAGCTAATGTGATAATTATCAAATACTTACGCGTTTGGCTAATAGTAGTGTCAGATTAAAGGATCGTGGCGTGTAAAGGAAAGAGACGATTATGGGTATATTAGTTAATACTTATAATATACCTACGTGATTATTTAAAACCGCATTCAGTCAGCGCAACACATGCTAATTACTATTAATGCGACTTGAATGAAACCGGGTAACTTAGCAGCATCATTAGCGAATATGTTCAAGCTCCAAAATATAATGTTAAGATTTTCAGTGATTGTAATAATATGAATGTATTTGTTTTGGTATTTCAGATCACAAAGCTGTCTAATATCATATATTTATGTAGGCATACAGATGAAATTAATAGAAGAAACATCACTACTGGCTTTATTTCCGGTAGTACTCGTATGTGAGCGAGCGGGCGGGTTTTAAACCAAAATAGGATTCTTTGTAGATATTAGGACATTGTTTGTAATAATGTTTTATTTTTGAGGTGAGGTAATTTTCATGTTGGTCAATATTATGATAATGTACTGATTAAATAAAACTAAAACTAAAGAAAACGTCTGCCATGTCAAAAAACGAACTAAAAATCGGACAAGTGCGAATCGGACTCGCCCACCGAAGGTTCCGTACAAATTTGTTGGTACATATTATATATAGTTCAGAAATCGAGTCTTGAACTTATCCCCAAATTCAGTTTCCAAAACCTGTAATCCATACAAATATTATAAATGCGAAAGTAACTATGTCTGTGTGTCTGTTACGTTTTCACGCTTAAACCTCTGAACCGATTTGGATAAATTTTGGCATGGAGATAGTTTGAGACACGTAGGCACTACAATTGACTAAGTAGGCACGCATCAGTGAAAATTGTTAGGTACTACATACAACAAATTTATTAGGTATACCTTTTCGCTCTTTAAATGTATAGGACATTTAAAGAGCGAAAAGGTATATCTTTTTGTAAAAATTAAAAATGTTTTTTCCTTTTGAGGTACGGAACCCTAAAAACAAGTTTAGGCAAGTACCCCGACTGCTATCAAACTAGTTTAGTTCATTTTTTAGTTCATTTTTAGGGTTCCATGCCTCAAAAAGGAAAAACTGGAAACCTTATAGGATCACTCCGTTGTCCGTCTGTCTGACTGTATGTCCGTCAACCCTTTTTCTCAACAAAGCATAAAGTTATAAATTTGAAATTAATATCTAATACTCCGGTCTGCTATAGCCATGAAAAAATGAAACTTCTAAGTCAACAGATACGAGCAATTATGTTTTACAATTTTCACACTAAAAATCTATAGGGTACTTCCCGTTGACCTAGAATCATAAAACTTGGAAAGATTGGCTTACAGCACAAGTATAGAAAAAAATCTGAATACTGCAAATTTGTAGTTACATGATATAAAAAATAAGAATAACTTATTTGCAGTTGGTAAACTAACCGCTACCTACTTCAATGTATTGGGGTCACAGTTTTTCAACGGCAAAGTTAAGTTTGTTCATCAATCCAGTTTATCTTTTCGTTAGAGCAATGGTATCATCAAAAAAAATATAAAAGAATGTACGGAACCCTCAGTGCGTGCGTTCAACTAGCGCCTTGACCGATTTTTTTGATATGGCATCCCTATTTTTTTTTAAATTTTGTGATTAAATGTTTTTTATTGTATGGTAGCAAGATCTGTTTTTATATTAAATGAAATGTCTGATGAAGTATATCGGTGTATTTTTGTTATATTTGATCAAATTTGTATACCAACTGGCATTTACTTCAGCTTGCTAATTACTTAGCTACACGAAAACGAAATAATCATCATTATATTTAACATTTTACAAAAACAGCAGTCACTAGTGCATTGGACGAGTGACATGCTTACGGAAGTTATTGGATATATATCCTAAATACTGTAGCTACACTAAATCAACTCTTCCTTCCACAATATTTTAATTTGATAAAGGCACACTTAACCGAGACAGTACTGCAACTGCAAAGCCTACGCAGAACATTTCACACATAACTCTACAAATATATGGAATAATTCAAGTTAAGCAATTCTAATAAAACATGCATTTCTAAGGTTTACTGTGTAACAATTAACTTGTAAAATTACCATAACAAATAAAAAAAACAATGTAGACCAAATATCATCAAAACATTTGAGCACCACAGAGTAGCCAAAAGTTGCAACACTGTTCTCAGACCTCAAGCCAAATAACATCGAGAGCAACATTAATTACATCGACATCAAATAATAGTACTAAGTCTTATTCTGACAAAAACTATCAAATACAGACTTCTAAGAATATACTTACGGGTCGAGATAGTTTGTCATCTGGAAATATTCCTGATCGCTACTGCAAAAAATACACTTCATTTAGGTATTTTTATTTAAGCTAATACGACTTTCTAAAAACTGTGCCATTCGGATCGAGAATTATTACGATGATCTAAGATAAAAGATCATCATCATCATCAGCCAAAAGACGTCCACTGTTGAACATAGGCCTCCCCGTTTAAGCGGGGGGGTTTGCCATAATCCCCACGCTTGGCAAGCGGCTTGGGGATCGCAGTATTGGTGGTAAAGTTACAGAAGACGCTGCTGCCCATCTTCTGAGTTTTCCCTTAGTCGCCTCTTACGACACCCACGGGAGGAAAGGGGGTGGTCAATTCTAGGCCGGATACCACACGGCACATAAAAGATAAAAGATACATACATAGAAATTTATACTTTTCTTATTGTTTATAAATATCCTAAAAAAACCTGAATTATACTTTGATTCACACACCACAATGCACAACAAATGGATGTTGTTTCGTTGGTTCGTTAATTGCATGATTAAAGCACCTTGGATCTAAACCGATTAATTAAAATAACAGTTTATGGAATGTATGAATTCTTACCGAAATCATTTCATAGCTATCCATAATAAATTATAACTGAGCTTTGTCCTGACTAATATTGATACTGATTCATCCACATCAATCCGTTCTTTTTTCAATAAAAGTGCACGCCGCTGTTACTTTTTGTAGAGCAACATTTCCAAGTGTTACTTAACAACATCCGATAATAAAACGTTATTTATTGTTACTATACTTTGACTTATGTTAAATATTTTATAACCAATAATACAATAGGGATGATGACTACATTAAAAACCGTAGTAATCAATTTAAATACAAAAAAAAAACATTCCAAAGAGATGTAAAAACTGTAAAAATAAATAAAATCCATGAAATACTGGAAATACAACATTCTGAAGTTTGTAGAGGGTGCATTCTCTATCTCTCTTCCTCAAAAAGCGATTGCGAAGTACGGCGATGTGAAATTTGCTATGCGCATATAATTTGTCACACCCACATCAAAATATTACTATAAAGTAGTAAAGATTCAATGCTTTTTTAAATTTGTGTTCTATCGTACAACTAAGAAGAAGTTAAGAATTCAAACTATGTAATTTTTTGACGTATTCAATTTGATTTTCAGTCGTCATACTAATTCTACACTACATTTCAGAATATTTAAAAAAAAATAGTCATCATCCCTATTAAGAGGCGAAGGAATTTACCATAGACGTACAAATAGAAGGCAATTGTATTAAATAACATATGTATTTACCTGTATGTGGGTTCCAGCATCTTGGTGGAGGTGCTCTGAAAATATGTAAGAAGATCGGGTTATACAAACATGTACAATAACAAGGCAAGCTCATTACAACGCACCGCAACGAATTCAACGCAGTATTGCACACTACATATTTACAACTTGTAGGTATACATACATATTTACAATACATATTTAAAATTTGAAAGAGTAGTAACATGGAATTTTTATTAAGGCAAAATGTATTTTTCCTTTTTTCTACCTGAAAGCCTAATTTAAATGCGGGCAATGATTTGACTTTCAAAAATTACGCCAAGACCTTCCATCCTCGTTTATGCGGGATTGTTTTTGCATCAAGAAGGTCTCTCTAGCGACAAACCTTACAACTCAAATGTAAAGAATTTAAAACTACAAACAAAGCTTATGAATTGTTAGACGCTAATTTCATATGGAAGTCTTCCTCAGTAAGTTAAGAATATTTATACTAATAATTATAATAATTTCAGGCAAGTTACCCCTGTTAAGATACGTGTATTTATTTTAAGTAAGGTGCTATATTTATTTTACATTATGGCTAGTTTTGGGATATAAATTATTATGTGTTTTGTATTCTTTTGGAATCTCAGCATTGCTGCTGGTAATTCAGACGCACCTATCACGGGTTTACACTAAGTGGGTCGGTTCGTTTCCTAGCGATGTAGGTGTTTGTGTTGTGGATGTTAGGAACCGTCTTACTATGGAACACTTGTCTATTATTACTGATTTCTGTAAAGAAATGTAGGATGATTTGTGTATTTCTAATTCTTTCAGTGATGTGTGTAGTGTCTTGGGTTTAAATCCGGTGGATGACAGTATTATCGGTATTATTATTATTGTATTCTGTTGCCACATTTCATCGGCTAAAGGTATTTTAAGCATCTTTCTTAAGTTTTCGGAATTAGGAACAGAAACATCTATCAAGTAAATTTAATTATTAAATTAATTTTAAATTATGATTATAGTAAGACAAATATATTAGTCAAAACTTCAGTTTGAATGCTAGTATAATATGATTTTATTTATTTTAAATTGACTTTTTCCCAAATATTTGTTCTGAGAGAATTTAAGGGGGGAATCGGCTGCGGCCTAGCATGAGCTTGCCTTCATCTACATCTAAAATAAGATAAATAAAGATTAAGTAAAAGCAAATAAGAAAATTATATTAAAATTATTCTACGGCTTACGCATTATATATGGTACTGGGTACAGTGAATCAGCTTCGAGTCCGTACTTAAGTCTTTATCAAAATACCTTCATAAAAATACAGGATTATTTTTATTGATAACGAAATTAAGTAGTTTAGAGTATAGCACACTCTACGGACATAAGTAAAGCAAATAATGCGTTTATTTCTCTAGGATAGTAGATAACGGACTAATTATGAAGGAGGTATTTTCATAAAACCTTATTAATTTCTATAAACTTGCTAAACTGCATTCATATTTAAATTATTACAGTAAAATTACTTATTTTGAAGCAAAGTGACAGCTGTTTAATTAAAAAAGTTACACAGTACAGTAGGTACGATTTCGAGGTTTGAGTCTAACCTAGGTATTAAGCATTTAACCCACGTCAAATCTAATTGCTGGGGTCCAAATTGTTAATTGGAGTGGAACCGACAAGAATCTTTGTGGTAATGTTATAATTCCTCTATTTAATTTTCGACCTCATTGGCGCAGTGGCTTAGCTATTGGACTGCTGCGCTAGGGATTGCGAGTTTGACTGCTGCAAGCGACAAAAATTTGTGTTATCCGCAGATGTTTGTCCCGAGTCTGGGGATTTGTGTATGTGATCATCACGACATTTAAAACGACAATAACACGGCCAGACTGTTGACTGTTACCAATAAGTCACCTCCCTAAAATGACCGGTTAAGCTGCGAGAGACATTATCGATAAATGTAAGTCCCATGTTATATCGAATTGCCATGAATCTGACATTTGCCATCGCATGAAAACACAATGTATCTCACAAGTATAACTTATTATATTAAATAAAATTGTTTAATGCGATTGCAATGAGTTATTTATGCAGTTGGCGTATCTAGAAAACTGGACCGAAATTACAAAATATATTAGTTGTCCCTTGATTTATACACTAAACACTAATTGTATTCCAAATTTGAAGCTTCTATGTCTGCTAGAAGTGCCTTAACATTTTGATGATCGGTCAGTCAGTCAGTCATTCAGTCAGTCAGTCAGTCAGTCAGTGAGTGACAAAATTACGAACTTTGACTTCTAATAATTCTTAAACTACTGGTTCAAATTGAATGAAATTTGAAATATACCGTGTTTATACAATGCCTAATTGGTTACTGAATTCAGGCTTCTAGTTTTATTCACAACGAAGTTATAGATGGTCGAAAATGGCCTGAAGTGCTTCGAGAAAAGGATGGTACGGCCGTGCCGCTTTTTTGCTCGACTTGGCGGGGGCACTGCCGTGCCCCCAGATTCTGTAATAATATACCTAGGTACCTAATTAGACTAATTTTGATAGTATAGTGCACTATTAGAACATAATTAGACTACGGATCAGAATCTACAGGAAATAAAAATGGTAGCTAATACGAAACATCACCTACAGTCTCACCGTTATATCCATATATGTATCATCTGGACAAACAAATTTTCATAAGTATTATTTGAGATTAAGCCAATTAGGTTTATTACATTTTTAATGCATGTCTTCGCTTGAGCCCTGTAAAGATAATAATTTTGAAGAAGTTAGTCCAGGCGACAGAGACGTATAGTGTCTGACATGTGAGTGCAAATTATGCGCTTTTAACCTTGGACCGCCAGCGCGGTCACGAGGTGTCCCCGAAACAACAGTTTTGAATAGTATGACCTAACTTAAACTACGTCGAACACTTATATTATATTTTTTTATAGAGCCTTAAAGTTTTATCATAATAATCCTAATCATATTTGAGTTATTTAAGACATATTAATTGTACATAGTTTTAGTTATAGTTTTACAGTAATAAATTCATATCCTCGCACGTTTTTACTATTTGATGTAATAACCATTTATTTTATACATAAATATTACATATATAATTTAGACGCACAGCATCGTCGATACATGTTATTGTTAGGCTTAAGAAGTAGCCAATTGGCTGACTAAACAGAATGCAGCTGATTATGACAAACAAACAAGTTAATTTTTCTTGCTGGTGCTGTAACTCTTGCAATAAACCATGCAGGAAGTGAAACAATACCAACGTGAATATAAATGTGCTGTTCTGCAAACAAATCACATGCAATTTAAACCGTAATATTGTATGCAGCATATCGGTACCTGAATTACTAATTTAGTACGCGACTGAACGAAAAATGTAGTCGGTAGAAGTGGCTGATAAAATCACTGTGAGGTGATAGAATGAATTAAGAATACAGATTAACAGGTAAGAGATCATTTGTCAGTAAAAGTTAACGTTAAATCAAACATAATATAGTTTGGCCGCTGAGAGAATGCGTTCCTCCTGCCAGGTCGTATTTGAAAAGACAATGTAAATTTGAAGTGGCGGATTATTTCCTCTATTAATGAATCATATGATTCAAAAATTCATCATTATTTCAATATGATCATTTAGCGCTAAATTTAATGTTTATTAAATAAGAAAAGGCTCGGCTGTGTGTTCGGCTGTCTCCGGCGCAGCGGAGCGCCGACAGCGCCACAAAAACAATATTTTTCTTAATTCATACGAAGTTGTTACAAAGTTACGTGAAATATTTCTTTTTGTAGTGATGTGACAAAATTAACTAGGCATTTGTTACGTCATCTTTCGTTATTCTATAAAGTGATAAATCTTTGTTTAATAATGAAATATTATGATATAAATATTTCATTTAGTTTAACTGGCTGTTGTTGCTCATATTACTTACTGACATAGGCACTAAATTAGAATAATCGTCGAAAAGACGGAAAGGCAAATTTTAGGAAACTGCGAAGGAGACGAATTTTTAATAATACAAGCGAATCAGAAGTCTGTTAATAATTTATAATAGAACTCAGTCGCAACTATTTCTTAAAATGGGTGTAATTGATTTTTTTATATCAAATAATATTCCGAAATATTACAATTGCATTTAATTCTTTACACTAATTACAATTAGAATTTAAAGGCCAGACAACCAAGTATTTTGTCTTAATGTGTTATTCTGTTTTGCATTAGTTAAAAAATGTAATATCAGTGCTATTTATTGCCTATCACTAGTATTGACCTAATGTCAGACTTCAAGGAGGCAATCTCTCAGCTACTAGGAAAGCTATTTTTATTATTAAAAATTTTACTCATAATCTTATTTACAACACTCGGTTTATATAACTATAACTAATCGTTGAAATAAAACTATTTTTACGGATTTTATTGCGGTTTTAATTTTGGTTTTTGGTCCCGACGTTTCGAATCCTTTACAGCATTGAAAAACCAAAAAACAAAATTAAAACCGCGATAAAATCCGTAAAAATAGTTTTATTTCAATGACTAATATTCGCGTAAGTGATAGAAATCATTATATAACTAATCGATTAAAAATTATCTACATCTGGTTAACGACAAAAGATGAAAGCAGCGCGGCGTAGCATGATTATGAGAATTTGCAACATTTGATCATAGCTATTCAAACTGTATCAGAGCTTATGTCGCAGACTAACCAAAAACGGCAATGCAACGCACTTAATAGGTATACATAAATAGTGTCTGCCGAATCCTCCGGATTTCAGACTTTTTGTATACGACTGAGTTGCATTTTCAGCAGTCAGAAATAAAGCATGATGCAATTATTATCATGCTTAAATTTAATATAACCTTCTGGTTTTACAGAAAGTTACTACTAGTTACTTTGACTACAACATATAACGTACATTGCGAGAAATATCAAACCCGTTTCTTGTTAGTCTCTATTTGGTATCAAGCATATTGACGGTTATTTACAGCTTAGCCTAGTGATAAAACATGTTTAGCTTATATGTATAGTTAAATTATGCACGAATTAAAAAAATATTAGAATGTGAAATAAGAAATGACAAAATTCTAAAATATTAGTCGTTTTAATTTACCTGTAACTGATTTTCGCGCGGTGGTTTGAGACCTAGATATGACAGGTTAAGACGTAAGAGGGAATCAATATATTGAAAAGAAGAACCTTAAATTAATATCCTAATAAATAAACTTACCGGTTCATCATGTTTACTGGTGCCTGAGTTTTGAATAATTAACTCCATTTCTTTTATCAAACTCTGGCTGAAGTCAGTAGAGCTTTTCTGAAAAGTAACATCAATGAAAATACTAGTTTGTTTTCGGATAGATAAATATACATATATGATATTTTATCTATCCGAGAACAAACTATATGATTATATATTATTTCATTGATGTTATTTTTTGTAAAAACAGAACTGAAGTTTTGCCAAATATGGCACGGCGCATACATAAATTTTAATAATCAAGTAAGTACTTATAATGTATGTAAACGCCAAGGGGAATGTTCATAATAAGTAATATTTTTTCTATAAATTGGCATTTGGCACCCGACAGAAAATATTTTCGTGCATCGCGCTGTGTATTGTTGTATTGTGTACAGTATTATTTTAGGAGATATCGAAAATGTATATTTTTTTCAAAAAGTTAAGTAAAAGTAATTATTTTGGTGTATCATAACTCGTACAAATAATACCTATACAGAAGGCAACAATTACAACTACTTTATTAACAACAAGATAATTATTGTACTTACAGCAACTTCCTGTTTCTCAGCATTTGGCAAATAGGACGATGGTGAGATCATGATCTCCTTAAAAGAAAACAAATAATAGGTAATTAATAAATCCGTAAAATTGTTTTTATTTCTAAAATTAAGTTAAACAACAACCTCGTCAACGGCTTTAGCCGTTATGCATGTCATTATTTTGCTTATAAACAAAATTAAATTTAAGAACTGTTTAATCAAAATTTTATACACTAATTCATATTAAAATGAGAAATGTTTTATTTCTATATAATACCGGAGTAAGAAAAACAATAATAAATTAAACAAAAAGTAAAACAATAACATACAGCTTATAACAATATAAGCTCAACAGCACCGGAATTGGGTGTTCGGTGGATAATGTTTGCATGAACAATTTTATTTACGCGGACGATATGGTGCTGCTGAGTCATACCATAAGTGCGTTAAGGAGACTGTTGCCATATGTGAAAAGTGTGGCAAAAATCATGGCTTAATATACAACTGCTCAAAAAGCGAATACTTGGTTTTCAAGGCCTCCGGTAAGTGTCCTTCAAGTGTGCCAACAACAACGTTGAATGGAGTGAAGATGAATAGGGTCTACCAGTTTAAATATCTCGGGCATTTTGCTACCGAGGGTCTTGACGACCGAGTGGATATTGAAAGGGGGCGCTGGGCACTGGCGATCAGGACGAGCATGCTGGCCCGTAGATTTGCTTGATGAAGTACTGAAGTCAAAATCTTTACACATAACTAACAGATTTAAAAAGTCATTGCTGATAAATATGACTCTGTTTTAATGAAGGAGTTCAGTAGAATGCATATCAATGGCTAGTTAAATAGATGGAATAGTTGTAAATATTTTTTGAAGAAGACGTTTTATGTATATTATTATTATTATAACTATCATAGTTGTTATAAGCTCTCTACTATACTAACACTCAATGTTATGGATGTCTTATTCTAAAATATTGCGAAGTTATTCCGAAATTTGAATTTGAATTAACACAAATAGTCGGGAGGCGTGAGTCGCACCATGTCCGGCAGCCGGCCTTAGATTCGCCAGTACGTTAACCTTTTGGCCAAAATTCTACATTCATGAATGTCGACAAATATTCGGTTTTAAATCTCACCACACAGGAATAAATTCGCATTTCGATTCGATTTTAACTGCTCGACCCTTCGTACAGTAGGGCGCAGTACGTTTGTGTATTGGTTCGGTCGATGCCTTCTAAAATCAGAATTTCGTTTTTATTCAATACTGTGGTAAAACCTTCTTTGTCACAATGGACTGCCTCTGCACTGTGGTGGTAGAGCACGGTTATTGAATTCACAACGGTTCTGCGTTTCTTCCTTCTCCTAGCAGGTTTATTGGCAGTAGTAACTAGCGATGCGGCGCGCCGCTATACCGCAATGCATGTCTCGCTATACTTGCAGTAAGGAAAGCGACCAAATTTTACGAATTATAATAAAATGACACCCGACGCATAAAAGAAAAGCAAATATTTAAAAGTAAAAAATAATACCTATCACTGAAACATCAAATTCGGTGGATTAAAATTTTTAAACTTAATGCCCTTTCATTTGATACCCTACTTGAATATACATGAATATATTCGATTCCTCATCCCCACTTTCATCCCCATATCTAAGAACCACCGCTAGAAAATCTCATTTCGCGCCACGCGACGTACGTTCACATTAGAGGAAAGTAGTGGCATCGTTACTAAAACCGCGTCACGCAAAAACGTAAAATAGGACATAATAGGACACCTTCGTCCTATGACAATTTTCTGAAATACCGCAATTTGGTGTTCGACATCTTTGTTTCGTCACATTCGTTTTAAGTGGTTATTATTTTAAGTTTCGGTATACAATACCTTGTCGCTATCCTGTCTGCTTAGACAAGATAACTTCGAGAATGGGATTTTTTTCTTGGGAGACATCTTTCTGCGTTACCTAAAATAACAATTTGGTGTAAGTTCTCTAGATATCTAATACAACACTACTATTTAATGCCTATTAACGAGTATATCATAAGTAGAATGAAACAGAACGTATGCCAATTAAATTGATTTAATTATTTTTACAATGGGCATTGCGATTGCTAGTAAAGAAAATATTCCGAGTTTCACCGCGAATATTTATTCAGAATGTTTGTGTGATTTAGATTTCTTTAGTTGTAGTAACTGGAACTAAGGATAATTTGATAGATTATTGAAAACGGTTGTAGATTCGCGTTCGTAACTGAGAAGGCGGTTCGTTTACTGCCGACGGCGCCGAGGCGCGTAGCGTGTCGTCACTGCCAAAGGGCGCCGAGTCGCGCGGTTTCCGAAGGGCGCCGAGCCGCCTCGCGCATCATCCAAACGAACAAAACGAGCCAACCCGAATCGTGCCCGAATACGCGTCGATAAGTGTGACCAATCAATACTTCACGGGTTCAAGGCTAGCCCCTTTTACGCCTTTTCGCGAAAATTCCATCCGCGATGATACAAAAAAAATAATCTTCGTTTTAGTAAACCGCAAACGCACTTGCAACTCCTAATTATTCCAGGTTTTTGTTACAATAGCATCCTAGTTTCCAGTTTTTTCAGATTTTATTATAACGTCACAATTCACTGTTACTACCAAACCCTGGTATATAATTAAAACCTTTTACGGTGAAGCAATTTCCGCTACATTTATTTTTATATCAAATTAAAAGAACGATTTACAATCTTTAAAAAATTCAGTATTAGTTTAGTGAAAGTTCATAATCCACCATTTTGCATTAAAAGATGAAAAATATTAATTATATGATTTCATAACGTTAACAATTTCTGAAACATCACGCATTATAGAACCCAAGTTGTACTACAGCATAAAGCTTTATGTAATTTTATAATTATGAGGGACCTTTTTGTAAAAAGCACGAAAGGTACTACTTAACTCACATACTCGTTAGAATATGATTTCACCATTTTGCCATATTAACTTTATCTACGCAGCCATTTTAGATCCCTATTACCTAAAACGCAGTTAGTAATTGGCACACGTGTCGAAATATTAGTAAATATTTATTGGAAAACCTAAACAATAAACATATATAAACATGTAATTAACTGAATATGAAAATAGCAAAGGAAACAAATTACTAACCCGAAAATTTTCAACACACTGGCTTTCTTTTGAGAAGGCTTTACTCGTACTGAATGCCTGGCTGAAAGCTGCAGAAGTCGGCGTTGTATCACCCCACGCGTTTTTACGCCGACAGGTATTGATTTTTGCATCCCGAAATCTACGGTTCTTATTGTTTTAGTTCTTTATAGCTCAGGTATTGTTATTCTTTCAGGTAAAGGATTGTTTTAATTAAGAATCCAATTAAATTGCCTTAAGCATTTTTATTAATATTTCGTTTTATCTAAATGGTGCCAATGGCAATGGCAAAAATTGATATTCGGATAAAATAGTTTTTAATACGTACTTGTCTACTTAATATTTATAGTTTAACGCTCGAATTATATAAAGTATATCTGTAGCAGACATAAATTGAATAAAAACGCGTTGTTCTTTGAGAATGAGTCACGAAGTAGCATTTCGTTCAGTTAAATGCGCCATGCGTCTTGTACTTTGTATAATTGAATTAAAATATATGAAAATTTTTGTATTATGTGAATATCTCTACGTTATTTATACTGTTACACTACTGTCGCTATCGTAATGCGTGCAAACTTGTCTTTTTGACGCATGTTTTCCTAATCCGAGTGTCCGAGGGTGTGGCTTGAACTTTTTCTTACGACTATAACGAAGGGTGTATATCGTATACTAAAATGTAGGTTTTTAAGAAGCCGAAGAAGCATACAGTCTGGC
This sequence comes from Abrostola tripartita, assembly GCA_905340225.1. NCBI lineage: Eukaryota > Metazoa > Arthropoda > Insecta > Lepidoptera > Noctuidae > Abrostola > Abrostola tripartita. Next base: position 5,234,397 of record HG996486.1, read on the forward strand.
ATTTTAAAAACGATTTACATTCAGGTAATACGACACATGGTTGCGAATAAATAATTATTAAATGAAGCCAGTGAAGTACAGAAACATATGAAGCAAAGAACAAATGAAGCACAGAAGCTTTACTAAGAACTAAGGCTATTAAAGCTTAGGTATTCATCTGGATAGCTTAATATTGGAGTCTTTAATTATATTTGCTTCCTCGTTCGTAGATGTTGGCTAGTTTTCAGTCATTATATGCGTTAGAAATATTGTAAAACCGCTAATAAATAAAACAGTAAGTGCGTTTATTGAATGTATTTAATAAACCCAACGAACACATCAATAATGCCATTCTTTACTGTGATATCGTACTCCAACTTACGGTCAACTTACCGTACTCCATTGCGGTGATAAAAAGATGGTGGCCTCTCAAACAGCTACTCACCTCATTTAAAACCATCTAGTAAAATATAAGCACTTCTAAAGATTTACCGCATACATACAACCTTTGTCCATATGCATTAATTGAACGTAGAAATAGTGGGTATGTTAGTGTGTATGAATAAATATCAGTTTATTGCTACATAATAGCAATTCTTCCTTGATCGCTGAATATGGTTAGGTTTTTCAAGCAATAAAAAATCATAAATTCGCCTGTATCCCAGGTGTACAGATGTGAACTACTTAATGAACAATGTGCATACACGTTCTGTTAAATAAAATCCAGTTTTCTGACGAACTCTAGCCAACGGACGGATGTTATACGAACGAAATATTTAATATACACATTAAAACGTAGACGACAAAAGTAAAACAACAATGATTTCGTATGAAAAACCTACGTGTTCTTGCATCTGTAGCCAGTAGCCTTCTGGACTTAGGTAAGGAAAGGACCACCAATCAAGAGATTCCATTTCTTCATTGTAATTTACAGTTCGTTCTAAGAATATTTTATAATATGAATACCATCTTACCGTTTCGGTGTCAGATATTTCGTGGTACTCGTGAACTTCGTCGGTCTTGTACGCCGCGCCGTTGTCAACCTTGTAGGATCTGCCGAGCGTTGCACATCTCACCTGAAGACAGACATCTAACGTAGGCATTTTTGAATACATGAACAAAACACCTATCAAGAAATAATAGATATAATAGGTGTTTTTATAAATTATATTAACAATAGGTAATTAACAGTAGGAATAGGTTCTAAATCCTAATCGTTGTAAAACCAATAACTGCCTCCTAAAAGTAAAGTATCTCACCATGTTAAACATTAAGTTTCTAATATTATCAATATGTCAAGGACATGAAAAGAGGCTTGGAACAATGATAGACATGAGCAAGACATAACCAGCGACCTCTGTAGATCCATCGTGTCTGTCTCCCAACTAAACTACCGTGTCGTTTTGATGGTCTTATCAAGTTTTAAGTTCCCTTATGTTTTATTTTTCATAAAGGAGACATCTGTAAGTTATGTGTTATTACCAATTTACTGTTATATAACTTTGCAAAACCACTGAAACAGAAACCAATGTCGTATTTAAGTTTTTAACGTTTATGGTCATTTCATAAGCATATATTATAACTTAATATCGGCACAATCAACAACACAGTAACTGTAGCACGATTGGAAGAGCAGTCGATTCGGTTCTTTGGTGCTCGTGGTTTCAAGTGCTACCGCTCTTGTCTATTATTTATTAGTATTGAAACAAAGAGAAATTATTGAACATTATTATTTTTTACTAAAGCAACACGATGGATTCGCTTTATATAAATTATGTGAATGGGCTCAGAAATTAAGTTTAGTGATATAATATATTGGAGACTCGACAAGCAATTATGACATAACGATAGTAGCGTTATTGGTTAGCGTTAGCAAGTGATGTTGTTAATACAAAACATATTTCATCTGTTGTGTAAATACCTTACTAAGAATACTTTTGCTGGTTGTGGGCTCCGATATCGTTCTTTGGTTTGTTCTCCGCAAACTTCTTGTCGTGATGTCACCTTTTAACAGAAATACATAACCATTTAAGGGCAGCCATCTCTTGCTTTTGTAAATAAAAAAATATAATAATATATAATTATATTGATGAAGCTTTTAAATTGCGACATATATTGAGAGCTGGGAAAATCATCATCGTGTTGAGTAACGCGATAATCACTATTTATATTTTCTATTAAATAAATCAGTAAATCTACGTTTTGCTTCGTTATTTCTTAGTGCACACAATCAATTGAATCCAATGATGTTGTGAAGGATTGTTCGGTGTTCGGTAACCTTATATAACTTAGAAAAGGCGGAACGCGCTGGTGCGTCACGTCTGTATTTGTCTAGGCAAAGGTTTCACATTGATCACATACAACTCACTCATGATATTTAATGGGGTAGCAAGCTTAATGTTAACAATATTAGTCAGTGGTGTATAACTAATAACTAAGAAATTACTACATAAATGTTATATTTACATTAGCCTGGGTTTCGACCCGTTTGACATGTGTCTAATTAAATTAATCCGATCTGTAAACTTCAGAGCCCTTACACTCTTATGTACACATCATACATCTACCGTACTAAGCGCAAGCACGCGTCGGTTGAAATTCTATTATCTTAATACTTATAAGAGTCCAATTCTGATTTACTTATGTAAAACCGTGCTCGTAACTTTGTTTGTAAGGGACACTAACTCTCTCCGTTCAAAGTGAATACTTTACTATGCCTACCACTAAAAAACGAATATATTATTCATAACAATACTTACAGGATAAGTCAATTTCATCACAGTCTGGCCGATTTTCGGGTGCTGAGAGTTTGTTTGATGCAAGCATGGGGTACGGCGTCGTGCCCGATGCCCCAGTGAGGTGCGACGGTGAGTTCGGGTTTATGAGCGGCATCTGCTCCAAGTCTTCCGAAGGTTTGTACGGAGTCACGATTTGACGAGGAGGCTGCCGTAAAATTAACCATTAGACAAATTATACGTTTCTTTTCAACAAAATGTTGTTTTACTATTATAACTCTCGTGATATCCCTATTATTTTCTGGATTTCTTACGTACTTATTCACTCGATTAATTTCGGATTTAAACTGAGCCCTTATTCATGAACTGGTGATACGGCGAGGTAGCCGTGTCACTAGCTTTTTGGTACCTATTAATCCCGTGAGTCGGATGCGCAATATGGACTTTATTTTACTCGCTCACTTAATTGATTGAAAATATAATTTACCGTATACTTAGTTTCCATTCACCAATATACACAAAAGCTTAAAATAATAATGAAAATGTATGTGCAATTGTGTAAGGTATGATGATAAGCATAATATTATGATCATGTGATAACGTAGTTGACACAGCCTGTCGTAAACAATGTAACTGAGTAATACGTAAAAAGGTAATGTAATTTGTATCATTTACGGAGGCTAACGAACCTTTCCGCCAGTACTTACGCATCCACCGGGGTCCAAGAAGGATATGTCTCCGAAGTAAGCTCCGTCGAGGCCCACGTGTCCTGTATGTTTGACGTCTCCTTGCGGGCTGGATATCATGCTGCGCTGTATCGTCCTCTTGCCCGTGTACGTGTGCCGTTTGACATCAGAACGCAGCAGGGACGTACGGATCGACCGCGCCGAGTGACGGATCGGATGTGGTGATAACGTACCCGTTACGTGACATACATTTTTCTGAATTGAACATATGAGTGATGGAAGCGTAATGTTGTTACACTTAATTTGTAGCATTGATTTTGAAGAAGATTTACTCTCAGCATTTGACTTAGGATAATGACTGCACCCATGATGTAGTGAGTGAAAAGTAAAGTAAAGAAATGTAAAACACATATGATTTAACGTTTTCAGTGCTAGAAAGTGTTCATCAATACACTTGTATGTGTCTGTGGTCGTAAAAACGTACAAATTATTTCTAGCACTGAAATCTGAGTAGTAGTAGTCAAACCCAAAAAGTATAATTTTATTCGACAAAATTAATCAAAGAAATTTCACGCAAAGATCAGTAACAAGTTAACACAATGAGAAAGAAAACAGTTGTGGTACTCACCTCTGGTATGTATGGTTTCGTATGGGTCGGGTCAAACATACCACAAGCGCCGCCGGGCAGTACTCCATACCACAGTGGAAATTTCGTCATATTCCTGAAACGCAGTTACGTATAAATAATTACTTAATCACAAACCGGTACTATATTCATCATCAGCAGTCATCGAGGGGCTCGTAGCGAGGTTAAGCCGTGCTCGCCGCGGTCAGTCTTGTGATGGGTTACCGTTTTCACATGTCGAGACCCCTCCGTACTTCGGAAGGCACGTTAAGCCGTGGTTCAGCGCCTGATCACTCTCCGGTCGTGTCGGTCTACCGTCCCATCGGACTTTGAGAGAGAGGGAATAGGAAGTGCACCTGTGTTTGCGCGCATACTTGTGCACTATAATATCTCCTGCGTAGCTGGCTAGTCTCAGATGAGATCGGCCGCCGTGACCGAAATTCGGTCAGAATTACATAATTATTTATTACTATATTCATGGCGAAAAAACGATATTTGTAGATCGTGTTATAGAACTTGGGTTTCGCAAAATTTTAAGTTGACTTATATGCACAGAATACATTGTGCGCACCCGCCTATAGGTACGTAAAGCACGAACTAATATGAAGTAACCCGTGCTTAACGTACGGCTCCTAACCGTGGACTGACAGGATCGGTTCACTTTTTTTTTTATTGGTTAACAATGGGGGCAGATGGTGTTTAGCCTTTTAAAAAAAGTAAACGATACAGTAGGGTGCCAAATTGTTAGTACACTGCAGGTATTCATTTTTTTTCTTTTTTGTAATTGTGAATTGGTGGATTGTGAATGGTTTTATGAAAGACTTCAGTCAAACTTTGTCTGCGCCGAAGTATGCTCTGAAAACAGACTATTCATAAAATTAATTCATGCCACAGTATCATGTGTGGACATTTCTTGGTGATTGTTTAGTCTTGTTTACTTACAATGACTCTTGATGGGGCCTATATCATAAGTTCATATTTTATGTAGGACTTTCATCTTAACTTTAGGTAAATACTTATGATTCCTTAAGTATGGTACATGTTCAAATAATTTAAATGAGACATTACAAAAATTGTCTGTAATGGAGAATGTGCAAATTAGAATGGGCGCTTCCCAAACTGTATCAAGTTGTGACATCATTATGTCAATTTTAAAGGTTATAATAATAGCTTCATTTTATTGTATGCCACCAACATTGACAATAGTGCAGGTAAAGAACCATAGATTTTAAATACTAAGAAGAATTATGACTTTAAATTGATAAAGGAGATTTGAAAAATGATGGACACGAGCGGGATTCGAACCCGCGACCTTCGCCGATCCGTGGCGCTGCTCTAACCAACTGAGCCACCGTGTCGCTGCTCGCATCCATCGAATTTCAAGTTCCCTTTTAGTATTTACGTCTTAAGGGTGACGTCAGGTATTATCTGTTGGAATCTATGATTACCAACTCAGTGTTATACCTTTACAGCTATAAATCACTGAAACGATAATACCAACCCAAATTTATATTAGCATGGGCAACATGCTAAAATGGCACCAAAAGTCATAAGAATTATGACTGTTTTTCTCTTTGATTTATCTGGATGATATGTTCACTTATGTTATGGACTTACCTACTTTTATACATACTTTTGTGTTTGTTACAGTTAAAACTTATTACCGGCGAAAAGTGAGATAAACTACCAGATTAGTGGAATGTATTTTATTAAAACTGTTCGCCTGGAGCACGTTTTACTTAAATAATTTTATTTGTACACACGCCTGAAGTAAACAGTACATAATAGCTGTAGAAAATTGTCATATCTAGAAGTTTGCACACAAAGAGACGAAAACCCAAAAAAAATAGGATTTTTTAGAAAAATTACTTGAAAAATAAAACTCCTTTCGGGTGTAACGTCATATTGTGAAGTTTCCGTACAAAAATGCATGGCAACTACTTTCGAAACTTTACAATTGGCAACCTACTGTATAACTGATGATACAGCTGCTGCAAGAACTGTTTATTTGTTACAGATAGGGATCAAAAACTGGTTCTGATTGTTATAATGAACAAAGAAAGGAATTACAAAATCAATATCAAAATGGAATTTGTATAGCAACGAATTTTTATATAGAATCTGTACGTAAGAACCGTGTAAATTCAATTTTGCAAATACAATATTTGTTCTTAGGGTGCTTGCCCATTTACATTACACAAAACACCGAGTGGAGCGTTCAAAATTCACATAAAGGATTACACAACAACAATAGTTCTTTTGTTGGTTTGAATTGCTACTTCATGCGTATAATACATGTATTGAGATCTCTATGATATGACGACTTAACAATGTATCATGGTTTTTTATGTTAATTCAATGTCTCTATATTTTTTGGGTAATCTGTGGTACTTATCAGAATCAGATCAGGGATCGAGTGAATTGAACCAGGTACATAAATTACGTATTATTTACTGTGATTTTGGCAAGCGAGATAAGTACGGTTACTTAAAAGGTTATCTTCAAATTCCGTTTTTAATTTGAATGTAAGCATGGGCAACATGCCTAATGATATTAAAATCTTGTTAATAAGGTTATATTTTGAAGTATATAGGGTGAAATTTAGCACATATGTGTAGGCAAAACCAAGGAGGACTTTACAAAGTTTGCATTTGCTAACAATTATATCGAGCATAGCAACAATAACCAGCGGTATACGCACGCTTATAAGTTGAATGTAAAACATCAATGATCCAGAATCATCTATTGGAGAGTTATCATCAGTACAAATCGTAGGCCCCTCGTATTTGTTGCATAACTTGTGTAAAGAATTTAATCGAATGGAAGAAAGGCTGCCGCCCTATGCCATTTGCTGTACCTGTGACCGTTGGACCGAACCAAAAGATCACTTTTCGGATTGCTATATTTGTCTAACAGACATGAAAAGTAACAATTTCAAGAAAAAGCACTCTTGATTTACTTTAAGCTAAACGACCAGCACTTCACAGTGAAAATGTGCCTATAGGTACCAGTGATATCTGCGTCCGTTGAGAGTAAACCGCCTTTAACTTCAAGCCTATTGCTGAGCGTTAATTACGACGATGACGCTAAGTTTGAAGAAATCGCAACCAAATCACATTTGGTAACTCAAGAAGACCTAAACGACTTAGTTCGTGCGTTTTGACAAATAGCAGTCAGAACTTTTAAGAATGATGTTGCAAATTTGATGTATGAGTTTGATGGTATTCGTATTTTTATGCAATTACTTTTTTGTTTTTTTTTTTATAATTTCTATTTAGACTTTAAAATATTATTTAATTATTATTGAAAACTTCCGTTACACCAATAATAATTTATGTTTTATTATACTTTATAGGTGTACAGACTATAAGTAAGATGACGTATTTTACGAGTCTTAAAGCGTCTGGCGGAAATAACTGCTGAAGGGACGTGTCTGGCAGTATTTATTATTAATTACTAACAGAATTATTTATCACATACGTAAAAATCAGCACACAGGATTAAAGAAAAGTGAGTAATGTTTTCACATACCATTAGCACCGGGTACCTGTAAATTGGCCATCGCAGTGTGTTATGAAGCTTTTTTTCGGACATGGTCTTTTTATTACAATAACGCATAGATATATTCATAATATATCACGTAAGGGTAGAACCCTCGAGTGCTAATTTCTTTAGGTAACGAAATTATTTTATTCGAAAATCGTGAAATATCAATCCGGATAATATTAAAATTATAAGCTACGAGGAAGAAAAAAAAAATTTAAAATAAAATACATAAATAGTTAAAAAAATCTTCTAATGCTTCACATTTTAGAGGTGTCGTCGACCTTGTAACTCCACTTGTTAGAACAAGAAATACAATGATTTTTTGATTTTTCGTTTTTATTTATTTCCTCCGTAAAGCCACCGTATTTGAAATTTCTTTTTCAAGGAAATTATGATGTTGTATTTATTTACTTATGATAAAAAAATCACGACCAAATCGCGTGGCTTCTAGGAGTTATGGACAATATTTTTTTCTTGTCAGGGTTATCACTTTTTGTGGTTTTTGCTATACGGTTAGAAATAAGATGAGTCCACTTATAAATTTAAAAATAACTATCTGTATCGTTTCCCAAGCGAAATTTTACTAACCGACTTAAAAAAACGAGGAAGTTTTATGTTCGACATGGGATTTTAGCAAAAGCCTTACGAGGGTGGACCCCTTCCCATACCACAAATATCGTATCACTGTAATCGGAGTAAAATTACGCCATATATTATTCAACCCCGGTTGTAGTTATTTCTTATATTAATTTTGTGTATATGTTACGGCCATTTTCATTAAAGTCTTCTTTAAAACTTAAGAAAGTTTTTAGTACTTCCTGTTTATAATCATCGTCTTTCTAGGAAATGTGAATACGCTTTAGAAATTGAGCTTCGATTTGAGTTCGAAACTAGTTTGGCAATCCAAAATGTATCAAAAATGTTAATGCCTCACCAGACCAGTTTCATAATAAACACTATTTAACAACAAATAAAACAAACTTCGCAACTCAACAAAATTTGAATAACTCACTAACTTTTGTTTTGCACTTAGTGCCACTTTTACGTGTTCGTTGCCAACAGGTGTATTAATGACAAAACTTCTAAACTAATCCGTCATCTGATATTATTTTACTTAGTGATAACCCCCTAACGAAGAAAAATCCGGATATTGATAAAACAGGCTGCAGTGTCTAGAAGCCACACGATATCGAGTTGTTTTTTAAGGAAAAGTAGAAAAAAAAAAGATCTTTATTTTCGTATAGATAAGTTTTTCAAATAAGGTCACTCACATGAAGAAAAAAATTAAAAAGGAAAAATAAAAATATATATTTAATTCTTGTTTAATAGGAGATACAAGTTTATTGGCAGCTCTTGAAGTATAAAAGGTACTTTAGAACCAGTTATGTTATTTAATAGTGCTTATTTATTTTCAGCATAGGATTTTTTTTATAAATTATGTACAAAAAAATATAAAGGAGAATGGGCATTTTGTCCCCACCTTGTATCAAGTTGTGACATACATAATTTTAAAGGTCTTAACAATAGCTTTAGTTTATTGTATGTCACCAACATTGACACTTGTGTAAGGAATTAACTATGACTGTTTTTCTTTTCGGTTTCGGTTTAAAGAAATTTATTTCTCATAAGAACAATACAGTCCACTTATAATGAGATACAATGTTTTCAAAGTATGTTAAAACAATTCAATAGTAGTTACCTCCAGAGTATTAGAAGTTATAATGTACTAACATATTTCTGAAGTTTATTTTTAAATGCATTAACGTTATCACATTCTTTTATATCATCCGGCAGTCTATTGAACAGCTGTGCTCCTTCGAACAATATAGTTTTTTTACCGTAATTAGTGCGTACGCGGATAACTTCCAGTTTGTTTTTATTTCCCAAATTATGTGACATTGTTCTTTTCTTAATTTGTATGTTAGTTTAAATTGAGTTTGTTGTTATATTTTTAACAAGAATGCAAGTGTAGTAAATGTATAGCTGTCTAATATTTAATAACTTTGTTTCCTCGTACACGGTCTTTGTAGGTGTGAGGTAATTATAACGGAAAAGAATTTTAATGATTTTATTTTGTACTCTTTGAAGTGGATTTAAATTAGTTACCGCTGCTGATACCCCATATCTCAACTAAATATTCTAAATGCGATTTAACTAACGAGTTATAGATTAAGGTGCGCACTTTATTTGGAATACAGTTTGCTACTTTCCGTAATGCTCCTGTTAAAGATGTTAGTTTGTTTGAGGTGGTCAATGTGTAATTTCCAAGTTAGTTTTTCGTCTACCCTTAATCCAAGATATATTTCATTGTTTGACCGTTTTATAGATTCGTTATTTATTTTAAGAGGTGAGAAATCCGGTATATGTTTATTTTTAGTTGTAAAAATCATGAATGAGGTTTTGGATTTATTTAGCACATCATCTATATAAATAATGTACCTATTTACTTTTATACATATGTTACAGGCAACATTTATACCAGTTGAAGAGTATGTTGAACTGCAAGAACAGTCGAATGTATTCTTGACTAAAACCGTTGATCTGGTCTGGTACTTCTGATTAACATATCGAGAAACTTCCATTTGACAAATGCCTGCAGGTACCGGTATTATGTAGGCTATTTATTGCTGGCATACATGCAAATAACAGTAATTCTCGATATCGACCACTGTAAAATACAAACCAAAAAATATCTTCTGACACTAGACTATGACGCTACGGAAGAACTAATTAAATCACAACCTATCTAAGTCAAATCAATTCTAAATTTATTGATACTTAAATATTTAGTATATTATTGAATTATTCTATATATCCAATCCCTTTTAATATATTTATATAATATATAGTTGTATTATTTATATATACATATTTGTTTTACTACCTTATAAAATTCATTTCATGTTCTCTCCATAATCCCATGTCACACTTATTATACATATACCTCATACCCTTAGTTTGTTTTATAAATAAGTTACCCTTAATTAGTTTTATATAATGTTACTGCAAGCAACTTCAGTACTGATGTAACTACATCATTATAATATTGTGTATCTTTAACGGCGGGATGGATGACTCCCATAACAAAGGATTTTCCTAGCATGGGGGTCATTGATCAACTTTTAGTAACTATTGTAATGATAAATAACCATTATTATTATTTCCTTTATTTAAAACATTTTGCTTATAAATTACATTTTTAAATATCTACTGCCTCGTTGGTCTAGTGGTCGCTAACCGCGACTGCTGAGCAAGAGGTCCTGGGTTCAAATCCCGGGTCGAGCAAAGTGTTACTGAGTTTTCCATTAGGTAATTCTCAGTAGCAGCACGGAGTCTGGATTTGTGCCCGGTTGATGGCAATAGGCTCGCCCCCTATTACATTGGGACTTACAACTTAACTGGCGAAATGTGGGTGTACTATATGTTCGCCTCTGCCTACCCCTTCGGGGAATACAGGCGTGATGTTATGTTATGTTTTAAATATCTATATAAAAATACAATATTTAAAAATATAAAAAATAGAGGACAGCCAGCAGCGGAAACAGGGTCCAAGCTACCGGTGGTTAGGGCTCCAGACAGAGGAACCTCCTCACAATGCGTGCCGTGTCGAGGAGTACCGCTTTCTGCATCAAGCCCATGATCCAACCGCCTAATGTGAGTCTCTTCAGGTGTTGGTCGAGACTCTTGGCCATGAGACCATTGGCCGAAACGACTATCGGTACAATGATTGCTGAGTCCACCCTCCACAATCATTGCGCGGCGGTCTAATCGATCTATCACCACTATATCAGGCTTATTGGCAACAATAGTCCTGTCAGAACTGGGTCAGGGACATACCTATAGTATGGCATCTCAGAATCCACCAGTTTGTATTTTAAAGCAAGTTGCTGGTGAATAATCCTGGCCACTTGGTTATGTCTGTCTATGTGCAAGTATTCGCCGTTAGCAAGACGAGAACAACCAGACATAATATGTCTTAAGGATTCACCCGGGCGGTGACATGCCCGACATATGTCAACCGTGCCATCCTTTAAGATATATTTCCGGTAATTGTTCGTCATGATAACTTCATCCATAATTGCACAGACAAACCCTTCGGTTTCTCCAAAGAGATAACCGAAGCGTAGCCAGGAGACGGACGATAGGAGGTCTACATTGGGCCCATGAAGAGCTTTATTATTATTATTATTTTATTTTAATTTAACGTACTGAAGACCAACGATTTTGGTCACAAATACTTTTCACTGTTCTGATGGTGTAATAGACTTTTCGCCGGCAGTAAGTTATGACTATCACATATACAAAAGAAAGTAAGTCCATTACATAAGTAAACATAATATTGTCCAGATAAATTAAAAAGAAAAACAGTCATAGTTCTTTCCCTGCACAACTGTTAATGTTGGTGTCATCATAAGTCCTTTAAATGACATATGTCACAACTTGATACAGCCTGGGGACAGCGCCCATACTAAAATGCCCATTCTCCTTTTCAAGAATTTATTTCTCATCACCTAAGTATATATGACACTCAAGGGTTCTACTCTAACGTTTTAAATGTATGGCTTCATAATACACTGTGCGTCGGTCCAAGCTAGCAGGTATGCGTAATTGCGTACTTTTGTAGTAGATACTAATACTAGTCTATCGTTCACATTTTGTCTGACAGGGAATAAGTAAGGTCAGAGTCTGGGCCCTGGGATCTTGGACTATAAGTGTCCATGTGCACGAAAAAGTCCGGATTTTGTTGCCCAGTGTAATGGATAGTTTTCCTGCTAAGGCCTTTAGAAGGGCAGCTTAGTTTGCCCTGAAATAAGTCTAGGAACTGTGGTATTTTACTTATTTATTTAGGACTTATACAGTTTTTTCTTATCAAAAATGAAATATGCAGCACTAGGTGTTTTCCTGTTAGCTGTTTATCTATTTAAGTCCCCAGAGCAAATACAAAACGAATGAAGGTCAAACACAAACAAGGAAATATAAATGCATAGAAACTTACTCTTTTCCTAAGACTGTTATAATTTGTCCTGATTTGTACTCTAGCATACTGTTACGCCTGCCATCTTCTGGCTTTTGGAAGTTCACTGTCGCCTGAACCTAAAACATTATTTTTAACAATGAAAAGCGCTTTAGTAAAAAGGTTGTTTAAATACGTTTTAATAAAAATGCTGCTATTATAGTTTTTTTATCGTTATTATATAAATGTTAAGTTTTTATGTATTTAATTTGCTTCCCTATATTTATTTAGAATACATTTAGAATATTTATTAAAAACACAATGGGTAAAATACAGTCATCATAAATCTTAAAATAACATAGGTAAAGGAATGTTCGGTCAGTATAAGCTTACATTTACAAGGCACAAGGTACCTATGAAGGTAATATGTTCTCAAAGCGATCAAATTTTATTAACGAATTTAATCTCGTTGAGAACGTAACGTAACTCATAGAGCAGCAAATTAAATTCATAAAAATAAGGTTCAAACTTAATTTCAATATGAACAAGTTTATACATCATTCTAGCGCCTTTGTATGAGGTTAATGCTTGAATAATATTTATTAAAATAATAATCTCTAAATTGCCGTATTTTTCAATAGCTATTTTGATAAATGTCATAAAAATATATAAATGATAAATTGCGCAAACTATACCTGTCCCGGCCGAATGCTTCGTAATTTAGGGCCTAAATCTTTAAACTTCGGTCTATTGTTGAAATCGTGTGCCCAGCATTCCAGCATTGTTGTGTAGTATGCTTCAGGACAACATTCCGGTCGCTCCAATCTCTGGTAAACCGAACAATTAATAGCAATTATCTATGTAAATAAGAAAACAATTTCCGCATTATGTAAGATCATTAGGTACTTGAGAATGGCTCGACCTTGATGGGCAGGTTGGATATTTAGTAGAAACCTACGTAGGTTGGGTTGTATGCTAGTGCTATATGGTATGCTATATGGTAAAGAAGGTAAGTAGTGCAGTTTGGTATAGTAGAGGTAGATAGGTACACACTAAGGCCTAATTTATACACAGTTTTAGTCAAAATGAATAAATGATTTATTTCTGTAAATAGGTTTTCACAAACACTTTTACACGTCAGATTTCAATCAACAAGAAACTATGGCGTCGATGGCAACGGCATTTCCTAACAGCCCCCTTAGACAAGTGGTAAAAAGCTGGACGATTAGAATGATAAATGTATGGGGATGACATAATGTTTCGACTATGTAATCGATGACATATTTCAATCCCATACATTTTTCATTCTATTCGATTTCTATTCGTCAAGCGTTTTGCCACTTGTCTAAGGGGGCTGACTACCTATGAGAAGCTATGCCGAAACAAACTCAGGGGTCAATGTCTCTTTTAAAGTCCAGACAAACGTAAGTTTGTGTGAGAACAATGTAGGTCGTCCATCATCGAAAGTCATCATCAATCAAACATCCATCAACACAATAATAAAACGTGATATTTAATACACGACCGACATTGTAGTGGACACGTAGAAGAATCACCAGATTTGTATCTACTAACATTCAGCTTTTAATATTAGGCTATGTTATTGTAATCACTCCTTATAGTCATGTGAAACACGCTATGTTGACTAAGAAATTAGTTGTCGACAATAGGTTACTAGGTACAAAGTGCAAGGATATGAAAGAGTTAAAGCCCACCTGGAAATTAGGCGAGTCTATGGCCTCAAGTATCTGTTGTCCAGAGAAAGCCGCCCAAGGTTGGAAGCCGTAAGTGAACATTTCCCACAAGCATACTCCGAACGCCCATACGTCACTTGCTGACGTAAAACGAAGAAATAAAATGCACTCCGGGGCACACCTGTAAAACGATGCAAACTTTACGTAACACTTACCCTCCTACTTATAAACGAATATAACGTAACATCACGCCTGTATTCTCCGAAGGTGTAGGCAGAGGTGCACATATAGGACACCCATATTTCGCCAGTTATGTAATAGGGGGCGAGCCTATTGCCATAAACCGAGCACAAATACAGAGTCTGTGCTGCTCAATTACTTAGTGGAAAAACCTAGTAAGCCAGGAATTTAAACCCAGGTCCTAATACTCAGCAGTCGCGTTCAGCTATCACTAAACCAACGAGCCAACAGTCTTTTAATTAAAACATTATGTCAAACTCTATTGTTTGACGTGAAAACAATGATGTGATAAGTAGATAATAATATCTCAATTAAATTATAATTTATTCAATGGTTTTACATTGTCAATTTTCATAAGCAAGGGGGTTACTTTCTAAGATTAACATGAACAATATGCTTGCGTTTACAGTCGCAAATTAATGTACAAAAGCGGTCGTAACAAAATATTTTACTTTACAGGAGTTTCTACATATTAGTCGCATGCAGGAGCGAAAACATTTAAGCGCAAAGCAATCGACTCATGGTACTTTGTACTTGTACATGTAACTGAGTAAGCGCCTGTTTTGCCATCAACAAGTAAAGTGTTAAGTAGTAAGTAGTTCTTCTTCTTATCGTATGGTTGATGAACAACCTGGTGTCAGAGTTTAAACCGCCTGTAGGCCTCTGACGTGGCTTTACACACCGTTGAAAATTCCCTCAGGTGTGCTGGTTTCCTCACGATGTTTTCCTTCACCGTTTTTAGCAATTGATAACTAATTTAAAGTACGCACATGAATTCGAAAAGACATTGGTGCGTGCCGGATTTTGAACTTGCGACCTTTGAGTTGGCAGTTCAACGATCATACCACTCGGCTATCAGTGCTTGTAGCGTAGCATTAATCAAGCTTGATTGATGATACAAGTAAAGTGTTGAATTGTTACTGTAGTAATACATTACTTGTAGATGGTAAAACAGGCCCTAATTGTAATTAGCCAATTCAAATTTAAATGCATTGAGAAACATTCACTAACAAATAAAGACGTTGACATCAAAAAATAAAGGAAGTATATAATAAAGATGGTACCAAAGTAGGTATACATCATGCTAGTATTTCCAGCTTACCCAGCTTTCGCAAGTTATGTAGTAGAAGGCAAACTTAAAACTCAGTGCTGCTACCGAGAGTTATCAAAAGGACACACTCAACAACACTTTGCCCGGCCCGGGAATCGAACCCACTCGGCAGTCACGGTAATGACCACAAGACCAACAGGACAGTTAATAAAAAATAAAAAAATTATGATTAGTACTTTTAAGATAAGGACAAGCTAGAGCAGGGTGGGGTCTACTAGCAACTTAAAGACGCACAGGATTGAACACTAAAATCAGTATATCAACAAAACAACTGCATACTTATAAACTTACAATATACATTTACTACAAGTAGAGGAAATAGAAAACAACAAAAATAAAATTATTTGTTAGGCAAGGCTAGTACACATAATTTACTTTTTAATTTATTGTAAGCAAACACAACATTTCGCCTTTATTCGGAGACGAAGAGGTTGGCGGTTGTTTCTACTTAAACTACACACATTTCACCAATTATGTTTTACATCCCATAAAAATAGGGGCTTTCCTATTATCATTAACAGGGTAAAAATATAGACTCCGTGCTGCTACCGAGAATTTCATAATGGAAAAATCGAATAAAATTTTGCCTGATCCGGGATGCGAACCCAGGACCACACAGGCGGTAACGCTTTGTAGCCACTAGACCATTGAGGCATCCAGTCAGTATTATGTTTTATATTCCGTTTGTATAAAGACATGCAATTATTGTTTAATTTCATACTAGATTTGATTGTTGAACTATATTGTTAGCATATTCAGTATTATAATTCTGCACATTATGATTATCACATAACATACACGCACAGCAAGTCATGCTATTTAAACAACTCCTTTATTACTTGTATTAGTGTATACTTGAGTGCTAATAGTAGCTTATAATCAGAAAATATTGGTTTCGAAGACTAACAAATGACAACGAGTAATAAATTTGCGCAGCTGTCCTATTTAATTAAAGTTTAATGGCTACGGTACTGACTGTACAAGGAACTAGCAGACATACATATATATTAGCATCATGTCCAATAAAACATGTCATATTTGTATAATAAGTTATAACCATCCTATACAAACAATATAAAAAAAAAGAACAAAGCTCAACAATAAAACATATGCACAATAATGTATTCATTAACTTACCATGCCACAGGCAGTTTCAGATTTACATTGTAGTTTGTTTGGTAGTAGTCTTTTCCAACGCCCAATGCTCTAGATAGTCCAAAATCGGAAATTTTTACTCTATCCTTGCTAAATACTAAAATATTCCTTGCCGCCAGGTCTCTGAAATTAGTAAAATCACGCTAATGAGTCTCCGTTTTTAAGTTACCATTAATTTAAAGATGCAAAGGTAGGTAAATGGTAAGGTAAGACCTGTCTATTAAATGCTGATAATTGATGTTCAACAAAACATAGGTAACAATTCAAGAAAAGTTTGAAATTTCCTTATACTTAAGAAATACCTTTAAAAGGATTCCAGGCATAAACTATCAAGGACTTATTCACCACATTAAACACTAACTATGCCATCTTTGTTAACAATAGCTACAGTTCATGGATGCATTTTTGCATAACACATTAGCAACTTACTAGTAAATACAAAGGTTGACCTATTTCCGTCTTTGAAGACGAACAAATTTATTATTCCAAGTGAACAGTAACAGTATGCTATTCTCTGGATGCACCATATTTGCATACTTAGATAAAGTTATTGTAACAATATACGTTTATCTTATACATTGTTTTCGAATCAGCAACATTTATTTTGAGAACATTTGCAGTGCCATGAGTATATGAATGGATTATGAATAAAAGGACACACTATTCTATGCAGAAGTTAAAAGATAAAATCAATATTGCTTACAGGAAGGCAGAGGTGTTTCTCATTATCATAAACTTATGGGTTATCATAAATTTATGGGTTTAATTTGTGTTATTGTATTAGGCATACATATTTAAAAGTATATACATTGTATGTATGTCTATTAGAAATATATGCCCCAAAGGATAAATTGTATAATATGTTTGAATCAAAGCCACAAATCACATTATATTTATGTCTGAAACCCTTGCCTGAATTTAAAAAAATGAAATAGATACACCTAAAATCAAAACTTTTTTTCGATAGATTGACCCAATCTATAGTTTTGAAACAAAACAATAAGATGAAGTATACCTATGAATCAGTCTTTTGCTTTCTAGATAAGTCATGCCATCACAGATCTGCTCTGCAAACTCGCAGAGGTTCGGCACTGGGAAGTTAAGTCGAAGCGACACTTCGCGAAGGCACTCCAAGAGCGAACGTAGAGGAGCCAGCTCCGTCACCTGAAACATGATTTGGTTTCGATATAATTGAATACTAATCTACAATGTTTTCCAAACCGAATTTCAGTCACGGTGGCTTATTACAACTGAGATTAGCCAACTGCGCAGGAAATATTATAGAAGAATAATATAATAAAAGTAGAAGAAATATTATAAAAGGAGAAAAGAAAGAAGAATATATAATCACAATTTCCTCTTTTCGTACAATGGGACAGTAGACCGACAAGGCCGGAGAGAGATCAGAGTAGGACCAACGGCTTAACGTGCCTTTAGAGCACAGGGGGTCTCGACATGTGAAAACGGTCACGTATCCCAAGACTGACCGCTGCGAGCACTGATTGACCTCGCAGATCGGCTGACAAGCGCGGTAGCTTCATAGCTTAATCTATAGGTACTATACTAATATTATAAAGAGGTAAAGCTTGTAAGTTCGAAAGTAAGGGGTAATCTTCGAAACTTTCCATCTAATTTTCAATACGGCCGTGCCGCTTTATTGATAGACTTGGCGGGGGCACTGCCGTGCCCCCAGAAATTCTTTCAGCAATATTATTTAATTTATTTATTTAATAGAATGGCAATCGCCTTTTGCGACCAGACCAACAAGCAACAAGGCAAGATTATCACTTTTAAAAGAGGACTTAATTAATTAGAGATGAGATTTAAGCTACAATAGTTCACTCATACACTTCCATACATACTTTCAAAAAGCAAAGTATTGTTAGAAAAACTTACCAACATCAAGGAGTCTAAATGTAGTACAACACCATATAGTCGCACAATATTAGGGTGCTCAATACTATGCATCACTGCTGCCTCCTTCAAAAACTCAGTTGAGTTTGAGGTCATACGTTCATGTCCAAGACATTTTATAGCTACTTGCAGCTGTTACATGAAAGGTAATAAAAAGTTCATTTTATCTCAAACTTAACAAAAAGCAACGAGATTTTTCTATAGATCATACTTCAAAAAGCAAATGTGCAGTATTCATTGATAAGGATTATAATATTCCAAATAACAAACAGTTAATATTTTATATACTGAAAAGCCATAGCAATACAAGGCTATCTAGCCTTATTATATTTATGATAAGAACAATATGGTAAGGTCGGAGTATTAACTTTAAAGTATATTTTTTTTAATATGCAGAAGACCATATAACATGCATGACATAGACGATAGAAATGATGTTGCTGTAAATACATGTCATATAGAAATACTGCATTTGCACACATTCATATTTTTAATTTACCTGATCTTGATCTTACAATTACTGCAATGCTGGCAGATAAAAACAATGGTCTACAAATTCGTTTTAAAACAGCAACAATCTGTTTAATGCTGTCTTGCTGTACATAATGCTTTATAGATAATTATGAAAACATTATATGTATCTTACTCTTTGATTCCCTGTAGTCCATGTTCCCAGTTGCACCACACCAAACTGACCCATACCAAGTTCTTTGTTTATTGTTATGTCTTCTATAGATATTATGTGCTTAGTTGGTACTTTTACACTGTTTTCAAAAAATAGTTGGGTTTCAAATGGTATTGATGAGGGACCTTGTAAATTCTGAAAAATTAAAAATGAGTAATCATATGTATGTACTGTACTTCAATAAATAAGTAATAAAATGCTTCATGAAATCACCAGCTTCAGAATAATAAAATCCTTATTCTTTCATTCCAAAGCAGTTATCAAAGTACTGCAGGGTATAAAATTATCTTTTCTTAGCTAAGTGGTTGTTACTTTTATTAACATTTAATTGTTCAGACTGAGCTATGGCAAAGGGTGGCTATGTTTAACTTGTATTACTAATGAAAGGCATTTGTGTATGCTCTTACTTCAAAGCAACCACACAATAATATTATTTATAGCATATTTTTTTACTTACCTGGTCTCTTTTTTTATTAGATTTGAGCATTTTTCGTATTTTTGATATATATGGATTGGGAAAGTACTTTGAGTAAATCTTTTTGTAGCGTCTCTGTTCTGGCCTCGACATCCCAATTTGAACTAAGTCCTCAGTCAGAACAAACTTTAGTTGTGATACCTTTGTAATTTTTAATATGTCCCTGAAACAAAATAAAAATGAAATCCATATTGTGTCTCAATCTAGACCATTTTGTTGATTTACATTGTAGTAATTGTTAAATAAGTAGATGATAATCGAAAAGTTATACCCCACCAAAAAAACTTTTACAAAGAGCATTTTTTATTTATTTTATACCACTCATTACTTAATATTCGCTCGAATTATGTTGTCCGTGTTAAATATTTAGCTTCGCTAAATCTGAACAAATATTAATAAGATTTATTCGCAAATGCACAGTTCTATTTGCATAGTCCGCAAGCTTGTAAACAGTAACAGTGAAAGGCAGCAAAGCTCATGATACAATCAAGGCTTCATACTGATGGTTTAAAAAAATGCGGCACCATGTTGTTTATATTTACCTAAACAATTCGTAATACTGCTGTAGTTCTGCTTCTTCTAAAAAATCATTTAAATATTCACTGTCATCAACTCCAGCGGCGGATTCTGGAAAAGCTAAATCACAAAAATTGGTTCTAAGTTAAAACTATGATAATAACTTAAACGAATAGTTTTGTTTACACAACTTACCCATAACGTCGTCGGAAATCTCAAAATAAAGCAAGATATATTAATTTAAATATGAATATTAATAAAAAACCACCAATGTGCAGCACACACACAAAAGTGCCTATTTTGAGACCTAAACTCAAGTAAAGTAAATAGTAAAGTTTATCACGTCACTGACCAATAGTAAAACAAATAGTGTTTGACACCAACTACATAGTGAATTAGAGATTCGAGTACTCGACTAAAGAAAATAAAAAAAATGTATAATAGTCGGATCCATAATAAAAAGGAGTGTTCACACTGGTATTAAATTACATGGTATTTATGTTACACATTGAGCAATGAGAAAATTTAGTCTGGTAAGCCACATATGTGCTCACTATAAGCGCTAAAGCAAATGGTTCGCTAAAGTCGAAATCCACTAGGAGGACTTCGTTATTATTTATTATTTTACTAGCTGCTCCCGGCTTATTCTTTTAGTTTTATTTAGGCAGTGAAAAAATATACAATTTTTTTTCTCTCCTTTTGTCAGCTGCTTTTTCAGCTTAGAACGAATTTATTTATCCACTCATAATCGGTTCAAACTGATACAGAGGTATGAAACGATTATCTAAACTCGTTTTTACCATCGAAATAACCATTTAGCGCGCAGTTCTTAAAAAGTTGTAGAGTGGTTGGTTTTATACCAGATATTTTGGAAAGTTTTGAATTATATTGATACGTGTAACATGATTTCTACTCAGTATTGTCATGTATTGTCAAATCTATAATACCATAAATACTGATAATACTCAGGCATAATAATAACAAGGAGGGCAGAAGGAGGGCAAAAACTTTGCAGGGTTCAGGTTTACCGGCTTCTTCTTCTTAGCGGGTTGATGGCAAAAAAATAAAATGAAAATAAAATATGTGTATAAAAATTATATAATATCATAATATAATTATAATACATGTATATGTTTATAAATAATAATTATATAATAATAATAATTCATTTGCCAAGATTATATTAGTTTACCGGCTGTGCACGGTATAATACGCAATAATAATTACTTGCTTAATCATAGGCTTAATTCAATAAATTTAACTATGTTCTAACTTAACTTTTCGCTGAATTAGTCGATTAGGTCATATCTTATCATTAGAGCTTACACTTTAAAAAAATATCCCAAGTTAGTAAGTACACAAATTGAAAAACTTAATAATATATTACAGCTTTATCTATCTATATATAAAAATCTTGTTTATGTCTTTATTGTCATTTCTTTACATATAAATGACAGGTTTTTAAAGGCTTTCTAAGTCATTTAATTCTTTTTGGACTATTTATTAGTAGAAATAAATCTTTGCATTGGCAACATTTTGGACCTACTTTGCTAATATGGCGTAGAGTTGTACAAAATGCAGTGGGAGATATTTGTTATACTTGTCAATTCTGAATTTTATTAAAAAAGACATGTACTTAGGATAAGACTTTTTCAAGCGTCTGTAGTGTGCTCGAAAAGTATTAACAGTGAAATGTGAATTTTACGCAATGTAGGTACATTACCTAGATAATATTCCAATTTGAAAATAAGTTAGGAATTTCACGTCTTATCGGTTCATTCAGTACGCCGTTTGTTTTTAGTAAAACGATCTTTTGTTTACGTATTATCTTTTGTATTCTGTCTCGCGACCATTAGCCCATTGTTTATATAATTTTTGGTGCAGTTTTGTCAAGACAGGTTTTTGATTACCTTCCAGGCATAGTATCAAATGTTATTTATTTCTTAAAATATTGTTAGGATTCGGAATCTATTGTGAATTGTAATTATCTTGAATTTAGAAGTATTATCTTCAATAATATTCCTGTAACTGACTTTAAGCTTATTTGTTATGTAAATGTATGTGTTTATGGACTTTAAGTTATCAAGAAAATATTAAGAAGTAAGAAAAAAAGAAATCTGGTTGACAACTTATTGCTGCAAGTTAAGACAGGTAAGTTTTAGTTTACTGTTACTCCTCATTGATTTGATGATAACTTTAACAAATAAGGAAACTTTTTAAATGACATGTACATTTCATAATACATCCTCATACACTACTTTTAAATCGTATTTACTGCTAGTCATCGGTGTTCAACTATAGATAGTTATGTATTTAATTGTGGTAGTCAAAAATATTAAATAACAGTATGAAATCAATATACTTAAATAATTCATTCACTGATGTTACATATTTCAATGATATTTACTATTGGTAACAGTCATCATGTTGAATCCTCATAGTAGTTAAAATACCTTATTATGGGTTGTTATATTAAAACAATGATTTTCTATGGGGCCTCTTAATTGAGGTGGTTATTTTACTCACAATTGTGATGCAAATGTGACATCGGCTATAAATTGAACAAAAGGCTGGACAATTATCTTTAATAATGAATGTAATCAGGAAGCATTAAGTATTGGACACATCAAGGCAAAGCTTGCAGCACGTTTAGAAATATACTAGATCTATATTTCCATCATATCAGTAATGTTTTATAAATAATTTGTGAACTTAGTCATAAGTTACTGATGATTACCATTTTACTATTTTTATGTGCTTAACCTAACTTATTTAATAATATTGACTTCTATAGCAATATTGACTAATGACAAACCTTCAGCATCTAAAGTTATTTAATATTTTTACAGAATCTATAAGAATTATTTTAGTTGAATAAACTTGCATCACAGTTTAATATTTTATCACATTAGGTACTTTTAATTTTGTCTACAAAACGTGGTGCAGAGACTGTTTTTAAAGGAGAACATCTTGGTAACCCATGAGTTCACGATAACATCGGTATAACCACACATGTGTATCATCTTCATTGGCCAGATGGTGCAACCCCGCTTAAAATGACATCTACCATGTTTACTCTGAAATATCTAGTGAATAAGCAATTTGCTATTCTCTGACTAAGAAATAAGGTTTAAATTAAGTTACCTTTAGTATATGACATAATTCATATTGTATCTTTACAACCCACCTACCATTTAGTAAAAAAAATAATAGGTTTGTGTCTCGAATGTCAAAAATAATTTGTGGATGATATAAATAAGGTGTTAATGTTGAACTTTTACGTTTATTGTTTTGCAGATATGTAGCTAATGTAGATGATGCTTGATAAAAATAAATTGTTATGGTTTTATTTCTGCTATTTTAGGAACTAAAATTTTTTATACATAATTAATTGTATTAATTGTATATATAATCTCCCAAACTAAAGCTCAATAAATCAGTGTCAATGAAATCTCGTCAAAAATACAGACCGAGCTTTTCAAAACTTGATAGACTCATTGATTGTATTCAAGGTTAATTCAGTAAACGTGGAACTTACTGTTATCAGTATCCACTATGTTTCTACAATATGCTGGTTAAATCAAAACCTGTAGGTATGGAATCAATACAGTTGGTAATATCGACGATGGAGTACCTATAAATCCTCTAAATCCATCTGGCTATTCTCTCGTGAACTTAATTACCCCCACGAAACTTCTGCAATAGTTAAGATTTCTAATTAACGACTTAACGAAACTAGGAAGCCATAATCCTCATCGTACCGGCTGACGCATATCGAGAATTTCTATTATTCTCACGGATCTGCCGATGCCACTCTATTTCCCCGTAAAACTTCCGTTTCACTGACTATCAATCAGTCCCAGTGACAAATATCCTGCGCCGAATCTGTGAGAGATGTGGATAAGAATACAATTCTGTTCCGGGATTATGAATACAAGTCGTGGGATGCAACGGCAATATTTAAATCATTAATGACGCTTTATTTAATCTAAAAGGTTATACCATAATATAATGTAGTAATACATGAAGCAACTTTTATCGTGTTGTAATGCTTAAAATTAAATATAAGTATAGCGAAAAGCAACCTTTATCTACATACCTTGCACGAAAGCTTTCGTAGGCTGTGATAAGATCGTGCCTCTGTTTTGTAATCTGATGTCTGAGGGTTTTTTGCTTAACATGTTGAATCTCTGGTAGGTATTATTTTTTTACACCACATCCACAGTAGGTACCTATTTTATGTTACTGTAATTGGTAAATCCTAATATTTACAAACTCATATTGGTGGAAGTCCGAAATGTTCTGCGATCATTATTAATTTCATACCTTTACCAGCATTCACTCGGTAAACTCACTCACTCGGTTTTACCCAGGGACTTGAAATGTTACTCAAAATAACGATACACGTTGATTTAGTACCGTTCCACCAGGAACGTAACAAAATTAATTCCTCGGTTAAAACGAAACTAAGAAACGGAACGAAATCCAAAACGGTTAAATAACTATATCAATAATATATCTTTATTAGTATAACGAAATTAATAATGTTATTCTATTCGATACGGGACGTTGCCAACTTTATCACCTTGCGGGCTGCGGCCGTGCTTATTTACTTTTTGGATCTTAAACGTTTTACAAGCCATGTTTTATCAAAATCCATTATCCAATAACACATCTTCTTCTATACTTATAATAAAACTGTAGAGAGGTCAATTCTGTACATTGAATATATATTCAAAATTAATATTGGAGGATGACTGGTGATCGATACTGATGCCAAAAATGCAATCAGTAAATTTTTTGTCTGTCTGTCTGTCTGTCCGTCTGTCTGTCTGTCTGTCTGTCTGTCTGTCTGTCTGTCTGTCTGTATGTGCACGCATGGGTCAAAAACTACTGAAGGGATTTTAACCAAACTTGGTACGATTGTAGTCCATACTCCTGGGCAGGTTATAGGCTATATAACATAACGCTAAAACACATAGGAGCTGAGCAGTAATGATAAATTTGAAGCAAGTCGGATGAAAATGCGCTTTCGAGCTTTTATCCTCGCATTCGTTGATCATACACCAAAAGTATGTATTACAAAGATGATGGTCTCCAAAAGATCTACAAAAAAGTCTTCAATAGTATATATCTATCTTTTATAAATTAGCCACAATAACATGTTTGATCGTTAGGCATTTCTTCAAAGTGTCTCAACACACGACAACCCGGAGCGTGCATGGAGGGTAGTTTGACAAGATTTCTATAAGCAGCATTGGTTGCACCCGCTATATGTAATATTATAGTAAGCACATGACTTCGAAAAGACATTAGTGTGTGCCGGGATTTGAACTTGCGACATCTGACTTAACAGTCTAACGGTCATACCACTCGGCTATCAGTGCATTAAGTTCCTTGGAATAAGCGCACTTTAGATTTAAAAAATACAGATACGTAGTTTTTAGATATAAGTTTAAAGTAGGTATTATTAAATAATAATAATAATTAGTTTGTTTAGTTTTTTTTGGAAAAACATCTACGGATCACACTTTGTTTGCGGGAATCGAACCCACAACCAATCGCTCGCGCTCAAAAAAAATGCCAAGGATAAAAGCTGCTACTGCGCCAATCAGGTCGTCACGGTTGTCTTTTATCCTTGGCATTTTTTTTTTCTACAGCAGTTTCAATGTACAGAAACTCAGAAACGCACAAAACGGATTTATTTATGTTCTCTTCTTCGGTTGTATATTATTTTCAATAGACTTTCTGTAACTTCCGTAATTACCGTTCAATTTTTGCGGTGTTTTTTTTAAATACCGGAAAGTAGTCTTCGTTAAATAAGTGGTTTAAAGATTTTTAACCTACTTAAAAAAGCCTGCCTGGTAGGTATTTTTTTCTGTTAAAAGTTCAATTTACTACTGGTCTTTTATCCGAAATACACGCGGACGAAGTCGCGGGCAACAGCTATACATGTAATAAAATATTACGGCATGGCGTAAAAACTACTAAATCGAATTCGCTCAAACTTAGCTAATATATTAAAAACAATTTAAAAATACTTTTGCTGTTTCCGAATTTCCACGCGGACGGAGTCGCGGGCACATCTAGTATATAATATTATTATGGATCTGGATGGATGCGATGCGCACGCTCTCTCCAACGAATAAATATAGCGGTGACTCGTACGGGGGGCGAATAACGTTACAAATTAATCTGTAACGTTATTGCTTAAAGCTTCAAGTTACCGATACGTACCCATAACGTAACAAAAAAAAACATGTTCAATATTGTTATTTTTTTGTAACGGTATTTATATGTTAAAAAACGGTATTTAAACATTTATTGTAACAACACGAAAGGAGATGTTTCATTTTCGGTCATCTGTTGTAAATTTATCAATTAAACATTTAAAAAACCCCCAACGCAAAAAGGAAAATCTTTTAAAAAGTCAAAAATAACACGGATCAAATCCGATCCGAGTAACACCTATTTAAGACTATGTCGCGGCGGGGTACCGTTGAAGTAAGTCAGACCCTCAGTTTGAGTACTATCTATTAAGTTACTAGCAATTGCTTCGAATCATCAAATTATGTTGCAAACCTGGGTGTTGAATTGGTAAGTTATTGCTCTAAACACGTAGCGGTACCCCGCCGCGACATTGTCTTAAATAGGTGTTACTCGGATCGGATTTGATGGCTCAATGATAGGTGTTATTTTTGACTTTTTAAATGACCGCTTTTCCTTTTTGCGTTGGGGGTTTTTTAAATTTTTATAATTTTTATACTTAAAATTTATATTATATATTATATTATATTATTATTAGCGGCCCGCACCGGCTTCGCACGGGTATAAAATATATATTATAAGTATTTCTCCACTATTTAATGGATTTTATTATACATATAAACCTTCCTCTTCAATCACTCTATCTATTAAAAAAAACCGCATCAAAATCTGTTGCGTAGTTTTAAAGATTTAAGCATACATAGGGATATAGGGACAGGGAAAGCGACTTTATTTTATACTATGTAGTGATATATATTAATAATTTATTGGTATATATGAAAATATTCCATTTGTCTGCCCCTATATCATTTACTTGGCTGAACCGATTTTGATATAATTCATTTTTTTGTAATGTAAACATTATGTCCTTTCATTTGATACCCCACTTTGGTATAGATGAAAATATTCGATTGGTCATCCCCACTTTCATCCGGCATACCTTGTAAATGGCTGGACCGATTTACATAATATTTAACTTTTTGTAATATGCACATTACGCCCTTTAATTTGATACCCCACTTGGATTTATATAAAAATATTCGATTTGTCATCCCTACTTTCACCCCCACCACTAGAACCATCGCTAGAAAATTTACTTTCAAATAAAAAAAAACCGCATCCAAATCAGTTCACCCGTTTCAGAGCTACGGTGCCACAGACAGACAGACACACATAGCGGTCAAATTTATAACACCCCTCTTTTTCCGTCGGGGGTTAAAAAGAAGAAAAAATACCAAGAATTGAGGAAAAATATTTTTTCCTGAATTTAGGCTTGATTAGTTGTGCAGAAAAAGTAATCGTTTTTCAATTATTGCCATATTATTCAACATGGCGTCTTATATTTTGCATAACCTTCTTTCGTTCAGAAATCATGTCACATCAAAACACAATATCACGTAGACGATAAATATAAGAGGTATGTGTTCTTGTACTATTAACAATTGTTAAATCATTATCTTATACATATTTTTGACTAATTATAAGCAAGTGTAACGATTACGTCGTTAAAAACGTCGTGTACTTTTGAACTGAACTAATTCTGATAAATATCATTTTTTTCTAGGTTATGTAAATGTCATATCTTCAACCATTCATATCTCATGACAAACGTCAAACATTTTTTATTATTATTCTCACAAAAAAACATCAGATGTTATGAAAAAACTTCGCTAAAAAGTACATGTTATGACCGGAGTCTTATACAAAAATGAAAAATCTCCTTTATTTCTTTATCAAGTCCCTGAATTTATTATTGCATGAGACGATGTTAATGTGAAAAACGTGTCAACTGTCAAGTCTTGTTCATTAGAGGCTTATACTGAAGAATTTCAGCCAATCCTAAGCTAAGGGCTGATTTTTCAATCGTCAGATATTTTTATCATTAGAATAAATTTGACGTTTGGACATATTTTCCACTAGCTGTGCCCGCGACTCCGTCCGCGTGGACATTCGGAAACAGCAAAATTATTTTAAAATTGTATTTAATATATTAGCCAAGTTTGAACGGATTCTATTCAAATAAGGATAGGATGATAAAGGATAAAATTGTCATTTTGACAGTTAACATATCTATAGATATCTATACATATAATAAAATCGTAAACGACCCTTATCTGTACCTACATTCAATATTTAAAAAGAAAAACAATTTATACACTTTGTATTTACGTTACCTAAGGCAAAAATATAGATTTTAAAATATTTGTCTGTTTGTCTGTGCGTTTTAACGCGCTAATCTCAGAAACGACTGAACCGATTTGATGCGTTTTTCACTGATGTATTCCATTGTGGCAAGCTTCCCATAACATTTAGTGTTTGTTTCATTTAAATCGGTTCACAAAAGTTACGTCAATCTTTACATACAAATGTAATAAAACAACTTGGCATAAAAACTACTAAATAGAATCTGTTCAAATTTAGCTAATAATAGTATTATGAACAATTTTAAAATATTTTTTCTGTTTCCGAATGTCCACGCGAACGGAATCGCGGGTATTGCTATCTTTTCTAAGTTTGATTATAACATTATCAATTAAATGTATGTGTGAGTGTAAAACGCGTGGTAGCGTGTGTGATGTTTTTTTTTTTCTATGTTCAAGGCATATTAGCCTTTAGTCTGTAGCCTGTCAAAATTTTCTACTATGGGGGTATATATGCGCTTTCTGCAGTCCTTTTCGATATAAAATTTTAATGTGCCAATTTTCATACTCCTCCGTCCGCGTAATTTTCGTGTAATTGTACCCAAATTTTCACTTCACGTATTAATATTAGCATAATTATAGTATAGATTTATAAATTGTCTTCGCTGTGTACTGTACTGAGTTTGGGGTTCCTTACCTCAAAAGGAAAACGGATACCTTTAAAGGATCACTTTGTTGACCGTCTGTTAGCTGTCTGTCAACCCTTTTAACTCACTCTCATTGAAATTAATATCAAATAATCGGGTCTGCTGTCCCTTGAAGCTCTGAGAAATTGAAACTTCGTAGTCAACGGAATCAAAAGATATGAGCAATCAGCTGATTATTTTTACAATTTTCTCACTCAAAACGTAGTTAGGGTACTTCCCGTTAACCTAGAATCATAAAATTTGGCATGTAGCATTGATTGCATTTACCAAATTCTGATGGTAAAAGCCCGAAATTCTAACATAAAAATCCTTACATTTATTAATATCAGCGGATTTACTAGTAAAACCTAGGATTGTCCAATATAATGGCATTTACAGTGACAGTAACACATATTATTCATACTTCATACCTACTAATTGAGGTATTAATTAAATTTCTATTTGAAGTTTACTGGCTTACAATTTTATAAACCTACCAGTGCACTAGTAGGTACTATTTATCATAATCGTACGCATTTGCGCTTAACGCTCGTTCAAATTACAATATTACGTCATAATCTCGGTATTAGTTCAACGATCCCCTTATCAGTTTGAGCCCCGTAACCCAGGGCAACAAATACGCTACAAGGTGTTTTACATCAGGCGATACAACACCTACCCAACCATCCAACGCCGACAAAGGAAAGAACCCTTAAAATGTTGTATTCCTACTGATGATGAATTGTAAAAAGTTCGGACGTGAAAATAATATAATACAGATACCGCACCTTACTTTTATAAAATCTAGTTTCTAATTGTTTGTTCTGCTTTGAGCTGTACCCCTTGACCCACTAACCCATCGGTATACATTTTTATTAAATAAAGTCGTTCAACGTGATATATCTCAAGAAGCGGTTGCATTTTAATTAAAATAATGAAATAGTTAAGTACATCTTTACAGCTGTTTTAAACAATACTAGCCAGGGCCAACGGCAAATAGGTTAAATTCCAAACTTATTTATTATAATTTATTGATATAGCTTACGTACGATAAACAAACACTTTTTTACAATGGTAATTTATCTCGTACGATGAGTACAATCGTAGATGTATTAAAATACCATTATAATTGTTTTATCAAAAATATGAGTCTCCTGAAACAATTACCGTTTGTTGTTAGTTCGACATATAAATGGTTTTTATGATAATATCAAAGTTACTTCAAACCAATTTAATATAATTAAGACAAATGAATTGAACTAAATTAGTCACTGAAGCTTGCATAGTTGGTATTTTCTTGTCGTATCTGCAAAAGATACTCGATATTACAAAGATCGCAGGGCGCACCTGGATAAGATTGGCACACGACCGCGGCGGATGGTTTTGTTAAGGGAGGCTTATACCCAGCAGTGGGATATTAAAGGCTGTGGATGATGATCTGCAAAAGACAAACTTAGAAATTATATGGTGTATTAGAATGTAAACTTTACGTTCGGGTATGTATTGGACTGGTTCAATATTTTGCTGCAGTAGACAATTATTCGAAGTATAAGTACCTATAAATTAAACGCACATTTCGCAAGCCATCCATCCAATAGAACTATCCTTTGCCATTGACCGGGCTGAAACTCCAGACTGTTACTGAGGATTCTGTAATGGTAAAACCCAATAACTCCGCCCGGTCTGGAAATCGACCTTACAAACCAAAGATTTACCTTTAGAAGCTCTTTGTGAGTATTACACCAAAGGGGCAGCAAATTGTATATTGCCGACCAGCATTTTCTCTGAAAAGAATTGGACGTAGCAGTGTAATGGATAGTTCGAGGAGTGAATTGGTACTATTGCAGATTATACAAGTCATATTACTTCGGTAGGTACAGTAATCACCTACGGCCAAAATTAATAATATATCTGCGATCCGAGATTGAAGCCGATCACGGATATGCAAAGATGTTTAGATCAATTTTTATCCGTGTGCCAGAAGCAAAACGCGTCGATCTAAAGATTTTAATCTCTGCAGATATCGGACAATTCATTTCGTAATTAGTTTGTGTTTATTGTAAAATAAAAAACATAAACAAGTTTTATGAATTTATTTTAAATAGGTATTTTGTTTGTTGTAAATAGTCCGAAACACGAACTATTTCACCTCCTTACATACAATTGAATTAACTTATTTTCGGTTCCTACAGAATTGATATTTTCTATGCAATGTACTCTGAAGCGGTAAAGTGATTTTGTTTTACTTAGAAATATGGAAAACTTTTTATCATTTATATTTTTTTCTGTGACGTTACATTTGCCGCCAATTTGTAGTTTTGTAAATTACGCATTTTAATCTTTCAAATTAGAGATTAGATAATAGGAAAAACCCTAACTCAAGAAGAAACGAAAGCATTGCTGAGCTTGATAGAGCACAGCAAAATTATATCAAGTAAAACCACCAACGCCGTCAGCAATAATTTTATCAATAGAGAGTACCAATAAAGCCATTTTTTCAAACTTTAATAGATACTCAAATCACAAGTCCATGGATCACTAGTTTGGATTACTTACGCCGATCAAACAAACGTGAAACCCGATAGATATGTTATTGACACGGTCATTTCGTCAGTTTAAAACAGAGGGCAATCTATTATCCATAATCCGTCCTTCCAAAGATATTGCATTTATCCAAAAATGGTTATTTCGATCTTTTGATTGGTTAACTTAACTAAAAATTTAAAATTGTATTTTCGGTCTAGGTACCACTGGACAATTTGGATTAGATTGATTTATTAATCTTGGCCGTTTAATTATTATGAGTATTTTGGAGATATTAATGTGAATCAATTATGAGCTATTAATTATCTGATTGGTATAAGCCTCTGTTTATGCCAGTCTCCTCGCTCAACGCCAGCTACTTCCAGGTTGTGTCTACAATGTCGTAGGCATCTCGCCGCAGGGCGGCTCCTTTAAGTCCTTGGTCGGATCTCGGTCGCAGCCTTACTCCACCTGCAATTGCGTGGTAAACTTGTCAGATATTCTGCTCGAGTGAGCAGCGGGCGAGGGTGTTTCGAATTGCTTACAATTAGCGAAATTATTTTATAACCAACGAAAATTTTTATTTTTTGCATGAGCGCCCTATTTAAAAAATGAATCCATTCATTTTCATTGTCTGCTCAGTTTATATACTTAATTGAAAAATATTATCTCGAACTTGAGTAGTTAAATTGTACTCAATTATAAAAACTTAGAATTTGCTGCTTCAGGAGAGTTAAGATAAGTGAATTGACACTCACGGCTCCTCATTGGTTTAATTATCTCACAGCTCATTTAATACGGTAGGTAGGTGCCCAACGGTTCTCACGTTGCGAGCCATTGCTTGAAAATGCATCGCCAGATGCCTTTCCCCGGGAATTTTCCCAAGTAGGTATGCTAAGCCTTTGATTATGTAGGTCGCCTTCGGACTATCTGTGGTATTGTTATTTCTGTTTCGTATTATAATTATTTTTTATTGTCCAGTCAGTTATACTATTACCTTTAAAGTTAGAATCATGATTGCAAATTTTGAAGCTTATGGTTAGGAGAGAAATAAAAATAGGCAATACAATCAGTATGTCAACTGAAAGTTATAGTATGAATATAAAAGTACTCACATTTATAAATTATTTATTTTAGTTACTTTAGTCTACTTAATACCATTCGTCTAATACTTGAAATATGAACGGTTATAAAAGTTTGACGTAGGTAATGCGTATTTTATGGCTATCCCTGCTAACCGCTTTTAATGAGTGTTTGTTACGACAACTAACTCGGGCTACTAATATTATATTGGCCTATTTTCTACTACCTTATTTATCTTACATTATAGGTACTTTAAACGACAACTTTCTTAACCTTCCCTTTGTAAATGCCATCGCATCGAGCTAAATGTTACACTATAAAAGGAAGGACGATAATTTTTTAAATTTATTAAGAATGGAAATTACTTCGAGCTGCAGTTGAAAATTTGGGTGCGGTGAGGGCAATGCTCTTAAATTTAAAGACAAGGGGAGGATAGTCGCTAGTATGAATATTAAACTGCAGTTTGCTGTATACCTAAGTATTATGGACACTGAATTTTGTTAGATGTTATGTAATGTTGGCCAGCCTGTATAAATAAGTTGAAAATGGTTTTTTCGTCCTCCCAAACAACTACTGATGCATTGGTCTTTGTATATCGTATGTCTAGTTAAACTCTATCGTTTTGAACAAAACATTTCAGTACTTCGCGTTTATTTAACTACTAATTATTTTCTCCGGCAGGTGGAGTTTGCGTGTCTATGGCGCATTTAACCTTCGATGTAATTTCCGTGATAAATGTAACCCCATTTGGATTGGACTCTGCATTTATAACTGCTTTGTTATGTAATACAAAATCTGTGTTAAGTTAAAATCTATCTAGTAAGTAGCTTTTTATTAGTCGCTGACTAGCCGGGAAAAAGCGCCGATTAGTGTACTCATTACTTTCTTTATATTTACACATACATTTCTATGCTGAAAATATTGTGATTGAAATGAATAAATCTTCCAATTCGTCAAGGAAATTCACACACGTGATTTCTTTTTCGACATGACTATTCTATTTCAATTTAGTAGGAACTTTCAAGTATCACGTCTTAGCTATGTAATTTATTGACTTAAGTATGTCTTATTTTTATAAAAACCTCCGCCTGTACCTCCGGCTCCGACTATTGATGAGAACCGGACATAACCGATAGAAATGATCGGCATTGCCGACTAGTCGTCATTTTTGCCACCGACTAGTCCGCTAGACGGCAAAAGTCACAGTCGGCCCATCTTTACTATTTTGTTATACCTAGTCTTGACTAGGTATAACAAAATAGTAAAGATGGGCCGTCGTGCAGTGGACGTCTTCCGGCTGACTACTTGTAGTAAGCCGGAAGACGTCCACTGTTGAACAAAGGCCTCCTGGCGTTCTAAGGAGAGAACGTCACATTGCTCTGAAGCTCACTTACGTAATAATATGTTTTCAGCATCACATATGAAAGAGAAACGCCACAACCGTTAGTGTGTTGATCCTCATAATTAATTGGATTACAATAACATTACGATTAGACTCGAGTAGTTTATTTAATAAACGTCGACTTGTGACAGATTTAGTAGTCAGTAGTAGGCTTACACCTGTGCACTTAGTTATTTATTCAACATTTTATTATAATTATTCCTTAATAATAATGAATACCACTGTTTATTTATTAATCAGCTTTCGTTTAATAAATTATGAATGTTAATTACTAAACGATTACGTTGCGTACAATTTCTGTAGTAGCTACCTTTACCTCAGTTAATTCTTTAGTAATTAGGGAACTACAAAGAAATGTGCTCGTACCACTACACTGCTACACATGCGTGTGCCATAAATGAAGACTGTCTCAAGAAGTGACAAGTCGAAATAATTATTTTAAGGCTCGAGCAAACACTAAAAATAAATCGCCAGTGTGATGTCATGAAATGTGTTACGTACCTATCCGACACGCATCCGAGTATGACATCAGCTCTGCCGCCACGATCATCTGTTCGCCCGTTGAATTATTATCACAGTTCCCACCATTTGTGATTCACACTGTTTTTTCTAGACCTGAAATTAAATGGATTTGCAGAATGTAGGTTGGCTAAATCATTATCAGCAGTTGTAACCTAATTAACGAGTTGAATCCGGACGTTGTTCTCGGTTAAAGAATAATGTCACGCGAAGAGAGCGAGATTGGAAATGTGTACTATGGTTGCTAATTAGGCATAAAGTCCTCAAGTTTCAAGTGCGGCAAGTTCAAATAATGAAGTGATCAGTTTTAAAGGTTTTGTTGTTTAGATACCTAATTGTAATAGTCGCTACGTAGAATCTTGATATTGATTTTATTGATCCAATTGAAATAAATTATTGGTAAGTGACGTTTTGTGTTAGATCGTGCGCATGTAGTACTTTAACTGAGCATTATTTTTAGACAATAAGATGCTACATAAAATATTTACATTCAAACGACGCGACGCCCACGGGTAGAGGACGAGCCGTCAACGTTGTGTCTCTTAACATGGCATTGTTTTCGTACAACTGTTACGTAGTGTTATACGTCATTCGAGGCACTGGTTGTCTACCTATGTGATTATTATATATTTTGCGATGGCACATAAGTCTTGCACTCGGCTGCCAGTCCGGCAACACTCATTCACGCCATGCGGGCTTGTAAGTGACGTTCGAAGGTTAGCTGTGCTAGTTAATTCTACATTCATGCAACACGCGACTCGCGACAATCGGGATTTAATCATAGTCACCGTTAGATGCTGCTATGCGTCTAGCCTGGACTTGGGCCAGCCCACACAGACACAGAACTACTGTGACTCGTTCATGACGCCGAATATTTTTAACGTAACAAACAGCGCAGACACACTCTCGAGTGCCAAATGTAAAGTTCACTAACATAGATTTGGCAAGAGCATCTATTTACGCGAAGTGTCTATGCTTCTAGCGAATTATCGCGGACCGCATACTTCAGGAACTTCTATGTTCCAGGCAACCGTGGAACATAATCAAAGGGCTAAAAATCATTATAACTTTTACACTGATTTATGACTGATATCTACCTATGTTGATACAATTGTACCTATCTACCTATATATTATCAAGACTTTTCCTAGGAACTAGGCAAGGCAGTCTACTGTTGCTGTCGCACAACTACTTTTAGTCACATGTAATAGGGATATCCTGGGATAACTGAGAAACATGATTGTCATAGGGTAAAATTGCCTGATTCGGACCAGCAACATAATTTAGTAATAATTTGGTCAATAAACCTGCCGGTTTGTATGAAAGTAACCCAAAACTAGTTGAGTTTTGGGTAACTTTCAGAGATTAAAATTATATCATTTTTGAACCTTTGTTTTTATAAAAGCATTTAGGACCACGGAGTCTTAGTTGGTTAGAAAAACAACCGTAAATAAAATAAATAACCTACTACAGTACGACTCCGTGGTCCTAAATGTGCCTACGCAATGAGTTC
Source organism: Abrostola tripartita (assembly GCA_905340225.1). Classification (NCBI taxonomy): domain Eukaryota; kingdom Metazoa; phylum Arthropoda; class Insecta; order Lepidoptera; family Noctuidae; genus Abrostola; species Abrostola tripartita. Next base: position 5,270,846 of record HG996486.1, read on the forward strand.
AGATTTGCATGTTAATTAAATTTGGTTTACCTCCAGTTTTTATATCTGCGTGTTTTATACATGTTCTACCAGCAGCAAACTTTCGAGGCAGTTATTTTTATATTTTTACTATCTTGTTACTTAGATCATAATTACATTACCTATTCGACTAAAACCTAAGCTACATATACTAACTAAAAATATATTTCAATCTTTTGTAGTGTATGAATTTTATTCTTTCTACATGACGTTTGATGTCTCTTTTTAAATTTTGGATGACATCTTCGCCATCAGAAGTATCAATGCCAGATTTGGTATTGTTATTGATCTGAGAGAACATTATATACGTACTTTGTATGTCATAAATACCGATCATTCCATTGTTTTAACAAGGACCTATGTTAGCAATATTTATTTATAGGATGTCGCCGATGGACGGTTACAGCTGAGATACCAAGATACATTTTAAGCCTATTCATCTTTGAAACTATCTAACGTAAGCTATGATGAGCACTCTGGCTAGCGCATAGCTCTATGTATATCCGAGGCAATTTCTGGCATTGTCTTGTACATGACACGAGTAGCATTTCATCTAAATTTGTACATCACTCCATGACAATGGATTAATCTTGTTACCTAATGTAGTGGCCATATTTTTACTAACAATGACAGTGTCGGAAGTGGCAAGCAGCAATACCAATTGGCATTCTCGGTGATGTTTTGTTGGCAGATGTGCTCACCAGTGTACAGTGTACCGTGTACACACCTCTATTCGATATCTTAAAGATCGGTGAATAAATGACACGAACCCCTTAAATGTAAGTTTTACGTTCTTAAGATGTAGGTGTTTTCTAATTAGTAGGTACAATCTATGATTCGATCAATTTTGAAAGCTATTTTTTAATGTACGGACCATTTATATTATTGGAACAAGGACTTGATTAAACAAGGCGTTGAAGCGTAAAACGTGGGCGTCGACAATTTCAATAAGCACAAGTCTAGTTAGGTTATATTAGAATTAAGCAGTGATAGCCGAGTGGTGTGACCGTTGGACGTTGTAAAGTCAAAGATCCCAAGTTCAAACCCCGCACGCACCAATGTGTTTTCGAATTCATGTGCGTACTGTAAATTAGTTACCAGTTGCTAAAATTCTGGATTCTGTCTGAAATATAAAGAATGTATTATTATTTTAACACGGTGAAGGAAAACATCCTGAGGAAACCGGCACACCTGAGAGATTTTTAACGGTGTGCAATGCCTTGTCAGACGCTTACAGGCGGTTTAAACTCTGACACCAGGTTGTTCATAAACCAAATGATAAGAAAATAAATTAAAGTTATTAGTTAGCAATTTTTCTATAGGTACCTATGTATCTACATTTATGCTTCCTTCCCTAAATAATCCAACGGTCATAAATGTGACTGTTTAAAAAATAAAGATTACCTCTTACAATTCACAGTATTTTATTGATCTGTTATTCTGTTCCCAGCGACAGCTGCATGTAAATTTTCATTGCTTTCCTGATATTACTAAACGTCTTTTGTTGTTCTATAACGGTCACTAAAATGCGTCTAATTTATGACACCGGCGTATCCCTATGCTTTTTTTATTTTTAAATTCCTCATGTTTCCGCGGTAGTTATTTCTAGTAATGAAGTATACAATTATTTACTTTTTAAGACCAGCCGGAAATTTTAATGGCGAACACATAACAATTAACTAATCTATTGTGGTAAAGGTAAACGCCGCGCCGTGACGTCCGTACTGGCAACATGTGTACAGAGTACTTTTTAAAGAAACAGACGAATAGAAACTGTAGGTTGCCCAATAAGTCTGCGATTATTTGCTACATACAATAAACAGAAGAATAAAAACCCGATATCACCAAACCCAAGCGTTGAAAGTGCTATCGCTCAGCCATCGCTAACGCCGTCACATCTATTATTACCACTATCGTTTAGTAATCTAATTAAAATCCATATTTAAAAATTTCGTTATATTTAAATTGTTAATTAAGATCGTAAAGGAGTTTTAATAAAAGCATTTAAGATGAACCTCATCTCAGCCTGAAGTTTTAGTTATAGTCCTGCATACGATCAAACTTATGAAGTTTTCATTTTATTTACTACGAACGTCTAATAACTGTTACGCTAATACGATTTGTTACCAATGTTCCTGCTTCATTTATATTTACGATATGATCACGTTTACATAGCGGTTTGATGACGAGTTTAGTGACGGTACTTATGTTTGCTTGTTAATAACCAACTATGAAAATGTATCTTACTAATAATAGGGCTGGTATCTAATCATATTCTCTACCACTTTATAGTTCCTGCTATTTGGTCACATTCTGTTAAGTGCACTCATTTTGCGTTTGTGTGGCTCACTTTGAACATGAACATTTGATTACAATTTAATATAACGAAAATTTAAAAATAACGAAAAGTTCCTGTTGTAAACAACATTTTTAATAATGATTAAATGTTTATTAATATCTATACATTTTACGAATAGATTTAAGTAGACAAGTACCTATGTAAAATCATAGGTATTTAGCATAAACCACGGTAGCTAAAGGATGCCTATCTAATTAATAAATATATTTAACTACCATTTTTATATTGGTACCTACAAACTAGTACCTACCTACATTAAGCTACCTTAGGTTGTTAGTTCTATGAAATAGAAGGTAGTCTCGGTCTGATTAATAACGTATCTTCCTATAGGTATGAAAGCATTTGTTTTGAACCTGGGAGGAAGGAAATTAATGTGTATTTTAAGCTGGGCTTCGTAGTGTACGTGAATGCAGTGCCCTATTTTACCTAGATAATTTGTACTATTTCTTAAACAGCAATAATTTATGTTTATTCATTACGAATTGATATTGAAAGACATAATAAATGATGCAAGACGAACTAATGTGCCTAATGAATGATCTGATTACTAGTTTGTAACGTACGATACGTATATTATGATGGGCGTCGGGTGCGGCGCGTTACGTGCTTCGCGAGGTAAAAACATATGTTTAACGACTTCAATTTGTGTTTTCGATTTTACATTTAACTTATTAAGTTATTATATGCCTATTTTTGATTTCTATTCAAATTCAATCAAACAGTTTTGAACCCTAATAATAATTATTGCAATAAAAAAATGTACAGAAACCCTGGTGATATTATTTCAGGTTTTAGATGTAATGACGAAACACAAGAAAACCTAAAACTAAGTTTTACGGCAGTTGATAAAAAGCCAGAGTGATTAAGAGATGCATAAATGATTCTTTCTGCTGCACTATTTCTAGTCTATGTCTTTAAATAATAAAATTAAACTGTGACTAACTATAATATCAATGTAATCGTTTTTATATTTTTATCGTATACCATTTTCAGGACCCCACACCTCAATTAGCTTTTAAGACTAATCTATAAGACACACAGTCTATGATAGCGAAAACGAAAATCAAAATTTAGACTGACTTAAAATAAGTGATGAGTGAATGGCGAACCCACTCATTGTCTTAATAAAAAGCATTTTAGCACTGCTGCAGCTTACTGATAGTAGTTAATAGGATTCGTGGCGGCATGCCAGATATCTTTGTTTTATTAACAGTTCAGTTTAATAAGGAGCTGCTTTGAAATGTAGCAGTTTAATAGTATCTAAGCAACTAGACTCAATATAGCGATCACGATAACAGTTTACGAAAAATACAATGATATACCTACACTACAATCATCGTGATTTTCGTAAACTGTTATCTATTTCCACTTCCCGTTGTTTAAACACCTGTAAAGTGCGTAAACAAATTATGTAAGTTTAAATCATTATGTAAGGTAAAAATAGTACACTACTCGGTTATCCTAACCCCCCCCCCCCCCTAACATTGTTAATTTACGATTAGTGCATAAAGTACAATGTTGTCAGGTTGTCCGTGCAAAGGCCCGAGATATCAAATAAAGATAACTTATATTTTGGGAATATGCATGTAATTTTTTCATACGATACCTTTCATCGGCATCGTTATAGTTGTAAGTATAAAAATAACAGCACCAAATAAATAGGGAGAAATAAAATAATTCCTTTAAAAGCGTCGCAAGTCACTCACATAATTTACTAAAAAAACCTAATAATTTAATATCGATATGGTTACTATAAAATATTGTATGCTAACTAACAAGATATCAATTTATCACGAAGTGGTTGGTTAGCTGCTGCCAACGATAGGTGGTACCGATACCGAATAGACCGACTTGGTTTAGATTTTATTTGAATTAGAACTGCGTTGAGAGACTTGTGCATTTTTTACATGTTTTGTTTTTTTGATCGGATGGAATTCTTCTTTCTAGTAATATTTTGACCATTGATGTAGTCTAGTTTTTACCAATTGCAATCGACCGTTCCGATTTGGAAATATAATCATCCCAGGTTTCAAAAATAAATGATTGAATCATTTATCTATTGACGCTTTACACTCGATTTTAAATCATCATCACTACATAGTATAAAACAAAGTCGCTTTCTCTGTCCCTATATCCCTATGTATGCTCAAATCTTTAAAACTACGCAACGGATTTTGATGCGGTTTTGTTTAATAGATAGAGTGATTGAAGAGGAAGGTTTATATGTATTATAACAGCCATTAAATAGTGCAGAAATACTTATAATATATATTTTATACCCGTGCGAAGCCGGAGCGGGCCGCTAGTAACATTATAAATCAAAGAAACCCTTATTTACACACGCTTCTACCGGTTTTGACTTGACTATTGCTTTACTATGATATTGTAAATACGTTTTTGATTTTAATGCTATTCCTATACCTACGGAATAGAATTTAAAATCAGTTGAATAAACTATAAATAGGTTTCTGAATAATTCTAATGTAGTTTACTTCACAATGTAGATCAGGTCAACGTTGGGTATCAGATACCTAGAAAATTCGCACTACTTAGCAAGCTTCTGTTCTGAAACTAATAATTTAATTTAAAATATTCGAGGTATCTTAATGTATAAAAAATATTACGTAAATAATTAAAATATTAAGCAATAAATTTGTAACGTACACTATCTTTAAAACCAAATAACTTTATTGCTATTGGCTCTGATTGTGACAAATGAAAGACCAATAAAGGGAAAACCAATAAAAACAATTACGTTTATTCGCTCAAATGACGCGTAGGTACATACAATTATTTATTTATGTACCTATACATAAATAAAGACGAAATTGTTCAAAATTCTGCGTTATTCTTCAGTAGGTACAAAGTTTGTGTAAACGCTATTTGGTTATCAATGCATTCATGTTGGCCAGGGCTGTATAATTTTATGACTGGTAACGTTTCAGCACGTCATATTTAGTAATATAAACACTAAATTTGAATTTTAAAATTGCAAAGCCGTGTGTTAAGAACTAGGCCACCTTTTGAATACAGCTGCGACCTCTTACGAGTTCAGGTTTCCGGGGTGAAACGATCTGACTGCTTGCTACTTACTTAGGTATCTATCTAATTGGCATGAAATATACTTATAATACGGTAAATAATACCTAGTAATGTCTTTATGACGAGAGAAAAAGAGCTTTTTGAACTTTAACACTATCTACAAAGAATAATACGGTCTTAGAAGTTAATTTAAATAATAATAGGCTTATTTTATTAGCATTGGACAGTATAATTATATCATAGGTACTAGATTTCAGTAAACCCCGTTTCGAAAATAACGGTTTTTAATGTTCATTATGAAAAGGCATGTTCTTCTTTTTTTGAAACTTACTGCTTGTTGACTGAACAAATGTTATTGCAGGAAACTGTCAAATTATTCGTGTATGAAGGTTACGATGTTGTTGTATCTGCGCGTCTCTTGGGAATCAAAAGTGTAAACTGTTTAATTTGACTTTCAGATCACCATAATAGGTAGGTATCTGGATTGTGTGTTTCTCAGTATTTCGCTTGAGATCGAAGGATTTTAGGGTTCTGGCAGGATTTATTTCGCACCTTTGTCTTTTATTACTGTTTTATAAATGCTTCGTACGTTAAGTTCGTCAAACTTTCGGTTCTATCCCCTTGATCAAATATGCAGTGCAAATGTTAGAATTATACTTTTCAATGTCTTGCCTTCGAAACTTCATTGTTTTCAGCATCAATTTTCTCATTGTTATCGACAAAATGTCCTGGAAATTTTGAGGACCATAGGCTTTTTTTCAGAACTTTTCACTGTACTTGCAGTCTTAGGTATATGTATTCGTATGCCTAGCATTATATATTATAGTATGACAAGCTGCTTGCCTACAGGAGAGACTGGTCCACTTTAGCACACGACCGAGTAAAGTGGAAGAGTGAAAGGGAGGCCTTTGCCCTGCAGTGGGACAATACAGGCTGAGAAAAAAGAAAAAAAAAATGCCTAGCATTAAACAATGACTATGAGTACGTAAATATATAGGTACCTAAAGTTGTTATTATATATTATAGATATATATTATATTATAGGTAGTAATAGGTAGGTACCTACTAGTTGGTCGATTACATTATTTAACAACATACCTGTTAGAGGTCGGTTTGGTCCAGTCCACACATTCTTATTCTGTCTGTGAGTACTCAAATATCTTTGTATTATGACGACAATCATTTATATATTAGTATTTAATCTATATAATATTACGTGGATTAAAAAGTTTGGATACATTTTTACGAAAATCACGCGGACGGAGGAGTATAAAATTTGGCACAGTTAAAGTTTATATCGAGGAGCACTGCAGAAAGCTAATACTTTTCTATTATATGCCTTAGAAATTGAAAAAAAGACGTCACACACACTATCATGCGTTTTACACTCACATAAATACCTTCACATACATATCTAATTGATAGTGTCATATCATTGACATAATCTAACTGTAATTTGTAAGATTTTTTTGGTTATGGCTAAAGGCTTAGGTCAAACTTGAAAAAAAAAATATTGTTTGTCGTTATTCTCCATCATCATCATCATCAGCCAAAAGACGTCCTCTGTTGAACATAGGCCTCCCCGTTTAAGCAGGGGGGGGGTTGCCATAATCCCCACGCTTGGCAAGCGGCTTGGGGATCGCAGTGTTGGTGGTCAAGTTACAGATGACGCTGCTGCCCATCTTCTGGATTTTCCCTTAGTCGCCTCTCACGACACCCACGGGAGGAAAGGGGGTGGTCAATTCTAGGCCGGATACCACACGGCCAATTATTCTCCATAGTCTTACTGAATGTAAAATACTAAGTTTGAGAAGTGTGAGATTTGGTTAGTTAAAGTTTATATGGAGAAGAAATGCAGAAAGCTAAAATTTGTATCATAGGTAATTACGGTCAAATTTTTGCCCCCACGGGACCTCTAGTACATAATAATTATATGAGTATAATGTTTGACATTTAGGTACCTAATTAAAACCTAAAGTACGATGTATTTTACTTGACAACTGCACCCTCTAGGGGTGGATTTGCGCCCTAATTCCGGGCGTAGCTGTCTACTAGCCCACGAGGTTCGGGTTTACGTCGGCTACCGTTACGTGGGAAGGCGCCATCTATTTGCGCCATGGTGAACTTTCAAGTTGTCGTTCGTACCGGGAAAATCGAATAGATGGCGCTGTTAGTCTGCTTGGAGATTTGTAGAATATAATTAATAATGAAACCAAAGCTCCTCTAACGAAGCTACGCAATAATTGAACTATGTAATACGATTCAGTTCGTAATTTTCAATTCAATATTAATATGATTTGATCCTGTACGATGTGAAACACATTTTGACTAGTTAAAATGGTAGGTATTCCTTTACTCTATATCTAGGTAAGTGCTAGGTACGCCATTGACATTATCTGCTCAGATTTAGAACTTGCATATACAAACTTTACCACCAGCTCGTATTGCTTTGGTTCAATATTCTAATTAAATTATTTAAGCTTCCTATTTCCATAATCTACCTATTAAACCTACAATATTGAAATAAGTCCAAATTATTTCAATATTGTTGTATAACACAGGCCTTAGGCACAAATTTCAGTATTTAATTGATATAATCTTAAAATTATTGAACTTTCCGCAAACACGTCCCTTTGTCGTTAACGTTAATTTAAGTTTCACGCTAGCAATATGTTATTCTGTATTCTGAGCTTAATTCACTGCATTAAAATCTAAAGGTGCAATAAGAGCCCCTTATGTTTATTATGCCTACCTTCTCGTACATCAGTTTATTAAAATACTTCAAACATTGTGCTTCGATATGGTAAAATTTTGACAAGGCGTATTTTAATAACTAAAGTGTAATTTAAGCACTGTCAAGGGCCCATCTCTGTTTAGTGTTGGAAGGAAGACATTTTTATTCTTGAGTACTTCGACTGTTCAAATTAGGTCAAGTGATTCATCCCTCGAATGGCAAAGTTTTGAATAAGATTTTTTTTATAAAGGAGAATGGATGTTTGTCCCCACCGTTGTATCAAGTTGTCATATGTCATTTTAAAGGTGTTAATAAGAGCTTCATTTTATTGTATTGGCGTTTGTGCAGTCAAAAATAATTTCCACTGTCCTGGCAGTTTAACTCATTTTTACCCCGTAATAAGTTTTACTGTAACATACCAAAAATAATGTATAAAAGAAGGTAGGTCCATTACATAAGTGAACCCTATATATTGGCCTTATATATCATCCAGATAAATCAAAGAGAAAAACAGTTAAACTGTTAAACTATTGAACAGTCATAGTTCGTTCCCTGCACAAGTGTTGAATTTGGTGTCATCTATATATTAATACGTGAAGCGAAAACTTTGCACCCCTTTTTATAAAAATAACGCGGTCAGAGGAGTATGAAATTTGGTACAGTTGAAGTATATATGAAGGAGGACGGCAGAAATCTAATATTTTTATACAATATGCACTAGAAATATAATAAATTAATATAAAAAGCATAACACACGTAAAAGATAACAAAGTTAATGTGCCTATATTTGACGATTTAATCGTAATATTAATTAAGGATATAATTCTTCGAATTGAATTACTTTCTATTCGCGACGATCTGGAAAAGTTCGTGTTACAAAAAGTCATTATTTACCTAAACTGAGCTATTAGTTATTACGGCATTTTATTAACGAAAAAGTAGTAACAGAAACTTGGAGTTTAAAGAAAAATTCAGTCAATGAAAATATATCAAGCATTACAAAGGTAATGCTTGATATATTTTCATTGACTGAATTTTATTACCTTTGTGCCTCTGCAATTGTGGCGTGCACTGACCAGGCTAATTTATCTACATTCTTGTTCTGTTATTACACACATAGATACAATTAATGTAAAGGTGATAATTTAATATAATATGCCAATTAGGCGCAACCAGTCGTGTTGGTGACTCCCTTGTTTTTGTTTCATCATCATCATAATCAGCTTATCTCTGTCTGGTGCCGGACAAAGTCCTCTCCTATGGTAAGCCACCGAACTGCCACATCAGCTTGCTAATTCTGTGGGCTATGTCGATAACTTTGGTTCACAGTCGGATAACATCATATCTGATCCTTTCCTTTCGAGAAACTCCCAACATTGCCCTTTCTATAACTGAGCGACCTTAATTGGTGTACCAGTCGCACAGTGTCCAGTGTCCACGTCTGGGCTCCGTATGTCATTACGGGTAAGACACACTCGTTGAAGATTCTCGTCTTAAGGCCTCGAGTCTTTTCGTCGCCCATAGCACAAAAGTATGGACGGATGAAGTTTCTTAAATTCCGCCCAACTTAGCTGTATTCTTCTTCGGTCTTCCTTCTCGAAGTTGGTTTTACCCACTTGTACCTAATATTTGTCCGAGGTAAATGTACTCTTGAACAACTCCGAGAGTTACTCCGTCAAGCAAAGCGTAATCGATTCCGTGTTGGTTGACCATAATAAATTAAACATAACGTTGGTTTGGTCCCAGTTTATCCGTAGACCGATACGTGCTGAAGAATCAGCCAGATCAAGGCACATACTGAGTTGTAGGTCTTGCACGGTTTCGGCCACGGTATTTTTTTAGTTTTGCATTAAAAGCGAATACAGATAAGGAAAGTTATATTTTCGTTTCTGTGTCAAATTATACTGAAAGACAATTTGTTATTGTGTGATTGGGTGCCGTGTGGTATCCGGCCTAGAATTGACCACCCCCTTTCCTCCCGTGGGTGTCGTAAGAGGCGACTAAGGGAAAATTCAGAAGATGGGCAGCAGCGTCTTCTGTAACTTCACCACCAATACTGCGATCCCCAAGCCGCTTGCCAAGCGTGGGGATTATGGCAAACCCCCCCGCTTAAACGGGGAGGCCTATGTTCAACAGTGGACGCCTTTTGGCTGATGATGATGATGATGATGATGATTGGGTAATTAGTTTGCAATGGATAAATCAATAACCTGGTTTTAATTAGGTACTCTGACCCATGGGTGATAAACATTATTAATAAAGCCCGGACGATTTGATTATTTCAATAATTATTATCTTATTATCATACTGCCCTTACATATTGGGCATTTCTTAAACTGCGCGGGGATTTTTTACCATACCCTATAAAAATAAGTTGGTCCGTAACATGTAGGTATAACAACTAGTTCTTTGCCGCCAGCTTCTTCTGCCCAATTAATTTTAAGCGTAATTAATTTTTCTTTTGCCCAAGTAATTGACCTTTCCTTACATACTTGAATTTTTATACTGTCTCTGGAAATTTCCTGCGGCCTTTAGCTGTTCATTTAATTTCTTTAGTACGTACTTGGCCTTTTCTTTATTTTAGTCAAACTAATTAAAGCATTCATAAATATTCTATAGCATAACTATATACCAGTACCTATAAATAAAAATCTGCCGATGAATTGAATAACGAATATTGTAAAAAATAAAATATGCTCTCGTCGTAAAATCACTGCTTTATGTCACTCCTCTCTGAAAAGGCCTTTTACATGTAGGATTAATTACCGGGACTTAATAACTTTGAAGTGCTTCCTTAACCTTATATAAAATAGCCATAATAACGCAACTTTGATAAGCAATACTGATGTTCATTCCTTGAATATAGCCTACTAAATACCACCAGCATATACCTTCGAGTTGTCTTTGTAATCAACGGTTTGACATAGCTTATGTAGGATGAGATTACACCCAAGTTTAGTTGTTTTACGTAAGACATTTGCCGTTATCTTTACAACCAACCAGCTCTTTGATCTCTAGACATGTTAGTTATTCACTCATTTACCTCTACAAAGTTCCACAGACGTATTTAAAAGACTTACCTGAAAAGAAAACTTTAAAATAACTGTGAATTGTAATGTAATTCATTTTCCTTCAAACTTATTGATTTGTAAATCCTGTCTGGCCTTCAGATGTTACGGTGGCGGCTGATAAAATTTTGGCGTGTAAGTATCTCCCGTGCTCGGTCATACGTGTAAGTAAAATTGGTTGACACGCGTATTGGCCCGACCCAGATTTCGGCATACTTCATTATTACACGTGACTAAACTAGATTTACTAAGGTATAACTACAATTTTAATCAAAAAGCATTAGTGTCTTATTCGCTTTTATAAGCAATATATTAACAAATGCTGATGTGTTGTAGGTAGTAATCATTATCAGCCTGTCTACACACATTTAGGTATTTGCCTCGCCTGCCTTGTGCCATTTTTTTTGGGAAATTAGCGATTCATATAACTAGGTTTTCCACGATTACCTCAATGTCGGCAACTCAAGTAAATAAATACTTTGAGTGTAAACTCTGATACTCTCTCGTAAGACTAGATTAACAAATAAAAGAAAAATGTTTGGTTGTAGAAAATCTAAGCACGTGTCAAATTATATAAAGGACTCACAGCAGTCACAGCAGGATATTTCGTTAATGCCACAATATTGACTACAAGATATATTGCTTCAATTAGCCTATAGGTGATGGAACAAAATATTCATAACATTTATCTAGTAACAATAAGATTATTGAAACTGCTTCAATAAGGACATAATCAAGTACTTATATATTCGGATTTCAGTAAACATGTGTTGATTATTTAATTTATTTATTTTATTTCTAATGCATATTATGTAAAAATATAAGCTTTCTGCAGTCCTTCCCCATATCAATTTGAACACTGTCAAAGTAGATGGCAAAAAAAAAATTCCAGAGTCGACATCAATGAAATGTATCAGCAGGGTACCAAAGGAGGAATCTAGAATCCGTGGAGTATAGAAGCTATATTATAATAATAACAAAAATAAAGTATCTTGAATAATTGATGTTGTAATTGTCAATTATTCTGTTGTTTTGTTTTCTTGCTATGGGTTTGGTGCAGGTAGATTTTTAATTAATCTACATTTATAAAAACTTGTCGATTATTATTTGTAAAGTTTAGTGCTAGATTACAATAGTGAGGCTGTTGTAATATACTACTCAACGTGTTGTCAAATTAGCATTGCAATGCTTACCTAGATAATTTGGCATAACACACTTCTAAGTCTAAATGGTAAAAATTAACGACATCATGCGTTCCTGTAAATAAATACTTTTTATATACGTATAATTTACAATAAACTATCGTTATCGATATTACATAGGCTTTTTTGTTACAAGGATAATAATTTCCGTTTATATAGCATTTCAATTTCAACAAATAAACTTATTAAAAGCTAACCTGCTATAAGCGCATGTTAGCACCAGTATTAAAAACAAATTATCGATTTAGTATTGTCGTTTCAACCACTTTGCCGCCAGGTTATCTGTCACACTACACTATCTAGTCTGATCAAAGCACTCGAGTGATAATTTATTAATAGTAATATTTTATACGTCACCACAAAGTCTTGTGGTGACGTATAAAATATTACTATGTGTTTGTGCCATTGTATCTGTATGTGCATATTGCAGATTAAAAATAAAAATAATTTATCAATACCCATAGGCATAGATATCCGATAATGTATCAATCCAATCAATTATAGCCTACCTAACAAATTATTACATTACTTATCTGGTTAGACGTATAATGTTTATTTATTTATTTAAATTTCATCGGCATTACACCAATTACAGTAATATAAACACACACATACATACATACATAAACACGTCATATAAACTTTTCGCTACATGTTATAATAATTGTATTATGTGGTGGTACTTTTGACATATACCCAAGTAATAATTTTATAGTTATAACATGTGTTATTATTATTATAACAAGGAGAAGGTATTGTTATGGAAATAGTTGATTTGTTGTACCTACTGTTTTTTTGGCTTGCCGAAGTAGAAAAGCTCGCGGTGGCTAGGAGGCAGCATTTAAAAAATGCTTAGTTTTCTTTCTTTCTAGTATTTCTTTCTGTAGTATCATATTTTACCATTACTTAGTCTGGAAAAATATACTTTTCAGTACACCTAAATGACAGAAGACGTGTGCCCTTATAATAGTAGGTACCAACCAAGTCACAAGCTTGGTTTATAAATCATTTATTATTTTACTTTTTCTTTCCAGAATTTTCCGAGCGATTCTAAAGCCTCAATATAGGTCTTTGTGTATTTTAGTACAACGCGTGTTATTAACATAACATAACTGTCTTATTACTTATTTATGCTTGTTTTTGTTTTCTCTTTCTTTTTTTCCCTGGATTCCATTCCGATCCCGGATTCCACTCAATTTAGCGGTTTTGTCGTGAAAATATAACAGGGTTATTAAACGCGCATTTGTTACGGGGTCGGTTAATAGTATGGCGCGATGAAATGTAAAATAAATAATTTTGTTAGGTAATACTTAAATGAACTATTTCTCCCGCTATATTATCCAATGACTACTTAGAAATAATACCAGCTTCTCTTATTAGCTTCCTTAATCAAATAATATTTTGAATACTTATATGTGAGCTTATATGTATTCCTTTTTTTAAATAACAAATATGCATATCACGATTTAACATTATTATTTTTAATGCTTCATCTAACCTTCTAGCCACTCGCTGGTAATAATAATTTACTACCACTGTTTTACATCTTACAGCTTTCACCTCCCAATATTGCAGATAAAAGATATACTGTATGAACTCGTAATCAATTATTCTATCAGTGTATCGTCGATTCGTCGCCTATTCAATAGTAGATAAAACAAAATGAAAATGAATTACAATTTACAATACTGCATTTTAATGCTCCGTTCTTTCTTAAAAGAATAAGTTAAAAGGCAGTAGAACCTGCGAAAGAATAGCCTAGCACACTCAATCAGAACGGAACGGTGTCACTTCGAATGAATGTAACCAATCTATGTGCGTTAGTTGTAACCCAATATCAACTTTACTTACACCACCTTTATATCTAGTGTTACCGGTTTCGCTGGACGTTTTAACCATTTACTTATAAAATTGAACGATTGTTTAAATTATACCTGTCACTGTCGTATACTAATGAGTGTTAAAATTAATATACATTTTAGCATCTTTTATAAGTAAGTGGGCTAGTCTCATAAAATTGATACAGAATGCCATGCTGTGCTATTAAGAATTAGCGGAGGAGAAAATCCTATAAAACTTTACCCGTTCAAAAAATGAACCAAGGACCACAGTCAGTCCTAAACTATCTTAAAAAAATGAATTGCTGTTCGTTAGTCTCGCTAAAACTCGAGATCGGGTGGAACGATTTGGACGATTATTTTTTTGTTACGTTTCTTATTGTGAGGACAAGGCTAAATGTTTTGAAAATCCCACACCAACCGTGCGAAGTCAGGGCGGGCAGCTACTATAAAATAAAAAAAGTTGTCCCCGTCATTTGACAAAAAACGAATCACAAATTTTCTGTTTGAAAATAACGTTAAGTAAATTTATACTTGATAAAGTTATAACAACTTAACATACAAAAACTATTCTTGCTGTAAATTAATCATTTGAAAAATAATTGAAAGACGACATTTAATTACATCAACATTATTTGACAAACTTTTATAATCATGTTTATTGGTAAAACAACGCAAAACATTAATATTGTTGACAAAATGCCCGCGGCAGCGGTCGGCTAGTGCCAGAACTGAATTCTACCTATTTTACTTGGTAAGAGCAAAATGTATTTTTTTAAATTGACTATCAATCAAATGGTAACAGTATTAGGTACTTTTTTAAAATCGCAAATTTGACAAACGAAGTAGGTACTTGATTTCGTCCAAGTACCTACTTCGTTTGTCAAATTTGCGGTATAAATATATTTGGAATGATATTTTAACATTTGAAATATTTGCTAAGTAAAACATTTGCGAAATCTGTATTTTGTTAAATCATTTGGTTCTTTTAAAGTATATAAATATAGCATATTATGTTCGCGAAATGATATGTTTGTCTTATTTCTGTGTTATTTTTTAAGAGACCATTTGTCATTCGTTTTATATCGTCAAACGATCTTATTTTTGTAACCATAAAAATAAGATCTTTTTCTAGTAGTTTTTTCGGGGCATTTTACGTAGCTTCTAAATCCTTTATCATAACATGCTATAGCTTTAAAGAGTTAGTAGCTATTTACAAAGATGTTTTATTTACGTAACCTATCATTTAAATTAGGTATAGTTGATCGATAGAGGCTACTTATTAACTTATACGTTTTTGATTCAGGTAATTATTCTAGGAAATCTCCTGTAGTCGATAATTATACCCCGCTCCACCTCTTCTCTCCTCTAACCTACTAACGATGTAATAAAAATCTGCTGTATTATATTATCCTAGTAAACTCTTTATTGGACATCATCGTAGTCATAGGTACCTACCTGTTTCTCAGCTTATAAAAAGAAGCGTTAAAGCTTGGCACTCGGAACTGAAATTGTATAAGTAACATTACTCTTAAGTTTATCACTTTTCACAAGGAAAATATTTTGCTATCTATAAAGTATCCAATCGTAAGTAATCCTTGCTGAAATTAGATTTAAAATTTACTTAATTAAGTATATTATCATTATCCGCTCCTTGGTACATCGGTTATTACTTATTAGTAACAAAGATTGTTGTGTAATTAGGAAAAGGCGCATGTGTCGACAAGCAAAGCTTACGTGCTAGATCAGTATATATCTATATGTTCAAGTTTACTAACCCCCTCTTCGTTAGCTACAATAACATTTTTTTAACTAAGGTGATCTGTATCACGTTAGACTTTGCTACAAGACAAGAAATCATCTTACGTAGGTATAGAGAACTTGTCATGTCGATTTCGGCGGTGCAGATTAATGCTTTTCGATGGGACATAAACTGTCTACACAATGACACGCACTATCAACACTATGTTTTCAGCTCTCAGAAGGCCTAAGAAATCAGATAGTATGTTTTAACTAGGTATTTATTGGCAGCTTTTGTTTTGGTGGTGACGAATTACTCCTTGTTTGTTAATCTGCTTCTTATTATTACACCGAAACAGCCACACATTGGCCAATTACCAAGGATAGTAGCGAGCTCAGAATACAGAACAAACGTAGCGAGGATCGTCGCCCGTTGCTGTAGGCTCCTATGCATTCTCATTTTTCTTTCTTTTTATTTATTAGGGAATTCTAACTACTCCCTCGACTAGCACACTAATCATTAGTGAAGTGTTATTACGAGGTAACCATGCAACCATCAAAACGATTGGCTAACACGTACAACGTTGTAACAGATCACATTTTATTTTTAAGTAGCACCATCAACCATCTAAATTAATAGGACTGCAAATAACATTGTATGCAGGAATAGTTTGAGCACATGAAACGAAACAATTATATTTCTGCTTCCTTGGGCGCAAATATAAACGAGAATGCAATTGAGCGGAGGCGTACATCTTGGTGTCGATTTGCCTTGATACTTTATTATAATACTACGTTGACATTATGACAGTAAAAACGCCGAAATTAAACCCATTCCTTTTGTATGTTCACGTTATCGGGCACCGGTAGTGCTTAGTAATCAGGCTAGCTTTTTAGCTTATGTTTAAATGCCTACATATGTACTGATAGTGTAACCTTTGTCATTTGTATTTACGTAGGTACTGATATAAACCAATTAGAATTATACAATATACATACCGATTTTTGATTATTTAATTACCGTGTACTTATAGTTTTATTATAATTTAAGTGGCTCGTGTTTTAATTGCGTTAACCGTATACAGAGAGGTATAACTGAATTATTTTAACCGCACATCAAAAATAATGTCTTCCTACGAAAAAACACATTAAGTATGTTTAATTATCAAATAGTTCTTGGAGAATACAAATACCATTTTTCCGACATTCGTTTTTCAGCTTAAGCTATCGCCGAATGAACAATTATTTAGTCTTTCGTCGATAATTCGATAAAAACTTTCAACTACTTACTGATAGCCTAATAACCGAGTGGTATGCCTGTTGGACTGCCAATTCAAAGGTCGCAAGCTCAAACTCTAGCACCCACTAGTGTCTTTTCGAATTCATGTTCGTATTATTAATAAATATCAATTGCCAAAAACGGCAAACATCGTGAGGAAACCGGCACACCTGAAAATTTTCCAACGGTCAGAGGCCTACGAACGAGGTTTAAACTGACACACCAAGTTGTTCATCAACCATACAATAAGAAGATTATTTACTAATACCTATAACTAAAATTTAAAAATATTTTCACAACCCTAGACAAGTTGCACAAACTTGAGACGAATAAAATTGAATCGTGAATGCACAGGGATGGCTGATGATATTAGTCAACCAATATTATGTCAATGTCAATAATTGACATATTATTGTCAACCACATTGTCAACTCAACCCCTATTCTATCCGTCTAGATAATTTAATTATCGAAGTGTTGTTTTTCGATAATTTGAGGTCACCGAAGGAATACTCATTAATTATGTTGTAGGTAGGTATACCTTAAACGGCGACGAGGGTAATTGATTTAATAAATGTATTTCTTGGTCGTAGAGCAGATTGCCTTAAAATAGTTATCTTGAGGCGTGCAATGTAGGTTAGAGAGCGCGATGTAGCATCTGTGTTTTTAACGCTTCACTCTCCCCGCATATATTATTTAGGAACCACATCAGAGTAACGTACATTTACGTTTCAATTCAGAGGCAAAAGCTTCGTACGTCGTCATCGCTCTATCTGTAATTTACTTGCACCGGACAAAACGTACCTAACTAACTTTAAGGTGTAGACCTCGTTATCTATTAATCAGGAAACAATAACTAATAGTTTAGTCCAAATTACCGCTTTAATGCCAAGGTCATAAATAAAACAAAATTTCTAAGGCACAGGGCTCCTCTTGAAAATCGCTGACTTATCGACTAGGGCTTAGCCTTAAAATTTAATTATAAACTTGGGTCGTTTAAGTTTATTTTATTGTAAAACAACATCGCAAGGTAAACGTTATACTTTGAGTCAACGTGCTGGCGTTTGACGACAAAAAATATTAAACAATTGTACCTAGTAACTCAAACACTATGTAATTTCTTGCCTTAACTAAAGCATTACAAATTCTACGCTAGGCGCTGTCGACTGTGACAGTTGACGAGCACACCAGAGTTCTATGTTTCATATCCATAGGTTTATTGAAACGTGTTTGTTCCTGCCCCGAGCTATTATATTTGCGCGATACAGTAACGTCACTCGACTATCGATCCGAACTCACCCCTCGTACCGAGTCATTTTTGAGTTGATGTTATATGAGTTCATGCGCTTTGGAATTCCCTGTCTGTCTGGTACCTACCCTATGAAATGAATTTTATATACCTAGATAATTTAAAACAGATTAACAACGTTGGAACGTGTAACTTTATATCAATCCTTATTAAGCAACGAATTAGTAGACACATAATATAACATTACGCCTGTATCCCCCGAAGGGGTAGGCAGAGATGCACACAGGTGTACAGTACACCCACATTTCGCCAGTTATGTTATAGGTCCCAATGTAATAGTACGTCAGTACTGAATATATTCTGTGGTAATAGAGGGCGAGCCTATTGCCATCAACAGGGCACAAAAATCCAGACTCAGTGCTGCTACTAAGAATTACCTAATGGAAAAACCCAGTAACACTTTGCCCGACCCGGGATTCAAACCCAGAACCTCATGCTCAACAGTCGCGCTTAGCGACCACTAGACCCACGAGGCAGTCAACGAATTAGTATTCTACCTGTTGTAGTAGTAAGCTGGGTCTTACAGACAGCGCTCAATTCTTAGACGGTCTAGGTAAATCATGATGGAATTTTAAATAAAACTTATACGTAAACCTTATACAGTAAAATTAAATGTGGTTCTTCTAAAAATTTCTCATGACATTACGTTTATCAGCCATGGATTACAAAAGTATAGTGGGAGAATCCATGTATCATGAGACGCCCTTTATTAAAATCTGCATTGTTGCTATGTCGTTGTTTTCTCTTTAATTTATATTAGGACTTAGAGCTGTGTGCTACAGGGTCTATGAGTGTCTCTAAAACTACACAGCTCAATCAATAAATAAATAGCCCTTCCAGAAGAAGGTGACCTTGGTCAAAGCAGCTGTCAACCGCGGTCGTCAACTCAAACAACAAGTTTTCAAACAAAGCGATATATCGTTACCACCTCGTTATACTATCTACAATATATTGCTCTGCTGCCATCTTTAACTTTGTAAATATTCATCAACATTTGATATAGTTGTAACATATCCGTATTATACATTTATTATACGTTAGTACGCCTATCTATATTAACACCTATACTCTATATCTACATAGCAAGCGTATACAATATAGATAAAGGCTACAAGATGACAGTTGTGCATAAATTCAAAACGGGTTTCCAATTTAAGGGCGTCGGAAGGACTCTTAATTTTGTCGCAAGCCACCGTCTAACTTAGCATCTGCTGAGGGTTGATCGCAATTGAAATCTTGGTCGCGAGCTAATAAGCTTAGCTCGCGACCAAGATTTCATTGCGACAAGGCATCACAACTTTTATTTTGTGTGGTAAATTTTACCAATGGATACCAACTATGTATTTAAAGTATACAACTGGTGTGCTTCAAGTTACTGTGAGCTCTTGTAAAATTAGACATCGTTTATTGACTACTTAGATTAAATATTGATCTTAATTTAATTAGGCATACCTATTCGAAAATTGTTCAACAGTGGACGTCTTCCGGCTGACGATGATGATGTTGATGATTCAAAAATTAATACAGTACTTAATCTCCTTTTTATCACATCCGATTAGACGTCATTGTCCGAATTAAGAATTTAAAAATAAAACTATTTGTATATATTTTTGCGGTTATTGCGATAAGTTATTTAAATGGAACTTACATAAAGGTGGTTAACCACATAAAAACGCCACGCCTATTTCTCTTAAAATACCTTATTATTGAATCTGTCAAATTTGATCAACGAATATATATTTAATCATTCAAAGGTACATGGTACATAGGTGATTTGTTTTGCTTTTCATGATTTGTGATAAAAACAAATTAATAAATATTAAAACCGTCTTCAAAAACACAAACTCAAAATTGAAAAATAATTTTTACTTTATTCACTTCACTTTACTACCAAGTTAAGTCGGCGCAAAATCTCCAGTGTTCGCTTTGTTAATAGTTTTTCCTATTGAGAAAAGCCGCGTCGAGAGGCGCGAAGTTTATTAAATAATTATTATATATACTATAAATACTTATTATATTTACTATAAACAGATACTATAACATGTTAATGACCGCTGATTCAGTCATTGCTTTTGCATTTTTGAAGGCGGTTTTTATTTTTACCGAAAGAAAAACACGATTATAAGTGCCTAGGATTAATACCTCCCAGGCTTTTGTAAGGATAATATTTGGAATTCTCAGAAAAGTCCTTTCAAACGATACTTTACACGATATATGTAGTGAATCTTGAAAAGTTGTGGGGGCGGGATAAACCCAGCCTTACCCCTCCCCTTGTGTTGTGTAGTGGTCAGTCATCGACTACACGTATAAACATACCTACTAAAAAATAAAGACGAACATAGAACCTTCTTCTTTTTGAAGTCGATAAAAAGAGATTTACTTACGTTTAAGCCCCCATTTTATACCTTCTATTTCTCGCTACAAACATCGGCAAAAGTAAACTGGAAACAAGTTTTCAGTAGAATATGAAAAGAATTTCTCCTACAACCTTACTTCTAGGTACCTACTTATCACTTCATAACGATAAAAGCATAAAGCTTAAGTATTTCCATGTCTGCGAGTATTTCCAATAACTATCTAACTACGCCTTTCTAAGGATCTTGATTATTGTTGTGTATTTTCTATTGGTAGCCGGTAAAAGCTAATTGGATCCGACTAATTTTAATGAACTATTATTAAAATCAAAACACTTACGTTTTGATTTTCGCGCGTATGTTTCCCATCAAAAACGTAAATGTGAAATGAGAGCATAGTTCTATATTAAATAATACGTCATTGTTGACTTCGCCGAAAAGAATTGAGATCTTTAAGGGTGCCAAGTTTTGTGTAAAAAAAATCTGTATATTCACCTACTTTCACAATTAACGTTATTATTACTTTGTTGATATTAATTTTCAATAATTTTAAGTTTTTAGATTTTTTCCTTTGTATATGCATAATAGTGTACCTTGATACCAATTTATAGTATATTATTTAATAGTTTCTAGCTAATTTTGATCTATAAGTCATCTAGGTCATCTAGATGACTTATAGATCAATATCCTAACCCACTGGTAAGGTTTTTGATTAATAAGTGAGTGAGTCAGTCACAAAAATGCCGGATTTTGAACGTTAATATAATACTGTTTGAGCAACATTAATGAAATTTTAAATTCCATACAAACTTAGGGGCTTAAATAAATGTGCCAAATTCATGTTCATGTTTGTAGATTAAATAGTTTACGAGTTGTGAAAGGGTCAAAAGTAGCTCGGAATGGTTCGTGTAATATTACGCACTGCAGCTCTGTCGTCAGGATCTTTTTTTTTCACTTGGCAGGACACGCTGCCGCGTGTCTAGATGTAATTTTTTTTTATTACCTCGTATCTTCAAAACGGCTGGATGGATTTTGTCAGTTATCAGGGTATCATTAGATTAGCTTTAAAAACCCAAGTTTCGGTAATAGGTGTTATATTAAAAAATAGAAATGGCGGATTTTTGGAGCTAAATTGAAAATCGTTAAAATTTTGTAAGTTCTCATATATTTTCTCAATTCTAAGTATACTATTTCTTCAATCTCGTCTTATCAATCTTGGAAAAAGAAAGAGTAATAAACCACAAGATTGTGGAAGTATGATTACGAAGCACCAAAACTTCGTAGTTACCTTTTTTTTTTCTCGCTAGCCTACAGCTTACAACTGAGCTTTAGGCGTTGAATTTCTTTGAAACATTTAAAGGTTTAAAAACATTTAGTATGTTAAATTAGTATATGTCTGTAATTTGTATTTGCCAAATGTGTCAATCAATACGGTAATTGCATTGCGTTTGACGCCGACTTGTTCATAAAGCTATCAGCAAATTCAAAGCGTGCGACGGGTTTGGTTTTGCGGGAGTGTTCCTTTGGCATGAACGATCACAGTTAATTCATACGTTTGCCGACTAACTATTGCGCATAGATGAGCTTTTAGGTGTAATAACTCTGTGTTACGCTTCACCTGATCTGAGCTGTATTTGATCAATGTTTGAGTACATTAAGTAGTAGTTAGTCCGGCAATTACGGGCATAATCATTTAGGAAGTTATATAACAAAAGTCTTTTGGAACATACATCATAAAAAAAGATCGCGACGAATTGAGAACTTCATCCTTTTTTTTGAAGTCGGTTAAAAATGTATCTATAGTTAAAAGGAAAGAGGGTGGCTTCTTTCTTTGCCGGATATCACCTAGAAAACCGTAAACAGTTCACTCATATCAATCAAATATTAAGTTTATTTGGAGTGTCCGTTTATTTCACGAAAACATGAAACAGCTAGGAAAAATTTAATGCTGTACTCATAAGTTGAGTGGCAAGAACTGTATGTCATAGAATGAACTCTAATTTTTTTTAAATTTCAATATATTTTTATACGACTATGCTTCATTCGTCATGGTAACGCGTTCGTTCACGTTATGATTTAGTCAAATAGACTTAGGGCGAAGTCGAAGACAATACACTGCCTATGTTGGTAAACTCTCGCACATAAAGGATTTTATCGCGATTAACTTCGCTTGCGCGGCCTCACTTCAGTTGGCGGGCGGCGAACAGATCTAGTATTAGGTATAGATTATTTTATGGTGGTCGCGACACTACATTGATCGCCACGCTGCAACTCCGGAGTATGTAGCCATCTGCAATCTACCAAACTGATGTTTGGTATTTGAAAGACGGTATCTTAGAAAGCCCACAATTTTTAAATTGTATTTTACACATTTATAATTTGTAGTAGCAGACTTATGAAACACTTAGTTTCATATATCTTAGCTTTACTACTTTCGATTTTGGATAGAGTTGTATCTTTTATATGGTAGTTTTATGGTCCTAACTTGTTACAATGAATTCTAATTATTTGTATTTAATTTACTAGATAACATGTTGGAACCATAAAATAATCTTATCAGCAAATTAAATAGAAATAAATCTGAAAAGTTCACAAAAGGTAGCATCTGAATAGATCCTTTTCCAAATTGATATGTGTGCTATGACCTTCAGAGAATAATGGCATTACTTATATAAGAGGCAGTACAAGGCTTCTTTCATATTGCAGCTGAGTTTTCAACTTATTATAATTTCATTTTCTGACAGTGAATAGAGCTGTTTAGGATTTCTATAACGCATGGGAAAAATAATAAAATAAAGCTTCTATGATGCTGGTTTTTCTTCATAGATAGTAGTAGGAAAATTTATGTACAAAAAGTTATTGATATATTTGCAGATTTTTGGAAATGGCTTTGTCATTGGTTTTATTCAATTTATATCTGCCGCCGCGCTACCTAGTAATTGTGTGTAGTTATTATTAATTAAGTTGTGTAGAATTATTATTATAACATCTCACCGCCTGAGCGAGTTGCAATTGTTTTTTGCTTGGTGTGGTGTGGAATATGCAACCAGATTGTGTTACAGTTGTTATTATTAAAATAGTATCATACTAAATATTAGTTTAAAAAAACAGACAGCTTCGCAATGCCGCTATACCCATCTTCTGATATTTCGAGATATCTGATATTCCCAATATAGTCAATTTAAATGAAGCTTTTTTCTTATAAGGTAAGGGATTATAATTATTTATACTAAGAAAAAATCTTGGCGTCTGCCTCGTTGGACTAGTGGTCCTGGTTTCGAATCCCGGGTCGGGAAAAGTGGCAGCACGAAGTCTGGATTTGTGCCGGGTTGATGGTAATAGGCTCGCCTCCTATTACGACCTATTACATAACTGACAAAATGTGGGTCTTCTTATCGTATGGTTGGTAAACAACCTGGTGTCAGAGTTTAAACTGTACATCGTTGAAATTTCTCTCAGATGTGCCGTTTTCTTAATGATGTTTTCCGAAAAAAAATGTGTGTTTCTTGGTGACTTCCGTTGGACTAACTGAACTTACTGTAGGTAGGTACCTACTACGTTAACTTTCAGATCGGTTAAGTTGAAAACATGAACATGAAAACCTTTACGACCCCTTAAATAAAATGGCTCGAGCATAGCAGAACATTGACCTTTAAATTAACCGTCCACATTTTTAGGACGTCATAAACATTAGCTAGCAAATCCCTACACAAAGTGTAACTTTTTCTACCTATGAAGATTTCATCCGCAATAAGAAGTTACTACACTAATAATAATTCACTCAATATCGATTTATATGCACACCGCTTAGCTAGTGCATAATTATAGTGACTACAATTCTTTTAATTATTTTAATTTTAATGAAATGATCAAAGAGTGCTCTATTTTGCTAAAACTTATTAATTAGCTATATCAATTATCCTTGTAGTGTTTTAAGTACGTGCTTAGTGCTTATAAGTATCGTTAGGACCTTCCTTCCGACTTTCCATAAAGGTCTTTTCTATATAATTTCGCATTTTTAAACTTACGTAATACTGTGTAAGAGCATTAGAAAACTCTCAGTACGAAATACGTAGGCGTACGAATATACGTAAATCGATATTTTGCGAAACTTAAGACTGTGCCCTATTGAAAGCTTGGCAGAGTTTACTGTTGTTATAATAGATACCTGTTCTTTACCCCGGGCCTTTGTGTACGCCTCGTCCTACATCAGCCAGATCCTGAACAATGACCGACATGATGCTATCTTTTCCGTGATATTGTACAATGTTACTTACATTTTGTAACTATTTATGCCGACCTAGTTATCGAATAAAATTAAATAAAACAATTATATACTTTAAGACACGTAGTAGTCTGCCCTGACATCTTCTTGCTAAATAAATACTATTTCAAATATTATTTATGTTAAAGTGTAAAACATGATATAAATACTTACTTGTAATATTTTAACTAATAGGACATAAGCATGGTAGTGGTATGACCGTTGGTCTGCCAAGTCAAAGGGTGTAAGTTCAAACACCGGCACGCACCAGTCTTTTCGAATTCATGTGCGTATTATTAATTAGTTATCAGATGTTAAAAAAGGTGAAGGAAAACATCGTGAAGAAACCGGCACACCTGAGAGATTTTTTAACGGTGTGTCAAGGCATGTCAGGTGCCTACAGGCGGTTTAAACACTGGCACAAGGTTGTTCATCAACCATACGATGAAAAGAAGAAGAAGAAACATAATATTGCGTATTTTAAATTATTCTAGTTGATACGTTATAGGTAGGTAAGGTTGTAAGATAAGTTAAGGTGGATGTCAAAGATCTATGAATGACGACTGGCACTGACGGTTTAACATGTTGTCTGAGGAACGGTGACGTCACAAAAATGCTGCACCGAAAAGTGTGCCCTGGCACACTGTAACATTTTTCCTTATCTTCGTATCCATCTACGTATCCTCACATGCCTCGCGCAAGCATTGAATTCTCATACAGAGATTTAGAACCATTCGTATTTGTAGGTATTGTATGAGAAATCGTTAAGTAACGACATTACTGGACACAAAGAGTGTTGTGTCATGCACACTTGCCCTGTCAGCGGCTCAGAAAAAGTAGAATGCGTCGTCGTTAAACACGGCGTATTTTAGTTATATCTCTTCGCTCATTTTTCGTAACGTGCAGCATTTTAGACCTGTTTAGAAAATCTAAATGAAAAATCAGATGTTCTTTATCCCGTGTGTACGTTATGTGCGGCAGATTATATAACTAATAAATTATACTTTTATTGACCTTTTTTATAAGGGTAGTCTTTTTTTATTCGGGACAACCCCGCCACTCGTACCCATCATTGTAACTCCTGTAAGCCAGGATCCACAATGATAACTATTAAAATCATCAAGGCAGCGCAGTTGCCTGGCAGTTGGAACCTGCATAGCAAGCGGGAGACTAAAAGACTAATATGTCAAATGCAAAATAAGGGACCCACAACTGAGTTATGCCCAGTCGCCGAGCAACGGGTATGGAAGTTAAAAATAAGTGTAGCTTGTCGTCTTGTATAATTATGCATTTACTGCTCTAAGTATTTTCATTGTGTGTACATCTCAATCAAGTTAAATATTTTTCCAATACAAAAAACCACAGGAAATCTTAATAAGTACCTACCTACAACGTTAGTCACGCGATATAACTTTCGACTTTTGTTTGGTTAAATATGCATGCAATACAAAGCTCATGTTAGCGTGTTTCTGAGTGCATCGTAATTATTTCATGAACTTTCCTTGCTGTGTAAACATTTAAACATGCAGGTTATGCTCAATCAAGCCGTCCACTGTGTGTTCATAGGGCGACGTTCGATTTATTTACGCAGCGCCGGAAATACACGACCGACCCGACGGACGTTGCACTTAACGCTTTTTGTGCGATTTAAAAAATGACTGAAACTAATCTAGTTCGCGTAATCACATGGGTTGGAATATAATTTCCATGTATTTTTGCGCTTTTGTGAAAGCTCTGAAACTTTTTACCGATTATTACTAATGAATGACATCTATGTGCTGGTATACAATTCAGTATAGGCTCAAGGTTTATTTACAGGGGATCGTACAGTCAACGGGTCCTCAAATAGAGTAGGACAACATGCGATATATCTATCATTGGAACCAATTCGCTGTGTGGAAAGAGTTTGTGTGTTTGTATGTTTGTTACCTCTTCACGCTAAAACGGCTATACCGATTTTGCTAAAATTTGGTATTAAGGTAACTGACATGCTGGATTAACATATAGGCTACTTTTTATCCCGCGAAAATGTAGTGGGTAACACCGCTGGGCACATTACAGATTAGCCGAACAGACAATATAAAAGCATTAGGTAGGTACCTACTAAAGGAATATTATACGTACCTACAGAACCCTAAGTCTGCGAGTAAAACTCTTACTCTCGCACTGATTTAATTTTTTTGTTACTTCAAAAATTTCATAATGTTAGTTTTACAAAAATAAACATATTAATGTGAATAAGGTCTGGCTTTGTAGTGCTTTAATTTTTCCACACAGCGATTTGGTGCTTCCCACCATAATAATTTAGAGTGGGTACCGATATAAAAAATCCTTTCCAATGATATATCGCATGTTGATATTGGTGCATAGGCCAAAACGCACGTCCTCCTCGCCCGAATGAAGTCCTAATTACTGACTTTAGACGTGTATAATGAATGTGAATACATTCATACATGTTTTGAATTTGATACTAAGTTTAACAACCGCTATACAGTTTATTAATTATACCTAGTATGGATAGTAAGTGGGTTTATTATATCCTATTATGTAACAATATTATATAATTTGCTTGATTATAGTAGTTTGTCTGTGTTATAAATTGTAAATGAAAACTTAAACGTTTCTAATACTAGAACATTGGAAAAAGAGGGTAGGTATCTCTAATTAAACTATTATTTACTTTTAGGTACAACATTTGTTATTGGCTGTCTATCCATTTGCTCAGAACTGCTCAAAAGCTTTTTCGATATGTATTAGGTACCATTCGTTAATAACAACTTATGCACAATATCGTCGCGTTGCGGATTGAGTAACTTGATCTGCAAATATGGAATTGCAAGTTAACCGGTTAGGGAAGGGAGTAAGGGACACTTACATGATTATAGCATTCGAAATCAGAATAGTTATATATACTTAATAACGAAATTGAAAGTAGGAAAAAACGAAAAAGGAAATATTGTGTGGAAACTCGTGATTAGATTTTGTTACACTATGATCTATTTGAATTGTTTACTTTTCACATAAAGCATTCTAGAGATATTGCTCATGTACTTAGAGCGAAATAAACATAAATACTTACTAATATGTTTGTTGGTTATCTCTTTGACTATTATTTTATTGGCATTAAAATGCAGGTATATTACGCAGAAGATGGTAAACTTACATTAATGTGTTATGATGATTATATAATATATACCTTCTACCTATCCTACGTATGCATGCTAATCGCCAACTAAGTAAATTATAGTGTATTAATTGACCGCGCACGGCAGAACGTCGTGTCCTACGCGTTAATGCTCGCGTAGTAGGTACTTTGATCAATGACCGTTTAAAGTGCCATCCAGTTTTGTACTGTACTGTCCCCTTACCATGAACTCTTAAAGCAAGACAGTTTACGATGTGGAAGCGAGACGCCGCATTACACTACACGTAGCGGCGTCTCGCTTCCACAACTTAAACATTCCTGCTTTAAGAGTTCATGGTAAGGGTGCTGTACTGTCCTTTTCTAGAACTTTTTTGTGAATCTGGACTCGAATTAATAAAACAGTTTGAAGTTGTGCCTATAATCCTAACAATGCTAACCTAACTTTTTAAAGTTGTGAAGTCTACTCTTCTCTGTATTTCCTGTTGTGACAAAAGCACCACATTTGTACGTTGTGTTGTTTAATTAATATTGTCATGAAGTTTCAGTTGTGTTTTACTGTTGATTGAAGTCGTGGTACCTAAGTGTAAGAAGCAGTGGAAATCGATAGGTATGCTAAGTAGGTTGGTAAGCAATGTGGTGTGGAGGTCGCAGGCTATGCGTGCCTATGATCGATGGTATTGCGTGCGTCTTAAGCGCGGTGAGGTCGCGCGTAGGGCCCGCGCTCAACGGCTCGCGCTCCGTGCGACCCTCATCCAGCACCGGTAGAGCTCCGTAACGTGGTTTCTCTTTGTTCCACGCCGCCCGTCGATGCCACCACCATTGCCTCCACCGCCTCCGTCGACGGCTCGCGACGCCGCGCCTACCTCGTATTGCGCATGCTCACAGCGATTTTCATGCGTCCCCACTACGTCTGATTTAAAGTGATCTGTGGTTGAAAGTAGCGTACATTGTATCGGTACGTCGTCAAAGTCGGGATAGTGACTGTTACGACCCTTCATATTGTTTTGACTGCACCCCGGTAGCCGCTAGTGCTGAACCCGCTCAGAGGTCCCGCAGTGGTTAGTTGAGAACCTGAAAGGGAGCGCGCGGTAGCGCCAATATCGATCTGAGCATTTCGTGTGCCCGCTCGTGCACGACGCAACGTTCTCTCGGGATATTCGCCCAGTGGTCGCCGTCGGCGCCGGCCTTGCTGCACTGTTTACGCGCCGTGTATATTTATTTCATCCGCGCGATCATGCTCACTGGAGCTAATTGATAACGCGACACACGTAACCGCTAGCACACCTCTTAGCCGTACTAGAGGCTCCGCGAGCGTATTCGATTAAGTACTTCAAGAACAGCGATACTTTAGGTAAGTCTAGATTTATTTAGAGTGTATCGTATCCAAACTTAATTGTATTTTAACTCAAGCGGTCGGAGCGAATGTAAAAAATCACTGAAAAGTTAGCTCGTTGAGAAAACAAGGCGTTCTAATTAGTACTTTGTGAATCTGTTCCAGCGTCCTACGTATATGATCTGTGTTTAAAGTGTGTTCAAATATTTCTATTGAGTGTTTTAGCCGGCCATCTGGCTTATATTCTAAAGTTAGATTGTAAAATCGTAAACCACAGAGAATCATCGGTACATAGGTATTAACCGAGCAAGCGGTTTGTTGAACGCAATCCGTCCAGCCATCATAATGAAATGTTCGATCCGACTCCTTGTACAAAGAAAATACAATAAAAAGCTTTGGGTACGTCTATGATTGAAGAGGCATTGTACAAAATATGTGTCCTATGAAACGTGTTCTATTTCTTATTCATACTGCGCATGTCTATATCTGTGCCTACAATAAAATTGCCAAAATCGGTACATAAGAAACTTGTGTTTGTGCCTAACAATAGTTAAGATCTAAAATTGAACACCATACACTCCTTTAGGATCAATACGTTGGAGTGGGTACAATAGCCAATAGTCTTATATAGTAGGTACCTACTAGGTACATATTCTTAAGTCTTGCTATAAGAGTAGATTTTACATGAAAACTCGTTACCCGCATTGGGGGCTGTGATGTTTAGCGACATTGTGAGAGCGGGTGCAAATGAGGGGAGAAACGACTAGTGAAATAATTGGAATTCAAAGAGATCGGATTGTTCCGCTAGCGGACGTAATTTGCTGATATGAGTATTATTATTTACACTAAAGTTTACTTTAACTTACTGTAGGTGCTTAACCTACCTAATCACGTGTACTTACACAGTAAGTAGTGCTACACGTTGAGGTCGTAATCTATGCGTGACATTCTTTGATTAATTGCTTCAACGTTCTTTTTGTTAGCCTGTGTCTGAAAGACATACCTATTACAAACAATATTTACCAAAGTATATAACGATTACATTTTTATAGCCAATTCTCAAAGCCATAGATACCTACCATTACAATCTATTCGGTGTGGCGCATGCGTCCTTAGGTACCTATCGCTATTAAATCAGTATAAATGGCGACATCATTATTATGGCAATATGTTGAAAGTCTTTCCAAAACTTTCCATAGTAGTGTTAACAAAATAATGTGGTCATCGTGCTGAAGTAATAATCTGCAGCCGGAATAAGTTGAGAGGGATATTCTATCTGTACTCTAGTGCCTAAAATGACATAGGGAAACAATAATAATGTAGTCTAGTCACTAATTAATGTTCTACTTGCGCATGTCAGGTTTGCTCTACGAGTTGCCAAACTTATTAATAGGGAAGTTAATGTCCAGAAAGACGAATTTTATATTATGGCGTTTTAATAAATCGGAGTAATATGCAATAATAGTCAAGAGTACAAGACTCAATACAATAAAGCGAGATCACTTCATAGGCTATCACAGAAGTCAGAAAGAATACTTTAAATATTCTACGACAATCCTTGGACAGTTGGTACTGAACCTATACAATTGGTTTGCATGAAAAATATGCTTAGTTGTTATATGAATGCTATTTACCTATCATGTCGCAATATTCATCTTGTAATCATTAGTATATTTTGTATATCGCCATACTGAATTAAGCAGTAGATAGTAGGTACTAACCAACATGAAATGGATATTCTTAAACACCAGTTATCGGTACCGATATCCATTTGGTACGACCGTGACATAGTACACAATAGACCAGACATAATTTACATAAATCAGACTGGAAACAAAACATATTTGATTAGATATAACAGTTCAATCTGATTTCAACATAGTAGTTAAAGAAATGTGAATATACCATTTTCTGAAAACATAAATTGGCCGTCTGTGGAAAACATCTGTTGAAGTAATACCAATAGTTATATTAATCTATTGAGTAATAGAGTAATAGCTAAAAGTGTAACACTATAAGTATTCTAGACTCAAGCATTACCACGAACACTATTTAAAAACTGGCAGCAAATTTAACCGTATTGTCTAAAGTTGTAGGAGATTCAATATTTGTCTGCAGGGGAACTAAGCCACCCTTTCCCTAAGGGCCTTAGAGCGGGCGCTAAATATATGTATGTATGTAGCCTGTAGGTATATTATGTACTAGCTTATGCCCGAGACTTCGTCCCCGTGGATTTCGATTAAAATTACCTGTACGTAGCAGCAGCGAGCAGATTTACCTATTTGAATCTGATTTTGTTAAACATTTTTGTTTTCTTATTATTTTCCCGCAGAGCCCTAAATATTTAATAAATTTAAAAGTAGCCTAGGTTACTCCTTAAAACGCCAACTATTTGCCAGTGAATGTCTCATTAAAGTCCGTCCAGCCGTCGCGGAGCAGCTGCATCCCGCAATTTTTTCGCGTTCTTCTAATTTTCCCGCGGAACCCTATATATTTTTTAAATTCCATGTAGCCTTTATTAGGCCTTATTACATCAGCTATCCGCCAGTGAGAGTCCCATCAAAATCCGTCAAGCCGTCCCAGAGTAGCTGTAACCCTCGAATTTCTCGTGATTTCCTGCGTTTTTCTTGTCTTCCCGCAGAATCCTAAAAAAAAAAAGACATTTAAAGTAGCCCATATTAGACCTCGGACCGTCAGCTATCTGCCATTGTAAGTCCTGTCAAAACCGGTCCAGCCACTTCAGAGATTAGCCGGAACAAACAGTCAGACAGATAGACAAAATGTGTTATAATTGCATTTTTGTAATGTACATATATACTATCGTATGCATTAAGTAAAAACTGTTATTTTGATGATACAAACAGGCACTACAATTTAATTTATATTGATACTGAATAATCTGTATCTGTGTAGTCGAACACACGCACATATATACTAATATAATAATAAATATACAAATATGAATTCTTATTATACAAAAAAAAAAACCAAATAAGCGCACATTATCTACAGGTAAGTACATAATTTATTTGGTTTTTATTAGCACGTGGTGTCGTTTACACCGCGCATCTCACAATACATTTTCGGATAACGAAGATGATTTACAAAACTAGAGAAATTTAATTATTTTGTAAATGGATGAAGTTCTTTAATGATGAATTGTTCTAATAAGATAATTTTTATCTGTATAAACTGTAGATACCGCACAACAGGTACCGCGAAATATTGTGGAAAAATCTTAAGGATATTTGTTATTCATTAGCACAGTAGTACAATACATTACAAATTCTTATGACGTGGTGCATGTTCCTATTTACGTAACATTGACGTCACAGTAATTAACTAAGATTGCCTGACGGCTGACGGTGCAGGCTTTAGTGTAATTTCTTTAATGTAATTTCTTTAATATAGGTACACCATAATGCCATATAAAAAATGATTTAAACGCTTTAGCGTTTTATATATTGTTTTAAATATATTTTTTGTTTGGCCACCATGAAGTTTTTTTGTTATGTGTGGTAGGTACCTATAGCCGGTATCTTTTTTTTAGATTTGATTAGATTTTACTGTCTTCTATAGTATGTACATGTACGTACTCTTTATTTCTAATCGCCTTGCATTGCCTACAAGTCTTCCTTTTATGGACTGAACTTTGAAATATGTAGGTAGATATTTATTTGCAAGTACATATATTATATGTATATTTATAGAAAGGAGTATCTTCCCCATTTAACAGGGGTCCAGAATTATAGACTCATAACGAGACCCCAACATTGAATAATTTTAAAATCCTGTTATTTTTTTTGTCTTGTAGTCTTGTGTTGTGTGTGAGTGTCTCTCATTAGCTTCAATAGGTTATGTATTTATCATTTTAAAATTTAAATGACTTTATTTAATCAATCATCAATGTATATGTATTTTCATATCTACCCAATGAGCATTTAGTTTTTTTAACATGAATGTAATTTTTATACATACCTACATTTATCGCAGTCAGATTTGATTGTACATCACGATAGTAAAACACCAGCATCAACAGGAAAATAAAACTTTTAAAAATAATTAAAAAATAGTACATTTTGGGGTAACCTGTAAAAGATACCTGCCTTGTTGGTCTAGTGGTCGCTAAGTTCGACTGCTGAGCATGTGCTAAGTGTTACTAGGTTTTTCAATTCAGTAATTCTTAGTAGCAGCACGGAGTCTGGATTTGAGCCCGGTTCATAACAATGGGATCGCCCCCGATTACATTGGGACCTATAATATAACTGGCGAAATGTGGGTGTACTGAATGTACACCTCTGCCTACACTTTCGGTGAATACAGGCGTGGTGTTATGTAATGTAGAAGATGCATTCAAAAGGCAGCAGATGTAGAAGGCATTACCGAAATGTGTACTTAGATAGAACACTAAGTAAGACCATAGTATTAAAGTAATATGTACCCATAATAACAACCTCATTTAATATTTTAATGAATACTTGAATAATAACGCTAAAATAAACTAAATCTAATTGCCGCAGTGGCGAAGTGATGAGTGGGGAGACTTGTAAGGGTTGCGATGTAATCCCGCACCCCTCATGCAGGGAAGATTAATTATGTTCTGCAGATATTTAATCCGACAACCAATTCAAAGCACTATGGGCAAAAATATCGGCTTAGTTACGAAAAGGAAAAAAATCGTTTCCAGCGGATAAATTGTAGTTACTTTCGATCTGTCCAAGAAACCTTTAGCTATAATCGCACCTATTAGGTATTATATGGAGCTCGACTGTTGAAACAGCGACTATATTTGTTTATATAATTATATTGCACAACCCGACTGCAGAAGTCAGATATCAGCTTATTAGTACAGAATTAGTAGCTTAATTAATAGAATGTGTTCGAGCTCAAAATTTGTTAAAAGCAACCGTAGACAAGTATGCTACGACGGTGGTGGCCTACGCATCATTGCCGCCGCGGTTCGTAGACGTAGGTAATAAATACAAACGAAAGAAGAGAATTCAAAGAGAGCTCTGACCTTCAGTGTAGTGTGCGGTGTGTCCCCACAAACTATGGCCCACCTTTTTCATTGTTCCGCGTGCCCTGTGACCTGCACGCCTGAGGAGTTAATGTTGGCTGCTGACAACGCCGTTCGTGCAGCGAAGTTTTGTGCCGCTAAAATTTAGATTTTCCTTTGACTCGCTAAGAAGAAAGAAATCTTTGTTGTCTGCATATTTTGGGCAAAAGGTATTTCGGTCTCGCCAGTTTACCCAATGAAGTAATAACTAAACGTTTTCCTAATACTATGTACTCTAACTTTATGGACTACGTTAAAAAATAAGTCTGCCATTGTGGTTGAACGGCACTGTCGCAGCAGTCAGCGGTTTAAAGTAGAGCTCATTAAAAGTCATTTAAACGACTGTTAGGTTGAAGAACTATGTCAGGACATACATACATGACTCAAAACTAGTTTTGTTCTATATTTAATGTGAATAAAACATTGAATTTGTTATTTGAATTTTTAACATCCAATTAGGCAAATAAATTCTCTTCATAGACTCATGAATTACGACCCTCACTATTTTGTGAGGGTTTTGTTAGAGGGAGAGTAATATTAGGTTTCTACCACTACAATGAACGCCACTCATCCCATAATGCTTTCATGCATCATGCTTTGTGTCGGGTGTGTGTGTGCGTGTTGATCAAAGGCAAATTTAGTACATGCTTTGTCAAAGTTACAAGAACAGGCCTTTGAAAATAGATAAAGTTATCAGTGTCCGAATAGCAAACAGTTCTAATAGCCTGTATTGCATGCCGAATACGTTGCTAAAGGACTCAATTAATATAAATGTATTTCACAGAAATTGCGCACACAGCATATTAACGTATATCCTGCAATGCACTAAAAGCACTCAAAGCATTGTAAATCATGACTAATTTATATTATTTCCCCAACCTAATATTACCTAAACGGATTATTTGATATAACGTAGTATAATAGGTTGAAAACAGAAAATACAGCGGAATTTTCAGTAAATTGAACCTTTCAAACTAGTTTAATTGCCGAGACGCTGTTATTAAAATAAGTCAATAATGTAGGAAAATATTGTTTAGTTTTCAGAAAATAATAACGTTAATTCTAACGTTGAAATATGCTGTTGATGACGACGTTGAACGAATAAGTATGCCTCTAGAGCTATAGACGGCTGTAAAATAGTCTCTTTCTTCAGATGTGACCCGAACGAAAATAATATTGCCAGAATATTTTATAATAATATTCTGGCGATGCTACGCCCTAAAGTCGTAATGACCCTAAAAGTTGTTACGTAATACTACTTACCTTTTTTATTTTCCAAAGAACCACAATTTTCAATAAGACAGACGAATACGCCGTGTCTCTGGAGGAGCTTTATATCCGTTATATTTCATTGTAACTTATTTTTTCTTCCGTTCGTTTTATTTGTGAATGTGATTGAAGGAGAAAATGGAGTACCTAGGTAGCCATGTAAAATGGGCATAACGAGAAAACAAACGAAGTGTAGATCAAGTGACACTCGATTCCCTCTGCGTTTTATTGTGGTAGGTAGTAAAAAGTTCTTACTGTGTTAGTGTGAATCTATAGCACTATTGTTGTAGGCGGCAATGGGTATGTGAATTACCTTCATATGTCTGCCATACTTAGTATGTAGGTATAAGATGTTTGTTAATTGTAATCTCGAATACCTTAACACTTCATGTTTATGCACCCCGTGTCAAATATATCTGATTCATTAGTTTTTTCTCATACATAGGTTAATAATATCTTGGGACGGCCCACACACGGTCATCTGATCCCAAACTAGGCAGAGCCTGTATTATGGCAACCAGACAACTGATAGACATACTTATATATTTCTAAATACATACATAATATAGATAATTTACAACCAGACACAGAACAAATCATTATGCTCATCACACAAAGATTTGTCCTGGGTGGGAATCGAACCCACGACCTCCGGTTTAGAAGTCAGCGTCACTAACCACTAGACCAACAGGCCAGTCCAGCTAGGTTGTTTAGTTTTACTATCCAACTTGTTGCAGCAATTAAAAATACCTAACATGATATTGTAAGTTGCGTAGGTTTTACGTATGTAACTAAGTTATTGATATTATGTATGAAAATAAATACAAACTAATATTTTATTTCTTGTGGAAGTTTCTTCAAATCAACTAATTATACATGTATATCCAACACTGACCTCCTTCTGAATACATAAAATAACTCAAGGCACCGTAACAAAGAAAACAGTAATTATCAAAATGACACCAATAATAAATACGTTGTGTGTTTATTTGATAATTCACTACTTTTTATAAGTTCAGAATAAAAGCATTGTATAAAAATGGTAAATAAAGTGCCTAAAATATGTAGGTACATGCATTTATTGTTAACATAGAAGTACCTGGCGTTTTTAAATTAAAAATCTAAAATCGTATTAGACAATAGATCTCAAGTGGTCGATACCTAGTTATTGACAGTATACCAGTAACCGACACCCAGTTAAAGACAGTGATGGACACCTAGTGATCACGTCTTTCAGAATGAATAATTTGACGCGTTTTTATCTTAGGTACGTACTTAATACTCAAAGGCTTATTACGGGGATAGGTTCTTAGTTCTTACTTCTTAATAAAAATCAAAGTTCGGTGATCATATTTATTACCGAATAATTTCAACATGTCTTTTTCAGGTCAAAAGTAGCTCATGCCCTTTCTTGAGGCTCACTCAAGCCTACTCTCTACCAAATGACTAAAATTTCAGTTTTATGGTTTAGCCGTTAAAGCGTAACAGTCAGACTCTATATTCGATTATTATATATCGAAGAAAACCAGCCTAGTGTGAGTTCGACTTGCCTACCGAATGTTCCTAACAAACTTATGTTTATGATAATAACATTGGCTCTAACAAAAAGATAAACTAGATTGACGGACAAATTTAACTTTGCCATTGGATAACTGTTACCCCCTTTACATTGTGTCGGTCGCGCTCAGTTTACCACCACTAAGATACATTTATCTTACACGATAAGTACAGTACAGTCTAATCACAGCGAAGTAGTGTAGCAGCATTAGTGGTGTTCCTGAGTCAAGTCTTATTAAGAGAAACTCAGGGGGAAATGTGTGCGGCGACCGAGATAATGAAGTATTCGTAATAATAGTATACGTAATATCCTATTATTTATAACAAAGTACTACGCATTATTACCTAGTCTTTAGTGGCTGAGTTAAGAAACGAAACTACTACTGTTTGACCGCGTTAGTAAAAAGATTTATTACTAAAAAGTTGAGTTCTTACTTTTAGTGGCAGGAGCACCGAAATATTTAGGCAAATTTTCAATATGCTTCATTATATTAGTGAAGCGTGGCATTAAAGACTTGTAGAGAAAGAAGATGTCCTGTCTTGTGGCGACTATAACGTATATTACGTTCAACTGTATTCATATATTGTGAAGTTTCGAGTTCATGTATAAAAAAGTAATAGTTAAAATTAGACCGTTAGACCTTTTTCATATTAACTTTACCGGTGTCCAAATCGCACAGTTCACGGCTTAAAACGGACTTGAAAGTTTTCACACGGCACAGAAAATAAAGAGCCATCTCAATTCATAATGTTTATGAATGCCATTTATTTATTAGAGATCACTTTATATTAGTTTATTATTTACATAAGTAGTATCTATCTACCTATTTGTATCAAATCAAGCAAAGCGTTGGTATTATCTGAAAAAGCTGTTGCAATATTCCAACTAGAAACAATGGAATATATAAAATGAACCACCATTATGCAGTGTGTCGACATGTTTTATTGTAATCGGGTTTTATGTACAGTCAGCATCAAAAGTCGATGACCATATTCAGATTTTCAAAATCACTGTACATTATATCACCCATAAATCGCTCAACAAGATAAGGCGCCAGTATTGAATGAACATCATTAAAGTTCAAAATTAACTGAACACTACTCATCAAAGGTCACTGAACACCATTTTGTCAAAACTTGCTGATCGTTATAATATCCGAAAACATCATAACATTCAGTTTTACAAAAGTCACTGAACAATATAAAATGTTTATTTTGGTTATCTAGTGTAATCAAGGCAACGTCCAAAAATAACTTAACATCATAAATAACAAAAGTTACTGAACATTACTTTGTTTCGGATACGTAGCGTGTAAACTTATACTATCAAAAGTAGCTGAACTGCAAACTAAAAAAGTGCTCGTTACTATCTTCAGAGTTATAAATCCAATCTTGTCCTATACAAACTAAATCATGTAAAAAAAAATTAAATGGATGTAAATTTCGAATTTAACTTTCCAAAATAATTCTGTTTGAATTTATACCATCGACATAATCAATGATTTTTTAGTTCGATTGAATTGTAACCTTATTCGTAAAGCAATAAGACTCATTTCCAAAAATCACGCAGATTCTAATCAAATTCATAACGTCGACTTAGTTTATGATTTTTATAGTTACGATTGAATTAAAACCTAATCTGTATACATGAAAGACTCATTTTCAAAATTCACACAAATTCCGTTTTAATTCAATTCTTTGGGAAACATAGTTGTAGGTATTTGAAAAACTGTTTACCCTTGAATGTAAAAAGAATATTTCTACTTAATTAATAATTTATAATTAACTTACTTTGTATCGGATGTAGACCATTGCGGTTGCAATTATTTATCATCTATAAATATTGTATTAGTTATCAATTGCGCTTTAGTGACAAATGAACATTATAAATAAAGATGGTATAAATTCAAACAGAATTATTTTGGAAAGTTAAATTCGAAATTTACATCCATTTAATTTTTTTTACATGATTTAATTTGTATAGGACAAGATTGGATTTATAACTCTGAAGATAGTAACGAGCACTTTTTTAGTTTGCAGTTCAGCTACTTTTGATAGTATAAGTTTACACGCTACGTATCCGAAACAAAGTAATGTTCAGTAACTTTTGTTATTTATGATGTTAAGCTATTTTTGGACGTTGCCGTGATTACACTAGATAACCAAAATAAGCATTTTATATTGTTCAGTGACTTTTGTAAAACTGAATGTTATGATGTTTTCGGATATTATAACGATCAGCAATTTTTGACAAAATGGTGTTCAGTGACCTTTGATGAGTAGTGTTCAGTTAATTTTGAACTTTAATGATGTTCATTCAATACTGGCGCCTTATCTTGTTGAGCGATTTATGGGTGATATAATGTACAGTGATTTTGAAAATCTGAATATGGTCATCGACTTTTGATGCTGACTGTACCATACTAAGTAGGTCTGATCGGCACATAAACAATTAATAGAGGCACGTCGACGTTACTGAGGAAAGGCGCGGTCGCATCTCTACCAATAAAAAAGAGACAGACTAAAAAGCACCGTCTGTGTTCGATACGTTCTATTTTTTCAGCAAACTTTTTGAACGACGTGGAATGGCGCATTTTACACGGCGCCCTATTCAAAAGCTGTGTGCGCTGCTTCATAAAATTTGGTGTCCTGTCCATTTTAACGTGCTAAAAAATGCTGCGAATATGCGCGGTCCTTTGATCGCTTGGTAAAAAAGTACAAATATTTTCACGAACATACATTTATTCGGATTTCGCTCCCAAATTGAACGGTCCTTTGTTTCACATATTTTCACATACATGTACTGACTGATTCGTCAAATGTAACCATTTTTTACGCGCACAGGGGAGAACAATGCAGCTTTCACGACTAACTTTTATTGCGAGTTTTGCTATTTGGCATGTTATCTGTCAGCTAAGCTTCTGATTTTTTCTGGTTTTACGGTTTATTCACAATATCATTTATACCTATATATCTTCTTCTTCTTTTCGTGTCAATGACCTAGACACTGTTCGAACAAAAAGTCGCCACCTGGATGGCCCGGTCGTTGGCCTCCATACCTATATGAGTTACCATGTGCATTCGGTTTTAAGATCTGGCGTATAATGTGACTTACCGCGCACTCAGAGACGTTAATGATTACTTAAACTGACACAAAGTAGAGATTTCACAAGGAAAACCTTTACTTAGTGATAGTTTAAGTAATCATTAAATGTCTCTAAGTTCGGCGGTAAAACGGCAAGTCTCCGTGTAGATGTAGCGTGAGGGTTGAGAACAGCATAGACAGGGTATTTCAAAGATGACAGCTGGAGTCTGCCGTCTGTTTGACAATATTATCGCTCAATTATTTTACGATTGGTGCGCCTAGTAATACAAAATCTTGTACTATCATTTTTCGAATGAACGGTAAATGCAAAGTTTAGTCTGCTGATAGATAATACTTTCCTGATCAATGGGATAAGATGGTCTAATGATATAAATTATAATAATCGTTTTTTAGAATCAGAATCGCATAATTATAATTTAGGATGTCTTAAGCGTTTCTTCTATTAGCAGTGGTTATCATTTAAATTATTAGATTACAGTATTGTCGGGGTAGTTAAAAAATAAGCCCCGATAAAACGCGGTGTAAGAGAGGCTTCCCGCTATCGTGATCTCCACCCTCTTGTGTGGGTTTCACATGAAATACCTATTTTACTAAGGCCGCGTTTAAATTCAGTCTCAGACATAATTAACAACACGGAGATGTAGATTATTGTAGATGGCAGGTTTTCAACCGCCATTTCATAGTGCCATCTTGACATAACATCCGAGTAATAACTTGTCGTTTTGTTATTGTATTGATTATCTATTT
The DNA here is from genome assembly GCA_905340225.1 of Abrostola tripartita. Taxonomy (NCBI): domain Eukaryota; kingdom Metazoa; phylum Arthropoda; class Insecta; order Lepidoptera; family Noctuidae; genus Abrostola; species Abrostola tripartita. The sequence continues at coordinate 5,312,265 of HG996486.1, forward strand.
ATGGTACTTAATACACAACACATGTTTGACTAACCGTAACCAAGTATATATTTTGGTACCCCGTTTTAGTAAAAACATCGTACTTTAAAGTGTTAACAAAGCTACCTAGAATAAGCCTTTTTTTATACAATATTAAACATTACATCACATTACATTTGGTTTAATTAAGTTCCGTCATACGACCCCAGATGACTGGCGTGCAAATATTACGGTTGTCTTGACGAGTAATGTTGAAGACCTGATTGGCGCAGTGGCTAAGCGATTGGACTGCTGCATTATTGGTTGCAGGTTCGATTCCCGCACGGGGCAAAAATTTGTGCGAACCGCAGATGTTTGTCCCGAGTCCGGGTGTTTGTGTATATGTAATATTTTGTTTGTAAAACGCACCCACGACATAGGAAAAAATCCAAGTGTGCGGCGAAGTTTGTTTCTTCTTAAAAAAACTACCTTTCGTATAACACTGATTTCTAAATACTAAGTTATTATAATTTCTTGCCATGTTTTCCAATATTCAAGACAAGAGGAGTGGAGCTTCAATCTCTTCAATTTTACAATGAACAAAGGTTTTATTAGGTAGTGTACCTCTACTTTATGTTTAAAACTTAACAAATACGGTACCTAACTTGTTTTCCTCTTTAAGAGGAAATATAATTAGCGAGAGACTCTCAGACTTACAGTACCTAAGGAGCTAAAATAGTCAATCGAATGTACTGGTAATGGTGCACTTGAAAATAAATTGCTTTTGCAACGTCGCTTTAATTGGCTAAAAAGACGATGGAAGGTAATAAGTCTATAATTCCATTGCATCTTTATTGAGGGTATTTTACTTAATATTATTTTGCTAAGTTTATTTTTAGCGTCTTAAATTGCTCTCGAGAAATGTTTTCGACGAAGTCTGTAGAATCTTACTGAATTCAAATACTTCATGCAGAAACTTCTTGAACTTAGACAAGGTGAAGCTGTAACACGACAGGGTACGCCGTACGAGTCGCTGCAAGTATTCATTATAATGCTCGAACATTTATATTTAATAAAAGTTTTGTAAAGGAAAACTTAGGACGTATCATAGTATACAACTCAGTGAACGTAGCTGCAAAGTTAGTTTCGTAGCGTAGGTGAGTACGCTATTTGATTTGAAACTAACGCTACGTTCAGACGGAAACATGCCTTAATAATAATTACCATAATTTACTGTTAGGTATACAAGTGCATTCGGTTTTAAAATCCGCAATATATTGTGACTTAACCGTATCCTGCAAAAATCAGATCTGGCATGTTTCGGTGTGAACGTAGCGTAACATACTTCTTGATTTTTGGTTCCGCCATTACCGTGCTCTACTAGATATGTCGCTCGCACTTAACTGAAACGTAAACGAGATTGATACTACATTAAAAATACTGTTTTTTTAAATTAGTAAAATGGTATTCCATGATTTTTGGAATGCTGTCACAATTTATGGGAGAGTTTATCAAACTCATAAACCATAAATTCACAAACAAATGACCGACTGGCAAAGAGTTATTTTGTATCCGTGCTTTGTACGCGTAACATGTCACGTAAGTGTGGACGGCTGCTACGTCGATATGTCACGCCAAAAACGGCGGATATCCTTTGTAATAATCCAAATTGATTGGATTGGCACCCGGGACATTCTGCCGTACAGTACAGATTTTACCGTTAATACTTGTGACATTTTGCCGTACATTTGCCTGTATTATTGTAAAATATTTTCTTTCATGTTTTATAAGTCATATAATTCAATTTTTTGGCCGAATTTAATGTTTTTTTTAGATTGTTCGATGTTCCACTATATAAAAGAGAGAAATCGATCAACACACGACCTAAAGTATGAAGTTGTATTTCACCATGCAACAGACCTCTTACGCCAAATTGGATTGGTTCAGATTTTCAATTTGGCGGATCATCGCGTAACAACAGCAAAAGTCGGTAAAAACAAAAATCAATTACCTGTTCCATTAAGTTTAAGTGAGCTTTTGATTAAAAATTCAATAAACTACGTAAAGACGTAAAACATGGAGTACAGCGCACAAAATATACTAGATGACTTTAATATTAAGTAAATGCAATGATTATTTTTAAAGAAGATTCCGACGAATTGAGAACCTTCTCCTTTTTTTAAAGATGAAAAATGAAGAAGGTTAAAAAACAACATGTAGTTGACTATAAAATAATCAATAACAATTTTTTTTACTTGATTGACGGATCGAGGTTGACGATATCATCGTTTTGTTGTTTTCGTACATAATACAAATGGTCTTACTTTACAATTACAATAACTTTGACAGCGTGCTTATACATGTATGCATTTCGTACCGATTGGAAATTCATGTTCTTTTTATTCTGTCGATATAGATTTGCAAAAATGTTTCGATAAAAGTTTTGTGATGCATACAGTAGTCTACGTCGAACATTGTAGTACGTCGTAACTTGTAGATCACGGCATGCTTGCTGTACTTACGGGTTTATTTAGGAATGTCGCAACGCAACTAGTTTATGAGTAAGGGCTATGTTTCAGTAAGAAATTAGTCTAGATTTTAGACTTATTTAATTCTAGACTCTAGTTTTACCGAATAAACACGTGACTATAATTCGAGACAATAAATAGCCAATTGCGGGCATAAAATTAAAATCGTGGGCAGTCTTTTGGTGAGTTAAGTTTTCTTGGTAAAGATTTACTCTCTTAAAATTTTAGCAATTTAAATATGGTCATTCAATGAACCTTATATAAACTTTCAATTATCATACATTTAATATTTTTCCAGGCTAGCATGATGTGTCACTGTGGTGTTTTTATGACGTTGACTTACATAGTTCAGTGGCGTCTAGCACTTAACAGTTTATTTTGGTCGACATCACATCGGAAATTCGGAATAGAATCCGACTGCTAGCCCACCTGAAATAATAAGGAATGACATAATGACATTTTTTTTTAATGTAGAGTACAAAGTATATACCTACTTAATTATATTTTTTAAGATTATGGAGAAGTTTTTTTAGATGTATAGTTAAGTAACATACATATATATAGTTTTTTGGAAGATTGTTGATACAATACCTTTTTTATTATCATTTTTTGTTTCACACTGACTGAATAAAACTAGATGTGTGGGGACCAGAAGAGAGTGTGTGAGATGTGGTTTAAGGTGTTGCGGTTGGCTGTTGTGGAAATCAGCTACTCGACATCTGGTACGAATTTGTCAGTTGAATGTTACGACAATTGTAGACACCGGTTACAGGAACGGAAACAGTTTTCAGTTTTAGGAACTCGAGTTAATTGCTAAACAGCTACTTGATGGTTACCTGTTGTCGCAATTCTAATGACATTTTAATAGTGTAGTAGGTAGGTACTTAGTTTTGCAGGCAAGTGTATTTGTCTCTTTGTAATTGATTCAGCGCTTTCAAGTCGACTATCTTTCTCTATCTAATATTAACATCACTTAACTTGTTCCAGATTTTTAACTGAACGTAAAATTGCATTCGCCTACATTGGCAAATATTGCCAACTGGAATGTAAACAAGCTTTGAGCGTTCGTACAAATGCAATATTCTTTTTATTTAATAAAAATCTGCATAGTTTATGCCAACCCAACTTCTATTTGCTGCTGTTTCCACCGCGTATATCAAAGAGCAATGGGTTTAAAGCGATTTGCTTGGTTTATTTGCAGTATATAAACAAGTACGTATGTTACTTTGTACACACCGACATACGAACTGAAAGCTCTAAAATGTAGGTACACAAATGAATAGATAAATGGTAACGATAATTATTATAACGTTAACTTTAGAAATCATAATATATTGTATATTAATGAATATTTCAAAATCGCGAGTTACTATTAAGATTATGTTTGTTTTATAGGTAAAGACGTTTTCCCAGTAGATACTACTCTTACATCAAACTTATAACTATTACCGAGTGACTCTGCGAATAGGAAGCTGACATCTTCGGATAGACTACAGGGTCAAATCAGACTATAAGTCAGCATTAATTTAAAATACTAGACCCATGCGCGATTCCGCTTTGTCACATAACGTCGATGATGAAAGGAATCAAGAAAATGGACAATGGAAGGTTGATAAATATAAGTAGTGCATTAAAAACACACACCACATGCACATAACATTATATTGCAGTGGCTGTGATTAACCGTCGCTAATCCCTTGTTTTTCTTTGTTAATTTATTTATGACTAGGTTAATTGGTTTATTTTTGTAGGTTAAGTCCATCGTTAAAGGGATATCAATTAATATAATAAGTTTAAAAATTATAGCAGGGTTCTTTTTTCATAAACTAGCTAATAAAATTGGAAACAATATGTACACAATGAATATTTTTGCACGAATGTGTCATTGTTGTCATCGATACTGTATTATATAAAATATCTCGAACTGCGTTCAAACGGACGTCGGATGTGTGCACCAGTTGCTGCATAGGTAGAAAGCCTTAGATAGGGAACGAAGCGTACCGGCACGCGGCGCGGCGGCAGTACTGCTTTATAACAGTGATTGGAGTTCTTTTGTTTGCCTACAGGTATCGCCGGTTTCGATAGAAACAACATTTCAAACGCTAAAGAGTTTATTTGCCTTTTAGTTGTCTTACCTAGAAACTCAACGTGATATAGACATGATTTAACAAGAAAACAGATAACACGTGCCCTGTAGAAGATATATTAATAATAAGTATTACTTACGAATTTGTATTGTTATCTATTTGTACGTCCTGTTACGGAAGTAATATACTTACTTACATCTATATAATATAAAAATAAATCTCTTTTTCCCTTGGTCACGGTATCACGCGTGAACGGATGGACAAATTTCGCTAATTCGTATTTGTTGTGTTTGTTATTGTCAGAAGAAGCTTAAGCTTAAGCTTTCTTATGAAAGAAAGTTGCGCGGAACATCAGAAAATTCAAGATAACGACTATTATTACCTTTTCTAATGTAATATTTAAACAATTGACAGTTTTGTCATACGCCATACGGTTACATAAGAAGATTATACGTAATAGACTCCATTTTTGTGTAATTTAATCGTATTTTAATACCAATCAGTCTTTTTCAGTCCGTTGCTTTGAGTACACATACAGTAAATTATCGTTACAGCTCGCGGATACATAATTCCGGAATAACATTTACAAGAAAAAATCATGTTATTGTATGTTTACACAAAATTATATTTGATGGCCACGGTTAAGTAAAGTCCTGTGTTGGATTCCGAAGACATAGTAAAAAAAGGCTAAAGGCCCTTCGATTTTACTACATGATAGTCAAAGTGATAAAATTCTTCTTTTCTGCACCTTGGAATCATACCTATTAAATATGAATTACTTATACAAAATGTATCTCTAGCGGTAAAAAGGATTTTGGTATCTCTTTGATATGTATTCATAAAGTAGGTACTTTAAAACGCAGAACGGAATTTCATACAAAAAATATTTTAAAATTATATGGATTTATAACATAATTATTTTTTACGTAGGTTAATTTGTCTAAAATGAAAATTTAAGGCTATATTAAATTCCCGGTAATGAAGAATTTTTACACAATCATTTCTTATTGGCCCAGGTAGGTGTAACATTTATTGCTGAAAACAATAGGAAATAATCAAAGCTTTCATTACTTTATGTTATATTAATTTATTTTTGAGCTAACATAACATAACATCACGCCTGTATTCCCCGAAGGGGTAGGCAGAGGTGAACATATTGTACACCCACATTTCGCCAGTTATGTTGTAAGTCCCAATGTAATAGGGGGCGAGCCTATTGCCATCAACCGGGCACAAATCCAGACTCCGTGCTGCTACTGAGAATTACCTAATAGAAAACTCAGTAACACTTTGCCCGACCCGCGATTTGAACCCAGGACCTCTTGCTCAGCAGTCGCGCTTAGCGACCACTAGACCAACGAGGCAGTCATTTTTGAACTAGATGCAGAATATAAGTAAATTAATAGGAATTCTAGGAAACTCGGAGGCGGGACTGCAGGTGGGCGCGGGCGCGGGTAGGTGTGATCTCATGCGCGCGCAACCCCTGGGCACAGCCAACCACCTCACCCCACTTCTATCGCTCTCTACAAGTGTCCAGTAGTGCAGCTAGATGCATCCCTACTTTCTACGCTGACGGACGTGTAGCTTTGAGTATCGCGTGAATTATCCTCTATCCGGCATCAGTACAAGAGAGATCCGCGTGACACTTGATAAAACTTTGAAGGCGCAACATTTTTTGGTAAACTCAGTGCCAGATTTTGTGGTAAGTGCCGTTTTTTACAACGTGATATTTAGTTCGCAATATTTTTTTTGATAACCAGTGGTTTGTTTAAGTAATTATATATTTTTTAAACGGATTTATGGGTTTAATTTACAATTAATTTGTTGTTTAAATGTGTGGAATTTAAAATGAATGGGTTTTCGATTCGCGTTAAAATGATTTTGTTACACAATATTCGGGTGCGAATTAGAAAAAAACTGACCGCTTACGTGCCTTTTCTTTGATAGTACGTATTAATTAGCGCAGGAATACGCTACATTTAATAAATTATTAATACACTTTCAACATTCATTATGATGATTCGCTGAAAATCCATATTACCATTTGTGTTTGTGGAAACTTGAAACATATTCAATACAGTTTAAAAAGCTCACAATTGAAACCATTGATTTATTATACCTCTTATGTACTCTTGTTTAAAAATCTAGGTATAACTACGTGAAGCGAAATCTTCGGCTAAATTAAAAAAAAAAAATACGCGGACGAAGGAGTTTGAAATTCAACACAGTTAAAGTTTATATGTAAGAGGACTGCAAAAAGCTAATATTTTTGTTTAATATGCATTAAATAATTATGGAGAAGAAATGCAGATAGCTAAATTTTTTATTATAATTACGGTCTAATTTTGCCGCCGCGCCGGGGAATCTCTACTTACCTACCATAATTGATGTAGATTTTATGTATTAATTTATATATCACAGATTTTATACCTGCTTTATTTGAATGTATTATACCTCTTTAGTTAAAAAACATACAAACGTCGCTCCGCACTACGAATTACTCCTGTATCGTGGGTGCATTTCAGAAACAAGAAACATCAAACACCCAGACTCGGGACAAACATCTGAGGACCACACTTTTTTGTCCCGTGCGGAAATCGAACACGCAATCCCTGGCGCAGCAGTCCAATCGCTTAGCCACGGCGCCAATCAGCCCCCCTAGAGAAGTGGCAAAACGCTTGATAATAATGTTTCGACTATGTTATCGATGACTTATGTCATTCCTAAACATTTATCGTTCTATTCGATTTCTATTCGTCAAGCGTTATGCCACTTGTCTAGGGGGGCTGGTTAATTTTATATCGAAAATATTCTAATTATTGTTAGTTAATTGCATTTTGATACGTAATTTTAAATAATAATACTAACACTGCTAAGATCCGGATTATTTACTTAAAACGCAAAAAAAATTCCTAAGCATATATAAATGAATACTTATATTTCAGTACACACAGGGGCACTTAGTGGTGTATTGAAGACTCCCTAACATCCCTTATATACGTAAATTGATGTTCGCTACAAGCAGTAGGCACCTATACTTACTAGAAATTAGTTGTTAAGTGCATTTTGTAATTAATACCTAAATCACAAGTAAGTGTCTCAATTTGAGTGTCAGAGCAAACTAGATTTGCTCTACCAATTAAACTTAAAGCGAGGAGGATGTTTCGGACTCGTATGCTACTCAGAAGCCCTTTGATTGGCTTAGACCCGGCGTCAAACTCAATTTGATGAATCGCCATAGCTAGATATTTTAAATTGAATACTTTAATAATAGTAGTTTTTATCTTGTCTTATGTTACTTATTTTCAATTCAATCACCGGCAAGAGCATAACTCATATTAGAACAATGTTAAATTGTTTAAAGCTCCTTTCAATGTGTACGATGCACAATATTTTAAAAATTTGATAAATATTTCATTTAAACGGCTAGGTATCCTCTCAATATCAATTTTCCATATAGTTGCTCGACTGAAGGCTTTAGAAGGTATTAAGCGGATAACGATGGTGTACTGTTCCGATTTCGAGTGGGCTTTACGCAGATCGAACACAACTCTGATTTTATAAACCTACAGATATCAGGAATGCATAATAGTACCTACATTTTGCTCATTGGTATTAAAGTTCTATCTATAAATGTACCTAAATATTTCAATATGCGTTTTTAATCGATCGTTGAATCAGGGCGTGGTTTTGCCAACAAAAATGGCTAAATACATTAATGTGACTTAGGTACATAAAATTATATTGATTGAACGAAAGTGTGCAACCTAAATAAAAAATACTACGGCTGTCACTGTTCATTAACGCAAACCCTTTTACACAAAGCTGGAGAACATGGCGAACACTCAGCTATCTTTAAAGATTCCCGGGTTTTTTTATTTGAGCCGGTGGCGGCGGTGTCTATGTGCGAGAAAGGTTGTGTGTTGCTACATTATTAAACGGTGAATTTACCATCTACATGATACGTAGCGATCGATTGCGTATTGAGTCTTCGCTGTCAGTCAGCCTGATTTAAGAATTGACATAAAAGAAGCACTTTTTTCACTCGTGCCAACACCAACATAAAACTTTTAAAAGGCCGCACATTTTTGTGCCGTTTTTCCGACAACAATTGTATCGGTATCGAAATAAAATACAGGTTTAGGTACTTATTTCAGAGTGCTTCGTTTATTTTTATTACGAGATATCGGTTATTGATAAAGAATGTTCTATTTTAAACATACAGGTAGAATTTTAAATTTATCAGGATTAGAAGCAATATAAAACAGACTAAAGTCCTATTGCTTTTCGTTTTCTTATACAATTTTTTTATCTTTGGACAATAAAAACCAAATGACCAGAAAAAGAAATACTTAATATTATGTTGGCTTTTCTATCGTTCAAGGAAAAGCAAAATAATGGATTTTACCTAAAACGTTAGTTTAAGTCGTTGACTACCACGCAGTAGAACACAATAGAAAGTCTATTGTACGCGGCTTACCGGTGAGCAGTGGCGTCCAACGAGTTAGGGCTAGGTCTTTCTTATAAGTTAAGCAGGAGAATACTGAAAGAATGAGATGCTGAGCTGAGTGTACTCCAAGAGAGTCAAAGTACGAACAGAATAACAATAAGTGTGTGACTCTGTTGTGGAGCGCGACCTGAATGTTTATATAATTTACACAACGCTTGGCTCTGTGATGAAACTGTAAGCTTAGCGCTAATTGTGCCTTTTCTTCGTTTTACCAATCGTTCAATATATTTTATTTACCAATTTCTTTAAGTTAACACCAAACAAAACACCATTAGTTAGCGCTTTTAGTTTGATTTTTAGGTATATTTTAAATTTCCCAAATTAATTAAATTTTAATTGGTCCTATGATATAACTATAGCCATATTTATGGAATAAAGGAAATATAATATCGCGTTCAATATAATAACGGGGTTTGTTATGCGGCGACTTAACCGACTTAATTCTACGCCTTTCTTTAACTTCGTCTAACAATCCAAGGTCTTGTGTAAAGTTACACGAACATGCTTTTTATATAATTTATTACTATTGCAGCGTATTAAGCCTTTATTTGTAACCGGGCTTTATTATTTCTCTACCCTTGTGACACGAATCTTACATGTGGTAACTAGTATATATGAACTAAAGTGTAAAGCGGTGTTTACTGAGATGTTTTGATATATCTTCTTAGTTCTTTACTGCTAGTTTTATTATAACAGTGGTTATAAATGTTCACTTAATTACGGTAATAATGTCAGCCAGCAGCCAGGCATTCATGAAATTGTGAAACGTCGCACGGCCGCCGACGTGACTGGCATACCTGTTATTTGCATTAAGCATCCTTCCAATTGCTGATGCCACGGTTGCAACCTTTCCTTAAAACACATGCGCGGATTGCAAACGATGCTATTGTTATACAAGCGTATGGAGGGGTTAATACGTCTTCATTAGTATGCACTTGTACGGTTGTGGTTTGATTGTGTATCTAATTCGGAAAGTAACGCCAATTTTACACTTAATAATCATACGACGTAAAGCGATTCTGCTGTTTTCTGTGCTTAATGCGTTATAGACGTTATAGTAAAATATCTGACGCAACTCTTACGGCCGCCATAGACGTTCAAGTAATTTGATCAAACAGGCTAGTTCAAACAGTTTGGTCAAATTGGCATGACTGTCTGTGGTAAAATTTGATCAAATTTAATGAGAAATAAAATGGAAGGAAGAAATATGAATTTTCGTATTTTTATTTGACCAAACAGAAAGATTACCATAACAGAGATAAGCGGAATGCTGCCTATTGTAAACTAATAGAAAAACTTAAAGAAATAGAACCGAATGCAGACCGTGACCTGGTGACAAAAAAAATTAACAACTTAGATAATTATAGATTTTTGCATAAAAATTCTTTTTTAATTAATGGACTGACTAACGACAGAAGCTTTAAATATGTTTCCTCATTCATTCGCAAATAATTATGCCAATCTTTAGGAGCAAATTTCAATTCATTTAACAAGTTTATATTCGTCTCTTTCATGAGCCATTTTTACACCATAGGTTCAGAACGTTTTTTTGTCCTTTTGTGGGCCTTGAAAGCAAAAAATAAACCAACAATTGCTAAAGCATCATCTGTAGACATTTTAAAGAAGCACTACCACTCCTCGCCCGCTTCGATACTGAACTGACACCGCTTTAAGACTGCCTGATGGTGTGTGGTCGCTTGAAAGGTCATGCCAATTTGACGAAACTGTTTGAACTAGCCTGTTTGATCAAATTACTTGAACGTCTATGGCGGCCATTAAACTGTTGGAATCTGCATGGTCAAACAAAACAACATCTCACAATGTATTATGAGAAGTGCAGCGTAGTTATGTCACCATTCTTGGCGCCCCAGCGCTAACATATTTATCTTGATGAAGCTCGAGCGCTTGCTTGCCTTGACCGTGGTAAATTAACACTTTCTTGCGTCCCTTTATCTAGAGGTTGAAGTTATCGACGCAGCTCAAGAGATCAGATCAGATGAAACTCGTTGATGCCCAGTTTCTAAATCCTTGTTTAGAAAAAGGCAAAGTAAGATGCTAAAACCGGCATAATATGTTAATTTATACCATTGCATTTATATTGCACCGATGTTTTTCTAGGTCAATGATAAAGATGATAAAGTTACTGCATAAGAAATGATGCTTTTGGTTAATCTTTGACGCGCTACACGAATTTAATAAGGATTCGTGAATTATAAATATAAATTGCGAAGCTTTTGCATAAAATTTGCTTGTATTTTAAAAAACATTATTTGGTTAAAATACTGTAAATTCTACAGGCGGTGTGGTATTTCGCAACAAAAGTAATACAATTTTTTTTTACAACATTTATACTAAAACAATTGGAGAGCATCGTTTTTCATTGCGTCGACTATCGTCATCACTGCCCACCGATATAACAATATAAATCCCGCTCCAATTTGTAAAATTGCGGTTTCAATAATATTCTGTATCATGTATACAACGGCGTGCGTTTAAAAAAGAAAACAAATGTTAAATACATCATTTTACTATTTCTGTGGTACAATTCGTGGTATTCATTCGTGACTTCTACATTTCTTGAGTGATCCTACTACATTTTATCGTCGTTTAACTTGTCTAACAGAAAACAATGCCATCACTTATTTGCCGAAATACGTGATGTCGTATGCGTAGACACGTCCAACTGCTTCGTCATTGAATGAAACAAAGTGATCTTGGTTTTTGTATTATCGTAAAACTATATTCGTGTAACGACTGTTGAGTGCGCGTAAATCACTTTGGCTATTTTTTCATACCGTTTAGAAACATCTTAAAATAGCCATTCACGTAGGTAGGTACTACCGTTTTTTTATGACGTAACACCTCGCTGCGTGGTATCGGCAAGTACAGAAGTGCATCTAATATACATACAGTTATATCTAATTAAGGATCAGTGGAAGTGAGATATCATTTGTTCTATAAAGTTAAGCCGTTTTTATTGTGTTTTGTTTATTGTATTTACCGGGAAATAAACAACCTTACTTGCTACTAAAGCAGTAAAGGATACCTTATTCTTAACCATTTTCCTTAAACGACCACTACGTCTTATTTTTATGCTAGTGTTTGGTTATGTAACAGACCATACAAGGCAAACCTCGCTAACAAGTCAATTGAGACCAGCCGACACCATGACACGTACCTACACCCTACACGTACACATTGATGTCTGAATAAGGTTTATGACCGATTTCCTTAGTGACGCTGCGTTTTGATAAACGCTAATCACCTTTGCTTTTATATTACCTACCGAACTATCCGGACTTCCTTTTGATGCCAAGTCTAGTCAAGTAGCTTGCTTCATTAAGTCAACACTAGCTTTCTTCATTAGAGGCTTGTCGACTAGCCGGGTAACTAATCCGGGGATCTGGTACCTATATTAACTAGAGTTAACTACACTATATATTATTTAGGTAAATAATATACCTTTTGTTGTGATGTTTAATAATTTGATGGAAGACCTATTAAAATTTTCCAATACATTGGAAATAATTTTCATGAAAGTATTTCATTGTAAATCATTGCCGCTTTACAATTAAGTCCTTTTATAATAATTATTTCGTTAATTACTTATATGAAAATGTTTTTGGAATAACCAAACCGCATATCACTTGTCTCTGGCTTTCATTAATTTTATATGCAAAATAATTTTAATGCGAACAGACGTGTACTCAATAATTAAATTTTCAAACTATAACGGACATTTTATCGGGGATACCCGATCAATGTTCGTTATAGAGATCAATATTAATTTACCTGCGTAGTGGGATGTAGTGTAATGATATTGGTACACGGTGCGAATATGGGAATGGAGTTTAGTTATTAAGGGCGTCAGTATCAAATCAAACATGGGGCCGGTCTCCCCGACTCGCGCCAGGGAGGCATGAGGCGACAGGCGCTACGCGGCACGCTTTATCTTTATCGGCGTTGTGTCCATGACATTTCCACGCCCTAGCCCTCCGCTGTCGCATCAAATACCATCCTTTACTCATTGATACGATAATCATACTCAATCAGCGAACCGTAAACGTAGTCTAGACGCTTTTGACAGAATGCAAGTAATAAATCGATATACTGGCTTCAGAGTAAGGTGACAACGTGCAATTTGTCAACGTTTCAACTTAAGTCGCGCGCAATGCATATTTGATAAATGCAAAGCATTACAGGTGGCAGCAAGCTAGAATTTCTCAGAGCATAACAAAGTAAACGTTTTCAATATGTTGACAGGCATTGTTAGTCTCTTTTTACAACGTAGCTTATGATTTAAAGGTAAGGGTAATTGGATATCAACGATATAGCTAGCTTGATGTTTTTGGCGTAAAATGTATAGTTATTCGAGTTCGTTAATAATTTCGGTATAAGTAAAAAGTTGTTTTAATTCCCAACTCTTCTATATGGCAAAGTAATAAAAAAGTGAAAAATCCGTGCCTGCTTATTGTTGTATTTTAATAGGATTCTTCAGAGTTCTATTTCTATCTTTAAAAGATAAAATAAAAATTATTTACTCAAAATAGGCTTATAAAAAGTACTTTTTGCACGTCAAATTACATCTCGACACGATGGCCCCCAAAGCACCCGCCCGTCACCGCTTCCTAGTGCTATAGCTGGGTAGTAAAACTTAAAAAAAAATTGTCCGCTTTATGGCTCATCATTGATTGAGCAACCCTCATCCGATTGCATTATTATGCCTATTCGTAATTCAGTTTTGGTTAATGCCATTAACCTCTAAAGGTTCATTAACCTCTGGAATTGTCATCATATAAATTAATGGATTAATAATATAATTCTAAACCATAACTAAATTATACATCAGGGTATCTTCACCAGCCATATCATTTCAAGTTTTACAGTTAGGTATACTCTCTTACTTATAAACGATACTAACATGTGTTTTAAGATAACCACTTGTTAAGTCTATTTGTTGTCACCTGAGAATATTCCAAGCGCTGGGCATAACATTATTCAAGTAAGTGAATGTCCGCCGCGGGATCATACTATTTTTTGACACGTAAACGACAGTGACAGGTATAATTTAACCGATTGTTCAACAATGACAATATTTATAAGTAAGGGGATAATGTTTAATAGGTACATAATTAAGACATTACAAAATGACAATTCAACGTTTTTTTCTTTGTTCCAGAAAACAAGATGGGCTGCTTCGTTAGCAAAGATAAACTGACAAAAGAAGACATGGATTTCTTAAAGACTCATACATCCTACGATGAAACCACCATCAAGGAGTGGTACAAAGGATTTAAGGTAAACGATAAAGCCGAACGCAAAAATTACAGAGCCGTGAACCTCAGATGCAGTTTAGCAGAAGATTCTAGTCCTACTTTTTCCTATTTTGTGAGCCTCTAAAATAATTATATTTATTCATTTTAATTATATCTGATCCCACGTACCTACAAACTGTTTGAGAACATCATACCCAAACAACATCAACCATACGCAAACTAGCAATCCCAATAAAGTCAGCAGTTTAGTATACTTTTTGTAATAAATATTTCGATATACTTGACTGGTTTCCTCCGTCTTGAAACTTCAGACGTCTGGTTTTTATTCCGACGTGAAATACTGAAGAGAATGCGTTTCAGTTGGAACTTTAGAGAACTTTTAAATACCGTTTTGTTTACTTAAGGAATTAAGTTATTTTCTTCTTTCTTCAACTCTTACAACCGACGGAGTGGTTTTTTTTATTTCTTATAACACTGTTTCTATTATTAAGACTTAAAAAGCAATGAATATTAAAATAGTTTCAATATGGTAATGCTATTTTATGATAAAACAATATGAATTAAATGGGGTTGCGGGAAACTGGTTTGCATCGTAGTTTTTCCCGGCTTTATCTATACATATAATAAAACAGTAACGAAGTCAAAACTGTACCTACATTGAAGATATTTAAAAAATATAAAATATGATAGCCATTTGAAATATTTCCAACAAATATGAGAATGATTTTTTTTTCATTTCACTGAACGTGTAAGCTCAATTTTTTCCCTTGAACTCTCAAATGATCGAATACGAGACTTTTTAAATAAATATCTAATAAATATAAAATTTCTATTATATTTCCATTTCACTGAACGAATAGCTAGAGTGTAGATCTTTTCTTTTTTCTTGAACAATGTTCGAAGAGTAATAAATCTTTTTTTGATAAATAGAAATTGATAATTTATTTCTATCTAACTGAACGGAGAGCAAATCAAGTATTTTTCTTGAACTCGTAAACGATCAAAGCATAATGAAATTGAAACTAGGTACTGTGTAGTTTGACCTATTATTCTCATACTCGCTTTATAAAACATGTTCAATGAATTAATTATCTGTTGCGGTAGAGACAAGTCTGCAGAATGCTTCGTATGTTACATATATCTGTAGATAATGTAAATATACATGCAAACATCAGTGATTCAGCACATCAGCAGATAAAGTTGCACGAAGATTTACAAAATTAAGTAAACACATTCTGCGTACTGGGCATGTATGCTCATGCGCACTCCATAATTGCACTCATTCAACAATATCTATATGTTTTATTGATTCTATTTTTCTCTAGGGATTTGCCACTGACATTATAATACTGTAAAATAATTATATGCATTTGTCCTCTTATTATTTTTGCAGCAAGATTGCCCTAACGGCCGATTAACGCCTGCCAAATTTGTGGATATGTACAAGATGTTCTTCCCCTCTGGCAATGCCGTTGAGTTCTGCGATCACGTATTCCGCACATTCGATATGGACAAGAATGGATACATTGACTTCAAGGTAACATTTTAGGTTTAGCTGTAAGAAGCTTAGCGATCAGGTACGACGCTGGTACCATTGTTTTATTAGAACTTACAATAAATGGCTTCAAAATAATAATTTGCCATTTGTTGTCACCTGAGAATATTCCAAGCGCTGGGCATAACATTATTCAAGTAAGCGAATGTCCGCCGCGGGATACATCATACTAATGTGATTGCGAAGGCGAATTTGTTTTATGGAATGCTTCTATAGCCTTTGCGATTTTGAGCGCATATTGTCTTTGTTTTAATTGTCCACTGTAAAGAGTGATATCCAAAGATTTAATCGAACAAGGAGACTCCTCAGCGTATCCTTGTTTGTAATGGCCCCGACTCGCGTGGTGTATCGAGATGACTGTGTTTGTTGTAGGAATTTCTGCAGGCGATCCACGTGACGTCAAGTGGTACTCCCGAGGAGAAGCTGAAGTGGGCGTTCCGCATGTACGATGTTGATGGCAACGGTGTCATCGACATCCAGGAGATGACGAAAATCGTGCAGGCTAGTCATTTTTTATTTATTTACAGGACGATTTTGAACAGTGTTAAGAATACATTTATTACACAAAAAGGGCATCTTAGCTAAATGAAATGTAATTTAGGTACATTTAATAAATTATTATTACTCAACATTCTAATCTTTAAAAAAATTATCTCAATAAAAAAATCGACCACATCCACATTTTATTCTGCAACATCCTTTCAAGGATTTGCTTATTAATTAAATGGGGCTTGGCTTAGTATCATTATTACGTAGTGGTTAACTCAGTTCCGTTTACTCCGGAGAT
The DNA here is from genome assembly GCA_905340225.1 of Abrostola tripartita. NCBI lineage: Eukaryota > Metazoa > Arthropoda > Insecta > Lepidoptera > Noctuidae > Abrostola > Abrostola tripartita. The sequence continues at coordinate 5,328,966 of HG996486.1, forward strand.
TTCTAATTAAATATTACCTTTAACACAAAATTAAATTAAATAACTAAGATGATACTTATGGTCGATGTTTAGTAGCACTTAGAGGCGGCCTCAGGCTTACACACAAGCCAATTTTCAGGCCAACAGGGACTACCAAGATTCTACCTAAATAACACAATTCAACAATATAATCATTTAACGACTAAACAGTGTGCGTTAAAGACATAGGTACCTTACTACTTCGGGACCTGAAGGTTTTGACCGGCTGAGTTCCAAAATCTGATTTCATCAGAGAATAAATTAAGTATGTAGTTACACACTTTCTGTACTTGTCTTCTTTTAAGTGTGTATATTATAAACGAGTTTATTCACTACGTAATTTGTTACGAAATTACATAATACCGCGCTTGAAACACAATGACAACGGCTTCAACAATATATACCAGAATCTCCTCGCTTCATTGACAAAATATTGATTTCACCTCACCTGCATTACTGATGTTGCTGTCCATATCGGTCGCTGTCAACGTCGGCGTCACTAAAATAGGACATGCGACGTCGATGCGTGTCAGTATCGAAACATATTTAGGAAACTTGACGTTATTAATTTATATTTTGATATTTTATATACATAAACAGACAAGGTTATACAAGTCAACACACATCGTCGGGAAAACAAGGAACTGAGATCTGTGCAGTTTATAGCAATAAGTACTTCGTACTTGTATTTAAAAAAGAACGATCATTCAACTCAACGCTCACAATGTACCTTCCTACGCTTCAATAGCAACTGAATGGATGTTGCATCAATTTAGCTTTTCGGGGCTTGGTCCTAAATTCAAAAACAAAGAAAACCAAACGCCAATTTTGAGCCGTGTTCGCGATTTCGATATTGAACGGAGGAATGCTATCATAAATATTTTTGCCAGTTAAAAATACCCGTAGCGCTTACCATTCGTGGAAACATTTTCCGCCCGACAACCGTGCCAATCTTTATTATTTAAGAGTGGACGTTTACTATTTCGGTACAGAGTGCTTGACCGATAGCTCTCCCGATTTCAATTTAGTATTAGTATTGTACTGAAAACGTATTTACGATGTTTCAATCTTTTTTGAAAGGCAATATTGTATTACATTTTAAAGTAACTTGTAACTGTTTGTTGCAGTATTTCGAGTTTTTACCTTACACTGTTTCCCTTCATGACAGTCATGTCAAAATAATACTCGTATATGACGTATTACCTACTAAAATATTAAGACTACAAACATTCATCATAAAAAAAAATACAATCTCGTTTTGGATCTTTTGCGTGTAATCTTGCAAAATATTCGTACCTTCAGGTCTAAGCTCCCTTGGACTGGTTGCGAATCTTGCAAATATATTTATTTGTTGTAATATTAGTCTATCAACTTTCTGCTATAAATGATGTAATGATACAATTAACTATAATATTGCTAAATAGTGTATAGCCAACACAACCGGATCCGCTAAGTGCGTTTATCTAAACAGACGGCATGAGAGTATGTTAGTAGTTATGCTATCCTATTAGAGAAGTAGCTGTTTCGAAGTAAATCTGTTATCGGAATCACTGAGGGTGGCAAGGCCAGTAACTCAGTTAAATGCTAGCCACATTACTCCAAAGCTGGACACGAGAGATCGATCTCGGCACGTAGACAAACACAACCATTTCTAGAGTGCCTCTGCTTTGAGCACGTTTATATTAAGTATGCATATGAGAAGTCGTGTACTAATAGGTACTTATACTTAATTTTGTGTCGCGCGTTTATATAAATATTAATGTAATAATATTTATAGCAGTCTAGATAAAAATAAGAATAGCAAGGAAATTACATTAATGATGCACATCATTATATTATAAATGTATAATCGTAATTATGTCTTTATTTAAGTAATCTTTCAGTATGGTTGATGAACAATCTGTTGTGAGAGTTTTAGCCGCCAGTATGCCTCTGACATGGCTTTACGCACCGTTGAAAAATCTCTGAGGTGTGCCGGTTTCCTTACGATGTTTTCCTTCACCGTTTTCCGCAACTGATAACTAATTTATAGTACGCACATGAACAACGTTGACTTCTGGCAGTCCAACGATCACACAACTCAGCTATCACTGCTATACGGGTAGAAGGCAATTGCACCGATCAGAAGAAAAAATGAAAGAAAATTATAGTTAAACTCTTCCAGTATAATTAAGTCAATTATTATAGATAATCTAGACCTATAACCATAGCTATTGATTTAGTCCAGGTGAAACAGTTCACTTGGCGTAATTAGTTAGAAAATCGATAATCGATATGTCGTAACAATTTTATTGTTGTATCGAATGCTAGACTTAGTAACATTAATTTCATATTCGTAATTACGAGAACGAGCGATTTAAAATTAAACAGTATCGATCGTGATTCTATTCTGTTGCAGTAACTTATATATCAGAACTGTACTTAGACCTGAACGTCGAACCGTCAAACGTCACTTTCAACGATTAAGCATCAATGATGCATCATAACTGCCAACGTCGATCGTCGATCAATGTCTAGTTTAGTACATGAAACATTTAATGGACTTTTGAAGATAAACTTTTACACAAATGTTTAATTATGTTTTTAATTACCCTTTCAGGTATGTGGGTAACATGCGTAGACGCCAGTCACGGTGAAAAAGTATATAAATAAAAAAAAGAATATAAAGTATTTTCGTAGTTGATAATATAATATGTTTATTTAGCTATATGATATTTTAATATAGGTAATAATTATTAAAAAAATAACAGCTCAGTTGTTAACGAATAAACAAATACTTAATTATTTCTTTTTTACTGCTTTTAACTAGGCCTAGCACCCTGTTTGTTGCAATAATAATAATATCATTATTTCTGAACTTCATAAGAATATTTATAGATTCGAAAAACTTTACAAAACTCGGAAATTTGTTTACGTAGAGTCGATCCGATACAAAGACTTATCAAAATGAAACAGCACATTTCATAATTTTTACTTGGACAGTACCTACTCACCGAATTCAGTTCGTATGGCTTTGTAGTGACCGGGATAATATACGTTAACTTAAAGAGAATTAATATGTTTCTGCACTTTCCAGGCCATCTATGACATGCTTGGCGCTTGCTCGAGCAACCGACCAGCCGACTCGGCTGAGGAGCGCGCTAAGAACATCTTCGCTAAGATGGATGAGAATAACGACGGTCAGCTGACCCAGGACGAGTTCCTGAAGGGGTGCCTGCAGGATGAGGAACTGTCAAAGATGTTGGCCCCCTAAATAACCGAATATCGTTTAACCCGCGATCTGGACTCACATACTCCACCCCCTTGTACGTCTCACGTTAACCCAATGGTGTTTTCTTGGCCAACTTACACCCGACAGCATTTAAGAATCGAAAATAAGCGAGCAAAAATTGCTTATTATCAGTCGATCATGTTTTAATCCATTTGAGGATACATAAAATCTTTAATGCGATTATTGGGTGAAGATTTTTAGCAGGCCATCTTCCACAAGGTTACGTTGAAGCAAGTAATTAATTGTGGTGCGAGTGGAGGTAGTTTTATTAACCAGATCAACTTTTAATCGTGGCGGGTTTAAACGGTATACAGTGCGTTTGTGTTGTGTTATTGTAGTGTTATCATAGCAGAAGTTCGTAGCATGACTCCGTGTATTAAACTTTATTGTGTTTGCGCAATCCATTTGTTGAGTGCAGCCTGCATTTAGTCACTAACATCTGTTCAAAATCCAAATATCGATCACAAACCACGCTTGAATGTCATTGTACCTCTTCTAGGGAGGAACAGTACGAAACTATTGATTACGTCTGCGTGTTTGAACTGTACTCTTCGCACCTCAACCGAAATCACAGCTCTAAAAACAGATACGAATCAACAATGTATCCTCGCGCTTGTTACTCGGCGCGGGTTGAGGTATTTTAGGCCCGACATATTTCGGCGAGATTGTATGCTGCGCTTCACAATCTGGTTTCACATGACACAAGTGATTTTTGTCGATTGTAATAAAAGTATTATAAAATTAAGCTATTTATGGATGTAACGAATTTGAGGTCAATAACTCTTTGTATTAAGTTCTGTCCATTCCTAATGATAAATTGTATGATTGATGTTATATGTCGCTGTCGGATTGTCCACTTCGCTAATAGAATAAGATTGTGTCCGAACCATTCACTTTGTAGACGTTCTATGACTTCCTATGTGACTCTTGGTTCTGTTTAACATTAGTCCGATGTCGGATTACTGTAATATTGCACAATTTAAAAATAATGTCAATCTTAACGTTTTAGTATTAAGGCATATTTAGTGTAGCTACGTATGTACGGAATCGGTCAGATTGGACAAGCCAACCCACCAGCTGCCGGCACACAGTCCGCTAATCAGACAGTAACGAACATCACGATATGAAGCTGTTTGTTACTAACAAACACTTGACAATCTGATCACTTCTGTCCGAGTTAAGTTCAATTTGTGTAAGTTAAAATAACCGTAATATTCTACATGAGTAAACTTATAATATCGTTTTTAGTACTTATCGATGTTGTTTATTGGTGTAATTCATAAATTTGTCAGGGGTTTTTACGATCGCCTGGATCGGGACCGGGCAGGGAACACGCTTTTTTACCCTTACATTATTTATATGTTTTGGTCCTTTCACTTAAGATACTTTTGCGTAGTTATAAATCCATACTTTCCTACTATTGATTGTAGTATTTATATATCACCGATAATTTCCCCACTACTGTGCCTTCTAGTTCTCCGTGTAAATAGTTTACCGATTCAGCATTATTTATTTTATCGTCTAAGTTATTATTTTAGTGGTCAGCTAGCTGTCAACGTTTGCCAAAAGAGGCCAATCCCCATACCTATTGAAAACCCAATGTTTAGTGTGCCCTAGTCCTGTATTATTTGTAACTAATTATTATTTAAGCATTTGATATATTTTTGCGGGCTTTAATAACCACTGGCCGCATTTAGAAGAGAGGGTCGCGATATTATTAACTCATTTAAATATTTACTTTTATTGCTACTCTAACCGCCAAACTCAGAGACATTTAATGATTACTTTAACTATCACTAAGTAAAGGTTTTCTTTGTGAAATCTTTACATAATGTCAGTTTAAGTAATCATTAAAGTCTATGAGTGCGGCGGTAAGCTGTGTATTTATTTGGTAATTAGTTTTCAGTGCATTAATTTAAGATTAGTAAGATATTTCTTTGTAATACTTACTGAGAGCGTAGAAATAACGCACACATAGTAGTGAATTCAATATTTTATATTATTCTTAAATTGAAAGTTTATTTCTTAAATAAAACTGGCATTGTTCATTTAACATACCTATAACCCTCGACCCGAACAGTTGTTGGTATATTGGATTTTGACATTTGGTCCTGCTTGCAGCATGAAATACTCAAGGTACTATATAGACCAATTGAAAGGCGTGGTGGTGTGCATTTGTTTTTCCTGACCTCTTCATTTTATTTATACATTGATGTCCTTATTCACGTGCACTGGAAACTAAACATACTCGTATTCATTTGTTGTTAAAACATTCCATATGATAACGCACTTCTAAATAGGAATTAGACTTCTAGACTTCATTTTATTTGTCATTGTGATGTTTTATAGTATAAGTTATTAATGAAAGTTATATATTTTGTTAAATAATTTGTATTTTTTGCAATAATTTTAATTTCAACGATATGTATTTAGTTATTGCCCGTCCGGCATCAATTACCAGACGGTTAACCTTATCATTATAATGCAATTCTCCATGTTGCCACGACTCGGTACGTCACATTAGTAAAACAGCGTAAAGCATGATCATAAATCGACTGAATTTTATACAAACGTAGATGAAGAGGGATCAATACTTCTCAACTTAGACCTGAAGGTAGCTTCGCAGACAGGGTGTTGTGTAACATATCAGAAAATTGGATTTTCGATTGGAAATATTAAAATAAAATTTTAAAGAGACCTTTTATTTAACAGTATTATTCATTCTCTAAGAAAAATACGCCCTAGGCGTTCTTCGTCGCACTAACATGCAATTACCTAGTTACGGTTTCCAAAAATACCAGTGTACTCTGTACATATCTCAAATATTGAGAGATGTGAAATTAAATTTCATATTTTAGTCAATTATTATATTTTTATTGGCTAAGTTTATTGTTACGCGACCCAGGCCTATAAGACAGTTGCTGCTGATCTTTATAATTATGGTTAGATAGGCACTGCCGTTTTCTTGGCAGTCTTTACTAGTAGCTATTTGTCCAAACTTTAAACTCAATTCTATCCTTCTATGATGCGAACACTTCACTTTGAAAGAAAGCTACTTGTATGCACTTTATCCGCACCACGTAAGTAATCATAGATTTTTAAAACTCAATTCTGTAGTCGTAATATTGATGTGAATTATTCTGTTTGCTTGAGGATTCAGTTATTTAATAGTGTGCCATGTATTTCGCATTTTATAATAAATTCTAGGGCGAGATTGGCAAAAATATGCGGGAGATGTTAGATCGGGTGACATTCACTCCGGGCGCCACTAGCTACGTACTTTACGTGTCATTTCTCTTTGTTCATATTCGCAAAATTTTATACTTTTTAATTGGTTAGGACGTAAGAATTTTTCATGGTCTCGAATAAAAATCTTAGTCACCGAAGGAACTACTCTGTGCAAATTAGGCGTGGCTTTTTACATTATTTACCTAATGAACATGTGATTGTTATATTAAGCTGAAATTACAATGAATAAATGTTAATAAGAAAAAATATTAATCATTTTACTGTTTGTATTCCTTTTATGTAATAATGATTAAGATCATTAAAAATGTTGTAAACATTATTCGTATTGATGTTATTTATAATGATTATAATATGTAAGTACCTATGTTGTGAAAAATTTCGGATCGCCTTTACTCTTTATTATACTTACATCAAATGCTAAAAGCCGGAGGATGCTGTTAGCATCACTCTTGTAATGTATCTCGCTTAACGAGCACTTTGTTTTTTAAAATTTAATGTATTTCTGACTCTTTGCATTTTTTACGTTTAAGCTAACAGAGTAGTTACCCTTGATTTAATCAATTGATTTGTAGGTTTTAAGTAGATATACTGTTAGTAGTAAGCTTCAAGCACTATTCATATGTTACGTCATATTATTTATATAATTAATGTAATAGTATAGTACCTATATATTTTAAGATTATTGTAACAAGCTGCGATAAACGCACAAATCAGATAGTTTGATTAATCAATCATTTAGTAACCTTGTCTTTTTAATTCTGTAATAGGTAATAAATTGCTGTTTGTGTACTCCATCTTAATGTAATATGATAAATTATGAGCTTTTGAAAAATCATGTTGTTTTAGGTCTCTGTCGAATCTTGTCTTGACAAAACTGTTATTTAAGCGGTGTCGACACGCGGTGAACAGCGCCCGTGATAATGTTCTAGGGTACTACATGAGTATTTGCCAGTGATCGGTAGTTTTACAGAGTTTTGCTAATAATCGAGATAGATGATTAAAGTACCTTTCAGATACCTACTGTGTGGACCCCGCTTTACTTCTTGAAGTCTGAGTAAAGGTTTTTTAAAGTATTTACAGTCCAGTTTAGTATACCTATTCATTAAATACATTCAGAAATAAAGATATTAATTTTACGTGTAAAGTCGTCTAAGGCGTCGTTACTATTTCCATTAGGCACTTGTAATAGATTACAATATCTACAAATTATTATGTCCCATTATAATTATAACCGTTGTATTTCTAAGAATACATATTTTTAATGAATTCACATTTTGCCTATTCATGTATAATATACAAATTACAAAACAAATAGTTCATAATTATTTGTCTCATTGACGTGTGTGACAACATAGTTTAAAAATATAATTATTAAATATCAAAATCATGTACTTTAAGCTTATTAGTTTAGCCAAATAGAAAATAATTGCTTCTAAATAAAGTCATTCAATATAATTGTTCCTACTTAATCACACCAATTTTTAGTTTCGTTATGTTTTGTTTTTTTTTATGGATAGTGATAAAAGAACTTCACAAAGAAAAAAGAAAATTCCTTACCTTTGACATAACATACCTACTACATGATTGAAATCCTCACCCTAGATCAGTTACTGTATACATAATCGATTATCATGACAATATTGTTATTAAAATCAATATCACTATCCATGTCACCTAAAAGCATTTTGCTTGCTATACAAAGACGGCTTGCCGGTGCTCTGTCTAACAGCGCACCATAGCGCATGCGCAAGTATACTGCTGAAGATCTATAAATAAGTACAAAAGTGTACGTATCGGCTTCCTCTCGGCTGCATGGGACGTTATTAAATAGGCAACAACACAAAACGCAAGTCTAGTCAGGTATTGCGAGTTTGCAACACATCCAAAAATAAACGTGAATCGGGTTAAATCAATACGACAGCGGATCGTTCCCAGAACTGGCGCAAGCGCAGTGCTATCACTCCATGACACGTGACATAGCAAAATGAATTTTGTGCTACATGTTCTGGACATGTGGATGATGGGCCTGATTTGTCATTCCATCCTACATTCATATACCCTCTTTCCCCTCCGCCTAACCTCTCGCCCTCTCCTCCTGTCATGCATTACGCATATTCGTTTACAACCATATATATTTTCAAAGGCTTCGTATTCTGTGAACCTGCAACCGAGTGCTTTACCTAGTATGTAACGGCTCCATTAAACCATTATGTATACCTAATAGAATATAGGAAATATTATTTCACCTAGGTATCTAGTAGGTACATGATTTTGACAAAGTAAACTATGATGTCGTGTGCGCTCACCAATTATTTTATTGATGGCTTTAGTATTTATCGTTCCGAAATATAATAGCGATATATCGAAGACTGCATAAGGTCAGATTTCTCTCTTTAACTTTTAGACTTTGTTTATAAACGTTAACGTACGTGTAGATATTAATTATAATTTACTGGTAATTAAGATGACATGATTTAGTACACTAATTAATAGTATTTATCATATTCTAACGTTTGTAAATAAAGTATAGTCGATTCGTATTATGACTTAAACATTCATACGTTTAAACATGCAACAACACTGCAAAAGATTACGATAAAATTATATTCAACGACGTTCCCTAACCGTGTATAAATCCAGATAGTTGATATTGGTATCTATATTTAGACCTATACCCGGATTTATTTTCTATAAGCTTTGTTTCCATTCGACAATATTCAACAAAGCTCATAACACTTTGTAATGTATTAATATAACTATAAAATTTCATCTGTAGAAGGGCCCACGAAAGCCTTTTAACATTCTCAGTTGACAGTTAAAATAATATGTTCCTCGTATGATTTCTGTCCAAATGTTTCATAATATAATTTACGAATCTTGCAGTGTTGCAATTAATACTACTTCTAAAAGTTTAACTATTTTTAAATTGCAGCTGTCATTAACAGTGTTTCATGTTTTAGGGCACAAGATTTGACTAACTAAAAGCAAGCAGGTTGTGTAATATTTTAACGTCCTATCCAAAATATAAGGAGACACCAAAAATGGGTAAACAAAATAGCAAACTAAAGCCAGAAGTTCTGGAGGATCTCAAACAGAACACTGAGTTCTCAGGTATTATTTATTATTCTTTGCAAATGTTAAATACTTGCCCTATAAGTATTGTTTTATTTTGGTCTTAGTTTTAACTTAATATTACATTACAGTTAGATAAAAAGGTTTTCTTCTTCAATAAAATGTTGTATTTATGTTTCTTTATAACATTTTCAGACGCAGAGATACAAGAATGGTACAAAGGTTTTCTAAAAGATTGCCCCAGTGGACATTTGTCCGTAGAAGAATTTAAGAAAATATACGGAAACTTTTTTCCATACGGCGACGCGAGTAAGGTACGATGTATAAACGAATATTTTGTACAAATCGTAACTTGAAGGTCGATCTGTAATGTTTCTTTTACAATAACTGCTATGATCATGTTTACAGTTCGCGGAGCACGTGTTTCGGACGTTCGACGCGAATGGCGACGGTACGATAGACTTCCGGGAGTTCCTCTGCGCGCTCAGTGTGACGTCACGCGGCAAACTCGAGCAGAAACTGAAGTGGGCCTTCTCCATGTACGACCTCGACGGCAACGGATACATCTCACGGCAGGAGATGCTTGAAATTGTCACCGTAAGTCATCTTTATATTTCATGTCCGATCTAGAAAGAAACAACTCCGAGTACCTCGAAGCCGTTGAATTACAAGAATCCATTTCAAAGTTGGACTCTATATTTTCTTGCCCATTAGTGGAAATTAGTTATTTTGACTTTGCTTGCAGGTCCTACTTACGTCTAACTAATTAATTTAGGTAATATGACATACACTACTTCATATTCCATAATTTAACTAATCTATTTGAAACAACCATAGAGAGAGATACAGTTTCTTTGAACCTTTTGGAACCGTACGCCAACTGCATAATATTTAAATTCAAAGTGTATGTAGAAGTTCTTATTAATTAATTAATTAAAACTTCAAGAAGCTACACGGATAGTTAGACGAAGAACAAGTTGTTAAAACTAAAAGCAGCATAAAGTTCATTTTGTTGTGTTTGAAATTTATTCCATAAGGCAACTGAATTCAAGTAACATTAGCTAATGATGGACATGAAAAGCAAACATCTAGTGAATGTATTTACTTGGGAGAGCAACGAGTACACAAATTCACGATATTATCATATATTTAAAAATTATAATTTGTGTTCTTTGATTTGAAGTCTTCAATCAAAAAGAACGTAAAAATATCTTTGAAGAAGACTGCTAATTTATATTAGATATGTTCCGAAAAATATTTTAAGATATAATTATTGAATTTAGCGCTTTAACTATGATTTAATTCGTTTTCAGGCTATTTACAAAATGGTGGGGTCAGTAATGAAGATGCCCGAAGATGAGTCGACGCCAGAGAAGCGAACCGACAAAATATTCCGACAGATGGACCGAAACAAAGACGGCAAACTCTCTCTTGAAGAGTTCATAGAGGGCGCCAAGAGCGACCCATCCATTGTACGGCTGCTGCAGTGCGACCCGCAATCACAGTGATACCGTTAATATTAAATCTTACTCATTGAGTACCACTCCAGTCTATCCACACTTATATAAAACTGTTGTAAAATATCACCCTTATTACAATGCTTGTAAGAGCTAGTGCGCGTCGTAAAGCGTTGGTTACACATTAAATCGGTTTGTTGTCCTGTTGCTTGGCTGTTTCGCTACATGTTTGCTGTTCAGTAGTATCCATAAAATATGAACGAATATTAGGATTGGTATATTTTATTCTAAGATTTTAAACAACCATGTTAGAACATTGGTGTTCTTAACATTACGCTATAATATATGCAAAAATAGTGTATCTGACGTAACGATTGCGACAAGACTAGGGATGCGTACTGCGTACTGTGACGGAGCTTCTCAAAGAACCGTAATATGGTTGTGAGAAGATAATGTTATTATTGTACTTTGATTTTCATAATGTTACGTACAATTTAATGTGAATATTATACTGATAAAACACCATATTAGCTAGTACAAATTTATTATCAAATAGTTCAAATTATGTTAATTATATTACAAAGGTAGGAACTGATAAACAAAAACAAAAATATTATATTTGGCGGAATACGAAACGACGGAAACGCAGCGATAATTCCAAAGAAAGTAGCATATATTACGGTTAGTTATATGATTAAATATTACATGAATATTTAAAATATTGATGTAGGGTAACGAAATGTTGTCTTCTATGAACAATAATAAATTAGTCTGTTCTTATAATGAGGCAATGTGAACGATGATTAACAAAAGACAACACTGCGATAGATAGGCATAAAAGACAATGTTAGTAGAATATTCGTTGACCCTGATAAATTCCAACTTCGCTGAAATATAAACTTGTTAGTGTTACACTATAACAACCAAACAGCAGGACAAAGTATGTGCGACTGTAATGTGTATAGTGTTCAAAGATTTTTCCCATTATTACTAGTTAAGTTATTAGGTACACGTTCTCTGCCCACAAACTTTTTACGGCTTGTCTTATAAGCGGGCTTGTGTGTCCGCTCCAGGCGGACACCCCGGGGTCAGTCAGGTTCGTAAACAATGTACGAAATTTACCGCGGTGACTTCATAGCTAGGATACCGTTCTGTTTTCTTGTATTTAAAGTTATTTTAATAATTAAAAGGTTGTAAGATAATTATGAATATACTAAACATAAATTACATGTATCCTTGTTAAACCCTTATAAAAGTTATCGTGAGTAATTCGATATTTTGGTAAGATCAACGTATTTTACTGAAGTAGTAGATATTGAGAGAAACCCACTGAGTAATGGGTCGATTTAACGAAATGTTAGTTAAGGCATTGGTGCAGTCGTCATCGATGTGTAAATATCAGGTGCAGCAAACACGTATCTTTCCCTTTCTGGCCCGCTTATATCGCGTCAAACTTTTATTCGAATATCTTCCTATAATATCAATAATAATATAATTTACTATATTTACAAATATTGAATGTTCCAACAATCACTACGTGGGTGTTATGCGAGTTTAGGAGTTCGTAGATCTTAATGAATCAATTTAACTATACGGTTATTGATCTAATATTTGAAATTATAAGTATGTCTTTCAATACATCAGAATTTAATCTATAGTTATAATCTATAGACATTTTTAACAAAAAAGCGAACGCCGTACCTACTTGAAATATCCTGTAGAGAAGTCACGTATTTCTTCTTGAAATAATATGACTATATTTCGTTATGTTTGTGAAAAAATGGAAAAGAAACTTCGTACGCGCAGTGCCTTTGTAGGTGAAAAACTTCATGTAAGGAGGTAGCCGCGGAACTGTACTTATAGCTGATTATTAGTTAGGGGCCAGACTGCGTATTTTGCCCAAAATGCATCGATTAATTGAATCTAGAGTAGAATGTCATGTGGCTACTCAAATATTGTTTAATTGATTTGATGCAAATTTAGCTTTGAACATGCTACGTTTTTTCACCAATAGATGGCGCTATATTTACGCCTGGTGCAGGCACTGTGCGTACGGGTTGCGTTGCATATGGTTCGGAAATAATAGAAGGTTGTACAGCTGTCTTCTCACTGTTAGCGATTATAATAAACGCTGCTCATGGGTCGTGTCACTGGAACGGTAAATGAGTGAAGTCGGGTCACCGAAATGACAAAATATACCGAAGTTAAAACATTACGAACATCACTGTAAGTATTTGTTAAGTTCGGTCTTCCTCATTGTTTTAGTAAAATACGAGTCACTCGTTAATTCTCAATACCTACATATAAGCGGCGCATAAACCACCAGTTTGTATATTTTGTCATTTCCGGGCCTATTAGTGCAGTTAAATTGCATGCCTTAATATATTCTAAATCTAAATCTCTCTTCTTGTACAACCCTGCTAGCATTGAAAAGACAGCATATTTATAGCACAATTTAGGAAGACATATACGCTACAAACGACACATACAAATATGATTATAATATACAGTTATTATTAATTATTATTGTAATAAATATTCATGCATCTATTCGCGTAGCTGATATTATTAAGGTTTAGTTTTAATGAATGAAGAAAAAATCGTTATTATAGTCCCGAGTCAGCCTAAGTATTATTATTCATTTATTATGTTGTAAAATGGTTTGTAAGAATTTTTGAATATGGTTAGTGTAAAATGTGACAACTGACAGTAGTTAATGTTGAGTTTTAAAAATTTGCGGTGACATAGAATTGTTTTAATCCGCATATTCGGATTTAGGGCAGCCGCAGGGGGACCACACATCCGATTTCTTTCAATGAAATTAAGATAAAGTTTAATGTGTATAATCATAACTTTTGAAATTCGTAGCAATTACAATAATATGTTCACATTATAGTATTATATTATTGTATTCTATACACACAGTTCTACTGATTACTAATGGTATTTAAGCAAAACATGCAAGACTGCAACTAATTGTTATAGATAAATTAGAGATCCCGTCCCTCGTTAGCTGTGGTCTTTCTACGAAAGCCCTGAACCAACCTGTCTGTGACGCTACGTCTGAAGTAACTCGCGCAGACAACCGCCGCGCCGCTGTGAAACCGCCTTTTTACATGTTGTATTAATGTCGTGAACGTAACTCAATAAAATGGACTATAAACTAGTCTGCTGCAAAAAAATGTACTGAATTTATTAATAGACTTTTAGTCGGTGCAATTTTGTTTATTTAATTATTTGCTACATGCTTCGAACAAACCATGCGATAACAAGCACAGCGCCGCAGTGTTGACTATCGAAGCGTGTAAATATTTCTACTACTGACTATCGTGTAACCTCGTCTTCCAGTCCAACTATTCGCTAACTTGTCTCGTCTCTGTCGCAGCGGTGCAGTCGGTTAGTCTGCCAGTCTGACATACTTATGCCTGAATTCTAAAACATTATTGGTATCATATTGGTATACACCAATCGGTAGTTATTGACATTTTACGATTATAATAGGATACATCTTATACTACATTTTGATATATATTTAAATTAATTATTACGACATCCAAGTATTTATTGCAGTTAAACAAACATTGAATAGATTATTGCTTGTTTATTGTTTATTTTTTCATATTATTTGAAATGATCTTTTGAATTGTAAACATTTTTGTATTAATGAATGTTGTGAAGTTTTTATAACACAAGTTGACGCTCACTCCTTCCTGAGATGGCAGTATTCCACGAAGCGACGATTAACATTATTGTACTTTGTGTACGTCTATTTGTTTGTTATAACAACTACATACATATTGTAAGTAAGTGACACAATACACCATGTACTTATTATATTTTTTGTTTTATATCGCCAATTTTACTAACGCAATTAGTTGTGGCGTATTGTATTTGTTTTCACACAGCTTTTTCACTAACACAAATGTTTTAAGCACGCTTAGTTTTTTATTTATTAGCTTTACATTGATGTATTATGGATAAATTCCCATTTTATATATTATATTATATAATGCGAATTTTAATTAACCGACATTTTTATTTTGCTTCTTTAGCCAGCTAGTTCATCGAAAGGAATATTGAATCAAATGCACAATTATTTTGTTTTTCGCACAACAACCGTATAATGTTACGTATCAATGTTTTACTAAATATAGTGTATTTATTATGGAATTGATGGTATATTGAAATCATGTTGATGTTCCAGTTGTCGTACTTTCCCACGTACCTAGCTACGTAATAACATATATACCTATTACACTTCAGTGCTTATGACGTACACCATTTAGTATATTAGTATTAACTATTGAGCAATAATAGAGTGTTATATTTTACTACAACAAATAACGTAATGTCGTGTTGTGTTAGGAGGCACACGCAGATTAACACAATGAATCCAAAAGTCTTCTAAAATATACGCAATAGGTCTGAATTTATACAAAATAATTATTATATTCTAAAGTTTTCTTTTTCTCAGTAAGTTTACAAATTTATTAATCTGTGTTATAAAAAATAGATATTCAATAAGTGTCGTAGAATAAATGCCGTAAAAATAAATAAAACAACTGGATATTTACATAATAAAAATAAACAGAAAAATAATATTTTAATATATAATTTTTTGATTGTGTACAGATTTTTAGGTGTTTGGTCGAATTTTATATGTGTCATTTTCGGTATAAGATGTTTAATTCTTAACATGAATGGATCATCATCCTGAATGGCGCCTTTTATTCTAAGTGTTTATAGTGGAATTAAATGTATTTTGAATTAGAGTTAGAACATAGATGTTTATCAGAGTTATTTAAAATATTCCTTACTTCTCTTTCAAGACAACACCAATTTATAAGCTAACTTTTGACCGTGCAGTTGATTCTATAATCAGTTTCATACGTTGTAATATGTGCAGTCGGAACGTGCTTTAACATAGACGGTGAGGTGATTTGCTATACATAATCGATATCCTTGAAATTGTTTACTAAAAACGAAGCTATGTGAAGCGCAGTTCATCATGACCACCTCCGGATCCATACTGGACTCATGTCCAGTATAAATATGTAATGTATTGTCAGTATATAAGTGTGCAACGTTACCCAGTGTTGCGAAAGTGCGAAGGCACGTGCAATGTGCATACCTACCGCATGGAGCGCCACCGTCGCCCGCCCCCACCATGTGTGCTTCCAGGATTAGATAATATCATGAATATTAACACCAATCATTACTTGTTCACTATTCACTTAAAACTTTAGCGTAGTCGTTTTGATATATATCCATTTCAGTATAAAAATATATGTGAGCGAATCACCTGATATAATAAGCTTAGGTAGATAGGTTGTATGCCCAATATTAGATAGGGTTATGTTTAAAACGCTATATGCCCCGCGTCCTAGTCATTTACAATTTTTCTGGATCCACATGCGATTATTTTACTGTCTTCCAGTATTTTAAGCAGTAGATGTCAAAACTACGAAGCGTAGTTGACTTTCAATGATAATAAAAATTACCGTTAAGTTCAGTATATATACCTCTTAGTGAGCACTAATGATTTAGCACCGCTCTACTACACTGCTAGCATTAAATGGTGCTAATTTTTACTTAAATTACGATCTAGAATGCTTTCAACATTTGGTTTAATTTGGCGGCGCATATTAGCGGTATATAAGTATAGTAAAGGTATCTACAGTTTATCCTAATATTTAGCCTCGATCCTGCTCTTCTTATGCTTATCTGAATCTTCGCCTTTTTGAGTTTTCTCTATTGAATATAATATCACTTGTAATCTATGGTGCATAAAATGTCCTCTGAGGTAAAAGGATTGTTATGATAATATAAGCTGTGTAGTGATAGTTTAGGTGTGAGATGTACTCAAATTACTTAAATGATTGATTCGGAATTATCCAAAAACAACAGACCTTGACGATTTTAAATTTTTAAATCTAGTTTAAATACCGACACCTGCATTACAGAGACCATAATGCAATGTTCAAAAAGTAAGAAAGCAAAGAAATATTCATTAACGATACCGACTAAATTGGTCACAACACAAAAATAAACGTCTTAACCTCGCACCAAACTAAAGCTACATGTATAATATTTTACTTTTTGTAAGTACCAATATCTAAAACCTAATGTTTTTAGTACATAAAGTTATTATTTAATACATAAACTTGTATGATATCTTAGAGACTATTAATTATCTAAACCCAGGGTGCTATATTGACTCCAAAAAAGTGCTATGTGCGCCGGCGTATGATTGTATAAGTCAACGTCTTAAAAGGACACAATAGTAAAAAAAAAACAAAATAAGAGTAAAGTTAAATGCGCTATACTAAATTGGCGTTAACCGCGTTGCTGTAGACAAACTTGAGCACGGGTTACATTTTTACGTGAAGACAAGCGCTCAGATGTCATGCGCAGACAGTCATGCCGTTGCGTAAAAAGCTCGAATGCCCCACAGTAGACTTTCAGATGATTTTGGCCGCGACACGGCAATAGATCTGATTTTGCACTACTCGCCGTAGATTAAACGCTCTGCACGTTTCGTGCCTGGGCTCGTCTATAGAGATGTGGCACGTACGCATTGCGGTCCGCAATTTTCCATAATTATCTTTTGCCATGTGGAAAATCGCGGCCCGCAATGCGATTAAGAGTTTATTTGCAAACTCTTCTCATCGCGTTACATTGCTATTATAAAAGAACATGAAGAGAAAAATGATTTTTAATATCTCCTTTTATAGGCAATGTGCTATTTTCTAATTGAGTTGTGAGCACGATGTGATGCTCCGCTGTGCAACGCGCCACTTCTCTATAAGCGCTTTAAAAACTCTCGAAATGCTTTAAGGACCAAAATTGTACAAGATTAGTAGTACCTAAGTTGTAACGGAAGGTACTTAAAAAATTGGACCTACTCTGATGTAGTAGGTATTACATATCAAACCGCTTAGAATTGACCATGTTCTCGGTGCTGCGAACCTATACATACACTTCGCGTACACATTTCTGCTTCTTTTAACTGGTTCAATATGTCAGTCGTCAGAATATAAAAGTAAACACATCTTTGATTCACTAATAGCACCCTGCTCTTTGACAATTGTACCGAAATGGAACCTATTGTTGAATATAATGTCAACTTAAATTAAGAATGTTTGGCTCCAACGTTGCTTATATACTAAAAAATACATTTTATCTTGGCAAGTGATTGTTCGGTGTAGTCAATTTGTGATTCCTAACACCATTTCCTTTCAAATTGACCTAGATCTGATAATCTGTTTTAGATTAAAATTATTATATCTATTTATTAAATCTTTCTCCTCTCAATTGACGTTTCATTTTCTGCCCTTTATCCTTATAGTCTTAACTCTAATTTAATTCTATTCATATTATATTAATACAATTAAATGTAAAATTAAATATTGTAATCTGTTTGGTGTTTAATAAACTAATCATGTAAAATTGACTTCATTTTCTTGACAATCCATAATATTTCACTTTAGATATATAGCCTAACGTCTATGATAATAATCCAGAACTTTCCTGTTTATTACAGTCTTAGCTCTATACACTATCTATTAACATACCTCATGTTTTTTTAATATTTAACAAAAGTATTAACTTAATCTACATAAATAAGGAACATGCATGGATTTTTTTTATTTTTTCATACGATACCGTTCATCCTTTTATAATTGTAAAATATCAGTGCCAAATAACGAAAAATTAGGGAGAATAAAATGTTGTATAAATCATCCTAATACGGGCACCTTAGATTATCTAGATGGAGTCTGGCGCTACATTAAAACAAAAATCAACGTGCAATTTTTTTTTGCATGAGTGCGTGACAGCTACGTCTTACAAGTCAAGTATATAATTTATTTAACATACGGGTGATAGGATACATATTTATTAATATTCAATCGGCCTCTGTAATTTCTACACAGCTTATTTCGCCATTTTTATTACGTTATTTTATGATAGAAAAACACAATTGACAATGTTGACGCCAAAAAGTTGTAGGATAGGTTTTTAGCGCCAATTGTGAGGAATTGGCGCTAAAAAATCCCGACGCTGTCAGGGTCTTGATACTCCATCTAGACATAGGTATATAAAATCAAAGACGGGCACCATAAACACCCGCATTTTGACGCGCTTGGCGCGACGTAAAAGTCTACGTTTCAAGCAACTAGTATAAATTGCTGTAAAATTGTAATGCTCTGTAATTTATCAATGTTTTATACTTTACAACTATTATAACACGAAAAATAACATAAAACCTACATATAAGTATAACTGTACGGTACTGTATCAAAGTACATGAATGTAAAATACACTTTCGATATTTTAGACTGACGTCACAATTCATTTGACAGTTGAGTTTCAACTACTTTGAAATTTCCAGTCACTTGTTAGCAGCACTTTTTAGTAATTATTTTCATAATCAAGAAGAAATTATTTAGAAAATATTGATATACCTTAGTAGCTAGGCATAATTCTTAGGCCAAAGACATAATTAAAATAACTAATAAAATATTTGGCTCATATTTGAATCACATGCATATTCCATATTCATCATCATCATCATCAGCCGGAAGACGTCCACTGCTGGACAAAGGCCTCCCCCTTAGAACGCCACAATGAACGACAACTTGTCGTTTGCATCCACAGGTTGCCCGCAACTCTGACGATATCGTCGGTCCACCTGGGCCCCTAGTCTGCTATTTTTATAAAATCGTCATTCCAACACGATCCAATTCCCATCCCATTGTCATTTTGCTAAAAGTTCGTAATCTGCTAAATTCATAATGGTCGATCATTGGTCTGTCAATGGTCTCGTAATAGAATAGTGGTAGAATGAAATTATTGTATTGCCATTATTATAAAACCCGTTAATAAAAATTATTTCCGAAAAACAACTACTAAATTTAAACATTTAATTATGCCAGATTTTTTTTAAAAATACTTTTTCATATTATCTATGATATTATTTGATAATGTTATATGCAATCTTGTTTGTAAATAGCAAAAATATGATGAAACTCATTAATATTT
Source organism: Abrostola tripartita (assembly GCA_905340225.1). Classification (NCBI taxonomy): domain Eukaryota; kingdom Metazoa; phylum Arthropoda; class Insecta; order Lepidoptera; family Noctuidae; genus Abrostola; species Abrostola tripartita. The sequence goes on from HG996486.1 coordinate 5,349,075, forward strand.
TATGTTTTGCTGTCAAATGTGACATTACTGCTTACTGACGTCTGACGTTAATCTGTTTTATTTGTTGTGGTCCGTGTTTTGCAAAGAGTTTAATAATATTAAACAGTTTAGTAATTGTGTTTTATACCTTACCATATTAAATTGTAGCCTGTCAAAATTTTAGCAGATTACCGTCTACGTCTGTCATTGATTCGTCATTATGTACGAGATTACCATTATAAACCATTTCTTTCAATGGAGTGTCAGTGGTTGACCATTGGAAAGTCATAATGACGCTTTTATATTAGTAGATTACCAAACTTGTCAAAATCAACAATTATGAAATCAATGATAGACCATTCTGACACTATTGTAATAGCAGACTTGAGGCCCTGGTGGGAGGCCTGCCAACGCTGCGTCTTCCAGTTAGTGGTCGCCACTCGAGAACCTTTCTTCCCCAGCAGTTGTCAGTTATTCCTATTGCCATATACAAATTTAAAAAAAATATTGCCCTTGTAATTTAATACCCATGCATACAAAAATGTGGCGCAGTATTCGCAGAATCAGTTAAATCTAGACCAGCAACCTGAAATCCCAAGCAATTTAAAATAGCGCTTATGTTATACACTATTTAAAAAACATTAGTACTAGGTAAGTATTTATGGTAATAAGTAAGATGTAAAATTGTCAAACTTCACCGTCACGTTGGCGCAGAGCAAAAGCGCGCGTCATGGTTGAATTGAAGACCCTTTTCTGCTTAGTAGAGAAGTATTGTAAAGATATGTTAGTCCTTTGACTAATTACTTACTATTCGCACTGCAGACTTGATATTCGGAGATCAAAATCTCTTTTCAAATATTTTTTTGCTTGTCGTAGGCTCTACCCGATCTACGTGAATATGTTACTAACAGATACATGTGTGCAGTAGGATCTGCACAGCACAATCTGTAAAAGTAGATGGATAAGCCCAATGCCAGTTTTAACTTTAATGAAATAAGATTTTCTCCTACAGTATTGTATATTGAATTCTGCGTTAAGAGTTACGGGTTAAATTCCCGCATGAATAAGCGATACACACTTGTATGGGGCGATAACTGATTGCCATGTAACAAATGATTCCGAACTCCGGGTTACTAAACATCTTGTAGGTAACACAAAAACTTTAAAATGGTTGTATGAGCTAAGAAGTAAACCTATAACTACGCTAGAAAGGTGAGTGAGAAAGACAGAAATGGTGGTTATTTAGACTCCGTCATGAAATAATGATTTTTGATAGCCCTTGACACCTACCTAAGTACTAGGGCGAGGCCGTTGCTCTGCAGTTGGGTTAGATTTAGGTAAACGAATAATCAGATGTCTCGTAGGTATCTAGTAGATATACCTATGTACCGACCTACAATTACATTTTTGTCACAAATTACAGAAAGTCTTTACTTATTATGCATTAAATCTAACAATAGGTTAAAAAATATTTCGAAAAGAGCTAAGTACTACCTAGGTTGTTTCTTACCCGTTCTTCTCCATGGGTAGGTATGTTTTTGTAATAGGCATCTAGAGTCGTACAGTGATAATACGCTATTTCAATTTTTACATTAGGTACATTTTCCTCGCAGTCGACTGGATTGGTCTTCAACAAATAATTTGTGCAGTTTATGGGTTTAAAGGTAAGTGTACAAACGAGATTTAATTAAATTATAGCTGGTGCCACATAAAGGAGCAATAACCATTCTATCGATTTTGTATAGATAATGTCCTCCTGACCGAATTTCGGTCACGGCGGCCTGTCTCAGCTAAGACTAGCCATCTGCGCAGGAGATATTATAGTGCACAAGTATGCGCGCAGACACAGGTGCACTCCCTATTCCCTCACTCTCATATTCCGATGGGACGGTAGACCGACACGACCGGAGAGAGATCAGGCGCAGGACCAACGGCTTAACGTGCCTTCCGAAGCACGGTGGGGTCTCGACATGTGAAAAACGGTCACCCATCACAAGACTGACCGCGGCAAGCACGGCTTAACCTCGCAGATCGTCTGATCTGCCGGGTAGCCGCATAGCTACGAGCCCCACAATTTACTTACTATATTCCGTCTCAATAATTTGTATAGATACTAATTATTGAGACGGAATATAGTAAGTAGCACAGTAGGCAGGTTACATAAATATTTAACCACCAATCATCATAAACAATATTATAGCATTTTTAAACTACCGCGATGCATGATTACAGATAAAAAAAAAATAGGACACGGCAATTAACGTGATCTAATGCTTTTAAGATTGGTGGTTGCACCTGCCGTGGTCGTAAGCAGACTCGAGGCCGGTGCAACCCGGTGCAAACGTCAAGCCAAATTAAGAAATATGTGTTCGCGTTAATTCTCGTGTTCTAATTTTATTTTATTACCTAAGTATAATAATAAGTACCTATTAGATAAAGCAACCTGCGTCCTAATTTTATTATAATACCTATGGAAGCAACCTATAACTAATAAGTACTTGATAAATTAATGTCATAAAACTACTCATAGTTAGTATTTACTTATTGATCATTAGGTTAGCTAACAGTAATTGGAAACCAAACAATGAAAACTGGCCGACTAGAGACATGTATGCGGGTTCACCGTGGGGTAGTACTGTAGAAGCCTCTTCGACTGTTACGTGAGCGAGTGAAGCAACGTAGCAGCAACGACGAACGCTTATCCGTCAACTCGATCGTTACGTGAGCGAGTGAAGCAACGTAGCAGCAACGACGAACGCTTATCCGTCAACTCGATCGGAACAACCAAAAAACCTCTCGATATTGTTTAATTTGGGAACGAGAGAATCGTTGACTCTATTGTAATTTTGCACCGACCGACTGCGATTCTTTTCTATTGTTTGAATATCGCAGACTTCGTAGGTCACCTAAAGTATCGACTGTTCGTAGGCGCCAGTAGATGATTTATAACATATAAATAAACTTTTATGGTTTTCATTTCGACGCAGAACAGAAACACATCTGCTATTAACTAGTCATATAATTTCATAATATTTGAAAGTTTATTTGAAGATAATTATTACCTACCCCGCTACCGTCCTTGATAACTGGACAATCTTAATCCGGCATGGCCAGTTTCCATTGTAACGATTAGCACTTATCAATAGTCCGATACGAACATGAAGATTAATAATGTCGCTAGATTTCCCAAATTAAAAGCCACTCATTATAAATCCCATACATAAAGGTGTGTCTATTACCGTCCAGGGGGTCCTGTAACTTTACTGTCACCTCTGCCTACTCCTCTGGGGAAATACAGGCGTGATGTTATGTTTTTAAATCCAAACTCCGAGCTTTATACAGTAATCTAGTGAAAGTTAAAACTCTGATCGTTCTATGCTATACGGGAATGTAAATCGACACTAAATTAATCTTACTAATTTAGAACAAAACTGCAAAGAATACATTAGTAGGTACCTACAGCGACCATCGAAGTGGTTGGTGAGTACGGCTCACGGTTGATTGCAACTCAGTTTCATCTCGACATTACGTAGACGTGCGTATAAATCTCGTTAAAGGTTTTAAATAATTTGTTAGCTTTTAAATCAGAGTACCTAGTAAAGAAAATATTAAGCACATACCGAGTTACACACAAAGTAGAGATCAAAGTTAAGGTAATAAAGGACACGCATCTATCAATAATTAAAACATCGGCAGCTACAATAATTATGAGAACTAATATCACCTAGACACAGTCAACTAATACGCTAGTCTATTGAAACAATTATAAACTCAACAACCAACATCCGCTCCAATTAATCCAGCTTAAAGCAAATAAAATTACTCGCCAAATTGATTTAAAGCTCAGTAGGCACATATCTAAGTATAATTTGGATAGGTGAGCTCCAAATTGCGTATTTAAATAAGTACCTATCTATACAGGAACACGTATGAACGAGTTTATAGAGGTTGGCAGCAGAGTTAGTTCGCTCTCTGTATGGTGTGTACTATGCGTGAGGGGGCCGGGGGGGTGGCCAGTGGGCGGGAGGGGGCCGGGGGGCAGCGGGTGGCGTTCAGGACGCGCCTAAGGGGCCTCGTCCAGAGAAAGTAAAATATCCTGGTATGGGGGAGGCTAGTATTGTCAAGCCAATGTATAACTATAGCTTTAAACTATATATTGGGGGTCCATACTATAGCCTGTGGAGTACTTATTTACATACGTATATAAGTTTATCTATTATGCAGACATAGGAAATGGAACAGGTTGGGAAAGGGACGTTGCGAAATTTGCTTACATCTATTGGACGTAAAATCGTCCTAGTTTGTAATATTGATTCGAATTCTCATTGCACGATGGTCACGCTAGTATTATTAACATAGCTTTGTTATAGCGTGATATAATAATAATCTTATTTTACTTGGCAGGACTGATTCTTAGTTAACATTAGTGCTTGTATTTTATGATCTATACAAAACAAATTAATGCATTGATCTGATTTCGTAGCGCAGCAAAAGTATGTTGAGAGTTAGCTGATGGTCGATAACGGCGTATGAGGTCCTATGTTCGATTTCCTGGTCAAAAAACGAGTTGTTAGGTTATTTCTTAATAATAACATAGATTTTGTGCTCTTCTTACAGGTAATTAATGTGCCCGACGTCTGCTCCTAGTAATAGTATCTAGGTATCAAAATAGACAAGAAAAAATACCCTCTAATCAGTCATTGTAGGGCGAAGCTAATGAAACTATTGAGTGTCGCTAGTGTACTTCTGAATATTCATAAATTTGAGAACGTAACTTTTTGCATATCCCATAATTTTGATGGTGAACTTATAATACGGGATAGATTATTTAACTACCACAATCCTTAAGCATAGGAAGCTTGTACTAACAAACTTACTTACTTAGATACCTACTGTATTCTCTTATTTTTTATTAAAATAAGTGTTGCTACACCCTTACAAGGTCTATGTTTGTTGTGATATCATGTACCTAATTGTTTTCTGTCAAACTACATAGTGCAATAAATAAATAAACTTGGTAATAAGATAGGTACCCTTCTGTAATACCTATCTACTAGGAACTACTTGGCATTTCAAATCTATGTAGGATAAGGGGAGTTATTTGGCAGATAGAGAATATACTATGGTGTCATTTTTAAAAACCTTTGCTTTAACGTACTAAAGCGGTTTTACAAGAGAGACATAATTATATCGCTCTCCCACACTTGGGCGGCTACATGCTGCAGTCAGTGCAGTCTTCGTCCACGTTGTGCAGTGCAGTCGTTCCATTGACTTCACAGTTTACCAAAAGTTTTTAAACATGTCTCCAAATTACCTCTATTACCAAAATATCTATATCTATTGGTAGTCAAAGATCTACAAATGACAGCCGATGCCGACGGCTTAGAGAGCAATCCGAGCTACGGAAGGGTCGCGCTATGAAAATAGATGGTCAGTGGTCATCCATCCACTGACAGATCGCGGTAAGCTTAACCCGGACTGATTGAACAGTGCGGCTATTACTTAGCCACAAACCTTGTCTTAATATCTATTTTTCAGGTTATAACATGAACACATAACTAATGCTACTTAGATAAACAACACTTAGAGAAAAAAAACCTTCATCGTAGACTTCAAAGTACGTCTTATTCCGTACACTCAAGGTTTATATTCGTGTGACATCTTGAATAAAGAAAGTATTGTGATTATATTATAAAGTGTAAATGTTGGTAGGTAGCTATGCAGCATGAATGATATGATAAGCAGAATATGTGACCTTATAATAACCGACCATAGGAACTCGCAATCATATTAGAATGTAGGTACCTAAGTAGATACATGTCATGAACTTTGCAGCATTGTGGACCTAATGGCGTTGTTAACAAGTAACATATTATGATTTAAGAAGCAGAAGCACTTTACCTTATTGTAAGATGGTGATTTCGTCCAATCTTGGTTTCAGTTTTCCAGAATAACTTAGAAGGTTTACCTCAAACTGCAGACAGTATGTAGCGTTTTAAATATCTATTGGGCACAAAATAATTTACCGTGCGGAGAACGACCCCGCACCCCTTAGCGTCGAAATCCGTGTATTTTGCCACTGCGGAGGTGGTATTAGGAAGTATACCATTATGGACATAATACTTATTACTTAGTGTTGGCAAATCTAAAACCTAGCAAATATAAAATATAGGGTGTTGAACCCACGGTTAAATGAGGTGATTGTATATCTGATTCTGAACCCAAAACAATAAAAAGGGTACCTTAATAGAGCCTTTCAACCTTGACCTAGACTGCTGGAGTGTGTCGGGCAAGGGTAAATAATATCGTGCGCCTATTTACTTAAATAATGACCAATATCTAATATAATTGTATTAATTTATGTTTACAAAAGTGTCTGTTACAAGTGTTAGATTAATAACATCTTGCCGCAATAATAAAGATAGTAGAAGATGACATTTTTTACATTTCGACGACCTGATTGACGCAGTGGCTAAGCCATTGGATTGCTGCGCTAAGAGTTGTGGGTTCGAATCCCGCACAGGGCAAAAAATTGTGCGAACCGCAGATGTTTGTCCCGAGTCTGGGTGTTTGTGTATGTGATATTTCATGTTTGTGAAACGCACCCACAACACAAGAGAGATCCGTATGACGAAAGGAAATTCTTAAAAAAAAAAAAAAACAAATAATTACACTTCAACTTTTAATTAACATTACGTTGGTATTTACTTATCCTCTATTATCTTAGTGCAGCATTATCTACACCTGTGTACAAATGTATTTCATTCAAAATAAATGATTGTGTTATGCTTAAAATATTATCATAGGCATAACACATGAATAAATTATAAATTGGTTTTAAAGAAATAAAAAATAAGAAAGCGCTGAGGAAAAGAAACTTCACTAATCAAATTATAATGAGTGAACTTTCTTTTTTTTTATTGTGAATAATACTATATATATTTTTCGATATTCCATTCGTTTGTCCAAATACTCACTTCGCTAGGTTTAATTTGAGCCGACAGACGTAGCAGCAAATTAACGCGACTAAGGAGTTACGGAGTTACGCCGCGTGACGCGTGTCCGTATTCGGTGATCGCTAAAGTTGATACACTGCAAAGAAAGATGCTGATTGTCATTGATAATTCATCAAATACCACATGATTATATTATAATGATTACATTACACAATACTATAATATTACGTGCGTATACAACTGTGATGAATAATCACGAACTTTTCTAGTATACACACTAGAAAAGTTTTACGGTCTGTACGGTACGGTGTAAAAATAAGTAAGTTTATTTAGTTACTTTATATAACATATTATGAAGTGTGATTTTGAAACAAAATTACTGGAATTCTATCTTGACAGAAAAAGATCTACCTCTATAGAGGTATAGCTTTGGCGTGGTACAGTAATGGTAAGGGTGGGTGAGTACCCTGTGCCGGGCAGTTGGTGAGAGTTCACCAACTGTACCTAGCCAAAGCTTCCTTCTTCCAAATTATTACTCAAGGATCTACGAACAAAACTGTAAGTCTAATGTGAAGTGATGGAAAATTTAATTAAGTTCGATCGAGATGTTGATATACGAGGAAGCACTCATCTGAGAACGGCCACGAGGGGGGCGTCCGAGTAGCGCATGTAAATGCGAGCAACGCACCGAAGCTATGGGCCGGAACCTACAGCCGCAGTAGCCTACATCGGGAGGAATGGAAAATATATATCAAGCCGAGCGAAAAGTCCACTACACACCCCGAGGGTGGCGGGGCCCGAACGTGCGTTCGATTCAAACGAGCCGTGGCCGCCCCCGCGCTGCCGAGCTCAATTTTATCATCGGAGCAGCGCGGCCGCGCGGCGCGCTGCATGCACGCTGCGTGGTACGGGTGCGCTGCGAGCTGCCCGCCACCCGTATGCTGCACGCACTGTGCTCACATGCAGCTCTCTACCGACTTAGGTACCTCAAACCCCTACGGCCATATTCCTTTCTTACCTACTGCGGAACACGATTTTCAGATGTAATTTCAGATTCTTTTCCTTTAGCCTCGAGAAACTCTTGAGGAAAATAAATATGCTTAAACCCGACCCTGCGCCGAGAAAAGAGGAAAAAATATTAAAAATTAAGAAAATATTTGTTTTACAGTTATGTAAACATCTCTAATTACGACCTGTTCAAATTATTATTTTTTCTTTGCAGCGTGCGCGGAGCGGCGCTCTAATTAACATCTATTACAGGTATTTCGGGAACAGAGGAGTATCATTTGGCGAGGGCGCTGAGTACACTCAATTAAACGAGGCCGGCGCCCTCTCCTCGGCGGCCGACCGAGGCGCCTCGCTCGGCCACCGGTGTCGCTCGTGCTAACATTGCTCTCGGCATGCACATCTTTGACTACGTTCAGCATCTAGCTAGTTGATTCTTTAGACTTGGATTATGTTGCGTTATTTGGATGCGTGTATGGTGCTGACGGTCGAGCGGATTACCCGTTATCAGCGTCTAGACGTGTTGTTTTGACCTGTTGCATAGGTGGCGGGTGTGCGTCAGCGTGCAGTGCCGTGCGGTGCGTCGCCGCTGCTTGCCGCTAGGTGGCGCAGGTCCGGCCAGCCGACACACGAAGCCTCCCCGTGGTCACCCGGTCGGAACGCTCGCCGCCCGCCTCCACCGCCGCCACCCTCTTTAAAAGCCAGTGGCGAGCTTCAAGAGAAAGTGCCGCGTGTGTACACTCACATGCGTACAACCATCTTTGGCTAGAGCCGGCGGGCGCAGGCCGGCGGGGTGAGCCTCGGATTATGTGGAGGCGACTCCCCCCGTATGCGTAAGTGCGTTCACACAAAGCCTTCCCACATACATTTGCATAGTGACATTGTACGGTAATAATGTATGTGACCACTCGGCTCGCCGCCCCACGGCGACATCTTTCAATAGATCGCCTGGCCGCTTGTTGTGGGCCTCCCGATGCCACCCCGCGCCCCGCACCCTGCAGCATCTCCCGTGACGCTTTCTAATTAAAATACATCTACAATAGGTACTTGTAATATTTAAACTTTTAATAAGTAGGAACACAGTTCTTACGTAGGTGTTTTACAATAGATAATAGAATGGTTCACAGTCAATAATGTTACACAACTTTAAAAATATTATACCAGTTAAAGTTTAGAAGCATCTATGTGAAGTTCTATCGTAGATTCATAGTAGTTCACTATAGCATAACTGGTATGTGAGACGGGCTGCCAGCCGATCAATTGGATCAGAAGAAATTGAATGTGTAATTTTGATTTACATATGTGACTAGGTACACATGTGCGTATGAGAGGATTTCTTGAAGTTTCGTCGATATAACAGAAGGGTGGGCGAGGGTGGCTCGGACGCTCACACGCCGGCCGATGCGTGTGTGCGTATGTCTCGGACATGCACGCTACGCAGATTTCTCTAACGATTTTCCCGGAGTGTGAAATGTAAAATAAGGGGTTAGACGAGGCTGAGCTCGCCCTCGTCCCGCGCACCCCCCGACCTTCCCTCCACTCGCTAAATTGATGACCAGCCACCCACAGGGCGATCTGTTCAAATATAACACATATCGTATTTAAAAGTAAAACGGTTCGGAACCTTATCTTCCCTCATTAATATTCCCTTGCAAATTGTTAGAATACTTCGTGCAGGGTTTATTTTTTAATTTTCTACGAGTACTTGTAAGACCCGCATTCTAATAATCTCCAGTCACAGTACTTTAGTAAGAATCAATTAATGCCAATGCTTATTTACTTCAGTGTAGTTAGGTTCGGTACACATTTCAGTGAAAACTCACCCTACTTAGACTTCTTTTCTGTAGGTATCTATCAATTTAGATGAACAAGTTTTACTGAATCGAATCTTTGTCTTTGATGGAAAACTAAATACGTTTATGACTTCTGTAGATAAATGTTATGTGCAAGCTTTTTAAGTTACAAAGCTTTAATGATAGTCCATTTGTCTCGTGTATAACTAACAATTTCACTGAAATAAAAATCTTTGCGATTGGGTCATAGTGTTTTGGAGGGTTTCCTTTCCCGGTTCGATTTATAACTAGTTTTTTGGTCTGTTTACTCCTGCAATCACAGGAAACCACAGCATGAAAACTAAGTAAACCAACAGGATAAGACAAAAAAATAATGAACTACATAAATATTTGAGCTAGTTAAGGAAATAACAATATTTTTAGGGCTGTACCTCAAAAGGAAAAACGGTTTAGGATCACTTCGTTGTCCGTCTGGTGTCTGTGTGTCTATCGGTCTATCTGTCTGTCATGTCCGTCTGTCAACCCCTTTTACTCATGAATACGAGTAGGTATAAAGTTGAGATTCATATCAAATACCCGGGTCTGCTGTCCCTTGGAGCTGTGAAAGAATTAAACTTGTAAGTCAACGCAATCAAGTTAAAAGATTCAAGCAATTATGCTGATCACTGCTCACAACCTATAGGGTACTTTCCGTTAACCTAGAATCATGAAAGGTAAGAAGCATTGACTTACAGAACTAGTAAAGAAAACAATCTAAAAACTGCAAATTTTTAGTAACATCACATAAAATAAGAATAACTTATTTGCAGTTGATAAACTAACCGCTACCTATATCAATATTTATGGCAACAGTTTTTTAACGGCACAGTTAAGTTTGTTCATCAATCGTATTTATCTTTTCGTTAGAGCAATGTTATTATCATATAAATATAATTTAAAGTCTATACAGAACCCTCAGTGCGTGAGTCTAACTCGCGCCTTGACCGGTTTTAGGAAAATAAACTAACAAAAGTACCTACGTATGCTGATGATGACGATGGAAACAAAGTGTTTCATGTACTTCTTGTATCTGTCAAACTGTGTGGTTAACTGTCACTGATGTCTGTCGAACAGGTTTTTGTGAGCATATTGTACTGCCAACAGAAGCTTGGCACAGCGGCGTAAAGTCCGGGGTTCGTTCTTGAGTAAGGGACATAGAATACGGTATAATATATGTATTCTTCCTTGGTATAAGAGTGGGAATATTAATGTGGAGCATGTTAATTGGTCATTGCAGTCTAATTGTATTGTTTATGGCAAAAGATATCGTCGTCTATCATTTTTCTGCGAGTAGTTCTGATCCCCGCTACATCTTTACGGGACTAAAAGTAGCCTATATGTTAATCGAGGGTGTCAGCTACCTCCATATCAAATTTGGGCAAAATCGGTCCAGCCGTTTGAGCGTCAAGAGGTAACAAACATACAAACACACTCACAAACTTTCGCCTCTATAATATTACTGTGATAATATGTTTTTCTAGTCTACATTAATACATATTACAATTACTTAAAAAAAACAAACGAATGCTATTTGTGCCTGTGAGTATATAATTAAGAAAAGTATACTATACTGTAATACTATATATACCATAATGTTATTAGCAAACTTCGTTTCCCTAAGCAGTCCCACACGACAACACAGTTGGTACACTCGCTACAAACCGGTTGTGAGCAGAGCCACCCCCGCGTATAACTGTATTTATCGTTTTTTACCGCAGCCGCTGCATTCCTATGCACCCCTATCATCCCCTACAATGCGTGCACCGCTTTCGGAAATCGAGGTTTTTTATTCAATCCTGTATCACCCCATATCAAAGAAGAAGTTTGATTAAAATCGTAGTATTGTGATTTTAAGAATGAATTGATAATATTTTCTGAATATTATCCTGTTATTGCGTAGCTACGTTCATTGATAATAATTTTGTCTAAACTTTTAAAACGTTAAGTAACATGGGTACTTGAAGAATCTAGTTTTTTTATTAATGTGATCCCATTTTTTCGAATTTACCAATCAACTTCTCGAATTTAAGACTGTTGTGCCTAATTGCCAATTATAATGAAAAATAACGAGCAAGAAACAGCATGGTAGTTTATTGCAAGCATTTTAATCGTTTTAGTTCAGTGAAATCCATGTTATTCATTTATTCGCCCATCTACTCGTCTTAACCCAATTTTTAATCTCGTTGACATTCGTTCCCCCTCACCATGAACTCTTAAAGCAGGATATTTTTCGATGTGGAAGCGAGATGCCGCTACAATGCAGTGTAAACTGTCCTGCTATAAGATATCATGGTAAGGTGGCAGTTGTACTGTAGTCCTACCTATCGGTATCGTCTATTGTAAACGGTAGTAATAAATGCCACGTGCACCAGTAAGGCTCAATTTCACCCCTAAGTTAAGCAAACGTTAAACTCTGTGAATTTATTGATTACTTATTGGAGAATATTAATGTAAACTATTATTTTTAACTAAATGTATATCGTCTATGAAAAAAAGAGCAATTCTACAGTGTGTTATCCCTAAAATTGCAAGAGAAATCCGAACGCCCGATGAGTTGTGCTGGCGCATCATTGTTTCCTCGACGAGCCGGTGTGGGTGCAAGTTAGATTTTTTCTGTTATACACAAACGCATTAATTCTAATGTGTGCGTAGCATTTCTCAGAAACCTTTCGTGAGAATCGTGGCTATTGTGTCCATGTGTGCGTGCAACTTGCATTTTACACCTGTTTCTGGCGTGCTGGTGTGGGTAATTTTTTCTCTCGTGGGGGTGAATGCGATGTTGCTAGATGCATGTTTTCGGTGCCCTGATGTAAATTTGACAACGTCGCGCAAATTAGATTTGGACCATTATTTTTCACGTCGGGTTAGAAATTATTGTGAGTAAGAAGTTGTTTAGGTTATACAAATGTTTCATTACCCTTCATTGTAATGGAAATTAAAGATATGATATCTCTGAGACTTAATTTAAATATTCACAAGAATTAAAACGAAGTTTATTATTTAGTAACTTATTTATTTAACACCTAAGTTTGCTGTACCTACTTAAGTATTTTAAATTGATTTTAATCTGGTTTTAACTTTAAAAGTTACTAGGTACCATCAAAATAGGTGTCTACCTTATTATTAAGGCTAATGAATTAATATTAATTATTTACTAAAAAAATAAACAAATGTTATTAAATCACTGAAAGTTCATAAAATCGATAGGATTTTTTTCACAGTTATCAACCTGTGTAACAGTGTGCCTGCAGACCGTGGTGTGAACAAAACAGTACGAAATACAAAATCTCGGCATAAAACCACGACGGATGGACGGACGGACGGACAAAACATGACGGTTCCACGAGACGGTCGTACACGGTGTATTTAATACACGTAATTTGTAATTTGGCGTGCATCGGATCGCAATGACAGGGACTTTTGAAAATTAGCTAGCGTGCGGAAGAGTCTGCCATGTAAAGTAAAATTACGGCTGAAAGCTTAAACCAGGCGTCGTAAAAGCTACTGAAAACTTGTATGTATAATAGGTACTTACGAAAATAAAATTATGAATATAAAAGTATTATCAAAAAGTAGTCTGAATTCTTAAAAGTGGCTACGCGATGAACGAGATTAGCGCCTACGCTAATAGAAGAACTAGGGTTCTTTATTAGCCATGGTAAACCTCAAAAATTGATTAAAAAAATTATACAATTTTGTATGAAAAGAGGTTGTTCGAATAGTAACAGATAGCGATGTGCTGTGTGGTATCCCGCCTCGAATTGACCACCCCCTTTCCTCCCGTGGGTGTCGTAAGGGGTGGGGTCGAATAAGGGAAAGTCCAGAAGATGGGCAGCAGCGTCTTCTGTAACTTGACCACCAACACTGGGATCCCCAAGCGTGGGGATTATGGCAACCCCCCCGTTCGAAAACGGGGAGGCCTTTGTTCAACAGTGGATATCTAAAGGCTGATGATGATGTTCGACGTGTTTGTAAAGGTTAAATATACCAATGGCAGTCTGATTGCAGGCCTGACACGGCTTTTGAATTTTATTAATTGAGAATTAGTTAAGTCTGAGAAAGGTTAAGAACAAAATTTCCTTCCGCGTCGACACGAATCTTAAGAGACTTCAAACCTGGTGAGGGCCCGAGATAAATAGTATAGCATAATAGCGGTTCGTTACTTATTACATGGTAATTGATCTTCATGATAGTACGCTAACTACCATATAACCACACGTATTCAATTGAATTCTGAGAAATCATTAAAGCTTGTTATTTTTACAACATGTCTTGGCATTTTTATTGTAACAAGTATTTCCTAGTACTTAAGTTACTTTTATTTAACTATAAAAAAGAGTGCACAACCTTGATATTAATGTACTAAAGAATCAACTCTTCCTTGACCCTACCATTGTTGAAGGACTTATTGCTGTGCTTTCCGCTGCATACGTAAGAAAGCGTACCAAAGTGTGAGCTTCTGAAACTTGTGGCCAGTGTCATCACCCTACACCAAAAATTGCGGAGATGGGCTCAAGGCAGATTAAAGCTAAACAACGATGTTCTCCGTTTGTGACGTTAGAAACTCTAAATAAAGTAAGGAGTAGGGATTAATTCAAGAACCGTCATTTGATGAATCTTTATGGCTAATATTCTAGAATTAAATACTTAGATGCTTATAATGCTAAGTAAATCAAGTGCCGGTCTACGTGTTATAGTAATAAATGAGTCACAAATGATTCCGTCCGTTCGTATTGCAGAATGCAGTGTAACGGGCCTTCATGCTCGCAAACTTTTTCAGTACTTACGCGCTCAGTTCTGACATCTCAGACATAAATGAAGTTTAGTAATCGCTAAATAATAACATGTCTGGCGTTCGCTGACTAAAAACGGGAGCGTTCGTAGAATCCGCTCGAATGTGACCTTAGCTAAAGTCAAATCGGTGAAGTGACTAAGAGTAATAATTAATTTTTATGTTCGTACGTAGCGACTATGTTGCACTCGTTTTTGTGCGATCGCATGGCCTTCGGTGTTAGTAAGTGATCATCACGCTGGCGTCTATAATAGGTGCAGGATACACGTTCTGGCGGCAGTGTTTGACCATATTATTGACTATGATATGAGCAATTACCATTTCAAGCGGGATTAGTAATACATATTAACAGACAGATTACTTTTAGTTGGTACATCAGACAACTTGTTTGGGTACGATAATTGGAAATAAACGTTTAATAATTACCTTTGTTCTGTTCGTTCAAAATGTGTCTAATACTTATTTCTAGTTAAAACTTATTTTGATTGGAAGTATTCCATTAAAATAGTGTGTGGGCTGCTATAGTCAATTCTCGGTATTTAAAATATACCTAGCTATGTTATACTAAGAATTTTGGCTATCGGCAAAGTCAAATGAGGTGCCTAGGCGCCCCAAGCAGCGTTTAGCCTGCAGAGGACAAAAGTGTGGAATACACGTTTAAAACAAGGACATTGGCCTACAAATAATCTGCGAGCGGAGATGCCTGATAACGCCTTGCTTAATCAATGAGTTTTTAAAGGATACCCACATTTTAATTTCGAAAACTTTGACGGTATTTTAAGGTGACCTTACAAATTCCGTAGATTAAAGGTAACGTTTACATTTTTGGAATAGGTTTAAGTCTGCGCCTAAATAAGTGACTAATATTATTTCTATATAGTTATGATCTGATTTATTCAGATGAAGTACCTACGGACCTATTCAGTTCAATTTTTTTTTAAGCTAGAGAGTTTGACCTTGTGTGAGGGCTCAAGGCTCATGAATGAATTTACTTAGATCATTTGGTGTTCACAGAATTGACTACCCAGTACCAAGGGTGCACTAAACTATCCACCGAGAAAGATGCTGAATGATAATGCTGATAAACTGAACTGGAACGGACTTAAATAATAAGTAACAACCCTCAATACGACTGTGACGATGGGTTTTAGTTTTTTAGACGGCTTTTATGATTTCATGGGTCAGCAATTAATTCTAACATCTTCAAAGAACTCCTGACCAAAGAAAAAAAGTACAAAAATACTTTCGTCTTCCTTTTAAAATCAAGAAATGAGTAATATAACAAAATTAAATAAATCACACCGAAGTGGGCGAACTCGTCTAGTAACAAACGTCGCAACAGTTGAGAACTAGAAACTTTTGTAACAGATAACGATATACCTTTGTTCAGACGACTTTTGGATTTACCGGGAAATATTTATTACTTTCTTCCTAAAGATAACACTTTTTTACAATACTATTGTGTTATAATTCCCGAGTATACAAGTGAACGCTTTAATGCTATCGCTTCTTTTGTTTCGTCCTGGTGTTAAAATAAGAAAGAAGGTAATTAAGCAATAGCTTACAATCTATTGTTTTTTAGTTTTAATTTTATCTATAGTGTTGCAAAATAACACTTTTTTAAAACCATATGGAACGTGTTAATTTCTGATATAGTATCTTGTTAAATTTTAAGACTTTAATTTTCTTAAAACCAGCCTGTTACACATGTTGTCTGTTAACATTATGTGGATACTTTACGCTAATGATTGTCCCAAATTTAAGTATGATTCAATTATGCATCTACAAATTATTTTCAGTAAATCGCTGACATACAAAAAATCTAGCGTAAAGTTGATGAGTCAGGACAATAACACTAATAAAATTGATAGTGATAACCATCCGAATAAGTCCGTGAGTACGATGCTCGACAGGGGTCGGGCAAGGCCCCACGGATAGCGAGCGCGACGTAAGGAATGTGCAGACAATTTGACATTAATAATTTTTCAGATCATTATATTATTATCATAATAATAAAGGACGTTAATCTACTCTTTGTAATTTCCTCAGGCTATTACAATCTGTAAGTTGGATTTACCTAGTTACTTATTTTTCAATAAATGACCAGGTTTCGATAATTTAATTAGGTATTCTTACGAATTCCGTATTCTTCCGTGGTCTCTGCCTACCCCTCGTGGAAATAGGCGTGACTTCATGTATGTATGTATTCTTACAAATATGGTGTAATGATATTAGGTAAGATAAAAACCTTGCTTTATCGTGTCTTTAGACTCATGTTACAAAAATATCGTTTTGTCAACAATTTTCACTTTTTTTTCAATACAGCAACAAAGATATTAATATTCCTATCGCAAAATTTATATAATTGGTACTTTATCAATTATTTAAAATAAGTATCGAATATAATCTGATTAACTAGGCTACTCATTTCAAATGAGACAATGATTGACTTTTATTTAGTCTTATTATTTTATGTTATCACAATTATATTCTTAAAGAAGGACAGTTTACGTTGTGGAAGCGAGACGCCGCATTACACTGCTCGTAGCGGAGTCTCGCTTTCACATCTTAAACTGTCGTACTTTAAGAGTTCATGACAAGGGGGCTGATGTTTAGTGAGTTTATTAACTGTGTTGAGTTCAAACTTTCGATATCACGGTCACATTGGACTGGAAGCCACAAACTAGTAAAACTTAAAAATATTCATTTAAAGAAGAACATTTGCTTAATCTTATTAAGCTCGTAACAATGAACTGCATAAAGACAAACGAAAGTATTTAATCCTTCAGAAAAAGCAAATAGAACGACAATGTTTATTTTAATTTACGATGGCCGCTCGCAGTATGACCTCGGCTCACGTAAAAGTTGTCGAAGCTCAACTTTGTTTGTCAGGCTGTGTGTTTATTGCCTTCGTCCCTCATAAAATGTTATGAATGATACAGTTCGCGAGGCAGGGATTAACCGTTTAGTAGCTACGTTTGGTATCCATTATACGTTTAGTTGGGCCTTTTTGTGTTGAATATTTTCAGCTATATTTATATGACGGGTGTCCCGAGCACTTTTTAACAGTAACACAAAGGTTCATACGAATATTGTTGTGCATTGTTTTTATCTTCGGACAACCGAGGTTTTTGTACTCGTACGATGTTCGTGTTTGTTATTGTTATGTCGGTACTAGTAAAGGACAAGTTACTAATGCCTGGTTCACGACTAGATATTTACGGCAATACATTTAGGTATTATGTTACTTTCATGCTCATTTGTCTACACGACGCGATTATATTTATACTTTATTAACAGGTAGGTACACATTCTTTCCAAATTATTTTTAATCATGTCATATAAAAGTTTCTTGTTTTAATTTTTGTAAACATTAGTATTGATTGAACGAACTTTAATAACTATAGAAAGTTTAGTTTGTGATTTATAATAATAGGTTCACATGTTTACTAAGTGTAAACTAGACAGAACTATTATAACATATTCTTAAAACTTAGTGAAAAAATACAAAACACGACTGTGTGACGCACAGTAAGGTGTGCGGGAAACAAGGAAGCCTCTTTATTTCTGTGAGGAAGCTATCGGCACAGTCCGAGAAAATCGATGTTGGCTCCCCTCATAGTTTGCATGGCCATCGTCCGGTCGGCAACCGCCACGCAGAAACTCTCGCTTTATTTAACTAGCTACCAAATTAACCTAAACCTTTATTTTTAAATTTGGATTTTATGTTTGAGATGTTTGAACAACGTGCGACTTTATGAGTGTTTGGAAAAAAAATAAGGAACCGCGCCTGCCCCCGCGTCCCGCGCCCCTCGCACGTCCATGATGCAAAATTTTCAGTGCCCTGCGCACCGCCTGGCCATTCTGATAATACAATCTTTTGCACCAGCTGTGCTTGCTTTCGCTTTCCTTTATTTTTATGTTTAGATTTTCTATTAATACATATTAGTTTTCGGCGAGTTTCAGCACATGTCTGTAAACACACAGAAGCCCACCGCAGATATTAACTCCTATTTAAGTAATTATGTCGCCTTACCTACTCACTTAAACTTGCAAATTAATATCGTTTAGGACATGTCATGACCTCGAACAATTTAGTTTTTATTCTCTTTATCATAATCATTTAGATCTTTTCGGTTATTGACTTCGAATAAGGAAATGACATTTGCTTGTCATCTATTACGAATGAATAATAATAAACAGGTACGATATATGTATGTGAAACTATTTGTTTTGTTTTTTGATCGACTGGTCGCTAAGAGGTTAAAATTATTTCGATATCAAGGTGACCCACATCGTTTGCAATATATGCATCTGTTATAAACAATGCACTCAACATAGTTTTAAATAGTTGTTAAGAAATTCACGTCTTTTTTTTGCGTACAACATAATAAAAGGAGATTTAAAATTTAGAGAATTTCGTCGCAGGGCTCTGTCCGCCCGCATTGTAAGGGTGGGTGCTATCGCTATCCTACTCGGACGCAGCTTCACCGGACATTTCGACCGGGCATTTCAATTTTGAGAAAGAGTAGGACCAGCACCCCCGCGCGCCTCGCCTTCCCCCCGATCATCTGTCTCTCTCGCACTAAGGACACACAAAAGGACGAAGGAGCGATAACTTCATCACCGTGCGACGGTCTCACTCGCACACACGCTACGGTGGGGGACGACGTTGCGAATTGTTATTGAAGTCATGCCCCCGAAGGCGACTTCGGGAAGGCTGTCAGTTGCTAGTAAACGTTCGCAGCGTCCGTACCCGGTTGACCCGCGACGCCTTCGCGCCACATCTACCGCACTACAAACTACAACGCATCGCGCCACCGGGTTTACAAACAAGTGCCAAGTTGTAACACTACTTCTGCCTCTGTGATTTTAGTTTAATATTGACGTTGTTAATTATTATTAGACTTTTCCAAGTGACATTAAAGTTATCGTTTTGCTACAATGAAACTTTTGGCCGAGTGACGCGGACAATAGTAGCCAAGCGGCCGGTGGAGTGTTGTTGATGGACCTGGGAGTTGAGTGCCGGCCGAGCGCGCTTCAGTCCCGCGGGTGCGAGTGTTTACAGGCGCGCACGTGGTCGCGCCGCACGCCCGCGCGCCGAAATGCCGCGAAAAACTTTCTTCGGAAACATTGCTGTTGTGTAAGTGGAGTCGCGAGGGGAGATGCGCCGCCCGCGACCATGACTTTAACCTGTAGCGCCTGATTAAGCGTGGACTACATGTACGTCGACACGAGAAGTGCCGTTTTTTTATTTTTTTTTCGTTGGAGGAGACGGTGTTCTCCTTTGGATTGATGATTTAAATGGCTAACAGCAGCGCTGTGTCGTCGACTTTATCGTCGAGGGACTATCATTGTAAGATTTGCGACCTCTACTTAGACACTGTCGATTCGTTAGAGGTACACTTGCAATATCACAAAGAAAATTTATACGTAAAGTGGGGCACGCAAAACTCACAGAATGATACCGATAACAATAACGGTGCGAAAGTAAAGATAGAAACAACAGTGTCGGCGCCAGCTGACTCAAGCGACAACATGATCACCAAGCCCAGCCCAGAGTTCCAGCAGCGGGCTACACCGGAGACGTCAGCCCAGTTTCCTCACCCCGCGACCCCGCAAAGCTACCACAGCGCGCCCTCGCCCTACCAGAACCCTGACCAGACCAACTTTTCGCCAGGAGCACAGTTTGGTAATAACTACACCCATTCTGGTTTTCCGCAAAATCAACATTCTGAACAGATCAACTGGGAACAGTCCCAATATAACCAAGAGTATCACAAATCAAACCGGTTTCATCCGTACAACATGCAGGAGCGAGTGTCGCAGGTATCCTCCTCAAGTCCGCTGTATGGGCAACCACTAAATCAGCCGACGCCTTCACCATCACCGAACCAGTGCGACAAGTGTGGTTACGTGTGCGACTCTGCCGTCCAACTGAATGAGCACTGCAACTCGGCACACGCGGGCGCCAGCGCAGCTCCCACGTCGGCGTCGATGCCATTTCAACAGTATTCAGGGAAACAGTACAACAACTCGGGCTACCAAAATGACAATACAAAGGTAAAAGAAGAACATGAGGAGTCCTCAGATATTTTAGATTTAGATTCCCAAAAAGTAGTTTATCAAGGAAATGAAGGCGACCAACCGACAGCTACATTTGAAGACGTACCTCCTCAAGGCCGAGAAGTAAATACGCGCACGGTACCAATGATGCCCTGGGAGACGCAAAAGCTATACAGTAATCCCCAGCTCAACGGTGACGTATCTCTTTTTAAAGAACAAAAGATGTTTGCCGAACAAAAAGCTTATCCATCGGAAGCAAAAATGTTTCACCCAGAACAAAAATTTGCATACACACAAGACAAGTTTCTTGGTGTACATCACGATCAAAAACCTTTTATGCATGTGGACCAGAAAATATACCCAGGAGTGCAAATGCCTCCTCTTGGTGATTACTCGGGGCCGGTAGCGTCTTCAAATCCTGACATGAAGCCACCGTATCGGCCTTACGATTCTCCAACGGCACCTCAAATAACTAGTACACAACCAGCAAATCCTACTTCTTCAACCCTCCCAACCATTGGAGGTAAAGGTGCAAATTGGAAATCGAATGAAGCACGAAGACCGAAAACATACAACTGTACAGCGTGCAATAAATGGTTCACAAGCTCCGGTCATCTCAAAAGGCATTACAATACTACGCTGCACAAGAACGCGGTGAGGTCTTCGGGTCAACCAGACCCGGCGACAATGCCAATCTCCAGTCACCATCACCCCAGTCGCGAGATGTCGCGCGCTCAACAACAGTCTGCAGACTCCAACACACAGAGCCCCGTCCCGTCAGAGGATGGGCGCAGCGTCGATGAAGCCGCGCTCCAGTCACCCTACGCGTCGCAGAGTTTTGATCGATCGCATCGGGTTGCCACCATGCAGTCCAAGTCACCGTACACGCATCTTCAACAGGGTAACTTAGATAATAATTTCAGTAATAATCCCTTAGCAAATCACCCCTTACAGCATCAGCTCGGATCACATCCACTTAATATAGGTAGTCAACCGCCGGGTATAGGTAATCCGAACGAAAGTAATCACCAGTCATCCAAAGGTGTAGCAATATCAACGGCAGGGAATCCCCCAAACGGGGAAGCAGGTCCCTCTGTTTCTCAAAATCATCATATGAGGGGCCTGCTATCAGTGTCAACCAGCAATATTTCAACTCCGGTACTAACTCAGAGTACGCCGGCGCTTACGGCGCACACTCTACCCCCGTTCAGTCATTTGGGTGTCAACCCGTACAGCCAGAGGTCTACGGATCCTTTGGGGCCTTCGGTTCCGGACCCCACGCACACTCCTTTATATTTGGGTCAGAATTTTCAGCAGACTATAGCACCGAGCTACCCAAACGGGATGGCCCCCCACGTTATGGATATGGCTATCAACAATCTGCCTATAGCCAATCAGGCTACTTTTGGTGAAACCACACCTGAAGAAGTCGAAGTTATGGAACAGGAAACGTCAAACGAGCCTGCTGGCGGACGCCTGCCGAGTTTCTCGCAGCTCCAGACGCAGAGCTTCAGCGTTTATGTTTCTAACTATATCACACAGCCTAACGTGGGGGGTCAAGTTGTTGCTGATGAGTCGACCGCTGGTTATATTATCGTCGACGCGGTTCAGCCAGAACAGGTTCACTCGATTCTACAGTACAATAGTCCTAATATTACTGGACACACTAATGAGTACGATTATGACTACTCGCCAAGGAGAGTCAAGGATTTAGACGTGATCGATTACGACCCGGAACATACGAAAGTTTATCCGTACGGTTTCGCGGTAGAAGGCAAAACTATAAAGCGCGAAAATGACATGTTACAGACCGATTCGAGTGAGCTGCAGATATTAAAAATTGAGGATATAATGGACTATGCTAATAAGGAAAATTATGGTACTCAGATGAAGTCCCCGGCTAGCCCAGAGAGTGCCAAAGCAGAGAACGAGAGCCGTAGCTCGCCGGCGGTTTCGTCCACCGTGCCGAGCACACCGCTCGCCGAGAGGAACCAAATGAAGAAGTCTCCTGCGACCACCGTGCATAAATGTTACGAGTGTGATAAACTTTTTAACAAGGGCTGCTATCTTACGCAGCATAATAAGACATTCCACTCTGGCGCTAAGCCGTTCAAATGTATTCGGTGCGGCAAGCGTTTCTCTGACGATGCTTCGTACGAATGGCATTGCGTGAAGCACTCCGACAATAAGCCATTCAAATGTAATGAGTGCCCTAAGTCGTTCAACCACAAGTCGGACCTGCGCCGGCACATGTGTCTGCACTCTGACTGCAAGCCTTTCACTTGCGACCACTGTGGGAAAGGATTTATTAGGAAAGACCACATGGTCAAACACTTTGGCACTCATAAGAAAAAAATACGTTCGTCGTCTTCACCGACGTCATCATCGTCGGTTACGTCGACGTCGGCTTCTCCAACGTCGAACTCGCGCGCGCTAAATATTGCATTCAACTGAACGCTCTGTAGCAAAGGTGTCGCACACACATATCATTTCATAATTGCAGATACCTTAACTGTAATTTTGTTTTATTTAGACTGGGTAGTTAATTAAACCCTGATGTTCACCGGGATATTTATTTAAAACGCGTTATATCGTTCTAGGGCGTCCGCGGCGCGAAACAGGCGCACGCGTTCAAATCGCAGCTTGTTTTTTGTTGTTCATTCAACCTAACCTTGCGTCCGGCCGACACAAGGTGACTTTACATGCCTGGGTGTCTGGGCGCTAAACATATAATTACATGACGTTAGAGTAATTCAACGATATCATTTAGATCAAACCATATCATTTTTACATATTGAATACGGAAAAAACGTAGAAATAATTAGATAAAGTAAAAAACGTCGTTTTATTTGGAAAATATCACACGCGACGTACATCACATATCTTATTTTATTGTAAAATATTACGGACTGTAGGAAGGTTTACTTTAGTTAAAATTCTATGTTTTTCATTATGATTGTTGAAGTTTAAGAACGATATGTGTATTTTGGAAAGTATTTAGAGTAATTTTGTAAATATTGGGACACGATTGCCAGACATTTATTTTAAATAGGAACTGGAAAATGAAAATCGTACGCCGGAGATAAGTGTCATGCTTTAATTATACGATGGGTACAAATTGAAATTTCAAATGGTTTAGATCAATATTGCCAAAATATAGGTTTAATGGCAAACTTTGTAACGATGATAGGTCGAGTAGTGTAAGCGGCGAAGAGTCGCAAGCGGCGTGCGCGCCTGTAGCCGGTGCGCGCATGCCGCTTGCGTCGCGTAAAGCGGGCGCGGCAGCGATGCGCGCCTCTGCTACGTAGCTATTAGCGTTTTTGTTCTAGGTGTAAAATCTTCTATTGATTATTATTATTACAAGTATTGATATCTTCCCGGTGCTTCCTATCATTATTTTGTCTGTTGACATTTGTTTTAATATTGTAAGTTAGTTGACTTCTTTGTTTATCATTCAGAATTGTTTCCTAAAATGATTAATAAGTACTAATTTATGTCCAATTTAGTTACCAATACGTTATTTGAACGAATTTAGTTATACATTCCTGTTTCGTTAGTGGTAGGAAAGTAGTCTTCCTAAACGTTGCCAAATTGATTCCGCCAACTGTCTGTTGCGAAACGTTTAAATTTTTAATGATTTTTAGCCTAATGATAATAAAATTCTCTAGCAATAATTTAATATAATAATGTAAATGTTTTTTTGTATAGTAAATAAAGACGGTCACGATTATTGATTTATGTATTGAACAAGTTATAAGGGAATCATGAATTTCTTGTAAATAGTTTTGTGAAGAACGGTAAAGTACCTTACGTTATGAGATGGACATATCAAAGGCCGCGTAATGCGTGTGCGCTGGCGTGTCAATATATTTACGTCAAGCCTCACATGTCGGTGGAACTGTTGTTTGGTTCCTCACTTGTTCAGCTTGTACAGTGTCGTGTCTGCTACACCAAGCTTTACTAGCTAACCTCAAATGCATTACAGTACGTTGACGCGCCGCACAACCGCTACCATATCATCGGTCGATCCACAAATCTAATATCAAATTTAATTTACCAACACATTAAAATGTGCAATATAAACATTATATCGACTTAATTTTTGATAATGTTTGTATTTGAATGTTGATTATATTGCAGAAATATTTTTATACACATAGAATTACACTTACAACGTTGATCTACCTCAACAGCGCTTAAAACATAATTATTATTATACATATAAAATATAATTGGATTCTGAGAAGATAATATTATATACTTGATAGTTCTAACAGTAAAGCAATAATGTTAAGCGCATACAGTGACCAAGAACAATGAACTGCTCGGACCGATAGGCCTACCTCGTAAAAATAAATTAACCTTTTAAGGAATGTGAGACTAGTGCGATTGTCAGTTGACGCCTGACATCTACAACGCCTGTGTTCGTTCATGAACTTGCCAATATACAAACGTGACACGACCCCAGGCTACTCGCACAAATCAATATAAATATACAATATTTCTGATAAATTATTATGCTGTTGTGAAAAGTACTACCTTAAAGTGTTATATTGTTGAGAATATTGTATAACAGTAAAGTTTTTTTCCTATAGCAATAACGTGTGAAACAATATACGAAACTTAACTACCTCAAGTAACGAGTAATAGGGTTAGAGTGTTGTGAGGGCTCGCGGCGCGGGTGGCATGCGCGGCCACCTATATACCTCATCTTGCCTTCCATGTTACGTTTAGAGAGAGATACGTTATACACTGCACCGCCGCGCGTGCGACCCGCGCCCCAGCCTCTCTTCGTATATACATATATATATATATTAGAAAGGCATGTTTGTCTCCCTCATACTGTTTAAAGCACATACTAGTAGTATCAATTAGATATTAACTTATGTAAATATATAATAACGATAAATTTGTTATTTATCATATTCTATTATCGTACTCATCGATAGACTTATTTTTAAATAAGTTTAACGTAGCGATTTCAAGTTTATAACAATAGAATTAAGAATGATAAAATGTAAGATTTTTGTGATGACTATATTTGTGTATAATGTATTAATTTAATAATCAGTTACCAGATGATTTCTGTTACATTGAGTTGAGTAAAATCGGAAGAGTTAAATAAGATAAGATGTTGTTTTCTTTATATCTTGTTCCCTCGTCCAGTCGTGTCTGTATGTCTGCTCTGACAGATATTGCATGCATTCATTATTATTATTGACATTTGTTAGCGTAGCGACAAAATTTAACAACAATAGTCGACGTTTGTCTGGAAACTAAGCACTTATCACATTGTTAGTAAGCAAACATCTTTACATCATCCGAAGTTTTCTTCGATGGTTTCCATTCGAGCGTGGTCTAGACCATAGAGATAAGTCTTGATTATAGATATTATATCTAGTGTAAGGCGACAGATCTGTCACACCGCTACGGCGAAGGCTCTGCGCTCTGCGTTGCTTCGTTCACGTTCGCGGCCCCCGTGTTGTTCACCGCTGGTTTACAATCACATCATGTGTATCGCGTGTCATCAGATGTTATGAGGTGTGTCGAGAACATACAGTACACACTGGTGAACGTGAACGAATCACACATAATTTCCGATGCGAACTTTTTGTATGTATACAGCAAAGCGATTGCAATTATTATGTATTTGTCATTTCCCAGAAAATTGGACGGGAACAGTAATGTGAACAGTGTTAGAACTGGTAAGGTTGCAATGTCTTCAAGTCGCTGTAGCAGTAGTGTTTGTTTCAGATCTGTGAGTTAATATAAATTTAATGTGAAAAATATTGTTGTTTCATTTCACTGTTACCCTTTGCTTTATGCGAATTAGTATGCTGAGCTATTTTATTTTCAATGTTGTGCTTTATTTTAACGTAGGAGCCGAATTTTAGTTTTGCAGGAGTAAAAATTATCTAACCTATTTTGTTTTGTTGGGCCATTAATAATTTTAATTAGGCTCGTATATTTTATAATGATAGTTCGTCTGCCTACAATATATATACAAATGGGCGACTACTTTTAATTTTAAAACCTTATTTGTACATTTTTATGTTAGACATCAGTTGAAAAAGAAACCATTTTCTCATGTTGCCTCATTCTGGGGGTTGGTCGGCACACCTGAGAGATTTTTCAACGGTGTGTAAAGCCATGTCAGAGGCTTGGAGAGGTTGTTCATCTTTTTTTTTTGTTCATAAACCATACTATAAGAAGAATTCTAGGGGTTTTACAAGAATAGCCCTAATAAGAGAGGCAGCTTGATTTTAATGTTTAATAACAACAAATACATACCTTTTCACTGCTATACATCATAAGGTTTCTTCGAGAGTCTCTGTCTATTACTAAGAAATTAAAGAATTCCCAGTGATAGAAAATTATCCTGCCATTATCAAGCGTAGTTATCGATGCTAGTTTCTTCTCCTTACAAGAGCCTATGATAGGTTTACTTAATGATAGGTTCTTATTGCAATGGAATATATAGGTACCATAATTGAATGCCAAGACCCATAAGGTTACGGCGAAGTCAAAAGGAGGGTTATGATTTTGATGGGTATGTATTACATATGACGTTGAAATTAGCTACAGTAGTGCGTCATGTGAGGTCATTATGGAGGAAGCAGACGTACGGGACAAAGGCGCAGGAAAGTAAGGACGCAGAGGTAACGTATAGAATTGTAAAGGTAAAACTACTTTTAAATCTTCTGCGAAGTATTCACTTATTCGGTTTCGATTTCCGAATCTAATGTCAAAAAATACACATGTCTACACATTAGCCCCCTTACCATGAACTCTTGAAACAGGGCGGTTTACGCTGTGAAAGCGAGACGCCGCATAACACTGCACATAGCGGCGTCTCGCTTCCACAACGTTAACTGTTCTGTTTTTAAAAGTTCATGGTAAGGGAGCAATTACCTATTATTTTAAGGGATCTTTGGATAAATCGAAATCTTTTGTCCATATTTTAACAAACTGAGAGAAAACCATATACATTAATAGGTTCGGAAATGAAACAACACAAATTAAATTTACAATTTATTACGCTTAAATATTTAATTTAATAGTTGGCAGTAACTTAATATATTATAAATTAAATTTAGATTTTAACAAATCATTCACAAATGTTATTTTTTGAATTTTACTATACAGGGTTTATGTAATTACAAAAGGCGCACACGATTATTTAGGTATTAAGTGTAAACATTTTTAATCATAAATTCAGTTGGAGTAGGAATTTATTTGTACAAATAGCAGGTATCTCCAAAAATAATATATTATAATACGTCTTAGAAGTACATATAATTAGTCAAAGAATAAGTATTGACAATGTGTTGTATCTAAAGGACAATTTGAACAATAAATAACTAAATAAGGGTGCTGCAAGTCGCCCGTACAAAAGACATCAACGGGCGAGCCAGACAGGGCTGCGCGCGGTCTTAATACCGGTTACAGACATAGGTATTTTTTATATTTAATTGTAATTATACGTATTTAATTAGGTTGACTTATGCTAGGTAACGTTTTAAAATAAATAACCGATATCATACAGTTTGAAATTAAATAACTTAGTGCAAATTATGCAAAATAGAAAGATAATAAAGGATTTTTTTTCGAATTTGAGTATTATAAAGCTGCCTTCTTATCATACTTTTGTAACACGAGAAAAAAGCTTTAGTTCACAAATAATCTAAACCATATTAAAGTAAAGTAAAGTTGATCCTACATTTAAAAATATTTATTATTAGTTAAAGTTAAAGTATTCAAAAATAAATCATATTTGCTTTCTTTAATTACATTGATCTCTAGTAAAAATAATTACGTAGAAATATATTTTATGTTTAGTGATTTTGAACGAATATATTCTTTACTGGCAGTGGAAACTTTTTATCATAAACAGGTACGCTGATAAGCAAGATATGGAGTTTGATCGCCAGTTTGATGTCATCATCATGATGACGATGATAAATTCATATAATTTGTTTAGTTTAATATTTGCACACCATATTATGTTATGGTAGAATATAATGGGACATTAATACCGTATAAGATCATCTTTGTTTCTATATCCTGGCAAATAAACTGATTTGAATTTGAGGTACTAAAAAATTAAAAAATCTAACAAAACACATAAGATATCACTGTTGATACACTGTAACAACGTAATGCTGGCACGCTGCTTAAGAAGGTTGAAGCGAGAGAAAGAGATCTGGAACGAGACGAAGACGGAAGATTCGAGGCTTAGAGAACCGTCAGTGGATACATAAAATAAGTATTTAGTGTCATAAGTACGTTGCGTAAGTATTAACTGCAATGATATTTCAAAAAAGTACAGATATGTTACTAGCGACCTTATTTGGAAGACTTGATAAGCGGACATTTGTTGTCTTGGGTAGTAAATTTGTAAATTCTATTGAATAAAGGGGTTAGGGTTTGACTACACTAGTCTATATAACTTTTGGTGCCATTTTAGCATGTTGCCCATGCTAATACACTAGTCTAGTTCAGACTGCCTCGTTGATTTAGTGGTCGCCTAGTGCGACTGGTGATCATGAGGTCTAATGTTCGAAACTCAAGTCGAGCAATGTGTTACTGGGCTTTTCCAATAGGTCTTTCTCAGTAACAGCACGGAGGCTAGATTTGTGCCTGGATGATGGCAATAACCTCGCCCCCTATTACATTGGGACCATACCAGGCGAAATGTGGCCGTACTTTACAGTCTCCTCTGCCTACCCCTTCGGGTAACACGGGCGTGATATTATGTTTTGTAATTCAGCTTCCGAAAATCTGTAGTATGCAAAAATACAAACAAGCAAACGCAAGTTCTAAGACAGTTTTCTCGGTAATAAAATGTCAATAATATTGTCAACTTACCGGCGTTTTAGAAAACTTCACTTATTTACTTTTGTAACTCATACCTAGTAGATCCGCAGAGAGTCTGCAACTTGAGGGGCGCGCAGCTATCGCACGCATTAGTCAGTCAGTTAGGCTGTGCTCACCGCACTCAGTGTCGTGATGGGTGATCGTTTTCACATGTGGACACTTCTCCGTACTTCTAAAGGCACGTTAAGCCGTATCCTGCCTGCGCCTGATCTCTCTCCGGTCGTGTCGGTCTACCGTGAGTCCTATAGAGAGTGCACATGTGTTTGCACGCTTATCTACTTGTGCAGCTTAATACCTCGTAGTTGGCTAATCTCAGCTGAGATAGGCCGCCGGGACGGAAATTCAGTCAGGAGAACATTACCTGCACCTTGGTAACTCCAAATGCCGCAATCAAGTCGAGGGAAAGCCAGAAGCGACCAAAGCTTACCATAATTGTTCGCAATTGCACTTTTCTCGATATTAAGTTAATTCTCACTAAATCAAACTTAATTGACACCGGACTCAAAGACGACCCAATAACTCCCAATAGCTGAGCCATATTTTATCAAGAGGCCAACGAACTCGGGCCTGTTTTCAACGTGCCCTTGACTTCTGATCGAACTGTCAAGTGATATCAATAATTTAATCATTCATTTATTTTAATCCACCGTATGTGTAGTTGCTCCTTTACCTAAAGTATCATTGTTTATACCTAAATCTGAACAGATTTTGTTTATTGAATTATTCAATTGGATACAATACATTAAAGTAGTGTCCTCTATGCGACTTTAGGTGTCATTTCAGCATGTTGAATATAAATTGATAAAGGACATTTGTAAAATGATGGACACGAGCGGGACATGAACCCGCGACCTTCACCGTACTGTGGCGCAGCTTTGCCAACTGAGCAATTGCGTCGCTGCTCGCACCCATCGAATTTCAAGTTCCCTTTTAGTATTTACGTCTTAGAGGTGACGTCAGGTATTATCTGTTGGAATCTATGATTACCAAATCAGTGCGTACAACCAACCTTTACAGGTATAACCTTTATCTACACATAAAACCTGGTTGAGGCTAGCACAGATGCGTAGAGGCTGGCACGCAAGAAAGAGGTGATGGGTGCGGATGATGAAACAATATTCCTCCCGGAATCATAATGGGGTAAAACAAAAATATTGTGTTTTAATTCTTTAGGATCAAAACTCAATATTTACCATTAAAATGTATATTGAAAGGGGCTATAATTTTTTCTAAGGGGCTCTCTTACCTAGAGGGACATTCGCTTGTCATGTAACATTTCATATCCAACTTTTAGCATTACATTACAAGTTGTATCAATGTATTACCCATTGTATATACAAGTTGCACACTGCAATGCTCGGTTCTCTTCCCTCACCAATGTTAAGCTCGAGTCTGTAACATTACAGGTTGCGCACTGTAATGCTCGGTTCTTCTCCCTCACTGATGTAATGCTAGACTCTGTAACGTTACATTACAGGCGAATGCTCCAGGTGAGTGAACATACATAAACCGTTCTATATTTCTGTCTTCTATCATAAAATATTCTTTAACATAATTATTGTGTCTAAAACACAACCTGAGTAAAATTGCAGTGTGATACAAATAAAAATAAGAAACTCCACTGTGTATACCTAAATTAAACAAGTATTAAAATATATCAAAGAGATCGACAAAATTAAACTTAAATAAAAATTAGCTGCCGCTCAGATTAAGTGTACCTATAATTAAAATAAACTGCATCAGATAGGGATTAAGTTTTAATCTTGTCTTCATCAGATGACAACTGGAGACCTTTTTCTGTTCGGCAAGTTGCGGGTTGAAACGATTCCTACTTACTTGTTTTGAGATAGGTATACTTTAAATTGTTGCCCCAATGATAATAATATTATTAATTAAAAGACGTAGATGTTATGTTACCTATGCATCATTTATTTTTCGGATACGATTCTATACATATTTACTTTGTGGTGGGTACTGTAATTTTACCTTTCATTAGATGACGCGTGGAAGTATGACGGCTTGCGTGGGTTATTAAATTAAAAACTCATTCATTATCAAGAGTAAAAAACAGATGAGCTGAGTTAACAATCTTTGTAAATCTAATGTCTACAATAACAAGGGTTTTGATCTTCCTTCTTTGTTTATACTTATAACAGTGTGTCTACCATGAGTAGTTACGTTTTCATATCAAACGTTTGGTATTAAGGCAAGGAGCACATAGGCCCCTACAGTTAACGCGGTGAACTAAAATCTGGAGTATACTTACTAAAAACGCGTCGCTCTATGACAGTTTTCTCGGTACTAATGTCAACTTACCTGCGTCTTTAAAAATATCAAGTCATTTACTTTTTCAACTGAAGGTATGATATAGATAAAAGTCGTAAAGCATCTTTACTAAATAAAGTGATATTAATTTTGAATTAAATTAAAATAATCATTCACCATCATCATCCGCCGGAAGACATCCATTGTTGAAAGAAGACCTCCCCCTTAGGAGGGGGGGGGGGTCACGCCACGCTTGGCAAGCGGCTTGGGGATCGAAGTATTGGTGGTCAAGTTACAAAAGCGCTGCTGCCCATCTTCTGGATTTTCCCTTAGTCGCCTCTTTCGACACCTACGGGAGGAAAGGGGGTGGTCAATTCTAGGCCGGATATCACACGGCAAATATAAAGAAGGGAACGATTCACTTTTTGGTCACACTGCAGTATGTTTTTAGGACAAAGCCCGATATGACAAGGTGCCCTAGACTAGATATGTGGCACGAACGCTAGATGAATATTAAATAAAATTATAGAGTTCATATAATTAGTCATAGTATCAGCAAAAGATAATCTATTTGACAAACTTAAATTAATTATTCTATTCTATTCGTCTAGATTTCGTCAACACCACCTGTCTAAGTACCAAAACAAATAATTAAAAAAGTTATTGTCTGGATCAGGAATCCTGTTGGGCTGCCAATGAGTCTGCTCAAGATTGATCGCTCAATTACCCGATATGCGCAGCATTTATGTCTCGCAATTGTCATGTCCCATCTGTGAGTCAGACTCACAACAATCGCTCTAGGGTATTGAACACAACATTCAATATGACGTATTGACGTATAGTAATGATAATGGTAGATACAGATATACATGAGTCTAATGAGAGAAGCGTTTGGTATGTAGGTAGGTACTGTAACTATCGTGTAAAACAAAGTACTACGAAATACATTATAAACTAACATTATACATTAACAAGCTCAGTTGAGATCGAGAGTAAAGTTCTGACGTAGGTACTCAGTATTCTACAGAAGTTAGTGGATCAATTACCAACTCGTAGTCGCACACACGTTCGTTCAGTGCATGTTTGAAAGGGAACGCGTGGTGAGCCGGCGAGTGCCGCCATGCCGGCGCGATGACCTACACCGGTTTTGCTTTCGTTCGAAGGTCACAACTGAATCAGAGCCAAATAGGGATGCGATGCAATAAACGGAGCGTAGATGTCGAAGAGTGAATTTTACCAACATGCGGGCTACGATTATGAATGATGGAATGAAGAGCCATTGAATGAGTATTTATAACATTAAAATAAGAATGTTTTGTACCAAAACTGATCTAAACTAGTTTCTTTTAATAAACCATTAAATAAAATTATAGGATAGAGTAAATGTTCATCATTGTTAAAAAATAACGCCTCTTGCCAATAACTTCTATGTGAAAAACATGATCAAAAACAACCTTTCGATGCGTATACAATGATATAACATCGATTAGTTAAAACTTACTGTTTAATCAACTACATTATTTATAAAACTTTATATCGATAAAAAGGAATACCTACGATCAACACGAAGTATCGATACGCAGCTTGCGCACCGCCCGTCACTGACCGCCAATAACGTCGAGATTCGTTGCTGTAATAACAACATTATTTAATTGAACACATGTTTGCGACAAACTGAGTGTACATATTTGTCGAGGCATATTACGTTACTTATTTATCTACGCCTATATATTAGGTGTAACTGGATTATGTTACGTGACAACTCGGACGTTTTATATGCCATTCGCTTGTTCGATCTAACTCTTTTGTACGAGCAAATTTGATATAAATTATACGAATATAAAGCGCATGAAGTCATTGCCCTGAACGACTTATTTAATGATAATATTAAAGTTAAGTATTTGCGTCTATACAAAATAAAATATTATGACGACAACTATAAATTAAAACCTTTATTTTATTTTTATTCCGTCTTGAATATATTAACTTATTTTTGTTAGTGGTGAGGTAGAGAACCTCGGCTGTTTACACAAAAAATAGTTGTAATACGAACTTCGAGTCCAAACTAAAGTGTGTAGTTAAACTTAGAATAACTTAAACAACTACAAGGAAAACACTGGACATTAATAATCATGGATCCAGATAAATAAGTACGTATTTATGACGTGCCCAAGGCGTTTGAACGTAGTTAAAAAAAAGGTTACTGCTAGTTAGTTATATTTAAATTACACTTTATTGATTAGACTTTGTTTCGCTTCAACCAATTTTATTTTTACCCGACTGCTAAAGAAGGGTTAAATAAGAATGTTTTTACGCTGCGGTCATGGTTAATAAACAATTAATATTTTTTAACACAACAACACGCGTTTATTCTCGGTAGGGATCGATAGACTAGGCATGCAACTTCAGTCAGTATCAGTCCAAGCGAGCATATTTCCATTTAGCAGGCACAATACTCAGTGCGGGAATCGGACCCGCAACCCTTAGCGCAGCAGCACAATCGCTTAGCCACTGCGCCAACCAGGTCGACTATTAACATCTGTGAACCCTAGAAAAGTAGCAAACGCTTGACGAATAGAAATCGAATAGAATGGTAAATGTATGGGGATGACTAAATGTTTCGACTATGTTATCGATGACATATTGTGTCAAACTCATATATTTACTGGCGACCTGATTGGTGCAGTGGCTAAGCGATTAGACTGTTGCACTAAGGGTTGCGGGTTCGGTTCCCGCACGGAGCAAAAAATTGTGCGATTTGATTGTCCTGCGTCTGGGTGTTTGTGTATGTGATATGACACGTTTGTCAAATGCACCCAGATACAGGAGAAATTCCTAGAGTAGGGGTCAACGCTTGTTTAAAAAAAATCATTTATTCCATTGCTATTCGTCAAGCATTTTGCCACTTGTCTAGGGAGGGAGAACAGACAAAACAACTCGTAATTCGTGATAGTAGTAAAAATATTAAATTAGTTATCTCGATCACTAGAGTTGTTGGTTGTAGTAGGAGTAATTTGTTTGGTATTCAATTAATATCCGGTCTCACGCGGTCAAGTGCGTTGATAACATAAATTACTCGCTGTGGGCGGACGGAGGCTTTGATGCGGTTACTCTTCTTGAAATTTTAAAATATCCACTTGTAACGTCCACAAAGGTTCCAATGCTAATGGGTTATTTTGTTATTATAATAATACTACGGATGTACTGCTGATGAAGGAATACATCGTGATGATATTTAGAATAAATCATCATCATAATTATCAGCTTATCTTAGTCCACTGCTGGACATACGTGTCTCCTATGGCACGCCACTGAGCAAGAGTTTTGGCCTTCCGCTTCCAACCGCTGCCAGCTATTTTCTGTATATCGTCGCCCACCATTGATTGTACGCACCAATGGTTTACCCTCGAGTACAGCTCAGTATTCGACATTTTGTACAGATAAAACTATAACGTGAACAAGTATGAAAATAATTAATATTGGGTTAAGTAGGCAAGTATAAATACAATGTAATTTTTAAATGACCAACACATTATGGTAAATCTAGATAGGGTAATATATAATTAAAAACCCTTATTATCTTCACCATTTTCTTCTTTTAAAATAAGATAATATTCAAAAAATTTTACTCTAGGAATTCCTTCTGTATCACGGGTACGTTTCACAAACATGAAATGTCCCATTCACAGCACCCGGACTCGGAACAAAAATCTGCGAATCACCCAATTTTTTGTCCTGTGCGGGAATCGAACGGGCAATCCTTAGCGCAGCAATCCAATCGCTTAGCCACTGTGCCAATGAGGTTGATTTAAATACTGTAAACCTACAACGATACATCGGAATATTCCAGTTCTCGCAGCCTTTACAATTTAAATATTTCTGTACGATCATTAAGATAATAGCCCTTCCGACGTCAATGTGATTATTATACGCCAAAATTTTCAGTTGATAAACACAAACACACAATATAAATTATTTATACCTATTGTTCATTATAAAGACGACGACCGAACATCATGAATCAAGGTTATAATGAGAGTCAATACACTTCAAATGCGATGTGGATTTGATCAATCGGTTAAACAAATATTATTTTATGTAGATAATAATAAAACATTATATTTTTAAATATATTTTGTTATAGATTTGTTTTATTACTTAATTATGTATATTTAAAAGGTAATATTTAAAATAAAGTATATAATAATATCTTGGGACACTTACAAACGCTCATCTGATCCCAAACTACGCAGAGCCTGTATTATAATAACCAGACAACTGATAAACAGAATTATATATTTATAAATACATACCCAGACACAAAACAAATGATTATGCTCATCATACAAAGGTTTGTCCTGGGTGGGAATCGAACCACGACCTCCGGTTTATCAGTCATGGCTTTACACACCGTTGAAAAATCTCTCAGATGTGCCGGATTCCTCCCGATGTTTTCCTACACCGTTTTTAGCAACTGATATCTAATTAATAGTACGCACAAGAATTCGAAAGACATTGGTGCGTGCTGGGGTTTTAACTTGCGACCTTTGACTTGGCAGTCCAACGGCCATACCACTCGGCTATCAGTGCTACGCCTCATATTTGCTGTTTCCCATACATACCACTATACACATATAACAACGAGGTCTAGCCAGTCTCTTCAGTGGTCGCAAAGTTACTGCTGAATATGAATGGGTTTTGACTCCGATCGGGCAGTGTTATTTTCATAAGGTAATTTCCGTAGCAGTACGAGATCTGGATTTGAGTCCGGATAATAGCAATAGGTTCGCTGCCTTACATTGGGACCTATAACTGTACTGGCAAAGTGAAGGTGTTACTATACACCTCTGCAATCTATAGTTGTTAGTCTCATAGCTGATCAATCGATCTACGTAAGTAATGCTTATCGCGATCAGCTCTTGGACGGGTAGCTTTTTTTCACACTTCGTGACCTGCCTCAGAGGACACGTTAAGATATAGGTCTTATAGTCAAATTTTTTGACGTCTTCCAACACTAGGATATTCTCTTGTATCGTGGATTTGTTTCGCCAACATGCAATATCACATTCACAAACACCCGCACTCGGGACAGACATATTTTTAGTCCAATCGCTTAGCCATTGCGCCAATCAGGTAGTCATTTCTCCGGCTAGTACAGTGTTATATTATTATCTCCTACCTTGGCTAGTCTCAGTTAAGATTAGCTGCCATTATCAGAATTCAGTGAGTAATTCCTAGTGGCTTGCAAGTTGCATCAAATACACAATAACTTCAACAATCTTGTGGTGGCAGTGAGGTTTTTCCGAACCGGATTCGTTCTGGAGAGATTGAACTGAGGTTAACGACTATTTGAGGCCAATTTGGACTCTATTTACTTTTGCCACTCATAGTAGATTGGGTACACCCAATATTAAAGTGTCTTCCATAATAAACTTGCCTTCCTTTTTACCATGTTTTTACTCGAATCCTAAGGGAACTATTCTCAAGATAGACACTGTAGATAGTGTATGGGTATCACATTCCATCAAATCATTTAACAAACAGCGATGATTGAGCTTTGACGATCCTGATTAGCGTAGTGACTAAGCGATTGGACTGCTGCGCTGAGGGTTTGATTCCCGCACGGGGCAAATATTGTGCGGACCGCAGCTGATTGACCCGAGTCTTGTTGTTTGTGAAGTCATATTTCATGTTTGTGAAACGCACCCACGGTATAGAAGAAATTCCTAGTGTGTGGCGACGTTTTTTTTAAGTTTAATAAACGACCTTTTTCACTTGTATAATTAGTAGGTATTATAGCGCCTCCCCGGTATCATCGCGTCAGCAGGCATGGTGTGGTTTTAGTGAGTATACCGGACCGGTATTTTCGGTTCACGGAGGCAGTACTAAATAACCCCGTCGGCACTATTTTAGTCCACTAATGGACATAGGGCTGTCATATGGCAGAAATGTGTAACGCAGTTTCCAAACCTTAAAAAAGCTATTATAGTGCCAAAAATCCAGTACTACGCGAAAATAAAAGTTAATGCTTTTATTTTTGTTATACTTCGACTTTTGTTCCTATTTTATTTAATCATTTACTCAAAGTACCTATTTACTTAGTTTGATAACATTTATTTTTACTATACTTAATTGCCGGAGATTTAGTTTGGATTACATCAGCAGTAGGGACTT
This sequence comes from Abrostola tripartita, assembly GCA_905340225.1. NCBI lineage: Eukaryota > Metazoa > Arthropoda > Insecta > Lepidoptera > Noctuidae > Abrostola > Abrostola tripartita. Next base: position 5,387,021 of record HG996486.1, read on the forward strand.
TGGAACCACTTAAAAAAATCAAATATTTATTGCTTTCTATTTCTATTCCATGGAAACTAAGGAAAGTTTCTAGTAAATCTATTGTAAATGCGTACTAACATCACAATGTATTCAATCAAAGTTTAATCACAAAAATCACTCTGAAAGTCGTCCATCAATTTCAATTTGCATTGTATCCCTACCAAATCGACGACGTCTTTAACAAATAGCAACCCTTAAAGTGTCCTAGTGTTCGTTTTCTTTTAGGGGACCCTAAGTGAGACGGGATGGGGCCATGAAACAGCGTGCATTGCATCCATGTACAGCCAAGTACATGATCTGTCGACTCTCATCTAAGTTATAATTGCAAACACAATGCCGTCAGCACGGCACTGACCTCTCGTGTTTCAAGTACATACGGTCGTTAGCATCTAAATGATACCATATTGAAACGCATTCGACAAAAAGAACAACAGCAAGCTTTGAATTTATTTTCCAGAACGTTTTTATAGTCCAGGTCATAGGAAAACAGGTTCAAGGTAATATTGAGTTATTTTAAACAAATTTCTTTATACAAAATGTACTAATAGGAAGGAGTGGATTATCCGGATAATGCATATCACATCCTGGTCCGTTTTGATGACAGCTTATTGCTACCTATGAATAAGATAAAATACTTCCTTTTTTATTTAATCTGCATTAGTGTCCCACTGGTCTCCCACACATGCGGGAAAAGGCTTTTTTTCTATTCACCTTACTTTTGGCTATCTCTAGCCAGCCGCGTTGAAAGGCAAAATGCAGATAATACATATTTATAGGAATGTGTAATTTAGTGAATATGCAAATATAACTTAATAAAATGTGCTAAGCGGCGAACTAAAAAAGGCCTGCAGCCTGCAGTTTAACCTTCAAAACATGATTGAATGATATAAATATTATTGGTAGGTGTTTTGTAAGGTTAATAGTCGCTTAATGTGCTGCTCAGTGATAAAACTTGACGGTGTAACCAACCATCATATTCTCTAACGAAACTTGTGTTAAATCTTTCTGCACATGTTCATTATATTTATATAATTACAATACATCCTGTCAATCAACTGATTGTTTGCAATTATGATGATTTAAGTGAACTTTTAATTAATGAAAATGTCATACGGTTAGTTGTTTGTTTCAGTAATTATTATCATGCCGCAAAGAGTGCAGAAAGGCAATGGAGTGCTACAAAAGCGTATCCTCATACTGCCAGAAGGATGGGCGTCCCTATTGCCATTAATGGGATGCAATATATAATCAGTGATTAATTAAATTATTATAGCAAAAACGTAATAAAAAACACGGGTGAGCTGACAGTATTTTGGACAATATTTTTACCGAGTAACCTGTTCAGAACTGATTAGTTAACATTGTTTTGTCTCAATATAGAAACCATAACTAAGACCTCACGCCTGATGGTGTTAGTAATTTTGAGACCAATAGACATTTAAACTTGTCAGCTAGGTCGATAGCCAGATATTTTAACACTTAATTATTCACTACCCTCTAGTGGTAAAGAAATAACACTTTTAAGATCGATGATAGCTATTGGTTTGTTTCTATTGTAATGTAAAAAAAAACAAAATGATTGTGTACCTAAATAATGCATTATGCGACATGAAACAATTCAGTCGCATTTGTACATAACAAGAGCTAACCTCTGTGTATTTCATTCCAGATCTTGGTCATGTAAACACTTACAAATTCGAGCGGCGACATCAAATATGTATAAGTGAGCGCACAGTGCAGATGTTTTTATTAGCAAATTGTCAAAAACACACAAAACATCCGATATCAGGTCCTTCCTTATTCAAATTGGTAATATTTAATTTGTCCTTGTTGATGACCAGATAACCCCAGTCAGCTAATACCTACGTAAATAAAAATGATTTGATTCGGCCGAAAAAGACGAGTTTGCTTGCACTGGTGATTGGCCTTGCGTCTTCAAGGAGGCTGCAAGGGGAAGGGGTCCTTGACCTATATTGAGTCGCTGGCGCATCTCACGCACTTATTTGCACTTGTGTTTAACACTGCAGTAATATAGGTCTCCTCGTGCGATGCACAATTGCACAAGGATGTGCTTGTATGTAAATTTCCACTTATACATACGTGCCGCCATATCGACGTGACACTTGTTCATGCAGCAACTTAATTTAGGAAATACATTGTTTAATATTTGACTATGTTTTTAAGGCCCGCGTCGAAATATAGGTGATTATTGTCATAAATGTCCTTCTTCACGTAGCGAACATATGAACGCTAGTGGCATACTTCCATGGCTCATCGTTAGATGATCTTATATTGCACTAAATACATGCTTCAGATACTAGCGTCGTATTCGGATTGACTAGTTTTCTTCAGGTTATTTAAGATTTGAGACTTATTTCCAATAAATCGTGTTTGTTTGGGTTCCTCGGCAAGTTGCGAAGTCCATCAAGTATAGACTTACCTATTGAGATACGATACGGGCAGCAGAAAACTTAGAGAAAGTATTTAATAAATGCTGTAGGATTAAACAGCTTTATACCTTAAATGGTTGTATAATAACAATGTGAAAACAAAACATAACATCACAGCGGTCGGCAGAAGTGTAGTACATCCACATTCCGCCAGTTATGTTAAAGCAACAGTTATTAAGTTCAAAATCCGTATTATTTTGACACGTACATATATTTGAAAGCTTTAAAGTTTAACATGCAATTTTCACTATCTTTTTAAGCATTCTGTTGATCTAAGTTACTACAGTAGATCTAAATACTGCCATTTCAAGGAAAGTATTGATTTACACCGATTTGGGTATGAAATCAGCCCCTAAATAACATTTAAGCCTATCAAAGAGAAAATACAAAAGACAATGATAAGAGTGAATTAAATATCAGCTTAATATAGAAATTTTACTACAGATACGTATACCCAGGTTACTTCCAATTTTAGCGGATTTACATAAGTTGTTTATAGTTTTTTCTTGCCTCAAAAATCCCTTTTAAGAGATTTATGGTTCTAAGTGGTCTGCCAATTCTTGTAGATGATAAAAATATTTGTAAGTAAATTCTCTACATGTCATCAACTACAATTTGGATAAGAATTATTTTGTATTTGTGGGCATAAGTTAGACAATTATTAACAATCATTATCTATCTAGGCATTGGTCTTGTTGTGAAATGACTGCTAAGTATGAGGACCAGGGTTTGAATCTCGAGTCGGGAAAAGTGTTACTGTTGTTACTTAGGTTATTTTCAGTAGCAGCACGGAGTCTGGCATTGTGCCCGGTTGGTGGTAATAGGGTCGCCCCCTATTACACTGGGTCTTATACCATAACTGGCGAAATGTGTGTGTACAACTATATGTGCACCTCTACCTACCATTTCATGAATACAGGTGTGATGTTGTATGTTTCTAGATTATATTTACCTTAAAGTACATTGGTTGTGACCTCAGAAATTAGTCAGTTTCTGAGGTCGCATTCTTTTATGCCCAATAATATTCGAGATAAACATATAGGTCAAACACATAACCCTCCTTTAAGGCTTTGCTGATATCTACCTGACTGCAGCAAATAATAATTAGATTGTTGCGTAACATAGAAGTTGTGGTGCACAGCTAATGGGTGCTCAAAATAATGATGAGTCAAGTTAAAGGAATCGGAATGCACTGCAACTGTCCGGAACGGTGACCAGTCTTCGTATTGTCTAGGATTAATCCTTGGGAACTGTTTGATATCCCCCACTAGAGAACTACTGTTCTATATGACTTTTGTTGTGATTATAGCATGTTGCCCATGCCAAGCTTGAATCTAAATTGATAAAGCAAATATTGAAAAATGATGGACACGAGCGGGATTTAACCCGCGAACTTCACTATACCGTGGTACAGCTCTAACTAACTGAGCTTTATAGATAGTGACACAATATGCTCAGTTTGTTAGAGCTGCGCCACTGTTCGGCGAAGGTCACGGGTTAATACCCGCTTGTGACTATCATTTTTTGAATTTCCTTAATTAATTTAGAACTACCGTTCAATGACTTACGTTACGGTGTCTCGGAACGATTTTTAATGCGTTTTTATGTTCCAAATTTGTAGCGTACATTTCTTTCTCACTTCGAGTACTGATACACTCATAGTAACGCAACTTCACGGTTCCTAAGTTTTTTCAACGAACCTTCTAAAACTGCGCATTTAGATTCAGTTTTTAACTTCAACATTAAGGAATTTGGACCTTATTCATAAGAAATTTAAGTTTAGTGTTGTGTTCATGTCCGTACTGCATTTTATTGCATATGCACCTTAAGTATCAATCAGGAATGAAATGAGAATAAATAAGTACTGGCAGCTTGTTAACCCCGTAAATTGTGACAATCAGACGGGATGTTCATATACTTTTTATATTACTATGGGTTGGAATAAGACCCCAACACAAAACTAAATTTATAATTATATTATACTGCTAAGGATCGATATAAAACTGTACGAAGAGGGAAAGACAATAGACATAACAGAATGGACATTGTTTAATAAGATCGGTCACGTTGTATGTTTATAACATAAGAAATTATGAAGTAATTGGAAAGTTTGTAAGCCTTTCGAGTATTTTTAGATGTGTGAACACTGTACATCTGCACATCTGTACATCTACATACATGATTGCATCAAACAAAGACGTGTCCTACATACCTATACTTATTTGAATCAAAGCCTTTTTATGTGCACTTCTCACATCTTACTGGCTATAATTGGCGTGTATAGAACCCTTGAGCATACAGAAAGCTGAGCAGCAAACAAGAAATGCAGATATCGGGATCCCAGCCAACCAGATTATTTAAAATATTCGTTTATAGTTTAGAAAAATGGTGCAGAGGCGATCTAGTCGCAAGTTTTAAAAATGAGAAGATTAGACAGTTACCGTAACCTACCGTATTTCAGTATTTTGACCAAGTTCTTTGGCTTTAATACAAAAACAGGATTCAAACAATTACGACCTCACTTTCGCTGCTTAAATTATTTCGTGGAACGGTCGTAGTTTCATTAGTAGGTAATTCGTTGGCTGATACTTAAGTGTGTTCTGAAAACCGAAAGTTTGGAATCAGACTGAGGCTTTTGTAAGAGATTTGTAAATATATATTGTAAATTAATCTCTCATAAGTTTGTAAATCAGTTACGAATAGAGAGAGAATCTCGATAATAATAAAGATAATTATTTATCTGCTGAACTTCCACGAAAAATTTCAAAACCATATACAAAGGATTGCTTGCCATTGAAAATCAATAAGATATTGCCCTTTTAAGCTGCAAGCTGTAATATCGCACGTTATTATTCTTGTCTGTCTGAAAGGTAAATGAACGTCACGATAAAACCAATAGTCTATAATTATTACCAAACATAAGTATACAGTACGTATGTGCTTTAGCAATTAATATGGCTGTCCTTGAATGTCAGACGACCTTAGGACGGGAGTTATGCATAAAGAATCAAACACTAAATTGGAGCTCAGCGCAAAAACTGGTTGGTTCAGTCCAGGCCAGGTGTGACGTCATCGTGCCGAAACGCGACCGCTTCCGACCAAAGGACATTATAGAAAACGACAGCAGACTAACTGTTGATAGTCTGAACTTAATGGGCACAAGGTTGGAGCGTCTGGAGTAGGTTTTTTGTTTTTAAATTGCTCCACCTTGGCCAGTTAGTGCCCGACTGTGATTTCGTTTTCAATCTGACGCGTTGGTGTTGCAGAATTGTAAAAATGGCTAGGAACGTTAGTTTACAATTTCCTGCAAGAAAAGTTTGTAGACAGGTACTAATTCTTCATGTTGGTTTGATTAATACGTTGAAGTCAAGGCTACGCGATATTGGCTAGATATATTACAAACTGTATTCTAAAACTCTTATTGACTCTCACCGAACATCTACATATGTACATACTTAAAAATCTGTGTGGTTCACAGAAAGCTAAGCGCTTAGTCACTACGCTAGTTAGGTGGTCGAAATTAATTATATAGGCATTTATATCGTATAGGTATTGTGTATTAGCATAGTAACTCCCATTCGGTTCCAGATTACATCTACAAGCTATTAAATATGTATATCGCGTCGGGTGTCCTAAAATAGTGCTTTCAACATTCTGGTAGGCCTATTAATTATACTATAAGATATTTATTGGATTTATTAGTGATAAGTATTCGATAATTTCCGGTAACGTGTGGTCACCGCAAAAGTGCGTTGAGCCGATTCTCAGGATTGTAGTTAGGGTGACCATGTATGTAGCACGTTAAAGTCACTTTATTATTATGTTGTTGAGCTCCATAACACTCCAAACAATTTTTTTATCCATCCTAGCTGGTTGGACAATTTCACACTTCTTGAACTGTTTTCCTTACAACTCCAATCTCCTTTACAAGATCTGTGCGAGGTCAACTCAAACGCTATAGTAGAAGCTGACCATTGTTAAATAACAATTTAATTTCACTAAGAATGGCCACGAGGAAGAAAATGAAGTGCTGGTTTCTTCAGATTATTCGCAAGACTTAACTTTTACATAGTCATGAAGAAAAATTTGGCCGTGTGGTATCCGGCCTAGAATTGACCACCCCTTTTCCTCCCCTGGGTGTCGTAAGAGGCGACTAAGGGAATACCCAGAAGATGGGCAGCAGCGTCTTCTGTAACTTGACCACCAACACTGCGATCCCCAAGCCGCATGCCAAGCGGGGGATTATGGCAACACCCCCCTTCTAAAAGGAGGAGGCCTTTGTTCAACAGTGGACGCCATACGGCTGATGATAATGATGATGATGAAGAAAAATTTACTACACGATGATAATGTTATGTAGTTCAAAGTTACCAGTATATATTCCACGATTCGAGCAGCTATATGATTCGACTGCTGCGGTATGGGTCGTGGGCTCGATTCCCGCACGGACAAAAATATTCAGATGATCGGCTGATATTTGTTTTGAATCTGGGTGTTAGTGCGTGGGCTATTTTACGTCTCATAGGAGATAATTTTATCTAGAATTTAGTTTCAGCTAGCAGTGCTGGCTGCATAATATTGTTTATTATTAAACTAAACAAATCATGTTAAGTGTGAATCCTGTCATACAAGAATGTGTGGTGGTACTTATTTCGCAGTATTTCTCGCTTTGTTGTAAAAAACGTGTCGGTTACTCATAGGTCAGCGGTGCGAGGCCAATGTCTTTTTGTTAGTTTTTTAACATAATTTATATGTATTGACAATGGACATAAATCTTTGTTTTATTGGTGTGTATACGGCTCAATGACAAGAATTATTGAACCCGTAGCTCACGATGATTGTCTTAATAAAACCATAAAGCACTCGATATCTTTTGGTTACCTTTTATTTTTAGAATTAACTATTTCCGAAATAACTTAATGTAACGTTACGCTTCTAATTGCTCGGTGTGGTAGGCAGAGGTGTATAAGTAGGTACCTAGGTACTACCTACATCTACATTTCACCAATTAACACACCCTATAACGAAGGCATAACAAAACATCGTAAGGAAACCGGCACACGGTTGGTAAAGAAATTCAATGGTGTGTAAAGCCATGTCAGAGGCCTATAACACGCGGTTTTAACTCTGACACCGGTTGTTCGTCAACTATACAATGAGGAGATAGAGGCGAGGCTCCTGCCATTAGATAACCGGACACAAATCCAGACCGGGAACCAGACAGACATAATGGAAGAAAACATGATATTTCGCCTGAATCGGCAAGCGGTGTAGGGTATTAGGAGCCTGTAGATCAAAAATATTCTATGTATTGTGTCCGTTTTCACCAAAATAAGTATATTCGGATTCACAATAAAATTATATCTCAGAATTAATTAGAATGGGTATTCGGAATTTCAGGAGCATAAATAAATCGTAGATTGATGATCAAACTTCAAATATGTAATTATAATGTAGACGATATAAGCACATACATAAGTACCACACTACTACATAATTATAAAAGATCAATCATATATCACGAATATCGTTTCTGAGTATTAATAAATGCATATTAAATATGCAATTTGGTTATAGGGTGTGATGAATATATTCTTAGTTTTCAAAATTACCTCGTGAGGTATGTCGTAGATTAGGAAATAGCTTGACTCCCCTGGGATCACGTAAGATCACTTTAAGATATGCATATAGATATACCCTATGTAAAAGTATACGCAGATCTTAAACCACCTTGATTATACATTTACGTGCTTTCCTGATCTTTATGTTGAAGGTAAAAATGGGCAGTTTTATGTTAAGCAGCAAAAGTTAACATCTAGTGAATATATTAAACAACTTAATTTCTTTGTAATCATAGTAATTGTAAAATACAAAAATGGGTGGGACACAGTCATGTTTTGTATTGTATCGCTTACCAATCGTGGAGACCCGATGCACTAAACCTTTGACGTAGCAAAACGAGTTATGGAACTCTAATGGCGTTGGGCAGATCACTTGGCAAACATTATTGATGGCAGCCGGAAAAGACTAAGTATACCAAAAAGTTTCTGAAGACTTGAAAACAGAAGTGTCATAGTAGGCACATACGTGGTATACAGATGAGGCCTGCTCAGAGGCATGGAGACTGGCACAAAAGGAGATTAAGTCCCATATACCCAGCAGTGAGCCATTCGTTTTTAAACTTTTATAGCAGTGATGCTCGGCGACTGGGCTTGTCTCAGTTGTGGATCCTTTATTGTCTTTGTGTCTCCCCACTCCTCCTATATATCCTTTTATATTAATTTTGTTGCGGGTTCCGAATCATTTCTCTGGGACGCCGCGAGCTTCATTGCTTCGATGGTTCTTAATGGTTATGGCTCACAGGAGTTGCAATGATGGGCAGGACTGGAGGGCATGTCCCGATTTAAAAAAAACTAAAATTACGCAGCAGTGGATTAAGATAGGCTGTGGATGATGATGATGATTATCTTTCTAGTATCTGAACGTCACGGCCAAAGACAGTGTCTAGTGCTTTAACTAGGTTGTTTTTTAAACTTTAAGTAAAAGCTTGATCGCGCTCAAATCACCGCCGGTGTACACGTTATGTGTTAAAATACATCACCCTGTTGATTAATTCTCACGTCCGTGTACATTTTATTTTATCCAACTGCATTGTTAGGAGGTTAGACAGCGCAGGTGGTCTGCGGCCTGTTTGATGCATCACCTTCAAATAACATTCGCCGATAGATTTGTTTTCCACGCAAATTATTCAAGGCAAGACCTGTTTACGTAATTAGAAATATCATTTGTTTAGAGGTCAATACGGGATCAATGCAATCATCACATGCGATTTGAGTCAAATAACTTTATTATTAATTTTGTTAAGGTGCATTAATTTGATTTAGCGTGGGAGATTTAATTTCTTTGTGTGTATTCTGCTTAGTAAATAGAATCTTGACCGTGACCATAATAGTTTAAGTTATCATATTGTTGGGCAGTATGACGTAGTTATATGTTCAGAATTTATTTGGTTGTTTTCAGAAGATTATTTTCACACTTGATATAGTAACATAAACGTTAACAAAGGCTTGTTTATATATTCTATTTTGTTAGCGGTATAACAAAAGTAGGTATCCTAACTTTTGCATTTATGTCTAGGTAATAAAGTGCAATATTGAGTGACTGAAAAAAGCTTCAATTCGAGATTTACAAATGAATGTACGGCTCACATCGGTAAATCAGCTCCGTTATCTATCAGCTAAGTTGCTGTACGGACATCCGGAACACGAGGATATTGTCATTAATGCTCTCTCTAATTAAGATTATTATTATTTCTGCCATGGTGGTGGCTTGCAGGGCAAAGGCCAACCTTTCCTCCCTGCAGTTGTCCATGACTTTTTATGGTAGTCAAGCTCGTCACGCCATCTTCTAGGCCTGTTGCGACGCTTTCTAATGATGTTTGGCACCCATTATGTGGTGGTTTTTGCCTACATATTATTAAATAAATGAAAGGGGAAACGTCATGCTACTGCCGTTAAACAGTGTACTAGACTATTCCTATTTACAACAGAAAGCTACCCTTGGTCAAACAGACACAATATCTTACTTTATTCATTTCGATTCACATCCTAAGTGTGTATTTTAGGCATCAGTCACTTAACCTTTTATTTTTAATTCCTCTGAACAACTAATTTTTTTGGAACATATTTATTACGTTCTTAAAATTTAAATTACGTACATGTATAAAACTTATTTTTTTTAAGATGCCTGATTTTTTCTTTGTCTGATGCGCCGACCACAAAGAACTTTTAAGACCTGTTTTTTGTATATTTTTACCAATTTAGCTGAATCAAAGTTGTTATTAGGGTTTCCACGTACCTTGATAGTGAATGGGACTTCCTGTTTTTTTATAATGTATGCCTTCCCGATTGGGTAATAATTCATCAATTTTATAATTGAGCAAAGTTTAACCCTTTAAGCGCCACGGTCTTGTATAGAAGACAACGTTTCCGCGCCCTCTACGCCATAACTCTACCAGTAGACAATATCAAAATGTAACAAACAATAATCGTAATAAATAGTAAGGTTAGATTTTGTCTTCTAATAAAAACGTGGCGCGGAGAGAACGAAAGCGCTTGACTACAATACAAGACGCGCTCAAAAGATTAATCGGGAAAAAAGGTCCTCTAGTTTTCGAATGAATTCCACCCGTGTTTTATATCAATCTAAAGTTAAATAAAACGGAATCAATAATTTAAATTAATTCAACATATAATAATTACAACATATATTAATTCAAAATATAATTCTGGCTAAAAAGATACCCAGTGACTTAACTCAAAGTTTTGACACTTATTGCGACGGATTTCCACGCCATTTTAACGTAGAATAAGTTGCAAGACAAGTTCAAGGCAAATGTCTGGAAGTCGATTTGTATTAAATAGAGATAACTTGATCAAGTTACTTTAAACACAATCATTATTGTATTTAAAAGTTATTTAACACTGTTGAACTTTGAGACGGGACACCAGATCATTCCTACCTTATAGGTAATATTGTATTACCTACCATGGCTATTACAGCTACCGAAAAACGATAATAATTGTATCTATTTTTAAATCGGATATTTTGATTTGAATTCATGGAACTTGAAAGTAATACTGTAAAGGCTACAAAAACAAGATTATTCACAAGCATTTTTATATAAAAAATTTTTCTTGCGAAGCCCAGTTTATAAAAGCAAAATACCAGATATTTTTAACGTAAGTATAATCCTTTTTACTAGGAAGGCAACTGCTTGATAAATTATCGTTTTATTATTTTGTTCCAAATTAAAACAACACAATTCAGGAGAAAATAACAATAACAGCAAGTGCCCAAACTAAGCTTCTAGTACAAGTTTGTTCAGAAACTCGTCTACCGCGTCTGCGTTAATCCTGTGTAAAATGACTGACGAACAAAAGACAAACGCAAACGCGGTAGTTAGCTGTGATCCAACTCCAAAAGAGGCTCGGTGTAACTACATTCGCTCTATTCTGCAATGAACAAGTATAAAATTTCGTCTTCATGTTCTCGATTGTTCAAATCTATACATAATATTATAAAGCTGAAGAGTTTGTTTATTTGTTTGCTTGAAAGCGCTAATCTCAGGAACTACTGATCCGATTAGAAAAATTCTTTCTAGGCGAAGTCGCGGGCGGAAGCTAGTTTATTTGAAAAGGAAATTTGTAAAATGATGTACATGAGCGGGATTCAAAGCTGCGAGCCTGCGACCTTCGCCGATCCGTGGCGCAGTTTTTACTAACTAAGCGTCCGTGTCTTGAATTTTTATCAATCGTTACCATTGAAATCATAGCGAAATACTGCCACGGACTGTGCGTGATTAGTTTGACAGTGGGGTTACCCCAATGGCGATAGAAACGCAATATCGCGTGGCGCTGCACCGATGCAATAATTGTTGCCTTAGGTCGGCCGGCGCACGTCTTTCAGACTTTGATTAATTATGCCAGCTAACAAATTGCAACCATTTCTGTACCGTGCTGTACAGTCTTTGCTATATACCCTTGATATTTTTCAATTCTTTTTTGTCTTCTTGTTACTGAATCATGTTTATACAAACTTAGAGAATAATAAGCTAACGTCCGCGATATTGTACGCGTCGAAAAATTTTACGCCCCTTTCGGGTACAAATTAGCCTATTTCTGGCGGTTCAAACTTACTCTATTCCTTATTTCTTCAGTTATTTCGCCGTTCTTCCAAATTAGTTCAGTGGTTTAGCCGTGTAAGCGTCACAGAGTTATTTTCGTATATGACATATTAGTATCTTGTGCAATCATCAAGTCCTGTACCAAGTTGACTGGCCAAGCTTTTACACAGCATAAGCTGTTTTGATTGTATAATTCACATTAAACCGAAAGAAAAAGTGTGTCATTTACATACGGCAAAAAATATCAAGCTTCCTACATTTTGTAAAACAATTAAATAAAAGCGATGGCAATCAACAACACACACACATATTTTTAGCGATAACTACGCAATTCAATGTAAAATAATTTCAACAAATTGTTTGCAACAACTGTGTTTCTGACGTCGGCATGCAAATGACGTGTACGAATAATAACATATGTACCCGGCACTGAATCGCTAACAAGAAGTAAGGGTGCGGTTAGCAATGTGTGTAACCTAACAAGGTTCTTCGATAGAGTACACTTTAAACCAATAAATAAAAACCAAATTGAAACCGGACACAAGATTTGCACCCCTGGTTGGCTAGAATAATTTATTCAATGTTATTATGAATGTTCAATAATAAGTCAGAAAACGGATTCGGGTTTTTAGACGGGCATTTCACCACTGCGAAGAGCCGTCTAAGCGCCCGGATCAGATATAATCATCAGCCGGAAGACGTCCACTGTTGAACAAAGGCCTTCACCTTAGAAGGGGGGGGGGGGGTGCCATAATCCTCACGCTCGGCAAGTGGCTTGGGGATCGCAGTGTTGGTGGTCAAGTTACAGAAGACGCTGCTGCCCATCTTCTGGATTTTCCCTTAGTCACCTCTTACGACACCCACGGGAGGAAAGGGGGTGGTCAATTCTAGGCCGGATACCACAAGGCACTGATCAGATACAGTGTGACTGAATCTGCCGACAAGACAGCACCAATGTGCCTCCATCCTTGTGTTTTGTACTTTTATGTCTATTGAACTTCGTCCAACGAGACGGTCAAAAGAAGAAATAGAAAATAGTTTAAAAACTTTGTTTCATCATTTATTCACCTATTTATGTTCCAAATGTTCCTGCTGACGATATTTCTCGTAGAATGTTTGAGAATGTTTTCTTTTATGAAAACGTACGTCCGGCCGCCGTTTTACGTTTAAAAACACGGTCCGTTTAAGTGGGCACGGGCCCTTAGATTTCTTACTTTGCAGTTCAATGATTGTAGAAAGCCTACTTTTTAAGTTCATCTTCTTATCGTATGGTTGATGAACAACCTGGTGTCAGAGTTTAAACCGCCTGTAGGCCACTGACATGGCTTTACACATCGTTGAAAAATCTCTCAGGTGTGCCGGTTTCCTCACGATGTTTTCCCTCACCGTTTTTAGCAACTGATAACTAATTTGTAATACGCACATGAATTCGACAAGACATTAGTGCGTGCCGGGGTTTGAACTTGCGACCTTTGACTTGGCTTTCCTACGGTCATAGCACACGGCTATCAGTCCTTATAAGTTCATTAAAATGGTCCTTTAACAATATCTATTAAAATAAATATTAAAAATTGATAAGTAAGTAACAATTCCAGAAAAAGAACACCTTACAAAATAAATGTCCAAGTTTTAATCTATGTTACTAGTTAAAACACTTACGATAACCGAAAAGTCCTACATGATTTACGAAAACCATTGTTTAGTAAAACACGCGTTCACTTAATAAACGTATGTAAACACTCGGATGAAAGGCAAGTCAATAAATAAACAAGTGAATATCGTTGAGTTGGCAAGTGAGGAAGCATGAAGATGTTATGTTACCATATGCATACTTTTCTAACAATAAAACGCGTGCCGGGTACGAGTATCCGGGCCCATGCCTTACGCATAAGACATGCTACACTGTTTATAGCGATAGCTTACAGAGACAGAAGCACGGGCTATGCTAATGAACGTATTCTGAAAGGTAAAGGCGCCCCATATTGTTAGCAGTTCTTTTAAAACACGTTTGGGTTAGCTGTAGCGGTAAGGTAAGGATGCAGGGAAGTCACAAGGCATAATCCCGTTCTTACTATATAAGTTATCGCCGTTAAGACGATGGACTTCACTGCTGGACATTCTTGCTACAACAAAGGAGCAGCTTACAATAATGGTAAAATACTAATTACGTACAGGATACTATATGTGTAAAAGCGTATGGTGAAACTTCAGTTAGGTCTAAATTTTAAATATCTAAATCGACATGAGTTCATTTAGATTACATAAACAAAATCTGTAGCGATCGAACTCGATTCTATAAAATAAAAAAGGTTGATTCATAAAAATGTAATTAACTTACATAAAAGGCCTTATTGTATACCCATCGATGAATACATATATAAATGGCAATTAATATGATTAGTAGAATAGTGCGTATAATTCAAGAGCGCTGGCGACGCGTCCCCTTGGAACCATTGTAGGACAGCGCGCGTCGTGCCAACCACTGCCTAAGGTAAGGTGTACACTGGGAATAAACAATCCTTCGACTTTTTTGATTAAGTAATCGGTAGTTAGTACTATAGTAATATATTATAGGTATACGGTATACAATTTGACGCACAAATAGAATGTAAGTAGGTAATTAAAACTACTTGATTTTAGAATGACTAAAAATAAGCTGAACGATACGATTATCTGGTGTAACAGTTCGAAGGGGAAGACTGGCGGCCATACTTTAATTAGATTGGACTTGTTCTGAAAAGAGGTTGGTTAGGTAAAGTTAGAAGTTATACCTCCTCTAAAGTCAAAACTGAGGTCAAAAAAGAGGCCAAATGAGTATGCCAGGATCTTAGCAAATGGAAATCCTATTTGAAAAAACAAGAGGTTTGTATAGGTAATTATTATGATCTCTGTGTGGTGGGGCCCTGGTGATTGTGACACTAGTCTCTCACAAACTTTATTAGATAGGTACGTACTGTTTATTTAGGCGATTATTTTTTCTGCTTGCGAACAGATAAAAAAAATATTTGAATATGTAATAAGCGCGGAGGCCAAACGATCACAGTAATACAATAATCGTCAATTAATTATAAAATAAAAACCTTCAACAACCTTTACAGTTTACAATCATTGCACCACTACCTTTAGCGGTTCGTGTTACCCCCGTTATTATCTAGACAGCGAGCGATTTAGCTCACTTTCGTACCTGCAGCCATTTTACACGCCACACAATCCAGAGCATTTGAATGCGCATCGCAAATATTGCGCCACTACGATACTTAATGGTAAAAGTTTGACGAAAGTATTGCAATAAAAACAAAAGACGACATTCTAGCATTTTAAAAAGAGTGCAGTTCATGTTATCATTGTTTTCTTTGTGAACTGGTAACAATAACCTATTCAGCTAGGTGGATAATCCATACTTACTAGTACAATAAATGAGAAATTAATTTTGTCTGTCTTTTACGCTTACACGCAAAACCACATAGCCGATTTTGATGAAATTTCAAATAGAGTATGCTTGAACCCCAAGAATGGACTCTAGACGTTTTACCCCGTAAAAGAAGCTTTGTGATTTACCGCGCGGACGGAGTCGCGGGCAAAATATAGTATACCTATTGATGTTGAACTTGACAAAATGTTACTACTTAGTGATTAAACGGTTTTAGAGTAATATTGTGTTTAGGAGTGTTTCATGTGAGGTGTCACCCCTCGGGTCAAGCTACACGTGTACCTATTAAGGCGCAGAGGTAGCTTGACGGTAGTGTCAAGACGGCAACCTCACGGTTCAGTTAGTAGAGGTCCGGGACCTCATATTAGAACCTACCAGAAATAGCAACTCTACACCTCCAGCAATATTTAAAAAAAAAACAAACAATCAATTCGGATTACGGATGTTGCCTTAATGTAGATACTATATTAAAATAGTTTTCCTATCAAGAAATTGGTAGGTATAAGTCGTTTTTAACTAGAGTAAAAACTAAGAGTTTAGATAGCTAAAAACTTTTGAAATAAACAAGTGAATAATATCAGAGTAATAAAGAACTAAACTAACATAAAACACTTACAAAAAGTCGTTTCGTAAATTAATATAAGTGATTCTTAAAAAATAAAAAGACCACCCCAAAATAGCAATGTTAATAATAGACAAACAAATGGACTTGAAACGACATAGAAAAGAACGACAATATCGAAATAGAATGGTGTGTGACAAGGATAAAAAATCTTTGCTTCAATATGGGTGGTCGAAGATTTTTTTCATTGCAATTTATGTTTGTTACAATCTTTAGGGAAATGGTTTACGATCACTATCAATTTAAAAGTAGACAAGCTCATTTTATTTACGACAAAATATGGATTTGGCAACTTAATTAGTGCTTAATGACGTGCCTAGGTGTCAGCCTGGGCGCAATTTAGTAAGATAAAATATTAGTAATGCTATAAAGTTATAGATAATTCCAAAAAAATGTATAAGTTTAGCCTAGTACGTAAAACTCTCAATATTAAAAAAAAATATTTTTGGTCGAATTCGGGTTTAGTGTTCATACTTAATGCCACAGCCTAACCGAATAAAAGTACCTACTGGCTCTAAGCACTTATTCAATGTACTTCTATACTATAAATTGACTATGATGACGAATTTTTATTAGGAAGTATGCACAAAGTCATTATACATTACTCTAAATTACTGCATCATAAAGTCGGAATTTAGCTGCGATGTGAAAGACCAATCTAAATCAAAACAATATTACGAACACCCTATTGACGCAGTAGCTAAATGATTGGATTATTGTCCTAAGGGTAGCGGATTAGATCCCTGTTCGGGAACCATACTTAAGCTCTGATTTGCCTTCAGTTTAGGTTATTAAGTGTGTGGTATTTCATGCACACGATACAGAAAATTGTAGGGTGCAGTAAAAATAAACCATATTGAGAAACATTTTCAAATAGTTTTTAGTGCAGCATTTAGTACCATAATCAGTTTAAATTCATTTTAGTTTACAAACTTTTGGACATAAATATAATATAATAGTAAATATAATAATTTATGATCTACATAATATGATATTTAAATATTCTATATGATTACTAAGTAAGTAGGTTTACTTTAAGCCCTAACATGTTTTATCGTCTGAAATAAATAATAAATATTGTATGTCATATTCATAATTTAAAACTATAAGCAAGTTAAAACTTACACGGTTGTTTTATTAGTAGTTAGGTTCACTCCACGAAGGGAACGTGCCAAATGTACTCAACCAGAATACAATTATGTAAATGGCTGCAGTGAACTAACTTAACGATGTTAGATAAATAACCAGATATTATACTTTAGAAAATCGTTGGGTACACGATAAAACAATAGTGGAGCGGAGACCAATAAATGTAAATTGTACTATAAATTGTCGAATTCAATATTGTATAAGTAGTGGAATTATACGGTGACTGCCCCACGGTTTGGTGATGTCGAGTATTTTGCAACGGTTGCTAGTTAAAAGCAAATAAGCAAGTCACAGTCTGTCTTTGACTAAACTGATGATATACTAGAAACCAATTTCTAAGTAAGACTGTCATACGTATTTCCTAAGAATAAAAAAACGATACTTATTAAAATCACATCACACTAATATAAATGTGAAAGTTTGTAAGTGTGTTTGTGAGTTTGTATTTACGTTACGTTACCTGTTGTTGCCTTCATGCTCAAACGGCTTGACTGATTTTGCTAAAATTTTGTATTGAGGTAGCTGACACCCTGGATTAACACATAGGCTACTTTTTATATCCCTAAAAAATGTAGCGGGTAACACCACGAGGCGAAGCTAATATATATATAAATCAAGAAAATATCACTAACGTAACATAACATAACATCACGCCTGTATTCCCCGAAAGGGTAGGCAGAGGTGTACATATAGTACACCCACATTTCGCCAGTTATGTTGTAAGTCCCAATGTAATAGGGGGCGAGCCTATTGCCATCAACCGAGCACAAATCCAGACTCCGTGCTGCTACTGAGAATTACCTAATGGAAAACTCAGTAACACTTTGCCCGACCCGGGATTTGAACCCAGGACCTCTTGCTCAGCAGTCGCGATTAGCGACCACTAGACCAACGAGGCATAAATATCACTAGTTAAAAAAATAGTTATTTTTATTAATACTTTATTTTTGTCTAGTTAATTTAATATAGGTCAAGAACTCGGCTTACCTAAGAATAAAAACTATACTTCACTTATGAAAATATTAAGAGTTAAAAAAGTTTTGTTAAATTAAACACTACCCATCATCATCATCATCATCGTCAGCCGGAAGACGTCCACTGCTGGACAAAGGCCTCCCCCTTAGAACGCCATAATGAACGACAACTTGCCGTTTGCATCCACCGGTTGCCCGTAACTCTGACGATATCGTCGGTCCACCTGGTGGGAGGCCTGCCAACGCTGCGTCTTCCGGTTCGTGGTCGCCACTCGAGAACCTTTCTTCCCCAGCGGTTATCAGTTCTTCGAGCGATATGGCCTGCCCATTGCCACTTCAACTTGCATATGCTTTGAGCTATGTCGGTGACCCTAGTTCTTTGGCGAATTTCCGTATTCCGGATCCTGGCGCGCAAAGAAACTCCGAACAAAGCTCTCTCCATAGCTCGTTGAGTGACTCTGAGCCTCTCTAAAAGGCCAACCGTTAGCGACCACGTCTCAGAGCCATACGTCATCACTGGCAACAAACACTACCCAATCAAAGTTAATGCCGGCTTTAATATAGGTCAAGACTTAGTTTCAGTTTTCAAGAACAGTAATTACCATAACATAACCATCACGACACACACGCAATATTCCACCCATTACTGTATAAGCAGCCAGGTGGTATGGGGCGCGCGGCATTAAAAATAATTGGGTTACTCTGGATCGAACCCAGAATCAAACAGCGCGCGGCGTGTCAGTTTGACTAAATAGTTGTGAATATTAAATACGAATATGCTATAATACTTATACGTACATATCTAACTAGTTCTCAAGAACTATGCATATTATTTTAAATTAAAAAATAATAATTTATTCATTGTATGTTAATAAAAAAAATGTAACACCTTATATTGGAATACAACTTTGAAGTACGTAGACGAAGAGACCGTAAATATTTAAATCCAAAACCAGGTAAGATAAGATAAGTCACTTTTTTACATAATTTATAACCTTAAAATAACATGTCGTATGAATGCCGTACGTTATATGCCTAACTCGAGAGGTCTAGCATGGATCTAGATCATAAAAAGTCGAGTAAACCTGAATTGGGACACCTTGTATAAGAATTATGAGCGTTCGCACGCTGTAAGGCCCCGTTCATAACGCACTTGTTCTTCTCCGTTTGAATATGTTTGTTTAGTATTGTGATAGGAAGGAATCATTTAGTTATAATTTTTTCAATGACATTATATCAGTATAATACATAAACAAGCTGATTTCTCGACAAAAATAATTTATCAATAAACATGGTGAATAGCAATACCTTGTCTTTTTAACATACATTAACATAAAAAGATATTATTTTAAGTGCGCAATAAGCGCATTATATATTTTGTAAATAAAAAAAGGAACTGCAAAAATCATTCAGAACTTTGAAATAAATGAATTACATACTTGTTTCATTCAAATCGATATTATATAAAGCACAAACCAAAATAATTACGATATTAGTTTATTAAAGCGGCAACAACCGCTAAATATTGATTAGATCGATAACTAGTAGCGCTACGCGACTCTACGAAATGCTGTAGCTGCAATGCTACGCAGTTGAATCGTAGCTGTTTTTACTAGTTTTATATAAATATTGCACATAAACTTCACCTTTATTAAATAACCAATAGCTTGACTTGTTTTTTTCAACTGTCTTATATAGTCAGATACGAATATCGTAACCTTAACGCATATCTTTATTTTGCTTTCATAATTTACTGAATAATTTAATAATTAGTAATAATAAATCTTTATTGCAAATACACACTCCATATAATTACAGGCAAATGAATAGGTACCAAATTTTCGAGTAGGTACCAAAAATCTTTCAAAATGTCATTGAAACGCAGTTTATCTGCATTGTTCTTCTCGGCAACTTCTTAACAACTTAATCAATTGCCTGTAATTCATGGACGTTGTTCCTTATTTGTTCCGTTGTTTGTTGTCACCATGAACGTGCCCTAGTCGGATCAGAAGGCTATTATTGTAGGATGTTCGCGCCGTAGCCCGCGGTAGACGACGACGAGTCGCGCTTCACTGAAAACGTTTCACCCTGACGTTTACCGGGTAAACTTTTATTTATTAACTAATATTGTTGCGATTACGCGAATACTTCATGCTTTTCTGTTCGTTTTTGTACTCACTTATTAGATTAACCGTTTATAAATACTATTTTTTTCACTGCATGTGCGAGTTTTATATTTATTTTTATTATTTTTTGTTTAATACATTGTTGTGTGCTGTTTATGTGTCAAGATTTTTTTGTAGAGGAGGTGTATTTGCATGCGTTGATTAGTGGGTAATTAAGTTTCTCGGAAATGACTGGATAATCACCTGTCAATTTGAAGCTTTATCCGCACTCGTCTGCGAGAACAAAACAAAAGGTCGTATTATCCAGTTTTTATGGAAGTGTTATTTGTGATTTTAACGAGAATTGTAAGAAAAAAAAAGATTATTGTGAATATAATATAAGGCTACGATTTAGGAGCATAACTCAGGAAATTATAATAACTGTAAATTGAAAGTTATTAGAATTTATAATAATCGTCGTTTTGCCTGAAAGGTAGTCCTGTGTTTCAGGCGATAAGGGCTTACATAGCTAACATCAAAATAATCACATATCCTAAAAATACAAATAGGTATAAATGTAAAGTGGCTGTTCTTTTATAGGGAAGCTGTGTGTTTTCGTAGCTGGTGTCCCATCCCCTTTAAGATTAAAGTTCCCAACGGGCCTTTGCG
This sequence comes from Abrostola tripartita, assembly GCA_905340225.1. Taxonomy (NCBI): domain Eukaryota; kingdom Metazoa; phylum Arthropoda; class Insecta; order Lepidoptera; family Noctuidae; genus Abrostola; species Abrostola tripartita. The sequence continues at coordinate 5,408,126 of HG996486.1, forward strand.
TGTTGGACCTGTGTCACCACGTAAGCCTTTTAAATGACTGGGTATCTTCCACATGGCTAATAGCCCGAGTAAAAAATCGAGATATCAATATGAAGTATATTATTAATATATTAGAATTGAAATTTTACTTATCATTGATGTACAATAAATTAATGAAGCATTAGAAAAATATATAAACTTTCTAATATTTTACCTTTCATATCTTAACGTAACATAATTGATTACGAAAATATATAAAGCTAAGAACAAATGTAAAATTTGTGGTGGCAGTTTATTTGTAAAAAATTACAATCGTCAGGTTAGGGTTTATACTCTATACATATGGTATGGTATGGTCTATATTTAAACATTAACATTTAACAGCGTTATAAACCGAAATAGGATGCGTTATGTTCCACGTATGGACATTTATAAGTGTAGTGATCTTTCTTGCAGTTTTGCCAAGTGCTGCAACACACGTTCTTTTACCACGCTGGTCCATTTGCATAGTAGTAGAAATTATAATACCATTTTTTTTAAAGAAAATTGACTCTGAGCCACTTGTTTTGCTCACGTTTTGACCAATAACAATTTACCCCCAAAACTAAAGTGCGTGATGCCGAATGGCGACCTCATAAACATTTTACACCCGCCTTGTGACGTCAAAGCAAACCATTTGCGGATCAATTTGCAACTAATATACTTCACATAGAAATCGACTTTAAAGCCTCCAAGGTAAACATGCGTATCGAGCGGCCCCTTTGATGTCAACAAAGGAGTCCGACAAAGGTGCCGAAAAAAGTTTGGTCTATTGTTAAAATTGCTTTACTGCACTAAGCGGCGGTGTTAGTTGCGTACATAGTCATTTGTTAATTGCTTTAGCAGTGATTGCAGTTTCGCAGAAAAGTACGTTAATTTAAATTACCTACAGTAATATAAAATAAAATTAAAGAAAATAATATGTTTGTTGTTACTGTGTGCGTTATTCGGAACTTTGTCAGTGATCTAGAAATATTCTACATATTTTGATGTGGTTGTAAATATAGGCATGATTCACACTCTTGTATGAGGAAAGCAAAGCACCGTGAATTTGCACCACCATAGTCAAATTACTCTCGTACGTTAAACGCTACGAGCTTAACTTGCTACGCGTCGGTTCTTAAAATATGTTACATGATACCTACATTGGTTTATAAAGAGTTGCACAAAATTAAGGGAGGTTCTGTGGTGTAATACATCCTTGAATATGCATCAAAGTGTATTTTAAAAAGAGTAATCGTTGGTCAAATCTTTCACTAACTAATTATTAAATTACATACTTCTTGAATTATTGCGATTAAATAAATACACTGTTCCGTAAACTATATTTTCTATTAAAATTTTTGTATACTAGGAATGCAGTTAATTGCAGGAGTTTAACTCGAGGGCACGGTGTCTGGCACCGTCAACAGACAATTGCATTCGAGACGACCGCGTCACACCTCACTTCTATGAACCTGTGTTCCTCAAGTCGTATCGATTGTCCTTATAAATTGCAGCAAATAACAGAATACGTCAGACCAATTGTTTGGTCAGTGACAAAGTAAAAATTCGTTGCTAAACACTTTCTGATTCATAGTTAAGTGTTTGACTTAAGGACACACGTTCCACTGTCAACTACAGTCGGTCTACCTTAAGCAAGTATCCAAATTATTTCCGCAAGAGCTAGTGCGATGAACAATACACTTTTTACTCCGTATTGGATGAAATCGCAAAACCCTTGACTAAACAAGCCATGTGGAGTTCAGCTTTTAAGTAACGTATTATTACCGTGTATATTCCAAGTAGGTTTCGTGTTAAAACAGCATAAATCACTCCGCATATCGTGAAATGACTCTAATGATACGTGTGTACTGTGTAGATAGATATTTATAGACAGAGATATATATAGATGTTGTAATAGGAATTGAACACCCAAAATATATAATTACTTACCTATAATATTATTTCTAACGGTATTTTATTAAGATATTAAAGCTCGATTGCACGTCTTTAACAGATATAAAATAGAACAATAATTATGTAAATTGAAACACACGACGAACTTGGAACTAAAAATAGAAGAACGAAGTTGTCAAATGCGAATTAATATGATACAATAACTATGGCAGCACAATAAAAATACTTTCACGCGAAGTATTTCAATGAAAGCATATTATTACCAGGCTCATTATAAAGGACTCAAAAAGAAATTGGCAAAACCCAAGGAATCCGGAATTGACCCTACGTATTGATTTCGGCTGGCACAATTACAAGCATTGAGAGTACGTGTCCCATAAAAAAAGAGTTTCGGACAACCCTTATTAAAATGGTCAATTGCATCATAATAAACTATAAGTTCAAACGGTATGTGGTCTGGCGGATCTATAGATAGATATTGAAACTACCTTCTATATAATTTTCTACGCCAGTTGAACTTTTTTTTACACTCTGCGTAATTCCTACTTGAATATGTGGATGTGCAGACTAAAACTAAGTCTAACTACAGTTTTGCATATTTAAGAACAGTTCCGATGTAAAAATATGACTTTTATGGACGAACTGTAATTTACAGTGTGGTAATAAAACTGATATATATATACATACACATAGGTATATATATATATATATATATATATATATATTGTATAAATATCAATGTGTAAAAAGTATTTATATTTTGATACCTACAGGCTAGTACAAACCTATAAGTTAGATGTGAATTCTATGTCAAAAAGAAAAATCAATGTTAATTATTTTAACTACAGCGGTACCTTATCTCGCCTTAACGAATAATGGAAATCATTAAATAAATTCATGTATTTATATTGTGTTTAGAACATGGAACTTCATTTAAATTGCCTAAAATAATACTTCTAGGCTTTAAATTTTAACGAAGCAGTCGTGTACAATTTCAATAATATTATTATTTTTAACAAATTGTGCACCGAATCAACCTTTGAAATATGTCTGTCGCATTCAACTCACTGGCTGGATGTCTGGCAAACAATTCGTGAAAGAGACAGCAATATTGAATTACGTGAGACAGAAGTTATAATTCCCACAACGATTACCTTCACCTGAGATTTGACAGGGATGTTTCTAGTCGTTAGGGATGTATCGATTGAAATATATCGATACAATTTATATGGTGGACATTTTATATGATTAGCCTTACTTCTACTTACTGCAAGTACAGCTCTAGGTAATATTTAATGAATGTCGTATGTACAAAATATAATGGATTTAATAGTGTGTTAACTCTAAGTCATAAAATAATATGGGTAATAACAATATACAATTCCTAACTTTGTGTTCTATTCCCGTAAAATTATTAAAAAAAATACGACATTACAAAAAAAACTATATGCTGAAGTTTAATAATTATATATTTATATATATTAAATAATTTATTACCATTACTATCTTAATTAAATTGTTTATGTTAACAAAAAATAAAAGTACCGATGCAGTACTCGTAACATCACTACCAAGAATGCACCTTGACAGCACTAAGGGAAGTGTTTTTTTAATCACATCAATCTTCACAATATATCATCCCTTTATTTACTCTGCGTCGCTACATATTCGCGCAGCCGGCTTTGTCTGGTCTGCGATGGATTTTAGGGCAAGGGGTCCTACTGCTGGTGCGCATTCTATAGAAATTATCACAATTGGTGCACGTCTCATGCAACGTCACAATAAATGATCTTAAAGAACAATTTGTTCATTATGCGCTATGGGAACTTTCTTAAATAATAATACTGTAAAGGATACCGGGTAAAGGATAATAAGTAATAACCGGTGCACTAAGAACATGTGGCAGGATTGTGAATGACAGACACAAAAATGGCGTCTTGAAATTCAGAATTCAAATGTTGATTGTATGTATCGTTTGTATGAATTTACCGATAATTGCTTCTGTTATCAAGCGGTATCAATTAGTCTAAATGAAGCTCGATTATACCTCGGCTGTGAAACAACTCTGTATCTGCGTATAATTACTTCTTATTGTAAACCACCTTACTAACAAGTCCGTGCCAAAATTGCATTCGTATACCAAATAGAAATAAATCAAAGACGACATTGCTAATACAATACAGGGTAGGCGTGGCCGCATTTTGTTCCTTTTTGAGTCCGGGGGGTAGTGTATTGTGATGGAAATCGGCAGCGGACTAAAGATTAGGATGCGGTAGTAATCAATACCTTTATGTTTTGACCTGCTTTTGTTATGTGACCCAGAGGCAGGTTGCATTGTATGGTCATCGTGTGGACAGGGGTCGTGTGGAATTGCAAGTGGGTAACTTGCTTAGACGGAAGGTCAATTTCATGGACAAGTTTGTAAGGTGGGACTTGAGTCGATGATTTTATCGTCGATTGGCGAGGTAATAGATTAGGAACGATTTCACGCATCAGAAATTGTGTGGCCCAGCTTTATATGCACATGTTATAAGCTGTTTAGTGCCTGCAGGCTTTTATTCACACCTACTAGCACGAAATTACAAGTTACTAAGTAATAAACAATTCTATTATAAAAAGAGACAGATTTTTTTTTAAGGTGGTTCTAAAATATCTTAGCTGTGAAGTACTTTTTGTAGAACAACAATGAGTTCGAAAAATAACAAAGCCTCCATTGTTTCTTATTACTTTTAATTCTTAGCAAATAAGGTTTAGTTCAAATTGTTAAATCAAAACATCTATACAGTTTGGTCAAGTCCATTGTTGAAGGTTTTACGCTTTTCACAAAAGTTTCGAGCATCCCCAAAAGTCATCTTAGAATAACACGATTAGAAATAATCGGTTTTAACCAAGATTGGAATTTAACCGTAGTTTCATTTGATATCGCCCAGTGATTAAACAGAAAAGGGTGTATATAATAACAGTGTACAATGTTTGGATAGACACTAGACATTTTTTGAGTTGAACTGTGTTTTATTGCCAGCTCGTTGATTACTATCGTAATTTGTAGTTTGGTGCTGTGCTAGGAGCTGCAGCAATAACTGCCTGTAATCAAGTGCTCAGTTTTTCTTTAATTTTTATTGATAGTAACATATTTTAATACATTTTTTCTTATCATTTTGTTTACCGACTATAATATGTATAATTCTAAAAGCACACGTCCTGAGCTTGAATATTTATGTGCACGGGCCAGTCGTCTTAAGCTGTAAACACAAATACTCCGAATGTGCATAATTCCAACACAAAGTTAAAGCTAATAACCGATGTGCAAGACAAAGTCACGCACACGGGTTTGCTCAGAAAATTCAACAGAAATCGTATTCGTATCGTAGACCATGCAACGTGCATTTGGCGCCTATGAGATACGTAGCTTTTTTTGAACAATTATGAAACTTGAATTCCTCAATTAACCTCAATGAAATACTACCCTTATTTAGTTATATGTAGAGTTTGAAATCTCATTGGCCTTCCAGGATCTGGATGAAATCTAAGTTAATCGTTTTAGGAGCGGGCGTTATCCTAATCTAACCGTTAACATTTTAAATTTAGGGTTGATATTTCTGTAAATGGACGCGTCCTTGTGCCAGGATAATAATAATGCATTTTTTGTTATCCAAGATGTCCGTGTGCGATGCACCGATTTCTGTACGTGTGTGCGTCTTGTCTAGCAGCTGTGCCTATTATTTTGGCGTTGTGTGCGGGACTTATGTAGTGTGACTTTTTGAATTTGATACTTTATAGAAAGCTGAATAAATTATTGTCGAGTGCTATTGCAAATTTGAGCTATTATATAAGCATATCGGTAACTTGTTTGAACTTTAGTTCCCACAGATTTTTGCTGTATAACAATGTATTCAAATTAATTTACCATGCACTCGTTTCTGAAATAACCTTCATATTAAATTAAGCTTTCCATTTTGTTTCTGCAGTCTTTATTGACATTTCAACAATATGATGTGAAAAAACTAAACATTCGATACTACAAAACGCGAAACATCCAAGGCTGATTATGTTGTACACGCTTGCGTGACAGGTTGACATTCAACTTAAAAAGTATAGTTTATAGCAGCAGGTAAGTTAGGGCCAAATGTGTTTGTATTCTGTTTTGTAATTATGCAAAGCGATGATAATGACTCTGTCAAGTCACGATTAAGCTATACCCGAATTTTTCACAAAACTTTGTGCCGCATTCGTTTTTATGAATGTAGCAAACTTGGTAATTTGGAACCAAACTGGGTCATAGGATATTAGAATATAATAAGAAAGATCGCCAAATTAACTTTACCAGTTTACAGGCTAAAGCATAGGAGCTGTACTTAATATTTATTCCTGCTTTGGCACAATTAAGATTAATTTCTAGGTTCATAACAAATATGCACTAGTACTCAGTTAATACATGCATATTATTCGCATTTTGCAACGATCAAAACTGTTTAGGAGCCAAACAAAAACAGAGATTTTTTGCGTCGTTGGCGAAGCCATTCCCAAGAACATGTGGACCGCTACGTTGCTAGATCAAATACACCATCCTGCCGACATTGTAGTTCCTTTATCAATACTTTCCAAAAAAAAAACTTGTATAGCGTCTGTCTCTCTCAAATTCACCATTGGAATTGCATAGGTGTGAAAGGGATGGGTATAAAGGAACATCTTCAAACATAATTGCTTCCAAAATGAATAGATGTTAAACAATAGTCTTAAGAAAGAATGACAAAATGTCCCGCGAAGTCTCTTCTGACGGTACAATTGCCAATTTGAGCTTAACACTTAATTTATTTTTAGACAATACTTTTCGTAAGCTTTAAAGAATAGGTATTATTATTACATTTTTCCTTAGCTTACGAGTTTTGCTTTAGTAAAAGTACGGTGACAGATTGGAAAATAAATACTACCTGCCTACCGAACACAATTTAGTGAAGTAACTTATTAGGTATAAAAATTATCACTTATTTGATTTTTCATAGTTTTTATGCTTGTTCAGACTGTATTATGGTTCAAGGGTAGTCACGACAAGTAAAGTCATGTAAGTAAAAAATAATAATAGTCAAGTTAGGCTACCCTTTACAAGCACCATCATATTTCATTTCCATCACTAAAGATAACAGTGCTCACTGTATTTCTTGCATTACTATAACATCTCGCGTGAGTGTTCACTACAATTCTAATAATATGGCCATGTTATTAGAAACATGGATATTATTATGTTTAAACTCGGTACCTATCTATCTACCAAATAATTTGTACCATTTTAGGAGCCAAGTACTAGGCACGGCTGAACTTGCACGAACCACTCCACGTGGACTTATCATACTGAAGTATAATATTCCTTACATACGAATCACATTGTTACCAAATATGAAAGCTAATAAACCCCACGAAATATTGTAAGGGCACATTACTGTTCCGTGATCGTCCTTGAGCATCGCGCGTAAGCTTTACAATATTATAATCTACCACAAAATGTCATAAACACAATGAAATTTAGTACTGTAGATACTTAATCACGAAAGCCAAATTAATTCAAACTGTTTGCTGTGACCTTGATGTGCCTGTGAACTGCACTCACCTGAAGTCGTCGTGTGTTGAACTCTAGGTTGTTGAGTATTTTGAGGTTTATGTCCTTTGTTGGTACTATGTGGGGCACTCCAAGTTATTTGATGGATACTTCCTTATTTATGTTTCCAAATTCTGGTGACATTTAGACCTGCGAAGACAACGATGGCTATTATTAACATTTAAACTGTACCTATTCTTGTTACAGAACAAGAAGTCATGAAATGTGCCAGACTCCACCTTCAACAAAGATCGAAGGGAAAACTAAAAATGGAAAGTTCGCCTTCGGTGGAAAAACCAAGACGATATTGCCAGAAACGTTTGGTGAACCCTGAGCACGAAGAGGATCCGAGATGGATAGATATTTTTAAAAGGTTAATAATTATAAAACCAGTCGATGATTTAATTTTATATTCATGTATTTCCAATATATCTATTTTTCTTTTTTTAATAAATGTGAAAAAGTAAAACTTCTAAATGTTAAAACTTTAATTAGATAATTTAAAATAATATAACCATACTAACTGCACTCATTAAAGGCGTGCTGTACGAGCGCATCGCTTTCTTGACCTTGAGGGGCTTTCTTGCCTAAGATATAAGTCAAGAATAGGAGGCTACTAGTGCAAGATATGTTTTGGATTTAGAATAGCATTTTATGCATGTTCTTTACACCTAATTGTGTGGAGAATATAAAACTTCATCATCATCAGCCGGAAGACGTCCACTGTTGGACAAAGGCCTCCCCCTTAAATGGAGGGAGGTGGGGTTGCCATAATCCCCACGCATGGCAAGCGGCTTAGGGATCGCAGTGTTGATAGTCAAGTTACAGAAGACGCTGCTGCCCATCTTCTGGTTTTTTCCCTTAGTCGCCTCTTACGACCCACGGAGGAAATGGGATGGTCAGTTCTAGGCCGGATACCACACGGCAACTTCATACTATACAATTTTTTACATTTATGAGATGGCACTGCTTTTAATTTCTTGTTTGTTTGCTTTGTTGATTTGTAAATAGACTAAAGAGAAAACATTAATGTGGTAATGAAACTATATTTTTTACATAAAACTACCTATAACTAACAATATATGTAGTTTCGCATGTCTTATGTATGTCAAAGCATGTATTTTTTGGCGTAGGTTCCATTGCAACATGAACTGTGACCAACTTACTGATACACTCGACAGCGTGCGAGCGCAGCAGGATAGTGAAGACATGGTCCTCACGGTCCAAACGTTGATGTTTCAAGGTGATGTTGACCAAACGAAACGACCACGAACTAGCTTCAAATACAAAAAAGCTTCGGATGGAAACAAACACAGAATGTTTCTGAAACATACCGTTACCGAAAATGACCTAAGTGACGATGACAGGTCATCACAACTAACGTACTATTACTTCGACGATTATGTGAAATATTTATGTAACACTGACAGATCAAGACCTACATCAGGAAAATCCAGCATTTTTCTGCGAGGATTAAGCAGAGACAAGAAAACACGAGAAAATAAAGCAACACAAGTTGAATTTAATACAGACGAATCTAAGAAATCTTGGAAAGCTGGGTCTAAAATTAAAACAGCCCCTAAAAAATGCCCTAAACGGCAAATTAAAGACGAAATACGAGACGTCGCTGAAACTATAGAAAACACAAAAGTTACTTATCAAAAAGCTGGCAAAAGGAAAAGCTTAACTATATCTCGCGCTCAAACCCCTGAGACTGTGCAAGTAATAAGAGTCGATGTCGTTTGTAATAACAACAGTAGCTCTACATCAGACTACGATGACAATAGAAAAACAGAGTGTTCTACAAACAGGTCTGAGCCAATAATAGAAAGTATGAATTATAACCATTTTACAAACAAATATAATCACTTCGCAAATAAATATCTTTTGACAAACACGATAAAGTCACTGGATGAGAATTTATCAGGGGGTGCTAAAGTGACTCTACTCTGCAAAACTTTTAAGTTATCAGATCGTACAGGAACCGCAGAAAAGCTAACAAGAAACATGACAACACACAAGAAAAGTAATCAAGTACACAAAAATACGAAGAAAAGCAACAAAGTGAAAAGTGAAGTGGCCCATTAGGGAGGGTTTAAATTAACTTGACTGTAAAACTTGCCAGAGGAGACAGGCGATTTGATGTCTTTATAAAATATAACTTGCCTTCCTACTATTTGACCGCTTACATTGTACGCTGTATTACGTCTGTAACTTGCAGCTGTATTTCTATTAACATCTTAAAACTTATTTAACGAATGTAAATCACACATACATATTATTATAATGTGGCTTACTTTATTTAAAACTGTCTAATATCCGTGCAAGTTTCCATTACTTTGAATAATAAATCTGTGTGTAGTACCGCCATCTAGTACTGATTCAAGTAGGTACTACATTTAAGATTCGAAAATGGAACTTTGAACGTAATTTAAATATTTTAATAATGTAATATTGCATTAATTCGACAGTAAAATATCTAAAACTTAATTAATTCAAATACGTTTTATTTCTTTACTTTAATGTAACAAATAAAAGCTTATAATTTAACCTATAGCGATCATGTGTTGGTGATTTCCTTTTCTGATTGATAAAACTTTCATGTCAGTATTGCATTTAATTCTAAAGAATTCTTCAACATTTTGACAATAATAGATAATTGTTAAGATATTCAATGCGGCGACAGTGCAGTGCTGGATACCTGCCCGCAAACCTGCCGGGCTAGCTGGCGCCACCCTTACGAAGTCCAGTGACCGTCAAACTTTATATCTTCATTAATTATTTTGCCACATTAGTTTTGGGTAGTTAAACTTAACATTATGGGCTTTCCTAGATTTTAGCTCATTGTCTTCTTGCCCTGGTTTCCAAGACTTACTACTAGAATAACTTTTGAGCAGATTAATGACAATGGTCTCTAAGTAAAAAATACAGAAGTATATTATATATACCTTTGTTATATTTTGGTTGTACGAAAGCAAAATTTTTAATAAAACTATAGAGGAACAAGTGCAATTTTACCAACATTTTAAGGAAATATATTTAAATTTTAGGTAGGTACAGCATATCTTTAGAAAATGTAAGCATAGTTTTCTTCTTACATTGAATTCAAAAATAGACGTTGAAAGTTTGACAATCACTTGTTCATGCAGAAAAAAATTGAAACGTATAGTTTTCACAAGGCTCGTGATTTAGGGTAACGATGCGCATGATTAAAAAAAGTCGTTTAATGTATAACGACGGACCAGAAACAAAAAAATATAACAAAACGTTTTGTAATTAATCTTCTGGTTTTTACAAAACACGACAGATATTATTATCGTAATTCTGGTAAAATATATCAAAGAATTATGAGACAAGTAATAATCTATTTGCCATATTTTTCCAAATAGCAAGGCTTCGATACTAAATACAAAACTAACACTATTAAAACATCGATATCAATTACTCAGAAAAAAATGTATACCTAACACTTTGTGTGTCTAGTTTCATGACTCGTAAAGTGCTCAATGTTAAACGTTTTTAAATGTTGTTAAATGTTTGAATATTAATCAATAATTCTACGAATTCAGAAGGATTTAGGTTTTTTAAGTAACTATTACTTCGACCAATTGTTAATGATAAGGCTATAAAACTGACAAGGTCTGAAGTTTAAAAAGCTTAAGCTGTAGCCTGCCACCTTTTTCTTAACTACGTAGCTGGCATTCAATAAAGTATTTCAACTGGTGCCTAGCATAACAAAGGTAAAAAATCATAGCACGTAGGTATCAGGTACCGAAAGGAACGGACTTTGCGCAAAACTGTAACTTAATTACTGGCGCAAAGTTGCGTGATGATGGGTATGAATTACGACTTTCATTTGTAACGCCATCTAGTGACGGAGAGGGGAACTTGGCGTGTTAATACTTTGGCCTTAGAACTATAACGATAGTACGGTGATAATTTTTAAACCGGTGCAGTGTTGTTTTTACAGAACGTAGCATATTAATGGGTAAATGGTTCGTCAAATGTTTGTATGTTTGATTTAATTCTATATTTATTATTATTTAATGCACCCTGCATTTATGAGTATAAAGATATGACCAAATTGCTGCTAGTTTAACATGTTTGTAATGCATCGATATTAACAAAGTCGGTTTTACTTTTAATGTCGGGAAACTATTCCAGAACAAAATGTTTACGGAGATTTTAATCATTGTTGTTGTCCGATCACTTACCTATTAGTGCTTGTATAATTGGTTCCTAACAAACCTACTTTGATTATAAAGGGTTATCTACTATTCGATCAAAATAAGAATCACTACGAAAGAAAATATTTCTGCCACATTTGTAATAGTTGTAAAACTTGTTGGAATTCTTCTCAGAATACTAAGATACCCTAATTATTATTTATTACGTATTATATTATTCATATTTCTTTCCGCTGGGGAAAAGGTCCTCGAGTGGCGACCACGAACAGGAAGACGCAACGTTGGCACTTTGGCAGGCCTCCCAACAGGTGGACCTACAACATTGTCGGGGTTGCAGGCAACCAGTGGATGCAAATGACAAGTTGCCGTTCATTGTGGCGTTCTAAGGGGAAGGCCGTTGTTCAACGGAAGACGTATTCCGGCTATTGATAATTGATGACTGAATAATATAATTTGTTATGTATTAAAAACCTTATTGCTTGCAAACCGCACATTTGAAGTTGCAGTTGACAGTTATGGTAATTTACGTTCCTGTTCACACACTGGCTGTTGTTAAAAGTGTTTTTTTATTTCAAGGTTTAGCAAAGATAAGTAGTAACTGTTACAGTACGTTACAGGGTATTCCACATGATTCTAAAGCATACAAGTAGGCTTCTTAACAACGTACCTAGCCCTGAAGGGATTTTCTGGGCTTGTTATTGTACCACTCACTCTGGTTCAAGGTAACATGTTACCGTTAGTTATGTATATCAAAGTTTTCCCCTTTTGACCGCTACGGGCTTATTTAGATAACAAACGTTTTTGTTCCCTTTATTAGGTTTAAAGAACTTTATTTTTCCTCAAGAACATAACAGTTCACTTATGAGCTAAGTATTAAAAATATAGATAATTATTAAAAAAGATATAACAATAGTTCGACCGTAGTAGGTATGTAGGTAGGTAATGACTCAGAAAAGGAATGGTAGCTAAGTTTGTATAATAGTATCTACTACTACTGACTATTAGTGAAAACAATATTCTTAAATGGTTTGTACTTTTGTTTTTATTTATTAATTATTACTTTTTTTTTTTCATTTTTCTTTGTAGGTAGTTTGATAAAATGAAATGAAAGTTTATCAGCAGGTAAAAGAGTATTTTGTTTTGGTTTTACTTTAAATATCCTTTTTTAATGTTTACTTATTTTCAATACTATTCTATTTCAAGTATAATTATCTGGTTTAATTTTGTTTTAAGTATGGTTTTTTTTTTTTGTTTATTTATATTAATCAAGGTAAGGTTTTGTTTAAGATGTCGTTGTAATGTTTATTTATGTATTATATTTTCAAGCATATGTTGTTTTAATTTTCTTTTGAATATATTCACACACACAGAACATATTACGATTATTGTTCATATATCATTCCACAAACGTTACGATTTGGTATTGTCTTCTATTTAAAGTTATGGCGTAGAGAGCAGAGCAGGAAACGTTTGTCTTCTATACATGACCGTGGTGGTCAGAGGGATGTTATTTAAATAATCAATTTAATATTAACCAGCAAAACACCCAGAAATAAGTTTCTTAATAAAAAGTGTTATCTACTTCATAAAACGTATTAATGCTTTATTAAATTAACGCTCAGGCGTAAATTCACCATAGATTTTATAAACATTCGGCTTGTCTTGTTTGGGTAAGTTTTCTAGTTCTCTTTAATTGGTTTAAGAACAAACATAAAATAAATTAGGTAATTATAATTAGGTACTTCAGTACAATAATGGTTTAGAAACGAAATAAAAGAGGAATAGGTAAGGGCGAGTCACGTTAACAACAATGTTTTCATCAAAGCAGATTGATTTTCTGGGTTTATTTGTTTTTAACTCCCTAAACTCACTGCTTCGATACGTATATTACTTAGAAATATTTTAGCTAGATTAACCCCATATTGATAGTTGAATGTTTTTATTTGATTTAGTTTATAAAAGTTCTTAGGCTCTATCTTCCATTTTTTTTTCAAAGTTTCAAAGCTACTCTTAATAGTATCGTTTTGTAGAGATTAAAAGAACTGTAACTCCACGTCCCGGCTCATATTTATCACATAATTATATATCGAGAAGGACTTATGTGATATGTCGTAGCTGTAAGAAAAATGAAACAATATTTTTCCGCCGATCCTTTTGCCAACGTTGTAATGGTCGGCATACTGTCTAAACAGATGCAGTTAAATATTAGTATTCTACATGGAGTGACTGCCTATCATATTGTATCTCGGTTATTGGGTAATACGGTACCCCTTGATAAGAATTCCGTGGATGAAAAAGAAAATGAAAAGGTATGAACACAATGATTTTAACCAAACATGAACTTACTTGTCTTACGTGTTTATATGTATAATGTTAATGTAAACATTTGTAGAAAAGCAATTTATACACGACATACATTTTTTAATAATGTGTGTTTATGTTTGCATTATAAACAGATTTGACGACACAAGAAGGGAAGGACATCAGCACGACGATCTCACTTGATAGTCAGTACTTATTGAAACCACTTCGAAAACAAAAATGGCATTTTTTTGTGCTTTAAAATTTTCTATGGGGTGGTTTTGAAATTTAATATTAAAATAATTACCTAATACCTCAATATAGTGAGCTACATTAGCGTTACCTAAAGCGTAGGTGCTGTACAGTGTACATATACAAGCAAGATCACTGGCAGAAACGGCAATGATTAACGATAGTAACGGAAACGTTTGTGAATATTAATTTGTAGTGGAGGTCACCGTTGCTTGCCAAGTGTGACACGCCGAAACGAAAGGATTGGTGCGTTATAGACCCCCCCTCCCTTCCCTAGGGGTGAAATGTGTGTGCCGAATTTATAGGTGTGAGAGATGGAACTTCAGGGTAGCTAAAGGGTGAGGTGGACTTCGGACACCCTCACTTGGGGGGTTTGTAAACCCCCCAATTTGCCCTAGTCCGGCGCCCCCGCCCGGGGCTCCCGTTTCTGTCCAAGCGATAAGAGGGAAGAGGGGAGATCGTCAAATGGACGTTTTACGCATAATTTAGAGAAGTAAATGGATTCGAACAGTATCCACGCAGCAAAGGTAGGTACATATATCGACACGGTTAATACGTCAATCATATGGAACACGACGCGACGTGGTGAGCTGGTGGCGATGTTGTCGTGCACTTGAACATAGACACAACCAATGATCAATTGTATTCGATTATTTCTCTTTTCTGAGTACAGCTGTAAATATAATAGTTCTAAGTTCGGACAAAAACGAAGAAAATAGTTTAAAAAAATATCATCAAAAATTCACGAGCTGCGAATTAGAACAATCGACTGAAGGCTCTGAATACATTTTTATAAGCGAATTCTTCAAAGAAAATAAGGATACTACATTTTTCGACATTGATATCAGTACGTTTAATTTTTCGCGGAGTACTGTAACATTGGACACAATGCGTACAATCCTTCGTTGAGTTTGAGAAGTCGTGTCTGTATTGTATCGACAATGGCGTACAGCTATGCTCAAATTATCCGATATTACTTAATTTTAATTTCAATAAAGAACCTGCATTCCTGAAATAAAAAGGAGTTTAAACTTGGACTCTTTTAGTAACAGGTACACAGAAGCATAGTATATACTTAGAAGGAGAAAACTTTTCACAAAATCTTTAGTAATAAAAATATCTACAGATTTCGAATAAAATATTTTTTTCTAAAAATTGTATAAAGTATAAAATGTATTGCTTTAAGTTCACAAACTTTTAAGAAAGATAACAGATTTTCATTGATATTCTTCGTATAATAATAAATTGGGCTATGGGAACCATAGTAGATGTAGTGTTTTACTCTTGAATGTATTATACCTACATCATTCTATGAAGGGATATTTACTGTTGGGTAAAAATCGTAGTTCAGTTTATGCTGGTCATGTTAATAAAAAGGGTTGTTTTGTTGTTCAAGTAAGTCCTTACTTGAACTAAACCTCGTGACACCTTATAAGAGTAAGAAACCCGTTATCATTACTATGTTTATGATTTTTATGACGTAAAATAATCGAATTTTGTTCAATATTAGCTTTCACATCAGATACAATAGCTAGAAGGTATTTATTGGGTGAGATAGACAGGATTTGTAACTATCTTAATTGTTTTTTGTTGTTGTTATGGAATCGATCTTGCAGAGGTTTACCGCTACTGCTGAGCGCGAGGTCCTGGAGTCTATTCCCTGTTCATTTTACCTAGTAGTAGTTTACCATCAGGTAAACTGACTAGCAGGAAAGCTTGGATTTGTATGTCAATTAAGGTATTATAAAAGGTGAGATTGATAGATAATCATAACAGGTAGATTGGTATGATATATTGTACTCCATACTTGTTAAACATGTTATTATTTACATCAATGTTCTCAGATTGCCTCGTATCAAGTCTAAGACAGCCGGTAGCTGAGTTTCTGGCGTTTTGAGTATTCTGATAGTTTCAAAACTTTCAATAATGCAAGTTCCGGGTGTCGGCTGACGTCGGCTGGCCGGTACTGGGCCCTCTTCAAAAACCTTCCATACTTACTTTATTGTTCGCAATCAGATTCTGATGTCGATGTGTTCGAACTACATGGTATGCTGAATCTATTGTTCAAACTGTTCCATGTGACGAACGAGGGAATTTGAAAAGGACCTGTAGATGTAATTTTAGACGCATATATGTTATGACTGAGATGTCGAGGATAATATCACCATTAGCCGGAGACGTCCAGTGTTGAACAAAGGCCTTCCCTTTAGAGGGGGGGGGGTTGACTTAATTGGGTAGTTAACACCAATAATTGTAAGACACTACTTCTCTAAAAAATGCTTTATTTTAGCTTTATTTTTAAAATTTCTATACTTTTTTAAATTAACTGTTAAAATCAATTTTTATTTGCTTTGAAATCAGTAAATAGTTAGTCAATTTAGGCCGTAATCAATTGACGTCCACAGGTCCCTACAGCCATACAAAATCTATGGACGAATAGCGTTTTGTTAGCTCATAAAAAGTCTGTCAATTAATTGGTGATTACCCAATTAACATTTTCTATTACCAAAGGTTAATTAAGGTTTTTTTAATTACCAAAGGTTTAATAGATCTTATGATGAAAGAATTAATTCAATTATATTAGGTATATGATATTGCCGCGCCATTACATTCCTCTATGGGAAACCTTAAATAAATAATTATAATAATTCAGTATATTTCGTTGGCTTTTCATAGTTAAAAGTAAATTTAGTTAGCTTTTGCTATTGCTTCCACGTGCCTGATGATTTATTTGGTTTTTTATATAATGCTCACTATGAAAATAGGCTATGAAAGTATGGTTTTAGACAATTTACCTACGCACAAACCGTTTTTTTTTCTCTATTCCTAATCTTCAATACATTACCAAGAACATGTCATATCTACAATAATGCCTATTAACTTTGTCCCTTGAGGTATAATCAGGTAATATAAATTGACATTAAGTAAAACTTGCTTTAAAGACAAATAAACAATAAAAAATACAATCAATTAATTAAACACATTATAAAAAACATTCAATTAATATTTAACTTTACGCAACAGACTATGAGAAAGATCTCTTCCTCGTAACCAATAAGATATGTTTCTATTAATTTTTATTAATTCCACATCGCGTTTGACTTTGGGGACATTATCCATCCGAGTGTGACGTATCATCAAAGGTTTAATACGCAACTGAGACGTAAGGACGGACGGATCATGGCCAAATATTATTTCTTTTCAGTAATGAAACTTTGAAGATGAAGAACAAATTATATCACCAATTATTATGACAAGCAGACGAGTAAATATTTTCAATAGACATATAAATTTGGTCGACAACATTGAAGAAAATATTATCATGATTATATAAGTTTATTGGACGTCTAAATAAGCATTTCCCATTCTTCTAATAAGTGTCAGTTATAGTTTTTCTTGTTTCATACGTTGTATATGTAGTAGGTATTTATTATAATATACCATACCAGTATACTCTTATCGGGTAGGTTGATGCGTAAATAATTGTAATCCAATGTTGCTTTGTGCAAATATTGAAAAAATATCTATTTCGATGAATTAATTTGTAGAAACATGATTTTACTTCGCTATTTTTAAAAGAATTCTGATGTCGGCGTCCATTGGCTGCTGGCCAAAGCTGGCGTTTTAATGTGTAGAATAGCATTGGATAATCCCACGTTCGTAAATACCGTCTTCAACTTCCAGCGTGTTCTCCAACAGATGTTTAAAAACATCTCTTCGTATTATGTCCTCGTTCAAAATTATATTTACTTTTAACGACTGCCTCTTTGCTCTAGTGGTTGCTAAGCGCGACTGCTGAGCACGAGTTCCTGGGTTCGAATCAAGGGTCGCGCAAAGTGTTATTGAATTTCCCATTAGGTACGTAATTTTCAGTAACAGCACAGAACACTGGCAATAGGCTTGCTTCCTATTACATTGAGACCTAAAACATAACTAGCGAAACGTCCCCTTCGGGGAATAGAGTCGTGATGTTATATATTTTTATTATTAACATCACACCTTTGAATGCTTTCATAATTACCTTTTCAAAGCCGCACGTTTTTGAATCTTGTAAATATCTAAAACGCAGCAAACAATACAATGTAAATTTCATTTTCAACATAAATCGTATCCTTATTTCGTCCATTTAGTGATACAAATCGTAACGAGATGATGAGAAACGACGGTATCGCTTAAGAATGCGTCTATCATACTCCTAATGGTGTGATTGTCAAACATGGAAGTGATAAGGCGAAGCGTAGCAAAGAAAGGAATATTTTTTAACGCCAGTAAATGATACACATGATCTGAAAATATAATACAAAAAATGTATTTCTTACTTTTTTTAATTTTTAGATGTAGTGCTAGGTTCCGAAAAACTTCGTCCTTCGACAGAAAATTTATAATATCAAATACAAAAATTCTCAGGAATTCGGGATAGGTACCGATCCGCAACCGCGTAATTTCGTAGCTAAGTAATCACGCAGATCATTATACCTACGCCAATCAAGTCATCTCATACTTATCATTCAATTTTAATATTTAATACGCTATTAAATAACTGCGTCAAATAATACACATACATACATGATTCGGACGCCGCGGGCTACTACCGCTAGTCCTCTGGGAATCGCACGCACGTCACTGCGACACTAGTCTACCGCAAGCAAGATGAACCGGACAGATTTGTTTTGACTTTGTTTTCTTCGTCTGTAAAATAAGTGACATTTTGTAGATTAATAATACTAGATATTCAATACATCTTCTACTAATCACTAGAATCAGCCCGCGAACTGTTCTGAGATTAATGTATTAGGCATATCCATTCTAAATATTGGAAAAGGAATTATGGAGATCAGATAAAGTGTTTGTTCCCGTACATACATATAAACTCACAAATGTTACCTCTTTATAATATTAGTATATATTATACCAACAAAACGATTACCAACAAAGTTAATTAAGCATTTAATTCAAATTTAGTTTTAAATTAAAATACAGTTTTCCGCGCAGGAAAATATAAGTGTTTCAGATGACAAATAAAACCCGTAGCGCGGGTAGGATACACGTATAATAAGCAATAAAAATGTGTCTCGTGTCCGAACTCTTTCTAATTCAAGTGCTAGTGAGAACGTGCTAAAAGGAAAGATGCATTACCCGTTTGCTGCTCACACGTAGGTAGTAGGTACCTCTACGTAATGTGAACGATTGCCGCTTGTGGTCCAATGTTTGGAACCAACATTCCAAATGTTCACCATATTTTTTAATTTTCAAAATGATGTCTTCGCAGATAGATTGTGCTGTTGCGTAGTTTGTTGCGCCGTTTCTCCTACCCAGGAAGCGATGACGGGCGGGCGTTTTGGGGGATGTCTTGATGTAATTTGACGTTCAAAAAGTTCTTTACTAAGTTACTTTTTCAGTATATTTTGAAAAAATGTTTTTTACTTTTATCTTCATTAATAGATATGTGCATGCACATAATAAAACACTAAAAATGTATGTAAAGTATACAAGTCATTGTTATTTCACCTAAAATTCTAAATAACTATCATACACTGTATTAACCAAATGACTGGAATAAAAGATATATTATGTATTATTATTTAGTACGAACTACTGGTGCAAACCTTAAATAGACTTAAAACTCCTTTCTAAAAATGATTAAGGCTGGGTTGCACCAACTAACTTTAGCAAACATGTTAAAATCGCGGTTAGGCAAAAAATGAGTTGCACCATTTGATAATTTGTTCGATGGCGTCTTAACTTTAACAGTAACCGGAACCGCCCAAACTTTGCTGATTAAAGCTATTGTTAAAGTTAACTAGCTGTCAGATGCGTCAAGTGTATTATAATCTCCAAACCAAAATAGCGTTTAATAGCTCCAACATCATGTCCATGCTTTGAGAATTAATACTACTAGTATTGCCATATTTAAAAATGTTTTTCGCCACTGATTTGGGGTAAATAATACTACTAGTAATCACATCATTATTTCACTAGCAACCGTGATAACTTTAACTATACAAAGGAATACGTGCAATCCAATCTACAGTCAATGTTAAAGTCAGCGTTACCGTTATCGTCAAATTTGACATAAACCATAACTTTAACCAGTAATATGGTACAACCAAGCATATGTATTTTTTAATTCTCCAGAAAACCAAAGATGTTAGGTTTGCTAGCAAAAATAATATTTAAATGAACATAACACTAAAGTTAAAGTAACTAGCCACACTTATTTTTAACGGTTGTCTTTTGGGACGTTCAGCTTAATGTTATGACTTGTGTCAGGTTGTGCAATTTAAACTTACAGAAATTAAGAAAACCATAGCGATGCTAAAAGTTTTACTCGAAAACCATTTAGCCGATGCAGAATCTCGATTGGTCTAGTCTAAATGATAATACCTACCTATTTTATTTTAATCAATCCAACAAGAAAAAATAACTGCTTCTCACACGACATTTGTATGGGAAGATATATACACAGCACTGATAGAAACTAAGAGAACACAATCAATGCAATGCAGGTAACTTTATAACAAGCCACTGGAAATCTCTACTTATTTATTGCGCTATTTAGTTTTACGGAAAAAAATATAATTAAATAAATTAAAAAATACGACTACCATGACAAAAACGAACTAAAAAGTAAAAAACAAGTTCCATCGCTTCTTTAATTATATTTTTTATTTGTTTCATTTTTATATATCGTATGTTACTCGCAATGGTGCAAGGATTCTAACGACACTCCATACATCAAATCGGTTCAAGCATTCAGAAGTTATGGTGGAATAAAGAAACTCACATACATACTTACTTACATACATACATAGATGAACCCTGAAAACATTACACTCCTTTTTTTGGGCAGTCGTGTAAAAACAAATACGTGCTATCTAACAAACACAGACCGAAATAACCAAAAATATTCTTCAAACACTGTCTTTAAACTAAAAGCTAGTATGCTTATTATAATTATAATACGAGAATTGCAACAGAATATGTAATCATGTTACCTTTTACTCGATATTACAGACGCCATAGTGTGGAATAATAGTTCAGATTTTCAATAATTTGTTACACTCGAGTTCATCTACGTTCTTACTTGGATTTACTATGGACTTACTAGTATATTTTTCACTTGCATATGATTTCGTTTGTATCACTGATCAGATGCCCACTAAGTTGTCACCACTAACAGCTACGTGACGTCAAAAGTTAAGCTGCCTCGTGAATTTTTAACCATCACATACCCTTTTCAATTACCCATCGGAAATGGGGTTGCTTCGCTGTCCAACCTCGGGTGACAATCCTTTTTGCGTTGCTTAATTATTAACGAAAATTTCTTAATTTAGACGTAAGCGCTGAAATCGCTTTTCAGAGCCTTAAGTGCAGGTTTTTCATGCATTGATATTAATGTTTAAAAATATTCTATCGGTGAGGTCTACAGTTTTTTTTGTTCGGAATTGTGCATTTTGTCTAGTAGAATGTTTTAAACAACTATTCGATACTTTAAGAATTTAAACTCACATACAATTTTTAACATTTTTACGGGCTTTCAGAGACGATACAAATAATTGGTGCCAGAAGATTGTCATTGCCACAAGTTGCTGTATTCTTATCAAACTTACATATAAAATCAAAAAATAAAGAACGAACCTAGTTAAGTAGGTTTAGCCAATGCCTAAGCAATAGTCATTGACTAATCCTAATGCCTCTTTGGTCTAGTGGTCGCTAAGCGCGACTGCTGAGCAAGAGGTCCTGGGTTCAAATCCCGGGTCGGGCAAAGTGTTACTGAGTTTTCCATTAGGTAATTCTCAGTAGCAGCACGGAGTCTGGATTTGTGCCCGGTTGATGGCAATAGGCTCGTTAGGGGACGAGCCTACATTGGGACTTACAACATAACTGGCGAAATGTGGGTGTACTATATGTACACCTCTGCGTACCCCTTCGGGGAATACAGGTGTGATGTTATGTTATGTTTAATCCTACCTATCTCAATTCATGTGAATTAATAGTTTTTGTAAGAAGTGCTTTTCGGATGCTTAAGTACTTTTTAGTTTTATTCTCATCATATAAACCATTGTATTTTAGTTTGTCAAAATGTTAAGACAGTGGCTATAGTAGAACTCGAACTTAAACCTTGTGGTTAATAATTTATTTATATTATTAACCTAGGAGACTTTTTATGACGTCATCTGTCTTACGGCGGTGTCCGCCTGATGTCTAATATGATTGCCAGGAAATTGAAAAGTTTTTGTTGCATTGTTGTGAGTTTTATTATAAATGAATGAAATTAAAAAATATATTACCAAAAATACCTATAATAAGGATTATTTTTTCACTAAATATATTAAAGTATATTACCTATCGATACTTAGATATTTGTTTAATATTAGAATTTGTCCTAAGACTAAACTGGTTACAATCTACAAAACTGAACGAAGACGCACAAACTATGGCGTGCCTCAAGGAAGCGTCTTAGGGCCATTATTATTTTTAATTTACATCAATGATCTTCCGAAAGCTAGTCGTCAAAAAATGGTCTTATTCGCAGACGATAGCACTGCCATAATGAGTGTATTAATCCACAAAATTACCAAAATGATATTAATAACTCTCTTTCTGTCATCATTAATTGGCTTAGTAATAATATTTTGAATATAAACCTAAAAAAGACAAAAATGCACTTTCATCAACGACGAGAAAATTCTCCTGTAAATTTTTCGTATAAGTGCAGTGAAATAGAAAAAGCTAGACATGTCAAGTTCCTGGGTATTACGATCGACAATAAACTTACATGGAAGCCTCATGCAGAAGAATGATGTAAGCGTTTAAGTCTGCTTATGCACTCTTGTAACTGTCAAAGAAATAAATTTTGAAACCTTGTTAACAGCATATCATGGATTAGTTGGTTCAGTTTTACGATATGGGCTTTTTTTTTGGGCGCAGTCTACTGATAGAGAACTTATTTTCAGGATGCAAAAGCTAACTGATAGCTGTGAACCTTTCTTTAAATCTTTGAAATTACTTACACTACCATCACTATATATTTTGGAAACGGCATTATTTGTAAAATCAAATTAACACTTCTTCTTATCGTTTGGTTGATTAACAACCTGGTGTCAGAGTTTAAACCGCCTGTAGGCCTCTGACATGGCTTTACACACCGTTGAAAAATCTCTCAGGTGTGCCGGTTTCCTCACGATGTTTTGATTCACCGTTTTTAGCAACTGATACTTAATTTATAATACGCACATGAATTCGTAAAGACATTGGTGCGTGCCGGGTTTGTACTTGCGACCATTGACTTAGCAGTCTAATTGTCATACCACTCGGCTATCAGTGCTATAATTAACACTTATTTGTTAAATTATCAGATGTAAAGAAAACTCATATGCGTGCTAAATATGTAAATCAATTATTTCATACAAAATGTAATACATCTCTAATGTACAAAAGTTTCTTTGGCAGCACACCAAGATTTTATAATAAAATACCCGATTAGATAAAAAATTACCTATTCACAAGTTCAAGAAAACTTCACAAAAAAATCTAATTGATAATTTTTTTTACACATTTGATGAGTTCCTAAATGACTAATTTGAATATTATCTGTTAACTATGTTATGTTCTCTCTAATATTGTATAACTTCATACCACTTATCATAGACAAAACATAGCGCTCTGTACACCTATCTGTAAGATCTGAAATTTTTCTACCTATGTGTTACAAATAATAAAAAAAATTTAATATTGCAGTTATAGCTTCTTATTGGTACATAAGCATTAGCTCACCACAAGCGTAGGTACTAGATACCCAGTTCATTACTGACTGTTATTTGATCTACAAAACAACGCGCCGTGTGGTATCCGGCCTAGAAATGACCAGCCCCTGTCCTCCCGTGGTGTCGTAAGAAGCCACTAAGGGAAAATCCAGAAGATGGGCAGCAGCGTCTTCTGTATTTGGACCACCAACACTGCGATCCCCATGCCGCTTGCCAAACGTGGTAAGGATTATGGCAACCCCCTTCTCAAAGGAGGTGGTCTTTGTTCAACAGTGGACATCTATCGGCTGATGATGATTTGTTCTACAGCGTAAAAACTACTCTAGCATAGTCCGTATTCAGTAACTGTATGTAATTGTATAGACTTAGATATCATACAAATA
This sequence comes from Abrostola tripartita, assembly GCA_905340225.1. Classification (NCBI taxonomy): domain Eukaryota; kingdom Metazoa; phylum Arthropoda; class Insecta; order Lepidoptera; family Noctuidae; genus Abrostola; species Abrostola tripartita. The sequence goes on from HG996486.1 coordinate 5,432,526, forward strand.
TTTGCTCCGTACAGAGAAAGGACCGCACTCTCAAAGGGATGAACGTTTACGGCGATTGTTCCGTACTTAGTATTTTATAAACCTTTACGACATAATTTGCGATCTGATTGGCGCAATGGCTAACCGAAGCGAACCCCTAGAGAAGTGGCAAAACGCTAATTAAAAGCATATCGGATTGACATATTATGTCATAGATTACATAGCCGACACGTTATGTCATCCTCATACATTTGATCATTCTATTCGATTTCTTTATCAACAAGCGTTTTGTCACTTATTTCGGGCCCATGGTATTTAAGTTACCAAAACATTACATGTAATTAATTGCCTAGTTATTTATTTCTTATGATAAGTTTAACAAGTTAACATTAACGTACCTACCATTGTTTATTCTTAGATTAGAGATTGGACTTTCATAAACTTAGAGTTAGCATTAATTCACTGCTAGTAGCGCCATCTAGCCGTATAAAACGTAAAAGCTTACATGTGGCTTTCATAAAGCAATTCATCTGGTTATTGTTTATTATAGCTATCAGGCTATCTATTATAATACGATATTTAGTATATTTAATATTGCTAGTAAAAATAACAGATATCGTATTGTTTGTATAAAAGCACTGATATTAAAAGTATTGAAAGTCAAAGCCATAAATAAGTTACGTTATATTAAAAATGTAAGCAGTACTTAGTAATAGTAGGTGTAGGCAGTATTCAAAAATACAGAATCTTGTTTTACCGAGTTTAATAAATAAACCCGAGACATTTGTTTTAAAAGTCAAGATAAAGTTTCGACCTCACTAAGCTTAATAAATATTCAACCACTGATTTTAGTAATCGGTAGTTTTTTACTTAGGGATGTCTTACTATTTATTTCGTTACATTAGCACATTGCTTTCTTAATCGACGTTATGGACCATTTAAAAAGCATTGTCGGGTAATGGTGTAGTATAAGGACGTATTTTTGATATTTACTAGTATAATATAATATTATAATTTATATTATTATACTGCGGCACGCAGTCTACCGAAACTACCCTTTAGACACGTAGTGCCATCTATCGCTGAGTTAAGAAGAGACATTACTTTAATAATAATTAAGAAACAATAGTGAGATAGTTTCAGATTATAGTTGGGTAATATATTACATTGAACGATAACTTGCCGTTTGCATCCACTTGCTAATTTGCTTGGCGTTCTAAGGGGGAGGCCTTTGTCCAGCAGTGGACGTCTTCCGGCTGATGATGATGATGATGGTTATATTATAGTTTTCAGTAATCCAATAACTGGAAATAGCTTTTCGAATCCAACATGTTTCGTAGTTTGAACTTATCAATCGATATCTGTCCGGCAGTTCTGTACTCGTTCATATGTAAGCTGAAATAAAATACCAAATAATACCTACGTTATTAAAATACAAAACCACGATAGTCGAGCTTACTGAACTCCTAGATTGTAGTTGATAACTAGGTACATAAATAAGCGAATAGTTAATATAATTGAAATGACCGTATAAATAATTCTTTTTCAACTAATCTTTGAAATACCTACACCTAAGTATAACGCAAATAAATGCGGATCAATTCAGTTACAAAATACGTCTATAATCAAAACAAAAATTTCCGCACACGAATTCAAAACAAATAGTCAAACAAAGAACATTGACATATCTCAAAAATCCTTCTTCTGCTGTATTTTTACCGCAGGCTATTACAAACTCCCCTTGCCGGCCACATAATTACGGCAGGCATCGGCTGGTAAATCCGCGAGTATAAGAGATACATATTAATACGAAAATTTAAGCCGGGCCGAGCGTCGCAAGTAACGAGGCCTGCCTCCCCAATAGCCACCTAAGTCCGAATACGTACCTTTCTCGGAGCGCGCGCGTGTGTGAGTGTCCATTTCTGTGTGTGCACAAATTTCATAATAGGTGTGGCGTTGTGCTCTGCTCAAATTTTACATCTCACATCTCATACGTACAGGGTGTTGAGGGCGCTCGCAATTATTTCGGTGTAAGAAATATTATTTAATCGTGTTTGGTCCCTCCTAGCCAAGTGGCAAAACGCTTGACTAATACAAATCGAATTGAATCTACGTGTATGAGGATGACATAATGTTTCGACTGTGTTATCGATGATATAATAAATGTCAAACCCATATATTTTTCATTCAATTCGATTTCTATTCGTCAAGCGTTTTGCCACTGGGCTAGGGGTGGCTGGTCGCTACTAAAATGTAACTATGTGCATACTCCTCCTTTTCTTTTTTTGAACTTACATATATCTTCTGAAGAAGCAAGGCAGAACTACATAAAGACCTGTTGCATTTTAATTTGATGAGTATGTGATGAAAGTATTTCGGGTATAATAAAAATTAAGGCGTAAGGGATATGACAGGATCGTAGCAAGGGAAAATCCGTGGCCTCTGCCTACCTCTTCATCAAAATGATTCAATACATCTTAATTACATGCTCTATAGAATCTATATTCTAGAAAATACAAACAGTACTTAAAAGATCCCACGAAGAACTTCATTTAAGTCGACAACTGAATTACTAATGCTACTGTTTCCAATAAAAAATAATAAATACAAACAAGCAAGCAACAAGCTTAAACGAACATAAAATATAATACTTTAATGTAAGAATCCTTTGAAGAAACCAATAAAACGGCCGCCCAAATCGGAACACCCTGGAAGGTGGTACTCACGGACATGTGTGCTATATCTATCCGTACCTAGGTAGGTGCGTTATTAATTTATCTGTAGCGGAGAACTAACCATCGCCCGGCGGGCCGCACCGCCCACCTACCCCTGCCTCGCTGTTTAAACATTTCCAAATGAGTATGCAGAAGATTGTGCCTAATACATGGCCATGCGTGGTGGAACGTACCCTGCCCCTCTAAATTACTCGAGCCTTAATTAAAAGCCTAGCATTCTGTTCATGACAAGTATTCCGAGCGACCTACGCAACTTCTGATAGTATACTAGTGTACGCTAACTAAATTTCCAAATTGTTGTTCGTTCTTTCAATTTTAGTGGTTGGTTTAATTTAATATTGAAATGTAGTTAGCAATTGTTCGACATAGATTGGTAGTTTGTTGTTTTCTACATAACTAAGCAAGATAAGCGCTTTTTAGAAATGTTTATTTTTGTACTTGTAGGTCTTTAAATAAAGTTGATCGTATTAAAGCACGACACTATTGACTAATGTGAAATGTTTTTGATAATCTTCAGATGAGTTTGTTGCGATCTTGGATTTTCACCTTTGCCCGCACTCCCTTTCTTAAAGGTCCTTACTTCGGTATACTATTCAAATACCAAACCTTCATCGAGAAAGTTAAATGATACCAATGGCATAGCATATAATATATTTCATTCAATTTAAATGTATGCTATGAAATGGTATACAAATAATAATAATTACGTGTATAAAATGACGAAGTTTCCACACACGGTACACATTCCCAGCCTCAACCTAACGAGGACGTTTGCATAGGGCCGAGAGAAATAATCGATTTATGGCCACCCATCAGTTTGGTCCATTCGATTCTTCTGCGCACAAGATTTTGTGTCGTAGGTAATAAATTGTATGTATGACTAGAATTTAGAAACTCATTTGCCTAGTAGGTTTATGCAGTGTTATGAGTTCAATCTTTGTAACGATCTTTTCAGAGAGATCTTTTCCGGTAATATCTTTCGTTATCTTAATATATCGTTCCTAGCCGTTTTTAATTATTGTATCTGTTACAACAACCGGTAAACAGAGGTGTATTGATATATAGTACACCCACTTTTTGCTGGTTATTTTAGAGTCCCAATGTAATTGTCACTAACCGGGCACCAATCTAGACTCCGTGCTGCTACTGAGAATTACCTAATGTAAAAACCTAAAGTCACAATGTCCGAACCAGGAATCGAATCCAGGGCCTTACTTTCAGCAGCTGCGTTCTGCGACCTCCTGGCCTGAGGCAGTCAAAGCTACAAAGAAAAGCCTAAAACAATGGACACCGTGGTAGAGTATATCCATTAGTTTATTTATTTAAAACGATGCTACGCCTACGTCGTAGTACAAAACCTTTCTTACCAGTTCCCTTAATTTGTAATCATGTATTTTATTTTAATTAGTTGTCTAAAACATTTAAAATGTTCCTATCCTTTGTTTTCGGTGTATATTATAGATACTTCATACACACCTACATAATGTCACGTCTGTTTTCCAAAGGGCAAGGCAGAGAACACGGACAGAGATACTTACTTTAAAAATGGATTTTTGCATTATTTGCGATAAGCTTCTTTTAAAAAATCGTGAATGATGAAAGTTTAAGAAGTGAATATCATTATGCTCGAATTTGTCGTACGTATATAATATATTTAATTATTAATAAACAAAGAAGTACAGTAGATAAGTACTTTATTTCATTCAGATAAATAAAACACAAGAACGGTTTAATAATCAATATACTGTTATCGTTTTACACTAAGTTTGTTTTCTTAATATAATTTATTTGATTTTGTCAAGAATTTCTAGGATTGTCTATCTTAGGAATGTAATTCCTACTCTTGCATACGAAGATGAGGATGAATGTAAAGGTAAGTGTTGCATTCAGCATTGGATTTTATTGTTTAACCTGCGCGCGTGCTACCCTAGCATAGGTGTTCAAAGTTGGCTAAGTAAAGCGCTCTTTGACATAGACCTGTGTTACCGCAGTACAGTCTTTTTAAAAGACTTCAGCCCCCTTACCATGCACTCTTAACGCAGGGCAGTTTACGATGTGAAAGCGAGACGCCGCATTACACTGCACGTAGCGGCATCTCACTTTCACATTGTAAACTGCTTTAAGAGTTCATGGTAAGGGGGCTGTTTGGACATAGTTTAAATTATGTTCATCAAAGCATTTCTTATACCACAAATAGTATTCATATTATGAACATCCTGCCCTTAGGTCAAATTTGACCCTAAATAAGCGTAGCCTTCTGGACTTCTTCTTCTTCCATAGATAAACTTTAATGATGCCAAATCTCACGCTACTCCGTGCGGGTGAAATTCCTAAAAATGGATCCGATATTTTCGCTTATATTTTAAAGAAGATATAAAACGCACTCACAACAGACAAAACACGAAAAATGGTTTAATACTAACGTGATGACATTGAAAGACTAGTCCTTAAATGGGTGCTAATCCAGAATTCCAGCGGTAAAGTAAACAAATTTAGTAGAGTCGCGGGAGATTTCGCGCGAAAATGAATGAAACCAAAAGTCAACGCCCGTTCCGATTTGTTCGGAACAACAGACTTAATAACTCTCTTCATTCATCGCGACCTTCGTCTTGAGACGCGGGAATTAGTCGTTTAATGTGTGAATGGCGATATTTTTGTAGTGAAAGAATATTAGGGATGTGCGGCCGTAGTATGAATTTTTGCAGATCCCGGTTTTCAATATCTCTCATTACAATAAACATAGTTATTTAGTCATATAATTATGTATTATAGTCAGCAGTAAGTAGTTATAAAACCTTTTCAATATACTTGGCTTAGCAACTTTAACTAGAAAATAAGAAAACTATGATTATGTGCGGGTCCGAAGAATAGGTCTATTGTCTCATCAATTTTTTCTCGTGTTTTACAACATCCTACTAGCGCACTAGCTTAAATGTGTCAAGAAGTCACTAGAAGTCCCAATTTACTGCATAGTAAGATTTTAAATCACCCTTGCATTTTAATGCGGCGGAATTTGTTTTTTGGCATGTCGCCTTTAGTAAACCCTGGCGTTAGGGAAATTTATTAGATTCATCAAAGAATAGCGAATTCCCAGGAATAATCAACAATAATCTGATTTGCTTTCATTAAACAGATTGGAATTTTACCTACTTTAATTAAATTTAAATAAAAAAAAATGTTACGAAACTTGAGTTACATAAAATTACAGTGACGTTGTATACTAGAACTTATAATACTAAATTTTGTGTAGCGACCTGCCTGAACTAAGTTTATTTAACGGCGTTTCATGTTATTTTTTTTTAGGTTATTTTATAATTAACGTTTGTATAACATAATATCTACCTTGTTCATAAGGCTCGATTTAGATCTATTTATTGATTAGGTCAGGTGTAATGTTTCGCAATATATTTTATAAATGCCTAACTTGGTGATATATTCTGGGCGCAATTTCATCGCCATATTTGAATAGAGTGTTATTCAAGTATTTACGTAATATAGGTACTAGAAGTGTGAGAATATACCTTCCCTAAACTAGGCATACTTATTATGTGGCCATATATAACTGAAAAACTCGAATGTTTTTAGGTAAGTGGGTAGGTTTATAATAATTAGACAAAATTAACCAATAATCCAAGACACTACTTAAAAACCCTATACATTTTAATTAACGCCAAAATTCGATTTTTATTTGCTTTTAAAGCAATAAATAGTAATTCAATTGAGTTTGCGAATTAGTGACGTCACAGGTTCCTATTGCCATACAAAATCTATGGTAGATAGCGTTTAGACAGGTCATAAAAAGTATGTCAATTGATTGGTTGTGTCAACTACCCAATTATTTTAAAGGAGATGTTAACACAGAAAAATATCTCACCTCCATTATTAAAACAGACCTTAAAGCAAAAAATGGAGAATTCATAATAGGTACTTTTCTCAAATTTGCCTGTATAGCCCTTAACAACTGCTTAAACATGTAAGAAAGCAATGGCCTTGAAATGGTTTCTCCTAAAATACCTACATGTCACGTTACAAAGTCTTATTAAAATAATGATTTACGTTATGTAACTCCAAGGGGTCTAATGAGCAGTCCAGTATCGACTGACGACACCCGGTCATAAGCAGCAGGGTCACACAAAGTTCCGTGTGAGCGACAGTATCAGTGAAATATTGTCCCACAAACTTTCATGTTTCATTTTCACCTAGCCGTCGGCTAGGGTTAGCACTAATGAGAAAACACTAACATGTGTGGACAGCGTTCGACGCGTGGACCAGAAATTGTATAAAATGTGGCTGAGCACATTTCCATCGTCAAGGGAATTTGCACAAGGAGGAACAAGGAAGAAGCGGGGGCACCCCTTTCTCTGGGGGGTTAGGGCCGTCCATCCGCCCTACATACGTACGAGGGTTGGCTGTTTACAACGAGCCGGGCACGCACGCCGCTCTCTGTTCTACAGAATCAGGGCTGCGCGCCGGACACACAGGGCTGTCACGAAACTCTTACTTTTAATCTTTTAAAACATTTCTTAAATTTTGACTAAACAATATCATTTTATAATCTTAAGAGGTATATTTAATGAGAGGCTTGTAATACTATGTGTACGAGCAATTTTACGGAAATGCCGTATTTCGTAACAACTTTTTTCGAAATAAGTAACATGTGGATCAATAAAAACGGCTTGTTAAAGAGGTTCTCTTTTATTTTATCTATTGACATAATTATCTATTGAGACTTAACTAGTAATTTAATGGCTGCCCCTGATACTGCCCCTTTAAATTATTTTAAGAACTGCTCGTAATGTTAAGAGTTAATTATTGTAAACAAATTTAATAAAAACACAATATACACACTTATTATCCCATTCGTGGTTGGACTTGTAACCGTTTCTATAATAAAGAGTTAAATCAAAGTTGTGAGGAAATTAAAATTGATCTTTCTCTATTGTTTTACCTTTATCAAACAAAGTTATGTATCCATGACAAACGGAAATTTTAAAAGTTTAAAGTAAAAAATTTAAAATATTCAAATAGTCTTGAATAGTTCGAATTAACCCTAGCGGGCTAGTCGCCGTACTAGATGACGCAGGGTGGTCGAAGGGGCCGTGGGGGTGCGGCGAGCGATGCGGGGGTAGTGCGGGGTGCGGGAGGGGTACACGCTCCCCGTGCCCCGCGCCCCCCGCTGGCCAGGACGCGGACGGTAACACGAGTGCGCCTATGCGAAGCATGTATCTTGGACGAGCAGATATAACAGAGAAGTAGCCCCCAGTACCAAGTTTCTAATCGGACGCTATGCGGTATGCTCTACTTTGATTTTGTATTTATATATGTACTTTTGCCTTAAGTATTATGACTGTAAGGTATAATATATAGATATACAATATCTACGTAGTTTCTCATAAAGTTTAAAGGTGACAAACGTTTCGGTTAAGCATCTAGGAATATTATTGTGAAAGTTTATTCTACTTTTATTAATTTGGTTTACCTCTAAATGTCAACTTTGACGGCAAGAAATACGTACATCATTATCATCAGCAGCCGAAAATGTCTACTGCTGGACAAAGGCCTCCCCCTTAGAACGCCACAATGAACGACAACTACGCACATCAAGTAAAGTATAAAAAAAAAAGTAAAATGTACATTATAGCCTGTCATTATAAAAATAACTAAGCGATCCTTGAAGTAGGTATGGATTGCTTTAGGGCTAAATTACCAGTTTATAAATAATAATATTTTAAGTAAAATTTAAACTGCATATTCTCATTCCTCATAGTACCTTACTACCCTTACACTCTGAGTTATTTATAATTATTATGTTAATATATAGCTTAATTAATTATTATGGTTTATTCGTTTTGCAACTTAAAGTTTGAAATATAAGCCAACTAACCCACTGCAGGTTTATCCTTCATCTGATAAAAAAAAGGCTGGGTGCCGCTGGTTAGAATTTTAAACTATTAAATCCACGTTTAATCTGCATGTTCTCCTTCACCACAGTCAGTGCTGTCATATAATATTAACAAAAGAATCATACTAGTCAAATGGATAGCCTGGGTTTCAACATAATGTCAAACAAAACTACATATTCAAAATAGAAGCACTTATACATACCTCAATCAAATCGTCAATTTAAAAACTTACAACAAATACAAACGTCCTTGAAGAACTTAAATTATTTGAAATCTGAAGTAGAGCATCTTTCTGAGCGGTCGTACCTATTTTACATGTGCGCGGACTATAGCTGCCCGCCCTATCGGTAGGTACCGCCAGTCTAAATAGGATCCCAACGCGACTCTGAATATATTCCGTGTGCTCCGTGTGTTGCTTCCAATAGAAACAATTCCCCGCAACGGTTTGCTTAAATCACGTTCGAGTTTTTTAACGAAGGGAAAGTATTTGTCTTATAAGCCGTATCGGTTGGATGATTATCGGCCTGCCTTCCACACGTGGACAACCACAGTTTAACGATTATATTATCCGCGCTTCGATTCCTGTTTATTTCTTGAATTCAGGAGTTTAATTTACTTTGGTGTTAAAACGAACGCTGATAGAGTAATATAGGAAACAAAAGGACGGATGAGATTTTTAAAAATTTTGGTATATTATAATTCAATAATGCCATATACACACAATACTCGGAATCAGAAGTCAATAGAGTCGGTTGATTTTATAATAACACAACTAAGCCTTGCTAAAAATTAAAAACGTTACCACAACAAAACAAAAAGAATGTTTTAATTCAAAAAATATTGACCAACTGTTTCTTTGCTATGCAAACTCAACACGCTCACAAAAATGATACAGAAGAACCAAATCAGATGTAAAAGTAGAAAATGTTCCAACCACGCTGGACTGTATAAAGGGGTACCTCACGAACCGGATACATCCCCCGGGGTTGTAAGTTCCTTCGTTGATTTTTTATAAATTTTAATACGGTCATCTCTCCTTGTCCCCTCTTGTTTGAACAATCAATATAATTATTAGCCATTCAATATGTAGGATGAATAGTGTAGGAGATACAATTATTGTCCTCATGATAATATCGCTAAACAAATGAATGATTTTCTCTTTGTTCTGTATAAGATGGGATAGAGATGTGAATAAACGAAAATTGAGGCATCGTTGAGTCAACGTTTGCATGCCTTTGTTCAACAGTGGACCTCTTCCGGCTGATGATGATGATGATGATGCATGCAGGTTATATATACTTATATGTAGATTAATTTCTTCTTTCGTGTTGGGCTAACCCTGAACAGCGTATTCTCATTATGGCTACGATAATTTGGACTGAGATTAATCAAGACTTACTTAGTCAAACGACTCTGAAAAAGTTTTAGCTAAGTAACGGGTAAATCGGCTTGAATTGGATAAATGATTGTCAATACAACCGAGGTCTTCGACCTTTACTGAGCTTCGTAATGACTTAATAAAATCTTTTTAATTGTAATTAAGCCATACTTAATTTTTAGGCCTATTTCGTCACGTGACTATTTAGATGTGAAGTCGCTCCGTATAAGAAAAATAACGTAATAGCTTTTTACCTTTATATGTATGAAAGGAATAGTTGGCAAAGAATGCGGCGTACTACGGTTACTCCATGCACCACTTTCGCTTTCACGTTGAACTGAAAGCTAACCTGCTTTCATATACCTACCTATACAAAAATTGCATTGAGATATCTAGATGAACACAGGCAAAAAATTATATATATTTTGAGGTTCCTAAGGAATCGATTGTTTCATTTTAAAATTCTAAGAAGTGTCTATGTAAAGACAAAACTTTTGCAAATTGTAACATTTGTCTGAAAATAGGTCTAACTAAACTGGTTTCTCCTTGAATGTAATGTATACCGTCGCAACCTGAACTCTTCTTTTATTTAATTTCAATGTTCGAGGTTCGCAAATTTTGGGATATTTGCTTTTATACTACTATTTAAGTATATGTGGTTTAGGAGTAATCCGTGAGACCAGCATAATATTAGGTAAAGATCAATCTATGGAATTATTTTTTTCGCAAATACTGGGGGTATCCGCAGGCCGGTTTTACTTTTAGTTGAGTTCACACGTCAAATCAATAAGTTAAGAACAGGTGCCAATGTGTCTCTCCCAAATAATATCGCATTACTAAACACCGTTTTTCTTGCTGTTTGTATATATATATACAATCGATATGAAAACAAGAAGAATGTATTATGTTTGTTTTAAAACGAATACATATTCTTTAAGATTTGAACAGACAATAAGTGTTTTTAAAGTACCAAAGTTTAATAACAACGATAAAATTTAAAAGGTTCCTTATAAAACCAGTAAACAAAAATTAAAACCAGTCATCGGAACTACAAAGGATAGATTAGTAGCATCTAGTACAAAATGAGTTTAAATCTAACATTATTGCTAGCTTTTTTCTATTAGTATTTTAGGTATTATAAACGGTGTTTAATTAATGGACTTGTTTCCATGTAAGCCTCACATCTGTTCGTATTCCGTTGCGTATTTACATGGCAGAAAATTCACCCTCAATGAAATGACGTCATCACACGAGGACGCCGAACGGCCACTATAAGTGGACCACGGGTATCACGACTGACTTTTTTCGCCCACTACCTTTACAAAGGGACATCGTAATACTAACTAAAATATTGTTTTAGATCGTTGTTTTGCTTTTGCAGTATGGTCCAATGATGAGAAAATTCTTGCTTATGTTGTGTATACGGGTATTACGGGTCCTTATATCATTTGTTACTTTATAAATACTGACAGTTATGCAATATTTAATTAATAAATCACTAAAGGGAAGCTACAAAGCAGTATGGGCTCATTATGCGCGTTAACTATGCCAAACATTTTGGTCCCTCATCACTTAAGAAAAATATCGATGAAAATTATATAGGTACCTATGTTTATTGTACCGACAATGTATAGAATAATTAATCTAACAGTAGTGAAGTTAGATAGATGAATGAATTTATTTTTGTGAGCAGTAGTGGAGTGATACGTGTCAAGCCTAAACCGCACCAAATGAGTCCCTAAGGTATCAGAACGACCACAAAGACGTTACAACCTCCTTATTAGTAGTAACCGGAGTGCTCACAAACATTTTTGCGAAAGATCTGACTTGCTACACTAAACACACCAAGTACATTAAGTATCTTGTGTTTCAGCTTAGTTATATTTAAATAAATAAAAAGTTTCAAAATAAATAAAAAGTTATCGGGCACATCGGCGCTGCTCGTAAAGAGTCATAACGAGCGGCCGCAATAAACAGCGTAGGTACGGGCGTGCGTTCCGAAAGGCAAATCTGTAAATTCAATTAAGGTTCGAGCATTTTTCGGACACAGGCGTCCGGAGCGAGCCACGCAGCCCTTCCGCCGCAGGCTCTCGCCCCCGCATTGGAAAATTTTCTCTCGAAAATTGAAGATATTTCGTGCCTTCTCCCTGGGGGCGACTCGTTCCTCGACACTTATGGTCGGCGTCCTCCGGGTGTGCAGGAGGCTTTTTACATAAAGTCCACACGTATAGGTATCGATCGTGGGCGGCCGGACAGGGTGTACGCAGATGACGGCCCCCAGCGGCTCCCTCTAACCCCTCGCTTCCCCCTTTCATTATGTAAGTGCGTACCTAACGCGTGCTCGCGCGGACCTGATTAGGGGGCCTCTTTTTTAACTGACCCCCTCACTTGGTGCGATTAAACTTAATTTGAGAGTGTCCTGCGAGAGGCGATTAAGTTTCACTAACAACTAAGCCTTGAAATATTGTTCTCAATTTGTGACGCTACGACAAATGCGACATTGGACCGTACGCCCATTCATATTAGTCTCTTATCATCCGGTACTTAGCTAATATTAGGAAGACTTTAGTTCCTACACCGTATATAACATTAAACTGTAATTTGTTGCGATTGATGATCGATTCTAAATTCTTTGTGAAATAAAATGAGAACAAATTACAGATCCGATATATATTTTTTATTTCGTATCCAATTTAAAATTTGAACCTCCTATTACAGATATTTTATCTTACCTATTACTTGCACGGCTGATTATTTCCATATCAACTGTACTCCCAACAGAGCGTAATGGCCGAATCTTAAAAGAGCCCAAAACTTCTCGGAAAAGATGAAAAGGGGTAGGTATGTCTATATTAAGTATTCGAAAAGTGGAATTGTACAAGAAAAGCAAAGTCTTGTTTTAAACGAGGACGGGGTCTTATATCGAACTTTCCCAATGATCGGACAACGAAGAATTTTTCAATATAGATGTTTGGCGCATCTTCTATCATTTATATTTTAGTATTCAGCGAGCGACATGCGTGGAGTAGCCTTTGTGGATATTTTTTTTATATTATGACGGGGTGTAAATAAATGCTATTAACGCTCGTGGCAAAAACTATTTGTATCTAAGTACGAAAAGTTTGTTTAGTTCTATTTTTATAATGGTACACTGTAGTGCCCCCTTATTATGAACTCTTAAAGCAGGACAGTTTACGTTGTGGAAGCGACACACCGCTACGTGCAGTGTAATGCGGCGTCTCGCTTCCACAACGTCAACTGTCCTGCTTTAAGAGGTAATGGTAAGGGGGCAGTACCTATCATTACATAAGTGTGTGAAAACTAGAAACAAAGTCAAAGTCAAAGTATTTATTAGTGTGCTTTTTGGTGATACAATAGGTCTTAAAGCTAATTTATGGAACTCAAAAAGCTGTCCATGGCATACACTATTTATCATAAAGAAATTAGAATTAATTTTACATACAAAAACAAAAATGTCAATCAAAATGTGGCCGTATAGTGTAAATTTAACCTGTATTGATAAGGACACAAACACATTTGTCTAAATTTCAGCCCCTTAACCTTTGCAGGGCAGTTTACGTCGTGGAAGCGAGACGCCGCAATACACTGCACATAGCGGCGTCTCGATTTCACATAGTAAACTGTCCTGTGTTAAGAGTTCCTGGTAAGGGGGCAGGACTTACAGCCGTGATGGGAGGAATGTATTACTTAATAGTTAGTTTCAATCCTAGATACATTTGGAAAAGCTTTATACTTTGATTTTATGTTATTTTTCTACTAATTTATTTTTATCATACTTACAACCCATACGAGTATGTGAAAAGTGAAAACTATAATTATGATTGCTATGTTAAAATAACCTCAAAAAGCTATATCTTTCTTTATGGATTCATTAAAATTTTGTAAGAGTTCAAATCAATGATTAATTTTGCATTTACCATCGCCTACTCTAGTCATTTCTCTGTTCAAGCCATCGCCCAAAATCCCAGCCGGTGTACTATAAATAGTATAGTTGTTGGTTGTAGATTTGGACAAATTAAACATCTTCCTCTTTGTATTACAATTTCGACCCTTCGATTAGCCTTCAGGCACGAAAATCTTGACAACCCCCAGGAAGAAGTTTCTATAATATGTACTTACTTCATAATAAATAAATAATTTAATATTAAGTTGGTAAGGTGTTAACAATCTACCACTATTAATTAAAATAGGTACTAAAATTATTAATAATCATATTGTTACTTCAGAATGTCGTGAAATTTCTAAACTTAAAAATACATTAATTATTAGTAATAATTAATGTATTTTTAAGTTTAGAAATTTCAGTAATTTTAAGTTCAGTAAACTAGTAGGTAATAATTTATTATCTACTAGTTTACTGAAGAGTTGAAGACCATTATTATGAGAATATGTTATCAAACGAAACTAATAAAATGGAAGCTAGATCATTGTACAGGTATTTGGGCTTCAAGTTCGTAACTTTATTGAACTGGGGCAAAGTTCAGAAATAAAATAACTCGCCGGAATAAGTAACGCCACCTATCGACAGAAGATGGAAACTAGATCTTAGTTAGTGTATCTTTTGGTTTAATTTAGATTCCATTACAAAAAAAGTTTTATATAGGTACCCACCGGCTACTAAGGTAATTATATTATTTTGTAAGTAATTGTATGTACCTATTATGTAATTATCTTTATTTAGTTACATTAGATGTGGAAAACAGAAGCGTTAATTGAACGGCATGTAAGATAGATAGAAACAAAATGTGGGAGTGTAGTATTGATAAAGGTACAAACACATCTGTCTACCCTTTAGGACTTTCAGAACAGAATACATCACAGAGTTTGTGTTATTAAGAAAGATTTTTTTCCAAAATAGTAAATGTTTTAATTATTCTGGACATCAAAAAAATCAAAAGTTTTTTATGCATGTTTAGGAATGGAAATCGTATAAACACCTGCGTATAATGAGTAATAATAAATTATTTTATTTTATTTACAAATATTTACGAGTGCGACTTACCTCATTTTTAACCGTAATTTGAAATTCGGCTGTGATGATAAAATCATACTCATGGCTCACATGGCTGTTCTAAAGTCATGTCATGACATGAACAAACCTTTACTAACTTTTCGAAATACGGAATAGGTACATATTAATAATAAAAAAAAATTACATTAAGAGGGTAGGTTCCATACAAGTAAAGGGGAAGGTAGGAGTAGAGACGTAGGTAACAAGCGGTCGAATAGAATGCTGAAAAAAGAGAACAGTGGCGTTTGCTCCACCGACATGAGCAAAGCTCTTAAAATTAACAAGAGAGGGTAGGTATTTACCTAATTCTAACACTATTAAACCCACTCAGCCACGTGGTTCCAACCGCATTAAATTTAAATTTCGAAGGACACGTAGTGGATTTGATTAATCAAAAGCAATTGTTACCATCGAATGTTATCGTTCTTTCCCTCGGGAACAGTACTTTACTCCTGAATGAAAGGTACTCTAAGTCCTATTCCGTGTTTCTGACAACGTATATGCAAAATTTCATGATGATCGGTTCAGTGGTTGAGGCTTGAAAAGGTAACAAACAAACTTACTTACGCATTTTAATAATATTAGTTAGGAAGTAATTCTAAGCAACCGTCATTGGTATTTTTGCCTGCTATACAACAATACCATCATCCATTATAATATTATAATAGAAAAAAAATATTATAGACATTAATTATAAATAATCTAGATTCTTAAATATTTTAAGTGTGACTCTTAAACAGTGACATCTATGAATATATTACAACAGCTACACGCACTCAGGGAGGATGGGACACCACTCTACAGCTTCATATTTGATTGACTCATAGAGGGCGCTACTATAGATATTTATTACAAGGACAGTAACGCATAATATTGTAAAATACATATTATATTGAGATGAATGTAGGTGTAATGTTGATTATTAACGAATTATTTATATCTTTAGTTTAACCGGTATAACACTACTTCTTCCATACAGCGACATCTACGATACACTAAGGAATTATTAAGAGTTTGTGAATTGAGGCCGATACGAGACGAAATGTTGTAAATTATATTCTTGCTTGCATAGAAATCGTTTTGTGGATAGATGGCACTAAGATTGCGTTAGATACTGTATTTTTCCTTCTGTTTATTTGATACAACTTGAATTAAAATAATAGCCTTCGAAGATAATTTATCATGATTTCTTATTGACAAATACTTTGATACAAATTGTCACACATGTTTTATAAATCAGCGGTAATTTTGTCTATAATTGTTACTTAGGTATATTTTAGGTACAAAATGTTCTTATGTAATATCTAATATTTATGTTAGTGGCTGGGTCTAACTATCCATCAGATTTATGAAATTCTTTCACCAATATTTAGAACGTAGACTTTCAGGGTGGACCATATGGACATAAGCTCTTCGAAGCTCGGAAACACTTAAAGATGTTTAAAGTAGGTAATGTATTAAAACATACACTTACCTAACTATTACAATAACAGAGTACTTTCTTGAATTTTAAAGATAATATAAATATTAAGTGCTCTTTATATTAGTCGGGCAGGTAACTGTTGATACAACGAACAATAAATTAAACGCAAACAGAGCGAAGTAGGTGAGTTTACCCACACAAATGTCAATAAGATTATAGAATATTTATTGTAATAGCTACAATATAATACCAACCATCACGCTTGTAACTCCTGAGGAAGTAGACTGAGTTATTCTGCGTTATTAATATACTACCAATCTCAGCTGATCATAGCCGAGTGGTATAATCATTGGACTGCCAAGTCAAAGGTAGCAAGATCGCACCCCGGCACGCATCAATGACTTTTCGAAGTCATGTGCGTAGGTAGGTACAAAGTATAAATTAGTTAAAAACAGTGACGGAAAACGGCACATGGTGTAAAGCCATGTCAGAGGCCTACAGGCAGTTTAAACACCAGGTTGTTCATCAACCATACGATAGGAAGTAGATCTAAATTACTTAATTAAAAATAATGTATCATTCCCAGACGCAAGTCTGGCCTTTTTCTTGTAAATTCTAGTCAGGATAACCTGATTACATTGCGATTCATGTAGTATGACTGTAACCTTTTAAGGGATAGGCAGATATTTACAATTAGTTTCTTTCAATGTAGGGATAAAGACGATTATTTTTATTAACATCTTTCTAGTGTCTGCAATCTCTAGTGTGGGGTCACTAGAAATTTCTCCGGTATCGTGGGTGCATTTCACAAACATGAAATACCTATCACATACACAAACTCTGCAGATTTTTGACCCGTGCGGATAGAATCTGTAACCCTAGGAGGAGCATAACAATCGCTTAGCAACTGCGCCAATCGCCCCCCTTACCATGACCTCTTAAAGCGGGATATTTTCCAATGTGGAAGCGAGACGCCGCTACTTGCAGTTTAACGCGGCGTCTCGCTTTCACAACGTAAACTGTCCTGTTTTAACAGTTCATGGTAAAGGGACGGGTCGTCTTTTCTTCTCTTTTAGTTTATCTACATAATTATCGTCAGTTGTGTAACAGTCGTAGAATAGTGCTTCTGAAAAAGATCTTAAAGTAAATCTTCTCCCAAAACTTTATGGTCAGCAATCGTACTGACGAGCTTTCAACCACAGACAGCCAGACAGGGCAGACAGATAATTCTTATTTAATTTAAATATCTTCAACCAGCTATTCATAAGGACTCAAGGAACCCGACAATATTTACTGGAATCTGTCGTGAAGTTTGAACAAAGTTTGTAAACCGTTCTTATTAAGATCGACAGTAAATCGAAGTTATCTTACTCGTATTTCATTTACAGTTCGTAGATTAGATATTGAGGAGTTAGCTGAAGTCTCGCGGGGAATGCCAGACTCAATTGAATTTCAATTAAACTAAACCAAAGTGTGCAGTAGATGTTTACATCTCGAAATTGTAAGGAACAAGCACAACTGTCTGTTGCAAGTTTGTTAACATCACGTATGCTGAGAACAACAACGCAGTACGTATCTTAACTTACCTCCGTTCTAAGTTTAGCTTTGTTATCACTTTGTCATTATTCTACCAACAAGAGTGACGTGCTTAATCAAAACAAGGAAATACCTCACATTCATAAAATACTCGTCCACTGTTTAGAGAAACTCTGGATTGTATCGAAAACAATATCAAAATATTCAATATCAATATTACAGAAGACAATGTAGGAAAAAACATAACATCACGCCTGTACTACTCAAAGGTGCACATACTAATATACGCCCACATTTCGCCAGATAAATGTTATAAGTCCCAATGTAACAGAGGGCGAGCCTATTGCCATCAGCTGGGCACAAATCCAGATCCCGTGCTGCGACTTAGAATTATCTTATGGAAAAACGCAGTAACACTTTGCTAGATCCGGAATTCGAAACCATGACCTCTTGCTCAGTAGTCGTGCTTTGTGACCACTAGACTAACGAGGCAGTCAATTTAGATTTTAATATATGCACAGATTGTATCCACCTCCAGCACATGTATAAAGAAACATCTTTACTCTTAGTTGACTAGTTTACTTTACTCTTACTTTAGCTTATATTCTAAAATAATATAATAAACTGCTTTGCAGATCACTTTCTATAACCACCAATGCAGGAAAAGGCTCGATAGAAGTCTGACTTTAATTGATAAGTTATGCCTATAATATGTAGAGCTATGTCGGCATTTTTAATTACTACGATAGTATACCACTATCGCCTCATTCGCTTCAATGTCATTCTTCAAATATCGGTTAAAACAGTTATTAACCTTTTCAAGACATTTTTCTTCTCTTCTTATCGTATGGTTGATGAACAACCTGGTGCCAGAGTTTAAACCGCCTGTAGGCCTCTGTTATGGCTCTACATATCGTTGATAAATCTTTCAGGTGTGCCGGTTTCTTCACGATGTTTTTCTTCATCGTTTTTAGCAGCTGGTAACTAATTTATAATACGCACATGAATTCGAAAAGACATTGTTGCGTGCTGGAGTTTGAACTTGCGACCTTTGACTTAGCAGGCCAAGGATCATACTACTCGGCTATCAGCGTCACATATTAAGGGGGCAGATTTGGTAACTTTATGTGGCATCAGCGCTGCAGTAAGTTTTACATTCAAAAGTTATATTAGCTAACCGGTTTACAAGTATTCACAGTTATATGTTTTGTAATAATAACATTAGAACCAAAATACTCAGTTTAGTGAAATGCGATCAATGTTTTCTGGTTACGTAAGCCTTCATTACTGTTTAATTGTGCAGGATATTTGAATGTAGCATAATGAATATGTAAACTATGTGCTGAACACCCGGCTGTATTCTATCTAAAAATTAACCGACTAAAAACCTAAAAACTAAACTGACGTTCACTTGCAGACTGAAGATAAACGCTTTATGAAACACTATGTAATATTATAATTAAACTAAGGGTGCGTAGGTTGCAAAATAAAAACTAACGATAAATACTCAAAAGAGCTAAGTTAGCAAAAGAGCTCAAAGAGCCGTATCGTATCGTATAGATCGTAAAAAAGTACCTGCTTTTACGTCTTCATAGACACTTCTTTGTATCTCTGTCGACTAGCTCCCTTGTAGCCTCTCTCACGTACTCTACGTATAAAAAAATTAGAAAAGAGTACAAACATACTGTTTCAACCATACCCACTAAAAAGTTTCATCGTAGGAGTAATAATATTGTTACATAAAAACTCATTGCACTGCCATAATCTACAAACTTAAATTCTAACAAAAACAGAACACTCGATATTTTAACTTTAACGCGAATCAAAGGAATTGAAAAAGTATTTGAACAAAAATACTTATTTTGTCCGAACAAAACACAACAGAGCCTCCTAAATACATTTAGAGCGCCCGGTATGCGACGTAACACTAATAGTCGTGTTTCGACTTGTCGTCCGCATCATCCACCACCTGTACCCTAACGTTTCCACGCCTGGTTCACAAGATATGAGGTCTTGTTTCAACAGTACCCAATCTACCCTAAGTAGGTATTAAACATAACTAATTCTTTATCAATTAATTAATACAACGCATTATATTTATATACTTAAATGTAGTTTTTT
Organism: Abrostola tripartita; assembly: GCA_905340225.1. NCBI lineage: Eukaryota > Metazoa > Arthropoda > Insecta > Lepidoptera > Noctuidae > Abrostola > Abrostola tripartita. The sequence goes on from HG996486.1 coordinate 5,452,633, forward strand.
CAAAGAACGTGGTTAGATATATCTTTAGATATACCTATTTTACAAAGCCTTATAGGTAATCATGATGATCAGATGATAACGAAAGGTAATTAGGTATTATAATAAGCCTCCCAATAAGAAATTTCATACCAGTAGGTACGATAATAATGGATTTCCAAACAAGAGTTTTCAAACAGGTCCGAATTTTGTTTATGAAACCTTTGAAAATATTATTTATTTATTTCTAAAAACTTAAACACGAAAGTTTTTACAGTTCTTTTCACAACCTTTACTTTAAAGTTGAAACGTTAAGAAAAATTTATACGTCTTCCTTCGCCTTCCTTAAGATATTACAAATCAATTGCTACCTTGATGATATTTTGTAACTTTGGTGACCTGTTTTCATTTCGCCATAAAAAGTTTCTTAGCATTATGATCGCAGAAACTTTGAATGTTTCTCGTATACATTTTATTGGGGGGTCTTGTTTGAAGGGTTGCACTTTCCCCCCACGTTGGGTGGGGTCATTAGGTTAGCCTACATCACGTTGCCGTTAGATCGCGGGCCTGCCTCGCAGTCATTGTTTTAAACGGATTTATTCAGTTAAGCTATGAGTGGCATATTACCGTCACTCGACGAATAAAATTTCCCGCTCTGGGGCCGTTTTGACGCGATAATTTACCATTATGTTAAAGATTACAGCAACTCTATTAAAGCTTCTTGTTGGTCTTGTATCTCACGTTTTATGAAGATATCTTTATTGAGGAGAATGATTTTGATCTAACAATGGTCTTTGGTGAGAATTTAAATATGATAGAGGTAAATAACGGCAATAGCTGATAGCACAGAAATTGTACTATAAGTGTGCATTTACAACTGTTATGAATCTGTTTAACAAAACTGGAACCATTTATACATCATATCCACAAGTAAATTAGGTCTTATTGCTAAGCCTAAATTGCTTAAAACTAACCCAAGAATTGTAAGGCTCGGGCGAGACTTAAATCAGCTTAACGGTTGCAACGGTTAGGAGGATAAATTTTGTCTCGTCAACGCGTTGGTAGGCCAACTTATCTCCAAACTTGTACAAAAGGAAAATTTAAGGGAAAGTTAAAGTCCCAACCCGAAACGTTTGTTTATTAGAGGGCCTATTACAATGCTAGCCAGTCAACCCTGTGCCTGGCACTTGATATACTGGAGCCATCTCAAATTCAGTACGCCGTAAAACACGAGCGAGCCCGAGAGAGGCCAAACAAGAAGTATTTATACTGTTGTCATACTCGGATGGGTCGTACAAACATGTTACCATATAAAGTAGTACTAAGCTAGTTTTGGATGGTTTCTAACAGGTACACTATACTTATTATACCTATTTATATAAGCACTGATAGCGGAGTGGTATGACCATTGGACTGTCAAGTCAAAGGTCGCAAGTCCAAATCCCGGCACGTACCAATGTCTTTTCAAATTCATGTGCATATTATAAATTAATTATTCTTCTTCTTCTCAGTCGTACACTCCTAGCGGTGCGCTCGTGGTCATGGATCGTGTGATATATTGGTTGCGGCTCTTGCGATACTTTTCCATCTCTATAAAAATACATTTTTTATCAGTTGCTAAAATCGGTGAACGAAAACATCGTTAGGAAACCAGCACACATGAGAAATGTTTCAACGGTTTTTATAAAGCCATGTGAGCCATGTTAAACTCTGACACCAGGTTGTTCATCAACCATACGATAAGAAGAAGAAGAATAGTCATAGATTCGTGTTATACCGGACTCTGCTATTAAAAGCCTTGCTTAACAGAAAAATACTCAGGTCATAATATGCTATAACTACCTTAATTATAATGCAGTATTAATGCTTTAGGTATAAAACTTGAATAATCAAAGGTAAATCGGTAATATATTTATATAGTCATGTGGTAGCACGGTCGAAATGAATTAAGGCAATGAGCTGCACCTATAGGCACCTCATTGCCTTAATTCATTTCGACCGTTACAAAATCTTGAATGTTAGGTATACCTAACATTCAAGATTTTGTAGACATAGAATATCTGTCATCATCATCAACCGGAAGAAGTCCAATGCTGAACAATGGCCTCCCCCTTTTAAGGGGGGGGGGTGCCATAATCCCCACGCTTGGCAAACGGCTTAAGGATTGCAGTATTGGTGGTCAAGTTGCAGAAGACGCTGCTGCCCACCTTGTGGATATTCCCTTAGTCGCCTCTTACGACACCCGCGGGAGGAGAGGGGGTCAATTCTAGGCCGGATACCGCACGGCACTCTGTCTTATGTATTAACATAAGTCTAATATTTTTCTGTACTTAATAATTATAAATAAATAAATAATAAAATAATATATATTCTTCTGGTAGACGCTACACTCATTTATTAGTGGTGTATATTACAAAAGCTTTATTGAAAATTCATACTTGCATATTAAATATGAGGCAGGACAGGTTTCAAAGCGACGCGGACGAGTCAGATATGTGTGTGACGTTAGATTAAAAAGCGTTTTAGATTTAAAACTGCAGTGGATTTACAAACGTAGAGAAATCCCCGCTGCACGCTTCTGAGCACAACTTTAAACAAAGCTTTATTAGTATCTTTGAACCAACGACTAAAAGGAATGTTTCAACATTTAAAAGCGCTTTGTAGTTTAAATATTGCCTCGCTCAAAGGAGTTTAATATAACAGAGTTTGACAAAGGTGTTTCGTATCAGTAAAATTTTAATTGAAAGGTTATTTAAAAAGGTACCTATTGTTATTTTTTAGTTTCCTGAAGATTACACTGATATTTTTAAGGCACAAATTTACACACAACCGTATTTAGAGACATGAATATATGATTAAGGGTCTCTTAATACGGTTGTAAAAGGTTAAAATAAAAGTTATTGCATCCTACGCACAGTTATTAACAATTACCGGTTACCTCGTGAATGTTGGGTGACATGACTCCGAAACCATGTCCCCTAGTGAAAACGCGGCATCAAAGTGCAACCTAGAATGATAATATTATTTGATTTTCTAACATAACTTAAAATGCAGCTAGTTAACTGACTTCTGCAAATATACTTTGCTTTTCTGCGTCGTCCTGAGATCTAGCCTTATCCCAACTCGTGATCATAATTTATTAGCACATAGTGTAGTCTTGAGTTTGATTCCTAGGTGGGGTAAAATGTTATTGGGTTTTCCATTAGTTAATTTTCAGACGCAGCACGAAGTCTGGATCAGTGCCGGCCAGCGTATTATATTGGGACCAATTGATCTTACTCCCAATGTAAAAGGGAATTCTAATGGTACACCCACATTTCGAAATGTGGTTGACATTCACATCTGCCTCCCCCTTCGATGAATACAGGTGTGATGTTTGTTAAATGTTTTAAATATCGTGGTTGAGGAGGGCAGTGATGATGATTTAGTTTTTAACGAAGAAATATATTTAATTGAATAGGGAATGCTCTTAAGGCTCAGGCGTCTGCGGCCTGCGGTGGCGGCCAGTTGTATTAGTACATTTACATCAGCTATCTGCCAGTAAAGTCCCGTCTAAAGCAAGCCGTCGCGAAGTTACTGTAACCCGCGAATTTCCCGCGGGACAGGGAAACATTTTGATTTTTAAAGAAGCCTATATAAGACCCCGAACCACAAGCCATCTGCCAGTGAAAGTCCCGTCAAAATCAATCTTTCTTTTTCGGAGAATAGCCGGAACAAACAGGCAGACAAAAAAAAATTAATCTCATTTTCGTTATATGTAAATAATAATGTCCTCCTGACCGAATTCCGGTCACGGCGGCCTGTCTCAGCTGAGACTAGCCAACTGCGCAGGAGATATTATAGTGCCCGAGTGTGCGCGCAGACATAGGTGCACTCCCTATTCCCTTACTCTCATAATCCGATGGGACGGTAGACCGACACGACCGGAGAGAGATCAGGCGCAGGACCAACGGCTTAACGTGCCTTCCGAAGCACGGAGGGGTCTCGACATGTGAAAACGGTCACCCATCACAAGACTGACCGCGGCGAACACGGCTTAACCTCGCAGATCGACTGATCTGCCGGGTAGCCGCATAGCTACGAGCCCCACAAATCGTCGTTATATGTATTGTGTATACTATCATATGCATTGAGTAAAAAGTCCGCTATTTCATGATTTCATCTATAAAATTATAACGGTTTCTTAATATACATTTTTCCTTTGGAAACGGTCTAAATCTTTTTGAAGCAAGCGAGCGTCAACAGATGTAACTTTTTCAAAATCTTCATTTGATTTTATCTTCATTTCATTTTTTGATTGCAGTCCACTGCTAGATGTAAGGCTTCCCCAGGGTACAATACAAGACCCGCTTTAGGTATCATCGAATCGAATCAATTAAGCCCAAACTTGCTTTATGCCTAGGTAAAAACAAATTGAAACTCATGAAATTCGAAATCCACGTGGACAAAGTCGCAAGTGAATGCTAGTATCCAATTGACAGGCCGCCACCGCTACCGCACATGTGTGTGGTACACAATCTGCGGCCTGGGCCGCGGCCGCCACCGCAGGGTCCCGCTATGTGTGTGACCCTTAAGGCTTTAATCTAATTGCGTTCGGGGCGCGAACCGGGGCAGGTAACCTGGATTAAATACGATTTCTTGATTGAACCAGACTTAGCTGCAACGGGATGTTTATTCGCAAAGTATTTGTTTATTGAGTTTACCTTCTTGCTAAGGAAAATAATATAGACCATTTGATTGAAATATGAACCAAATTACAAAGGGAATTACAAAGTAGTTATAACGTAACGCTAACTGTCAGTTGAAATGTGACGTCAAAGTGTAAGTTGACGAAAGTAGGTCTATGGTATTATTCGTGTTATAATAGTTGTAAAATACAAAACATTGATAAATCACAGAGCATAATAATTTTACAGCCATTTAATACTTACAATTTTACGTCACGCCAAGCGCGCTGAAATGACGGGCGATTAAAGTGCCATAGTGTGTGTGTTAGGATGATAGTTATGACAATTTTTTTCTCCCTACATTTTTGTTATTTAGCGCTGAATTTTTACATTTATATTACGATTTAAGGTATCGTAAGAAAAATAAAAAAAAATAGATGCATATTCCCTATTGCTCAGTGGAGCGTTCATGCTTATTAGTTAGCATTTGCTGAAAGAATATTCTTATTTTTTTAATTAACTTCATTCGTTTGTTGACAATGACATGTGGTGCACAGCGCCAATATATTTTAATTACAAATTTCACTCTGCAAACGATAGAACAGAAGGAAACTTTCTGCTTGTGCCTAAATTGTGTTGTGTTAAACTTTATGCGAGTGATTATCTGTGCCTTTCTTCTTCTGTGATACACTTGTTGTGTTGGATGAATAACTGTGAGTACTAAAATGCTAAGTTAATTATTTATCTCTGACACAAAAATTTTAAGTAGTGGTGACAACTAGGTACTTGGAACACAAAATTTGGGTATCGTTGTCCAGATAACGTTATTTAGTACCTAGAACGTTACTAAATAACGGCATACTATAATAACAAAAATTTCGAAATTTTGATTAGCATGTCAAGTCCCTTGTGACAACTACTCCCACTATAGGCATGACTGTACAAGTGTCCATACAACCGATACAAGTACCTGCAGGTTGGTGTAATAGTTCTTGTTGAAACAGATATGTTTTTATTTTTAAATTGAACAAAAGTAATATTCCAATCCATATTCCAAATTACCCGAACCACGCAATTCGGTACAAGTACTTACTTGTAAGCTCGGATGAAGTTATATTTAGCAACGCGATAAATAATCCCAAATCATTGGGTTGCGGTACGTCAATGTCAATGCAAGTATACTTATAAAAAATATAATTAAAAATTAAAAAAACACGACGGCCATGATAAACCACGAACTAAAAAGTGAAAAACAAGTTCCATCGCAGGCTAGGCACCTCTTAGATAAGACAGTGTTCCACAGAACGGTCGTCCGACTGCGATGGAACTTGTTTTTCAATTTTTAGTTCGTTTTTTATCATGTTGTTTTTTTTGGGCAGTCGTGTTATAATATAACTAGTAAACAACTTGTTGTATGAGTTCAGCTATGTCCCTTTTATTACGTATCTACTTTTTGGCCACATAAACAAGTGTCCTTTAGAACTTGACTTGACTGAGGAGAGAAAACTCGACGGGTGATCGGTTGTTAATCTCAATCAATCAATCAATTCAGACTGTCTCATTTTTCGTCTTGACCTCTTATCTTACAGTTCTATAGCGAAATACCCACATTTAACCATTTAATACACTATTATCTATACCACTTAGATGGAAGTGGGTAAATATAGTGTGTTGAAAATCTTTAAATTCAACGAATAAATAAAGCATAATTCAAGTCATTTATGTTATACCTACTTATTAAACTGTATCGATATTATTATTATCACTCTAGTCGATACCGATCACCGACCGTGGTAAGTTTTTCCTTTAATTTAGTTCCTGTTTAATTTCTGAAATTCGGAGCTACTATAATCATAATGCCCTATTAACGTAAGTACATTTAAACTAATTAGCAGCCAGTTCCTTCTCTTAACAATTTTATGAACAAGTTGTATGGTTTCTTCCTTAAACTTTTTTGAACTGTGTATAATTATAGTTAAACAATCGCAAAGTTTCACAACTCATAAACTGGAACAGGGAAAAAAAGAATTATGTGACACGAGTAAAATTAGCGCAGACGTCATAGGGGGTTTTAATAGTCTGATAAATATATTCCCCTAACAACCTCTGCCCTAATTCCAAATATTGCATTTTAGTAGGTAAGCCGAAAGCTAAAAATAAATACAACTTTTCTCATGCGATATTTTGTGTCAGAAATTTGCTGTTTTAGGTAATTTGTACATCGTTTTATGTAGGTACTCTGTTGATTAGTCGGTTGATTACTTTTTTTAATAAATTTATAACATTCTGCTTATCAATTAACTGCCTCGTTTGTCTGGTGGTGGCTAATCGCTACTGCTGAGCATGAGGAACTGGATTCGAATCCCGGGTCGGGCAAAGTGTTATTGGTTTTTTTTGTAACTAGATGGCGTTGGCGTCGAATCAGATGGCGGTATGGTTTCGTTACCGGCGTTTAGTTAGCACCGCCAGCAAACATAATTTAAAGTGAAGTGAATATGGGAAAAAAAACTATTTTTGAAAGATCGACGCATGCTAGTGCTGTATAACATTATATGGAATTATTGTAAATATTAGTGGTCCAAAGGACATAAACTCGATATGAACCTGCAATGATTCGGCGCTTCCCTCGGATTATATTAATACCGGAAATCTATAGCTCCGGAAAGCACAAAGATTTAGGCTGCAACTTATTTTGTTTTACAAGTTTTCCTTAAATGTTTAGTTTAAGAAGCCGTGCAGCACCGTACTTAAATTCGAAAAAAAATTATATACAAGGATTTCTTTGTGAATTCACACAGTGCCGTGTGGTATCCGGCCTAGAATTGACCACCCCCTTTCCTCCCGTGGGTGTCGTAAGAGGCGACTAAGGGAAAATCCAGAAGATGGGCAGCAGCGTCTTCTATAACTTGACCACCAACACTGCGATCCCCAAGCCGCTTGCCAAGCGTGGGGATTATGGCAACCCTTCCTCCCCTGCTTAAACGGGGAGGCCTTCCTAGGCTATAAGATTGAGAGTTCTAAGCGTGCGGTAGCGCTGCCTGACCTAATAAGTTGCTGGCTGCGCGGCAACGCCAGCAGGGTCGGGCGACGTCGTCATTGTACTGGCCCCGGCTTCGTGGATCGACCGCATGGTTCGAGCAATCGGACTACATGAACTTCTTTTGATTTTAAAATCGCACCAGTTGAATTACTATACCTTAGGACCGCGTAGTTCGTTTCCATAGTCGAAACACGATGATCAGTTCACCTGGATCTATTACCAATTTAAGTCAGCCAGTATTTTCGATATACAATATAGGAATAGCGTGAGAATTCAGTAGGAATTGCAAAACAACGATTCTTTCTTGGAGCTGTGTCATCACGAAATGTAGTGAATATATTGAAATACTGCAGCATTGTAGATGCACATTGACGCAACGAAAACTTGCAAAGTACTTTCCACAGTTAATATTGCCATTCTGCTGTCTTCTTTTCTTCTTGTACCTACCGTTGAAGAAAGGAGAAACCGTAAAAATATTCTTTTTTATTATTTGCATAGCTTACAACGTACCCTCTTAGTCAACTGCTGAGCAGGATGTCCTGGGTTCGAAATCCATTCCATAACATAATTGGCGAAATGTGGATTATTATACAACTCTTCCTTTCAGGAAATTCAGACGTGCGTAACCGTCTTAGCGGTTGCTACTGTCTGTGTACCCAGATGAAATATCTTAGTGAAGTCTAAAGAGACCAGCTGAATATGACAGGACGGCAATTTGTGAGGCCGCACGGTCCCAGGTCAGATTACATTAAAAACAAATGAAGAAAAAGTTTAAAAACTAGGTCAAGATAGAAGTCCGCTGTTAATAAAAATGATCTACATTATATTAATACGGGAAGCGAATACCTTGGGTACTTTTTTACAAGAATTACGCGGAGGGAGGAGTAGGAAATTTGGCACAGTTAACATTTTATATGGAGTAAGACTGCAGAAAGCTAATTCTTTTGTATATTCATTAGAAATAGAAATAAATAAAAAAGACATCACACATATACACATACATATATATTTAACTGATAATATCATATCATAGACGTGACCTAACTGTCATTTAATAAGTTTTTATTTGGTTAAACTTAGAAAATAATAATTACATAATTGTCTTTATTCTCTATAATCTTACTAAATGTCAAATACTAAGTATGAGAAGTGTGAGATTATTTAGTAAGAGTTCATAAAATATGGAGAAGCGCAGAAAGATAAATTTTTAATCATAATAACGGTCAAATTTTGGCCGCCACGGGACCTCTAGTAATGTCTTATTACCTTAAAGTGAAAAAATTATTAAGCACATATATTTACAACTGTTGAGCATGAGGTCCTGGATTCGTATTCCAGGTCAGGTAACCTGTTACTAGGTTTTTCCATTAGGAAATTGTCAGTACCAAGACGGAGTTTGGATTTGTGCACGATTGATGGCAATAGGCTCGCCTCCCGTTACAATGGGACCTTTGACATAACTGGCGAAATGAGGGTGTACTAAACACCTCTGCTTAGCCCTTAGGGAATATTATGTTATTAGCTGCGCCCCGCGGTGTTAAGGCTAAGGTTAATCTCTATTCGTTGATACAGATCAACGAATAAAGATTATTCTAAGCCTTTTCGGGCGGTTTCACAAACGTGTATTTAACAGATCTCTTTGTTCCGCTATGTAGTGTAGAAGTTAATATAGATATAACATGTACTAGATATCCTAGTTATATAAATCATGTCTTCTTTAATTATACTCAGTTTATATCCAGCATTGAGTCGTTTCATTTGTCTCTCGAGTTGCCCCCTTACATGGCGACCCTGCCTTCGGGCATTGATACTCGCGCGTGTTGTTACATTCCATACGCTAAATAAGGAAGTGCAGTCACAATGATGCATGAACGAAAGTCATATCGCATTTATTCCTCGTCGCAAGAAAATGGGTTCCTATTCTACCAAGGAGGAAACAATTGTGGCGCAAAATGCTGCTGGGGGTTCTAATAGTGCAGAAACCTCGCAATTGGTGTGGCACATGAGTACCACAAATATTATATTACTCTTGATCCTGTTACTAGCCGGACTGGCGTTTCTGTATATGCTGCTAAAGCTTTATAAAAAGTGTCACCGAAGATGGACAATTGATGAAATAAATAGACAGACTTTGAGATCTTCTTTATTTCGCCGTGCTCGCCGAGCTGACGTGGATAAACCAAATGACCTTGAAGGCTGATGTTCCTGTTGTCGTGCTGATGTTCCTGCTGTCGTGTTGTCTTGAGTGGGCTCCAGGCGGTATCAATTGTGGAACGGAATATTGTGAGTGATTGTTATAAATACCTATAATATTGTGTGAATAAGATTCTGGCTACAGTGTATAATGGTAGGTATGTATTAATTAATCATAGTTATAGAATGTATTTGAATGGCTAGTTTTATCAAATGTTTGTATGATGATCTTGTGGATATTAGAAAATACCTTATAAAAATCGGTCCTAAACGCCGACAAGGGAAAATTAGAAATGTAAAATTACAGGAAGCTAAGGAAATTTATACGAATTATAATAAAACATTGAGTGAAATAAGTAATATTTTAGGAGATTTAAAGGAAGAAGAGTGTGAATTATTCGATAAATATTGTATTGACTTTGATAAGTTATATCAGGAGGTATTAGAGTTGTGTAAAACTAGCACCATGGCTAAATTTGATTTAAAAATAGCTTTAAATTTATTACCACTTATGAACGATGAAATTTCAAACACAAAACAGCTTATTGATGGCATAGACTACTATGAGTCATTGCTGGACTCGGATTCCAAGTCTAACTTAATTAATTTCGTATTAAAGAGTAGGTTGTCACAATCAGCCAAACTGAAATTAGCAACGTCATATAATAGCGTTTCAGGGTTGTTAGAGGATATGAAATGTCATTTGTTGCCACAAAAATCAGCTACTTCGTTACAAAAATTGTTATTGAATACTAGGCAAAATGATTCTTCCATTGAAGATTTCGGGAAACAAATATCCGAACTATTTGTTGAGTTAACAATTACACAAGCTGAGGGAAATACAGATAAGTTCAAGATTTTAAAGGAAATTAATGAGAAACAGGCCATAAGGCAATTCGCGGATGGATTGCGTAATCGCAGAATTAGTACAATTGTGTCAGCCCAAAAGATCGGATCGTTAAAGGACGCGATTCAGGTAGCAATAGAAGAAGATATATCATTATCTTCCTCATCGGCTGAAGTTATGGCCATGAGTCGTAATAATAATGATCAGTCAAATTCCAGACAATTCAATTATTATAGGAACCAGAGTGGATATCGAGGCAGGTATGGTAATAGGCGAGGTCGTGGCCGAGGTCGCTGGTTCCAGCAACGTGGAGGAGCGAACCAGCAAAACTATAACCAGAACCCAGCAGCACCAAATGAAGGACGTCGTCAAGGTGAGAATTTTAATACTAAAAATCATAGGGCTGGTAGTTCGCGTCCAACAGAGGTTCAAGTAATAGAGAATGAGGAGGAACCTCAGCCAAGTACGACATCTACTGAATGTGAAAATCAGTTTTTTCGGGAGTAAAGATAGTAATTATATTTTGAGTAGCGATAGTAGTTATATGATCCAGTTATATTTTGATAATATGCACCCATTTAGTTGGTTAGTTGATAGCGGGGCTTCCATATCGGCGATTAAACATAAACATATTTTAGATCATAAGATTCCTATACGTAGCGATATCATAACTATAACAGGTATCGGAGGCAAAGTTCGCGCTATTGGATACGTTTATTTACACTTATCTATACATGGGCAGGGATTTAGTCATAAGTTTTATGTGTTCGATACCCTACCATGTAAGGCTCATGGAATTCTCGGACAAGATTTTTTAAGCAAGCACAACGCAGTTTTAGATTTTAAAAAGAAAACATTAACTTTGGATAGTGATGAGAATAATAGAATGTCGTTGCAATTTATTCCTTATAATAATAACCTTATTAGTGTACCAGCTAGGTCAGAATCGATTCATTACGTTGATACTGAATTATCTGAGGAAAGTGTAGTATGTACCAAAGAAATACACAAGGGTATCTATGTTGCAAGTGCGCTGGTAATGCCGATCAATGGAAAAATACCAATACGAATTTTAAATACAACTGATGATGATTTAACATTTTCTGCGGTAGATCTAACTATTCAAAGTGCTCAACAATATGATATTTGCGTTTTTAATACAAGTGAGCAGAATGCATCCCGAGTGAAACAGTTGTTCTCTAAATTACGGTTGCAACATTTGAATAAGGAAGAGCAAATTAGTATCGAGAGCTTATGTGCTAAATATTCTGATATTTTTTATTTGGAAGGGGATAAGTTGTCAACTACTAATATATATAAACATACTATAAGTTTAAAACCGAATGTACAGCCTGTATATACAAAACCGTATAGATTACCGCATTCACTAAAAAGTGTAGTTCAAACACAAATAGATAACATGTTACATGAGGGCATTATTGAACCATGCCAGAGTGAATGGTCCAGCCCTATTTTATTAGTGCCAAAGAAATCTGATACGACTGGCGCGGAACAGAAAAAATGGCGTTTGGTAATTGATTATAGGAAATTAAACACATGTATACATAATGACACATTTCCCCTCCCAAATATAACAGAAATATTAGACTCGTTGTCCGGTTGCATGTATTTTTCTCACTTAGATCTTCACCAAGGTTACTATAATGTGAATTTGAGCCCAGACAGTCGTAAGTACACCGCGTTTTGCTCCGGCCAGTTTCAAATGACAAGGATGCCAATGGGGTTAAAAACTAGCCCAAGTTCCTTTTCAAGGATGATGACGATGGCAATGACTGGCTTAACCTATGAAAAATGTCTAATATATCAAGACGATTTAGTATGTTTCAGTAAAAATTTAAATTCACACATTAAGAACCTTCAGGATATATTTGAAAGATTAAGGGAAGTCAATCTTAAATTGAACCCTTCAAAATGTAATTTTTTGCGAAAAGAGTTATTGTATTTAGGACACGTTGTGTCTTCGGCTGGTGTTATACCGGATCCAGGTAAAATTGATGTTGTAAAAAAATATCCAATTCCTACAAAAGTAGATGAAGTCAAACGATTTGTAGCCTTTGTAAACTATTACAGGAAGTTTATTCCGAATTTTGCCCAGAAAGCTTACCCTCTAAATAACCTATGTAAAAAAAAAATTACATTTGTCTGGGATGAAAATTGTCAAAAATCATTCGAATTATTAAAACAAAGTGTTATTTCCCATCCCGTGTTACAGTACCCTGATTTTTCCGAAAGTAATCAATTTTTGTTGCAAACTGATGCTTCTGGTTACGCTATTGGCGCTGTTTTATGTAATGGTGATGGTAGACCCGTAGCCTACGCCAGTCGAAGTCTCAACAAGGCAGAAAAAAGATATCCTACAATTGAAAAAGAGTTACTTGCGATTGTCTGGGCGGTAAAACACTTTCGGCCTTATTTGTATGGCCGTAGGTTCAAAATTCAGACTGACCATAAACCGTTGGTATTTTTATTTGGTATGCGGGACCCGTCAAGTCGATTAATGAAATTTAGAATTATTTTAGAGGAATATGATTTTATAGTTGAATATGTTAAGGGGTCAAAGAATGGGGCAGCGGACGCGCTTTCTCGTATATGTATGTCATCATCTGATTTAAAAGACTTAAATCAATGTTTAATTAACGTTATGACACGGGGACAAAGGAAAAAATTAGCTCAGGAATCTAATAATTGTAGGCATGATGATGATGATGATCTTGGCCAACCTAAAATAGTGGAAATATGTGGGAAACCAAAAATATGTACTGAGTTAATATTTATGACTGCTAATGAATTAGAAAAGTTGCGGAAACTTGATGAAATAACGTATGAAGGCCCCTACTTGTGCTATGTGCCATCTAAAAATTCTATACTCATTAAAACAGCATCTCAATCGCAACCGACGCCAGGCGCTTTTGTGAGAGAGCTGAGACATGTGTGTAGGTTATTAAAATTACAAGAAATTTACTTTATACAAACGGCAAATAATAAGGTGTTCGTACATAAATTAACTAACGAAATAAAGAATGTTGAAGATTGGTCCGGCCCACGGTTATGTATTTTAAAAGAGGTCCAAAGGATAAGTAACAAAGATGACCAGCGGGTCATATTAAATGATTTTCACCTTTTGCCCACAAGTGGTCATGCGGGCATAAGACGTATGTTGTGTAACATAAAAAAATATTATTTTTGGCCTGGGCTTGAGAAAGATGTGAAAGAATTTGTACAAAGATGTGACAAGTGTCAAAAACAAAAACATTCTTCACATCATATAAAGGAACCCATGACTATTACAACTACTGCCCACTCAGCGTTCGAGAAAGTATATTTAGATTTGGTAGGGCCGTTAGAAAAAGATTATAATAATAACACGTACATACTCACAATACAATGCGAACTAAGCAAATACGTTGAGGCGTATCCATTAGTATCTAAAAATTCGGTTGAGGTAGCGAAGAGTTTTGTTAATAATTTTATTTTAAGATACGGAATCCCACAAGCCATAGGAACAGACAGGGGAACAGAATTTTTGTCATCAACAATAAACGAGGTATGTAAAATATTAGAAATTAAACAACTTCAATCAACCGCTTACCATCACCAGAGCATCGGGGCCTTGGAGAATTCACACAAGCATTTGGGTAACTACTTACGCATTCAGACAGATAACCATTCGGAGGCCTGGAGTACATGGCTACCGTTCTGGTGTTTCTCATATAATACCTCCGTCCATAGGGAAACGCAATTTACTCCATTCGAATTAGTTTTTGGAAAGAAGTGCAATTTGCCGTCAAATTTATCTAAAAATATTGTTGACCCTCTATACAACTTTGAAAGTTATCCCTTAGAGTTAAAGTATAGAATTCAAATTACACAAAAAGAAGCGCGTGACAACCTGATAGCAAGTAAAGTAAGCAGAAAAATAAAATACGATCGTAATGTGAACCCAATATCATATAAAATTAATGATTTAATTCTTGTAAAAAATGAAGGTGGCAATAAATTTCAAAGCATTTATTCTGGTCCTTATAAGGTTGTCAAAGATGTTTCACCAAATGTAGAAATTATTAAAAATGGGAAAAAGGATTTGGTTCATAAAAATAGAACAAAATTGTATTTTACGCCTACTTGAATAACTTTATCTTATTTGTGTGGCCCAATTGTATTTGTATTACATGCTTATTTTAAATCCATGTTCTAAAATAACCATTTTTAAATTGTGTAACATTTATTTGTAATGACATAATTTGTATGACTGTGTAACCTAATATGTAATTTATATCTAAAAATAAAACCTGTCAATGTATCTACTCTACACTTATTATCGAACGATATTATTATAAGCGTAACATGACTAGAATAAATAAGTATTTTGTAGGCTTGGTTAAAAATAAAATAAATTTATATTATATTTTATTTTTCCCCAGGGAGGGAGATGTAGTGTAGAAGTTAATATAGATATAACATGTACTAGATATCCTAGTTATATAAATCATGTCTTCTTTAATTATACTCAGTTTATATCCAGCATTGAGTCGTTTCATTTGTCTCTCGAGTTGCCCCCTTACAGCTATCACTGCATTGTGCTGGGTTATGTTTTACCCCTTATGTCCTCAAATCTAACATACACATAACTATAGAGTAGGTATATATATGTATATTGGTCAGTCAAAAGTTAGGCACCTACTGATCTATGCTCAGCATTTACTATTTAAGATTTATCGTGACGTAATAAAGAATGCACCCGTGTTTCGTCACACACTTATGCAATATTCTTCTCCAGTGTGGGTGACTCGGTCAGGAGTTAGCTTGACATAATTTTCCGTATACCTAACTTACCTACGCAATCTAACGTTGTAACACACTGTGTTCTTGTGGAAAAAATGTCCGTGCGTGAGGCACTATAAGGTGATTCACACTTGCCCCGCACTACGCTGGGGGTTGGTGGCGACGGAGCCACACACACTGCACGTGAATGCGGTTTCTGTGTGTTGTACTATGCGTGTTTTCAATACAAAAAGTGATACTTACAACAAACATCAGAACACCCACACCCGCGCTACGCTGCGTGATGCGGGGCAGTGTGCCCTCCACTTTAGTGTAAGTCAGTAATATGTTACACACAATGTTTAATTACGGGCCAACGATGCAAATTTATTCTGCCCTCGCCGTCCTCCTATTAATGCATAACCGTAAAAAAGCATTATAACATTCCAGTTACTAAAGGAAGAAAGCTTCGCAGACACAATTTGCATGCATCACGGTTTTGTATTCTATCTTATCAAAGATGAAAGATGCATAAATTCATGTAAATGTAAGTAGGTACCAATATATAATTTATTCATGTCGATGGTTCTTCATTAGAATTGATACAGTACAATGAGCATTTACAGATACGTCATGTCAATGTCATACTATACGCTTTCTAAAAGCGTAGGCGAGAGCAGATACAATATTAGGTACCGACCCACCCTTTCGGCTCTTTCAATAAATTTTCTTTCTCCTTTGAATACTATTTACCTAAAAATATGTTTGATTAGATCCGAATTGGTCCTTTACTTCTAGCTAATCTATGAGATACTTGCTTTGTCACTCGGCCTAAACCAAAAGTGTGCTAATTTTCCTCACTAAATTCTCCTGTATTTCTAAATTGATAAAGGAAATTTGAAAAATGGTGGACACGAGCGGGATTCGAACCCGCGACCTTCGCCGATCCGTGGCGCTGCTCTAACCAACTGAGCCACCGTGTCGCTAAGTGTCAGTTGGTTAGAGCAGCGCCACGGATCGGCGAAGGTCGCGGGTTCGAATCCCGCTCGTGTCCATCATTTTTCAAATTTCCTTTATCAATTTAGATTCAAGCTTAGCATGGGCAACATGCTAAAATGGCACCAAAAGTCATATTCTCCTGTATTTGTTGAGAAAATTCATGAAAATGCAATTAAATAATAAAGTAAAAGTGCTTAATACTATAATATGCTGAGTTCCTAGAGTACCTACTAGGTAATTCTGATCGATAACATGTAAGTAGATTTAAAATAATATAGAGATTGTTTTACTGTATTCCACGAAAGAGAGACGAAGGTTGGTCGTAGGTCTTGATAATAACAAGTTCGAAGTATAAAGTAGATCGCGTGTTAATACGACTCCAAAGTTATACATTTCTAAGGCTTTTACTGGAAAAGCCTAGGGACTGCCGTAAAATATTATTTTAGGCAAATATAATTAGTTAGCTCAAATAACGTTTCACAAGGAATTACGTTAGTTTAGTTCGTGTCTGAAAACTTATTCAAAAAGCCATAAGTATTAACGGTATTTAATGTTACTAGCCCTTCCCTTAAGGTACACGATTTATGAGACGATTTGCGTAATAAATTTTATATTTTATGGGCTTTAAAAGGTTAACAAAACCAACTCAACATTGCCTTTATCTTACAACTAGCTGTGCCCCGCGGTGTTACCTGCTACATTTTCGGGATAAAAAGTAGCCTATGTGTTAAATCAGGGTCTTAGCTACCTCCATACCACCACACCAATTTTAGCAAAATCGGTCCAGCCGTTTGGGCCTGAAGAGGTAACAAACATGCAAACACACTCATAAACTTTCGCCACTATAGTATTAGTGTGATTCGACAGTAACTTAGGTTTGACTACAATAAGTGTAAGATCACACACCATATATTATATAATTATACCTACGTAGATCAAAACAAATACACGGTGACTTTTATCTATTAGATATAACAAGGTCACTAGCACACAGTGCACGTACCAAGGGTAAGTACGTATAAGTCATTCTTGAATTGTTTTACCTCAACTTAGCATAGGTCTTCGCCGCGCGTGGTGGTAATAGGTCGTAACCGCTGCGTAGGCGCGCAAGCGCGATTTGTCACAGCGTAGCACCACACCACTATAGAAACGGTTTTCTTCACTCATGAGGTAGCACTGAATCTGACGTCACCGCGTTTTAAGAACAGCACATCCGCGTCGTAATTTCTTCAATCTTTCTTTCTTTTCAAATCTTTTACTGTATAAGATTATAAATCTCAAAGTTGCAGGTCTTATCGTAAAAACTGATCTCAACGCTAATTTTGCGATGAAACTGAGTGTTACAAAATGACTGCGTAATTCGTAGGTAATTGAATTTTTCGAAGCCTAAAACAAATGTTTTTTGGTATCCAAGAATACTGGGCAATAGTTTAAATATCTGCTATGAAGATGACGTGACTGCAACCTGTTGCAAAATTGCACTAGGCTCTACCGATCTAATACCGCATTGCGAGCAAGTAGCAGATTCTAATTTAGCAATACTGTCGAGCAACAATTAATAGATATCAGATCAATAAAAAAAATTATTTGGATATAAGTATGTTAAAAGGTACCTACTTTGGCTATTACAGTTTGTGTAATACGGTACCCACCTCTGACGCATCGCTACCCAGCATCTATAAATCAGACGTTTGATGCCGACTCCATTAGCATGTTAAGCCAAGGTGCGAACAAAGGTGAAACTAATCATTGTTAGCCCAGACTCAGTATTTATAATTTTTAGGTTGGACAATAAATGTTTTATACATCAAGAAATACTAAAGATTCAGTGTAAGAAATCATTTAAATTTAATTTAAATGTATATTTATTGTATATTACCTAATTAAACAATTACTAGCCTATTTTAGAATTATATATTTACATTTAATTTATAATCCTTTTGTTTTTTTATCAACTTTGCTCTCCCGCTGCTGGGCAAAGGTGTATTTTGTTCACTCTTTCTTTGTCATGTGTGTGTTAGAGTGGACCAGACGTTCTTGTAGGCAAGTAGTTCATCATGCCCCCTTCGTAAATTACAACAATACATTATTTTCTATCAGTTGTTGGTGCAATTTCGATCATTGGTTACAAAGACCTTGTCGGGAGCATAAAGCGATCTGACACGTAACCTGAACGCTTTGCATTGAAAGGAAATGTTCAGTATTCTGAAATGTACCACAGTGCCGCAGAGCGCTTATTCTCAGGACCGGACTTTGCTTGACCTGTCATGTTACTACTTAAATGGCACATCACACGTAGCCACGCCGATAGTAACATGTATGTTTAACATTGAAGGACGACTGGACGACGCGTGTATTACAATAATACATGAATAGTAATCCATGTTCTGAAATACCATGTATTATTAGGTAGGTTATCTACTAACTAAACTGGACGGTGACTGTTTCACGGACACCGTAGTCCCAACAAGATATGGTCTACAACGTAATTATCGAACAATTTTGTGGTGCTCCTATAACTGGACACGCACCATGGACTACGTGATTTTAACATGACTTGTCGTGTACTGCATGACGAAGTTCAAACGTAAAGCAGCTTGTACCATAACCAACCTTGCACCTTTTGATTATACAACTTTTAAAGCCCTGCGTGACACCACATTTAGGTGTATTCTTATTTCTTGGTAAAATTTTATTATCGACATGGTTTGGTCGCTACTCGCTAACAGACCAGAATTCTAATGGTTCTTATCTTCTTAATAAATAAAAAGGAATGTTTGTCCTCTATGCGTTCTAAACCATTGTTATTGTGATTAAACTTTGGCAGGGTCTTTTGAGGACGCGCAATAGTGTTTCTGGCCCAAAAAAATAATGTGGGTGAAGTCGCGGTCATCAGTTTTATATAAAGGTCATAAGATCATTATAGCTTATTACTTTTTCATTTCCTTTGATCATAGAATTTGTATTATTTATAGGGCATCTCTTCCTTAAATAGTTTATGTTAAGGTCATGTTAATATTACTTGACTACAACGTTATGCTTGAACAGTACCTAACTTTGTAGGGAAACTTTGAAACACCATAGTCGCGGTGTCGGTAAACTTACCCTTTGTCAACCATCGTCAAACTTGTGCCTTTAATAAGTATTCGCCAGCATATAATGTGCCAATTTTCAGCTGTATGATTTTCTCTACCTGAAAATGCACACATATGTTTACAATATGCGCTATAGCTATACATACATATTATAGCTATTTAAAATGCGACATACCTACGTAGAGTCACGCCAGTTTCCCAGAGGGCTAGGCAGAGACCATTGATTTTCATTTGTTACTAACTTGGCATTCTTCTTATGTCATATTCACTCTCATCACATTCTTTATAAACACTTGTCTGTTTAGAGGACTCCTGACCTGAACTCTCTCCAGAACATCTCCGATCCGGTCAGAATATGAACTGTCGTGGACATAAAAACATATAATTGGATCTAAAGAACAGATATTGTGTTCTAAGTTCTATTAATTTATGTAATTTGATTGTTTGTGTGGTACTCAATCACCCAAAAATGTGTTTGTGTGAACGGATTAAGATGTAATTTGGAACACAATGACTTAAATTAACACATAGGGTTTATACTGGTAAATGACAATACATAGTTGAATGGAAGTTATCAATTTAAGCTTAAAAGTTACAATGCAAAGGACCACGCCGACAGAAACACGTGCAAATGCTAGTATACACATTAAGCTAGAGTATTTCCTTTAGATATGAAGTGTATGAAGCTATCTGAGTTGCTCGAGCTATATGAAATTCCCAATCAACAGGGCTAATGAGTTTCCGCTACGACTATCGATCGCTTGTACCTGCGACTACCTTTATTTTTTAAATTGCTCGACACTCGTTGTCTGCACAATCAAATTTCAATGTACAGGGGTGTAATGTAATAGAGATTGTCATTCTTGATTAACACTTGGGTTCTTTAAAACTGCTATGTATGAGTTCTACCCTATATCAAATCACAACTAACTAAACAACTAGTATTGAATGACTCAATACTAGTTTACCTTTATCAATTTAGATTCAAGCTTAGCATGGGCAACATGCAAAAATGGCACCAAAATTCATATAAATTTGGGTTGGTATTATCGTTTCAGTGATTTATGGCTGTAAAGGTTGACAGAAGGTACACTGAGTTGGTAATCATAGATTCCAACAGATAATTATACCTGACGTCACCCTTAAGACGTAAATACTAAAAAGGTTACTTGAAATTCGATGAATGCGAGCAGCGACACGGTGGCTTAGTTGGTTAGAGCAGCGCCACGGTTCGGCGAAGGTCGCGGGTTCAAGTCCCGCTGGTGTCCATCATTTTTAAAATTTTCTTTAACAATACTAGTTGTTAAGTCACGGCATAAAAGAAAATCGATGAATGGCGCAAATAAAGTTTTACCTGCGTTTAATTTAAATGTACTAATACCGAACCTGATACTAGAAATAGTGTAATAACTCCACTTAATTCCGTCTTATTATGCATGGTAACCCATCCAAATACCTGAAGTTCGTTTCCCTACTGAAAAACCTGTAAGTAAACGTTGTTAACTGACGACCTGATTGGCGCAGTGGCTAAGCGATTAGACTGCTGCGCTAAGGGTTCGATTCCCGATCCGCAGATGTTTGTCCCGAGTCTGGGTATTTGTGTATGTGATGTTTCATGTTTGTGTAACGCACCCACGATACAGAAGAAAATCCTAGTAATCCCACACAGATTGTCTATTCCACGCGGTACCTATTTAAATGCAAGTCCGGTCTGTAAGTCCCTATACTGAAAATAGTAACATAGAAACCAATGCATACATAATTAATAATATCTGCCTATAACTGTTCCACTGCAGGGCAAAGGCCTCTTCTCGTTTATTTTCTCCCGTTTATTCTCGGATTGGTCATCGATCACCACGCTAGCCCACTGCGGGTTAGCGATTTCAGATAATTAAATCGAGCTTTCCTCACGATATTTTCCGTCGCCGGTGTCTTAGAATAACTAAGAAATTATTTTTGACATTCAAAAATCCACATTGTTTCTTGGCTGGGTTTGAACCTGCAGCCTTGTACATACAAATCCGGTGTGACAACCACTAGGCTACAACTAACATGCATATATTTCGTAGCACATTCCTATTGACCATAATTATTGTAAAAATCTGCAACGCCTTATAATAAATATTTAAATATTGATCCAAGAACATACTCGAAAGGAAATTACACAATTAACTAAAATTTACTCAATTATGAAACAGATTTTCATTTTCAGAATGTTACACGATACACATTTTCTTTAGGTCAGTGAATAATATTTAGGTAGGTACCTATATCTAACTGAATTACTCCCTAGCTTCGTTTGGTTTTACGGAACTTACTAATTTTAACTACCTTTAAAATAACATTACTAATTAGTCTAATTATTAATTACACGAATACTTCGAACGATACAGATATACCAACTATGATATTGTAAATTAATGTTTGGTATTTATTAATTTAAATCGGCGGCTGCCAATTATATTGCTAAATAAGCTTCATCCCGCGACTTCGCCCGTTTGGATTTCGAATTTCATGAGTTTATTTTTTTTTGCACGGAATCCTTAACCGTAAACTATAAAAATTAAAATAAACCACGACACAATAAAACCTTTGATAAAAATAAAATAGTTGTTTGGCCTTTTAACTTATAGGTATTTGCTTGGTATTATTTCGATCCAAGTGTCCTAATGTCGGGGACCGCTCCAGTGGTTTTGCTAATATAATAATCTACGGACCCGGCAGACGTAGTCCTGTCCTGAAAAGTAGCATGACGTGAGCTGTCACTGCGGTAGATGATGGAGTACTAAACTTAATTAAAAATTAATTACCTGTTAATTTTTTTTCCGTAATTTTCTCGGTATTTTAATAGTTTAGTTCGATATTCTGCTATTCGGGGCGGAGACAAATCCAAAAAATCAGAGATCAATAAAATCGGTCCCGCGGTTCCCAAGTTATAAGTGTTGTAACGAACCCGACTTTGTTTTATGTAAATGAGATTACCTATGCATGTATACACGATACACATTTTCTTTCATATCATGCATTTATTAAAAAGCTGATTTAATACTAGAAACAGAAACTTACATTTTATTGTGTAGTAGTTAAAGATGTCTTCATAGGTGCGTGTGACAATGTCAGTTTTGATTTGTGTGAGTGACGCGGCCTTTGTCGTGTCGTCCGATCAACACGTGTTTGTTGTATTGTTTTACCTTACGGGTACAGTCGTACTAAAAATGTGTTCCTCACGGAAAAAATAAGGAGTTAGGTAAAATAAATGATTAAGACATCATTAATTTGTACATTGGCATATGCCCGCGACTTCTTCCCGTGGATTTGGATTAATAAAACCTGTACGTAGCAGCAGTAAGCAGATTTACCTTTGAATCTGATTTTGTTAAAAATGTTATGGGTTTTTCTTTTTCCCGCGGTTCACTAAATATTTTCAAAATTAAAAGTAGGCTAAGTTACTCCTTATAACATCGGCTATTTTCCAGTGCCAGTCCCGTCAAAATCCATCAAGTCGTCGCGGAGAAGCTGTAATCGCGAATTTAAGCTTAATCTAAGTATTTTTGATATTCAAAGCAGTCAGTATGATATCATCAGCTCTCTGCCAGCGAAAGTCCCGTCAAAATAGGTCCAGCCGACAGACAAACAAAAAAAAATCATGTTTTATGTATGAAAAATTAATTAATAGATACTTCAATTATTTTATGATGTTATTATTTACTGAACTCAAATTGATATTTGCAAAACATGAATATTGGAAAATGATGTAATATTATGTACATTGTACATACCTGAATCAACGTTGGTATTTGGTTAATTATTCTAGAATTTAATATTTGTTAACCTGAATTACATTATATCTATGTATATTAAATAGGCTTTGCTATAGTTACCAGAACGGAATTTAAATTAACATAAACATAAAACTTATTAATTTCTAGTTATAAATCGTACGTAACATCTAATTAGCATTACTGCAATTGCGTAACACGCTATAACAGTGATTCTTTCAAAAAATATTTAAAAAAACTTAGGTGCAGCGCTCTATTTGAACAATTTTGATTTTAGAAATCAATATTAGGAATTTCAAATATCCAAAATTTTCTCCAATTCTCTCGACTTAACACATGGAGTGTTAAGTCCCGCTACGTGGGTGTGGCATCAATGAAACACGCGCGCCATACAACTCTGAAAATGTGGGGATTTTAGTAAACTTGCGTGTTTACAATAATTAAGCGGCATGTATTAACTGCGTGCTGGTTTAAAAGCGCCTAACAACAGATGACCGACTTTTACTTGCGGTAGAGCTCAGTGCTTATGGACAATCTTTATAGATGCGCAAATCAGTTTGTCGTCACACAGTTACACTACAATTGTATCTAGCTTAGTACTATTTAAGCGTCTTTAGATCTTAATCTACAACTTCAACTACAATACCAATATTGCCTGAAAAGCGCAATAAAATGATATAAATATCCAAGGAATACAAACCACTAAAACAGCATCACAATCGAATTGATAGAAGGGATCACACCGATTTTATTCTAACGTTACTGTGTAAGTGACGTATCCAATTTTGGTATCAAATTCAAAACGTTATTGTGAACCAAAACTGAAAAGAAATATAACTTTTTCTCATTAACGAATAACAATAGATAAGTACCAGGTATTATTAATCAACCCGATTCAGTTCGAGTTTCTTTAATTAAACTGGAGATAAAGCTAATAGATTACGTATTGCTAAAGTTAGTACGTAAGCAAGTTACACTGATTAATTATGTATATAGAAAATGGAACCCAACCAATATGTCTAATATATAATATTATAAACGCGAAAGTGTATTTTGTTGGTATGGTCCTTTTACATCACAACAAGAGGCAACGGATAGATGTGATGTACATTACATATTCTGCAGAGAAGTACTAGTAAAAGCCTCAGTGACAAAGGCAACCAAAGGCTACTATTGAAAAAAAAAACGTCAAAAAGTAGCCTTTGTCGAGTTTTAATATTTTAAAACCTTCCTACATTGGTTAACAAGCTTTTAGGGCTTAAGTTGATTTCCGTGGTCTATCTGCACATTTTTGGGACTAAAAGCTTTCGCTTTGACTTTGATGCTCTGTAGTCGTCTGTGAAAAGTGCGTCTGTACGCAGTGTACGTTTCATTCGTGCGTGAAAGAAGACTGCCAACACACACAAGCATTTAAAACAAGCACCAATTCATTAACGATACCTTAAACTTGTTGAATACATCTAATAGATGTATTGTATTCCTGTTATAGTGTTTATAATGCATCTATCACGCTCAGGGTTTGAACCGTTGAATTAAAATAAAGCCAGGTCAAAGTAGCGATTAGAACCAGCCATAGCTTACCGTTTGTCTGTCTGTTCGTTATTTATAACTCAGGGGCGTCTTGGTTGACTCTCCAAAGTAGCTCTATACAGACAGAAATGCTTTGTTGAATATTTTTAGTAACCAGCTATTTATCGTATTAAAACGGTATAAAATATTACCTACAATTTGTATTTTGTATGACGCAACGAGCTCACCGAGGCACGGACGGGTGTCGAAGTGTGAATAACGGTTACCAATCTAAGGGCTGACCCGGCTAGCGGTGCCTTAATTTTGCAGAGTATTGGTGTGTTCGATACTTATGAGTATATGTTAGGTCCTTCTATCTGTTGTCGTCTGTTAAGCCATACTACTCTGAACACCACAAAGCAAAGCATAACTAAAAAAATAAGAAATATAGTCATCATCATCAGCCTGTTGCAGTCCACTGCTGGATATAGGCCAAAAATATAGTAACCAAAAATAGTAGTATTTTGTCTGCCTTCTGGTTTCCTTTACTAAATAATCCGTTTGGGTTTAACTTCTAAATCCTTTGTGAGTAGGGAAAACCGTCGCGGATACGGTGCGAGCGTGATGCGGTTCTTAGCGTACGGGCCAATATACGCATGCAATTTAGTAAGGAATAAGTGCTATCTAGTGTTATCGAGCAAATAATTTGATTGTTGCCGCACCACTAGGGTTCTGATGTCCTATTATTTACTTATACAACAAAATCACTTTATATACCAATGCCCTATAAGGCGAAGAAAAATAGATGGGAAAAAAAGGCTCCGTTAATATTGAGACGTTACGTTATTCTGTCATAATTTTTACACTCGTACCACCTAGAGCCATTGTTTCATTTGATGAGAGGGACTACATGCAGGGTACCTATGTAATACCAACGAACGATGTGATTTAAGTGTTCGCTCGTGAGATTCGGCCAATTTACCACCACTTGCTCGCTGCTCCTGAATTCTCATACCAGTTTACCGATTTTTTTCCTGAAGCTACGTTAAGTTTAGGAAATCGATCGATGATGTAAACTTGTTGCAAGAAATTTTGATTTCTTAATTTTAGGGGTCCACCTGATGTAAGTGAATAAGTGCCACGTGGACATTGATCGTAGCATCGTCGAGTATAATGAGAGATGAATAGTTAAATCCGCCTCACATTTTGGCAACGTTGCGCCGTAGGCGGGCGCGACGGCGTATTGGGCGGGCTGGATTGAGGAGTCCGCGAGGGGAGGTCGATAAGCAGTGTGAATCGGTACGTCGAGGCAGACGGTCGCTTGGCTGGCGTGCGGAACGGTCATCACGATCTCGCCATAACCCCCCCGCATCTCGGTTCATTCCGCCGCGAGCGCGCGTCCGCGACACTCGTCCCTGCCTGCAGCCCGTGTCGACTCATCGTTGTCCCGACGTAAGTATGCTTTCAGCCAACCTGTGGGTCGCCGCAACGTTCTCTAGGTCATTTTATCTCGTGAATATTTTCAAGCGCTCCTTTTTTTTTACGAATTCGGTTCGAATGGATTTTTGTTCGCGCTTGCGGAGCTCTGCTACAAAAAGGGAGACGTCTTTGGTTTCGTAATATATTTATAAGAAAAACAAAAGTCGCAACGGGCGCACTAAAACGTTAGAGCCTGTTAACGTACTTGTAATAAACTGTAGCACTTTAATAATACCGAAATGGTTTTTGGTCATCGATATTATCTTCGTTTAGTACGTGACGTTAGTGCTGAATGTATATTAATGGGATCGATAAATAAGAACAACTATGGATATTTTAACTTAATCCTTGTTTATATGACGAAAAATCCTGCCGTTAATTTAATTTACTGAGCTTCGTTTTGGTCGTCCTATTGTCGGGTGTCACCGTGTATCAACTTAAGTCTTTGTTTAAGCTTGATTCAAGATAGTGGCAGTGGTCCCATCAATATTTTCGTTGATATTTGTAGGTATTTCAAATGAAAATGTCAGCAATAAACGACGGTCTTCGATTCTATTGTAGTTTATTATAAACGAGTAGACCCGCTTAACAATGAACTCGGGAAGGGAACGCAATTTTATGGATGAATCTTTTACTTGTGCATATTTTACTGATGCATTCCGGGAAGTAATAAGAGATTTTAATATAAATACTAAATAACGTTTTCAGTTTTTTTATTTCTTGCCTTCTTTTTTCCTATTACCGTTTTGATTCATTAAAAATAATCTAATTATACGATTTAAATATTTGTAAAATATTATTTGGACCTCTAAAGTTTGAAAAGAAGATGGTGGAGGAACACTTAATAAAAGGACATTGATAACAAATGACGAAACAGATATGGAAATTGGACCGGACCAATGTTGTAAATTTTTCCAACACTTTACGTGGTACTTGATTTTATATTCTTGATTATTAAATGGAAATTATAAGGACAAAGTATTTACAAAGATTGTAATAAAGGGAAATATAGAAGCCACAGAGAAATTTAAAGATTCAGAATCGACTTCAATAGTCCAAAAAAACGAACACTAATTTATATGCGTCATAAAGATATCAAATTCTGGCAAGAGACAGAGAAAAATGAGAATAGCTTCACGGGTATGATCTTAAAAGAAAAAGAAAAGACTTTTGAAAACGAAATAAAATACCATTTTTGGCGTCTGGCAAAACAAAATTCTTTAGTATAAAAGCCTCCGCAAATATTTCCCTTTCATATGGAGATCTTACTCTTAACAGTTGATCGAAATTCAGTTTGCAATGACACTTCGAATTCAATGCTACCGAGATGGTTTCACCATCTAGAACGCTCAGATCTAATAAAGGAATACATTTTTCATAAACTATAACCTAAATTCAGAATTTGATGAGTTTATGATCTCTGATATTCAATATTTAAAATCAGGAATAAAATAATGCTACAAGTTATAAATAAAATTTATAATGATACTAAAGGCCTCATCAAAATAATATTTGGTATAAAGCCACGGCGGCCAAGGCGAGAGACAAAACGTTCGATGAATAGAAGCCGAATTAAATTTAAAATATATAGGACACTGAAACATGTCATAGATTACATATACGAAACATTATGCCATCCTAATTATTTATGAGACTATTCGATTTTTCTTTGTCATGCGTTTTGACAAGTGTCTAGGCGGCTGGCATATGCAGAAACTTATATACATCTGACTCCCATTTTATGGAGCCATTTGAGTTAAATCTGCGTTATAATATAAAAAATACCATTCTATTTGTACTCCATAAGTCATAAACCGGACCTTAGACATCATTCTCGAGAAATGCGGTAAAGATATAATAAAACTAAAGAGGAAGTTCAATATTTAATTTAAAATTACTGCTAGTGGTGATAAAACAACTTCTTATTCGCTCCACATCTAGGGCAACATTTTTTTAAATAATAAAAATATTGTATATACCTTTTATGTCATGTATCCTCATTAAAAGCTGACTTTGTCGGTATAACGTTAAAGTACTGATTATAAAAATATTTAAAATTCATATTTTGTTGAATGCCATGTACACAAAGCAGCAAGCTAGCGGGCAAAAAATTAGAAACGAAACTTACTTACTTGATTTTATTGTGTATATGTGGAATTTATATATTTATTTGGAATACGGTTCCAGAATTTTCTAATCAGTACCTAAATACTTCAAAAGACTCAAATGGTTTTCGATATGATAACTCCATAACATAACATAACATCACGCCTGTATTCCCCGAAGGGGTAGGCAGAGGTGAACATATAGTACACCCACATTTCGCCAGTTATGTTGTAAGTCCCAATGTAATATGGGGCGAACCTATTGCCATCAACCGGGCACAAATCCAGACTCCGTGCTGCTACTGAGAATTACCTAATGGAAAACTCAGTAACACTTTGCCCGACCCGGGATTTGAACCCAGGACCTCTTGCTCAGCAGTCGCGCTTAGTGACCACTAGACCAACGAGGCAGTCCAAAGTGGTAGCAGTGATAACTCCAAATTCTTCTTAATTCTTATAATCAATGCTTTTTGAGATTAGTTCATCGCAACGCAACGCCCAAACGGTTACGCACTTTCGATTAGTCTCTTGATAGCCGAGCTGAAACACCAGCACCACAATCTATAATAACCTACTTAAGTGTCTGTTTTATCGTTTGCCGATAAAGCTTCAAGGGATCCATATTATTTTACAACCAATTATCAAGAAAAGCGGCCAATTTAAGATCGTACAATAATGATATGGATAGCCGTCGTCGTATGCCACTTTGCTGCAAATCTTATGATGGCTTGTTGCTGGCAGAATGTCTTGGTTTTACTCATGACGGAACGGAGAAGGTATATGCGTGTAGAGGTTGTTTGTGTGTGCACAAATGATTGTTGCAAATTTTCTCCAAAACGGCTTGACCGATTATAATGCGGTTTTTGGTAACGGGTATATGGTTCATTAGAGCTGGTTATTAGCTATGATTCACGAAAATCAATTAAGCAGTTTAAAGATTATCAGCTTTTTTATGTTTTTAAGAGCGTGATTGTTAGAAGTCGGGTATCAGATTATTGGACAATTTGAGAGCATCAAGAAGCAAAACGGTTGTGAATGGGGTCGATTTTGTACTCATTTTTATACAATTTCTAACTAAAAATTAGTCATAATTATTAAGAGATTATTCTTCAGTGGGTTAGTTACTGCTTATATACAATATATGTAACACCCCTTCGCGAAAGGACTATTATATAAGGGTATTTTATACCTACACAGTTGGCTGGATGCTGACGTATAATACAATGCTCGATATTCTAGAACTTATGATAACATTTACCTTAGGTACGTTAAAATCATGTCGCTGATATTGTAGTCAGTATAGTATAAATTACACAGTATGTATTTATAATAATATAATTTTACTAACCGACGACCCCCCGACGGAAAAAGAGGGGTGTTATAAGTTTGACCGCTATGTGTGTCTGTCTGTGGCTCCATAGCTCTAAAACGGGTGAACCGATTTGGATGCGGTTTTTTTTATTTGAAAGTAAATTTTCCAGCGATGGTTCTTAGATATTTTATCGAAATCGGTTCAGCCATTTACAAGAAATAGGGGGTGAAAGTGTGGATGATACATCGAATATTTTTATATTTATCCAAATAGGGTATCAAATGAAAGGGCTAAATATGCACATTACAAAAAGTTAAGTGATATTAAAATCGGTTCAGCCATTTTCAAGATATGGGGGATGAAAGTGGGGATGACCAATCGAATATTTTCATCTATACCCAAGTGGGGTATCAAATGAAAGGGCATGATGTGTACATTATAAAAAATTAAGTTATATCAAAATCGGTACAGCCATTTACAAGATATAGGGGTAAAAGTTATAATTAACAATTGGATATTTTCAAATATACCCAAGTGGGGTATCAAATGAAAGGGCATGATGTATTACTAAAACAAGACTTTAATTTAAGTTTAAAAATGTTGAAATGAAATAATATTTAAAAACCCCCAACGCAAAAAAGTAAAGCCATCATTTAAAAAGTCAAAAATAATACCTACCATTGAGCCATCAATTCCGATCGAGTATCACCTATTTAAGCCAATGTCGCCTGAAGAAAAATTATATATAACATAAAACATGTGTACTAAGTTATTCATAGAACACCCGTTAGCAAAATCACAAGTCTACATTGTAAAAAGCTGTGTCGGTAATAACTGCTACGGTTTAACTACTCTGCTACGAAAGAGCTACGCAACAGCGCTACGAGATAAAATGACTTTTATGATATTTCTGTTTCTGTGTTCTTTTACAGTAAATGTTTTTACTCGTCCAACGCAAGACTAGGATGTTGAGAAACTAATTTATTGACTGAGCTGGGACTTAGATATAGGTGTACGAAGAAATTGAACGCTGGCTGTGAGCGCTACACGATTTCCTTGTTTGTTTTTCGAGTTTATTTGAAGCAAATACGCCAAGCGGTATAGTGAGTTTTTAACATGAATTTAGCACCGCCGGTATCGGATTTGGCATGGTTATTGGATGCTCAGTTTCAGAGAAAAATAATTTTAAGCAATTATAAACTGTTGCCGAAACCCAAAACATTCAAAATAAGGATGATGAAATGAATTGCGTTATATGATTCTTACGTGCATTGCAATTTAATTATTCACGATACACAAATACATCGTTGTTTTTCATCGAGGTTTTTTTAACTACTGCCTGAAAATTACAGAATGTAGGTCGTATCGGTGACGATCTCTTTCCGATTGATATGTGTGTTATTCGCTTCAATCTAGCAAATATGTCATGTTTACTATTGAGTAAAGAGAAGAATTGTAATAGTTTGCGTGATAGGGTATAAATAATATTTGTTTTGTTTTAAATACGAACTTATAAATCTACCGTCGGGTTTGTTAGAACACTTATAACTCGAGAACTGCTAGACGGATTTTCATGGTTTTTGATTTGTTAGATTCGTATTAGCCCCGAATAGCAAAAAACCTATTATTCAGAAAAATTCACAGAAAGTAATAAATTTTAAACAAACTAGTTTTGGTACTCCACCATCTTCCACAATTGACAGCTCATGTCTCACTACTTTCGTCTGCCGGGTCCGCAGGTTAGCGATGATTTAAATCCAAAACTGCCTCGTTGGTCTAGTGGTCGCTAAGCGCGACTGCTGAGCATGAGATCCTGGTTTCGAATCCCTGGTCGGGCAATGTGTTACTGGGTTGTTCCATTAGGTGATTCTCAGTTATGCAGCACGGAGCGTGGATTTGTGCCACAAATGATGGCAATAGGCTCGCCTTAGTACATTGGGACCTTTATCATAATTGGCGAAATGTGGGTGTAGATACGGTACCTTATAGTCGCCTCTGCCTAATGTTATGTAACGACTCACCTAGCATTCGATCTCTCTTTCAATCCATTGTCTATATGATAAAGTTTTGCTGTCGAGTGTTATTAAATAATAGCATCTAGTACTATCCGATTGGGAGTAGCTGTATTTGAAGTCTCCAGGAGCGACCCATCCCTACTGACCGCCTACGTCTACATTAGGGCTCATCAAATAAGGTCATTTCAGGGGTCGCAGTTGTAGAAATCGACAAGGAGGACTATATATATTTGACGTCTATGACTTCTTATCAATACATATAGGCAATAGGATTTTCCTGATTATAAACTTAAAATGTTGTATATTTAATACATTGTATTCAGTAAAATCGTGATCATACTAGTAAATTGGTTCTATACCTCATAAATAAAAACGGAACCATAACTGAATCACTTTGTTGTCCATCCAGCTGTCTATTTACAATTGTAATATTTATTTTCACAATAATCTTTTTATAGATAAAACCACCGTCTGAAAACCACTACGTAACTAAAATCCCACTCAACGTTTGAATAATCAAATTGATTTAAATATTCATCCATCATGAAACATGGAGTTGTATTAACGAACATTACTGGATCAGTTTTTACTTTGATTAAACCCAGCGTCGATTGGTTTTATATTTTAGTTTTTCTTCTACAGACGGAATCATAAAATCAGTATTGATCAAAGTGTTAGGCAGGATTACAGAAGGACTAATGAAATAAATAAGATGTAGATGAAAATGTCTGTGAAATAACCTCAAAACTCCTTTTATTTATAAAAAAAGTTCAATTTTAAACCATCATCATCAGCCTGTGGCAGTCCACTGCTGGACATAGGCCTCTGCTAAGGTACGCCGCAGTGCCCGGTCTGTTGCTATTAATCCATGGATTGAATTATTGGACTGGTGTCACTGTCACTTGCATGTCAATATACTTAAGACGGGTTTAGGGACTAAGTGGCATGCGCCGTCGATAGGCACGAAACGCATTTTGTTGTATTTGCTCATCACAGCTCAACAACACTTCTTGGGAAAGTAATGAGGAAATCTGCGGTATATAGACGCCTAACACACGCGTCCTGATTGATAGTATCTCATAGATATCTTTTATTTCGCAACATAGCTATCTCCAAATATTTTATGTCCTTTTTGGGTTCGCTATAGTAATATAGCTAAATTCAAGATATCAATTAAAACAAGTGCGTTAAGCGTTTTAATTACCGCAGATTTAGTCATTTCTCGACGATTAACTTTAAGTTAATACAGGTAGGTATTATGCTCGTTTAATAAAACTATCAGAGCGAAACTATGTTTAATAAAAGTGGTCATCGACAACTGGAATATATTTTCATCATAACAAACCCTGCAACCCTGTAACTTTCTAATGAAAACTAATCCTATCTCGAGCAGAATTGCGGCTAACAACTAATGCTCAATGCCTATATCTGGAATACGGTGCGGCACAAAAGAAGTACAAAACAGAATAAAGCATTAAATCTTTTTTGACGTGGCTATTATCCTCTCACAAAAGCTAACCTTAAGCTGCTTATGCCTAAATAACAGTAGATTTATAACAATACAAATAAGTTTGACTGAGTCGTTTGTTCACCGTATTGGAGAACTCTCCACATTTCGTAATCGGATTAAAAGGAAAATATGTTACGGATGAGGCGTAGATAAAGGCGTGGACAATGACACCAAAAATAGAGGCGAAATCTCAGTAGTGGGAAGAGTCAGCCTGCGAGTGATTATGACGATATTTACGGATCATAAGAATAACATCGCGCCTGTATTGATAGAGGTGAATAGTACAACCACATTTCGCCAGTTATGCTAAGGTTAGGTTATAGGGGGCGAGCCTATTGCCATCAATCGGATTCAAGTCTCCGTGCCGCGACAGAATTACCAAACGCGATTACCGGGGGAGACCCGGGATTCGAAGCGAGTCCTCATACTCGGCAATATCACTTTGCGACCACTAGACATTACCGAGGCAGTCAACTGATTTGTCATCATCATCAGCTGGAAGACGTCCGGTCCACTTTTGAACAAAGGCCTTCCCCTTAGAACGCAACTGATTATTCCCTTATAATAATCTTAGAATAGTTCATAGCTGTACAGTATCCATAGAAGGAATAAATCGTCTTTCTGACCAGACCACTCGGCCTAAAACGAGTTCTCTTCATACTATTGATTTTTTCTGACGCCTTGTCGGTACATTTTCATTTACTCTTAAAGAACATGGCCCCGTTTTTTCTGTTGAGGGTTGAAGGTATCGCGTTTTCAACATTGAACGTTGTACTTTTATATTAGTTGAATATAGGCACCTTTATTATTATATTCTTGCAATCTAATATATACAACATAATATTTAAAAATTTAAAACTCAAAAATATTTCTTTATGAAAGCAAAGACGTATTTTTACTACATTGAGATCTGAAACAAAGTTTTTAATGTAACAAAATAACATTGTTTTATTATACGTGTTCATCCCGCATTGTTGCGTTGGGAAGATACGAACACAATTTATGGTTTATGTCTCAAGCGCATTTACATAATGGGCCATAAGAATTTACACTGTGATTCCAACTTGCATATTTTTTACCGTAAACAAGTTTGTAATCTTTTAGCAAATAAATGTAGCAAATACTATTTAAGTATATTTTTGCGACAGGCTTTTATAAAGACAAAAATAAATGATAGTCCCTGAGTGGAGGTCTAGAACAGCGTCATTGTAATTTTACGTCACATGAATAAAAGTCCTCAAAGTTAATTGAATATATCTACCGTGAGAATTTGAATAGTACGTCATTACATTAAATAAATAATTGACAATGGTTAAGGTTAACCCTGTTCTTGTAATATAAAATATTTAGTACAAAATTTTGTTCAGTTCTACCATAATCTGCTCGAAAAGCCACCGTTGTATCCTTTAAATTGGCATACATGTATCACCAATCACCGTGTATACCAGTTGTGTTACAATTACGGTACATTAAAGCAACATAACAAAACCCTGTGTATATAATATATCACCGCCGCGCTAGTTCAGTCAATTTACACCGCCATGACCTACGGCATTCAGTACCGACACCTAACACGAATGTTTGTGGAAAATTAATATAATACATTTAAAATTTAATGATTATTATTACAATTTATACGGTGTCAAACAGACAGTTTAACTATTTTAGATTTTAATGCATACGACGAATGCGATACTATTTAAGATTTAATAAAAAATCGAATCAGAAACACATTTAAAAAAGAACTGATTAAAATTGTAGAGGATTGAATTTTC
Source organism: Abrostola tripartita (assembly GCA_905340225.1). NCBI lineage: Eukaryota > Metazoa > Arthropoda > Insecta > Lepidoptera > Noctuidae > Abrostola > Abrostola tripartita. The sequence continues at coordinate 5,487,716 of HG996486.1, forward strand.
TACATTCAAAGCAAAATATTTCGCATATTTCCAAGTTAGCGGTACAGAAATATTTTCGAAAAGCAAGTGTCTGGAAACTGTCTCGCACAAAGAACAGTCATAGAAGTTGCCGTTCGAGGCAAAATACCTTGCGTTCACAAGTTTATAAAGATACGCTGATATTTTTTGCAACCGAAACACGTGTTCGCTTCTTGATTTCGAATTGAATATTATGTTCTATGTAGAAGTATTGGTTTTTTCCCTTATGATGTATGGCAAAATTTCAGAAAATGTGATGCTTTTGATCGTAGTATTCAACTACTTGTAGTCCTATACGTATGATGCACGTTTTGTTTGCTACATGATCTCATAGTATGAAATTAAATACGCCTATCACACATATACATTTTAACACGTACGTTTCTGCCTTATCTAATGAAGACGCAATTACGTAGTGTTATAATTATGTTGTAAAGGAGAACCCAAAACGATTCTCTGTTGTCGTAATATACAATAATAGGCCAAGGCCTATCCGTAGATATTATGTTTATTTATGTTCATTTTGTTCAGGTTATCAGTACATAAGTAATATATCAGTCACTGGCTAACTAAACAAGAAATAATCTAAAGAAGAAGAGAATAATTCGTTTGATAGTATCAAGTGATTGCGTCCATCATAATATCATGGAAATACGCATCTAAAAGAGGATTCTATTTTTTAAAGTTTCAACCAATGAAATGTATTTGACATTTTTACCAAAAGGTTGAAATAAAAGTCTTACCGCCGCACTCCCATTCGTTAATGATTACTTAAAGTGACACTAAGTAAAGATTCCAAGACGAAAACTTGGTATTAGTTTAAGTAATCATTAAATGTATCTGAGTACGACGGCGACTTATATAGAAGTTTAAAGTTTATTTATTTATCTTCACTTCTGACTGTCTTCTCCAGCAGGCCTAAATCCAGCAGTGGGTCTGACTTCACCAACTGCTGGATATAGGCCTCCCCTTTACGAGCCAGTTTCCACTGTGTGCCAGCCTTAGTATGACTACAAAAGCATCTGCCTATCGGAGTTTTTTTAATGCAAGTAGTAAAAGTTGTGATCTAAATTATTGTTGAACTTCAATACCGTAATCATTTTAATCGTAGCTAAACATAAAAGCCTTTCTACATAAAAAAAAATATTGCCACTTAAAACAAATTGATACATTATAATAAATTGTAGGTAGGTATATGTATATACATACATAGGTAGATATAAAACCCAATTACGTATCAGAACCACCAAGGTTTTAGACTGTAATTGTGTGGTATGGCTAATTGCACTTTAACTTTGTGTATTTTCAGTTGTGGTTACTGTACGTTAATCCATTTTAATTGATGTTGAGTGCTCATCAACATCGGGTATGGTCCCGATTATATACTATATATTCCGGTTATACTCACGTGTGTATTCGGGAATGCCCTTAGTAAATAATTAATGGATAGCACTCACGAAACTTATTTTAGTAAAATGCGGGACAATTTTATTATAATAACAATCTTGGTACTGATTAATTTGAACGTAATAAAGAGCATTAAAGGCAATAAGGTCGCCTACATGGGTGCAAAAATTGATTACACTTACAACGACACACAATGACTTCTTTTTCGGTAAACAACAGAACCCAACACAGCGTGGTCTCAATACAGTAACAAAAGCATAGCGCCCTAGATCCATCGATAGATTGTATCGGAGCGGGATCGTGATAATTTTGGAGAGATAAAAACTAGTTCGTCTTCAATAGACTAGTTAAAAAAATCTGTCAACTATTCAACTGGCTGGAAAAATATGCATAAGTAGTGTCGTTCATGGTGCTACCTGTACCGTAGTCATTATGTACATATTTTCGACATACCATTTCTTTTAATATAAGTGAAGAAACTTTCAGATGCAAATGTGTAAATGGTCGTCCAGAAGGGAAAGTAAAAGTCGTTATAATCAGATAATTTAGTATGTTAATTTGTGTTTAAAAGCAAAAACGAGGTTGAACTTTGATAACATTGACCCAAATAAGCGCAAAATGTTGCTACGGAAGGTTTCATGACAATATTTTATACTTGTTATGCAGTTCTAATGCATACTATGTAGTAAGTAATTCTAATAGAGTTGCTGTTTGCTCATGAAGAATAAATCACTTAAACTGGCTGCTTGTAAGTTGGGTATATTGTTATCATAATACATGTTTTCTACGAAGGCAAATCTTTCTTCGCATACACTATTTATGTATATGCATATTATGTTGTATACGGATGACTAAACAAGATGCACTCCTTGTTTCCTTTTCATTACTCCGCTAACCGCAAATAATACAAGACCGCTTTCAAAGGAATGTTAGAAATGTTAACAACACATTTCCGAGTCCATAGAACTATTGAAGCTTTAAGGATTCAGAGAACTGGAAAATTCGTTGCTGCTTCAATTTATTTATTGAAAATAAGGCTTTGTACTTTCATGGTTCTATTTCTCCAACTGTAACTTATAATTCATTAAAATGCAATGGCAGTTGGACAACTAGGACAGTTAAAAAATTCTTTATTGTCCTGAATATAACACATTTTAGTGCTTACCTAATGCTTTTCAGACTGATTCAGTTTGATGATAATATGTTTAGGGTTTCTTCACACTGACTACAATAGAGTCGCTTTTTATAAGGCTGTCTAACCGAAATGCTATTCGAAGTTTTCAAAACAAACTCTTGCAAACATTTTGTTAATCATGTAGGATTTGTTCAGCTTGTAAAACACATGTGCCTGCCGCTCACCTACCCTTGTGAAGCGATACTTAATCGAGTGTCATTGAAGTGAATACTTCTCCCACGCTGTGTCCTTCCTCTATTGTTTCTGTCCACACGTTGACAATCGTTGAATGCGTATTGTTCCGTCATTTACCTGGGACTAACCTGTACAGCTTTGAGTTGAAAACAGAATAAATATACCTTCATTGTTGTCAATCAGCACTGATAGCCGAGTGGTATGACCGTTGACCGAATGACTATTAGACTGCCAAGTCAAAGGTCGCAAGTTTAAACTACGGTGCGCACCAATGTCTTTTCGAATTCATGTGCGTATTATGAATTAGTAACCAGATGCTGAAAACGGTGAAGAAAAAAATCGTGAGGAAACCGGCACACCTAAGAAATTTTTCAACGGTGTGTGGAGCCATGTCAGAAGCTTACAGGCGGTTTAAACACTGACACCAGGTTGTTAATTAACCACTAGATAAGAAGAAGATTGTTGTCGGTTGATATTTTTTCCAACAAAATCCGATGATTATTTTTGTAAGTTAAAGTAATAACATTTCGTGGAAATCATATTCAGTGAGATTCTTCTCTATAATGCTTTTGATTTGACCCTAAATAGACCTGTCATACATTCAACTAACGAGGCTGCCATAATTTTATTTGTTTGTGAAATGACATAAAATTTGGGCATATTTTTTAGGTTTTTAAATAAACGATACAAGTGTAGATTTTTGTCATTTTTTTAATACGAGGTCGAGTTTAATCGAACCTTTTAATTAAAAACATTGTTGATGGACAGCGAGTGTTGCGGAATTCAATAAGCTAGTGAATGAGTTTGCGCGTTCGGAACACCTTTGATGTTCCCGTAAAATCTCTACGTTAAACAAAAATAAAAAATAATATAAAAAAACGCGCGCGCAGAGAACGTACACTTTAGTAAATTCGATATTGGGGAGTAAAGTGGACGCTAGTTGGTCGACGTTTGGAGTGTAAAATTTACGTTATTGCTGAGCTATTCAGTGAAAATCTAGGATAGAATTTTGTTGATAATATGTAATATTTTAATTTAATTTAAAGTCCTCCTAGTCGGTTTCGACTATGGCGAACCCTTTGCTTTAACGCCTATCATGAGCCAGGCTTGTCAGACCAAATTTGAACTTAAAGACCCGACCATAGATTGAGCAATATAACAGACTGATAATAATATTACTGCTAGCTAAACCTCAGATAATAATTTCGACTGCACAACATTACCCACGCTCGTACTCTGAACACTTTCGTAGGCTGTTGCATAATGTTTTAATAATCAAATTTCTAGTTTCAGTTTTTTATACTTAGGTATGTGGTCAGTGGTTGGTTATATCAGAATTTACTGACTAAAATAGAAGTGAAATCGAACCATCTAAAAAAAACCGACGTTAAATAAAGAAATTTAGTAAGTCGTAGCAAGGTTTTAATGCAGTCGAATGTCAAGGTTTTCCTTTGTTGTACAGTAGAAAACGTTTATAAATTTAATATGAAAAGCCCGATCGAACATTCGCACATCAATCAACTTATTATAGGTGTCAAATACTAAAAGTCTGAATAATTTACAACCTAACGGTGCATTCATAAAATCTACTTATATTTTTGTCCACATTCAATTGAGAATTGAATAATTTAAGCAACAATGCATCCAATCATTGTTGTCAATTCGAATCATACAAACCTACACGTAAAGGTCAGCGTTAATAAATCACCCGTAATAATACCACTTAGGCTACATTGTGGGACACAGGTACTACTATAATTCAATACATTCTTCATACAGTTGGATATCGTGACTGAACTACTTAATAGATATATCTTTAGGCATTTTTACATATCGAATATTGTTATATAGGTAATTATGTTACTTTTTATCGGATCAAGCCCACCACTTGTGCCCATCATTAACTAAACTGTGTAACTCCTTTGCGCCAAGATCTACAATGATAACCATTAAGAACCATCAAGACAATTAAGCTCGAGGCGTCCCAGAGTAATGACTCGACTGTCTTGGAACCCGCATCGAAATTTATCATAAAGGATATATAGGAGGCGAAATATAAATTTAGATCCCAAGTCCCTCTATTGCAACCGAGATTCTCAAAGACTAATAAGCCAAAAGCTTAATAAAGGGATCCACAACTGAGATAAGCCTAGTCGCCAAGCACCACGGGTATAAAAATAAAAATAATAGGTCGTGACTGTTATTTTGATTCCAGTAGTACATACATTAACAGTACACAACAGTAACATAATTATGTTAAGTAAAATAAATGCGTACAAAAACTATTACGCGGTGAGATTTGATTAAAAACTTATGGACCCTAGATTTTTACCAAAATTATTTTTAATAACCGCTACAAATTCATTGTTAATATCACTTCCATTTTGTTTCACCTATGTTTCTTTAACACTTTGTTATTTTTGTTAGGGTTAAGTAAATATACAAAATACAGGCATCTTATTGTTTTAGGACTACCTTGCTCTTTATATATGTACACGAAAATTAAACTTACTTCAAAACATGCATATTAAATCACATACTGGTTTGATTTTCTTACCTACCTATACCACCCTCCTTGGGATATTAAAGTTGTATTATCAAACAACTCTCAACACCCAGTGTATATTAGTATCAAGGACAAAACTTATTACTTTATAGCTAGTGTTAGTGCTAATGTTAGTTTTACGTATATAATGTACCTATTACATCAGACTACATTATTATTATTATTATTACAAGCCTGAGGCAGACCTAAACGGAGATGGCGAGATAAACTGGACTCCTTTTTGGAGGACTGGCCATCGACAGCCCTTGACAGAGTAGTGTGAAGAGAGAGTGGGGAGGCTTTTGCCCTGCATTGGCACATTATAGACTACATTAATAAGTCACAAATTTAGAAATGTAGTAGTAGCCTTGTTTTGTGACTTAGCAATGTTTTGTTCTATAGACTATCATAATGTTGTTCAAAAAAGCCACCAAAACCTTTTTTGACCAGCATAATCTGAACAATTGTAATGGTTTCCTTCTCTATTATCTTTTACGAGATATATTACCTTCTAGTTTAAACAATGATGTTTGTTTTCTTTAATTATAAAGAGGCCGCCGTAATATTAATTACGGCGGCCTCTTAAAAATTATACGTAGGACGCACTATTCGACTCGTAAATAAATTAATATTTGTCGGGCATATGAATATTGTGAGGAAAAAGGGGTCGTAGCTACGTTTCTATCAGAACAGTCGATCTGCAAGTTATGCCGTGCTCGCCACGGTCAGTCCTGTGATGGGTGACCGTTTTCACATATCGAAACCCATCCATGCTTAAGGGAATAGGGAGTGCACCTGTTTTTTATAGGAGACATCTGGCCCGGTCTTCTAAACCGGTCAGGGTGAATCTAATCACGTACATTTTAAAAAGTTGACGTCTGGGCGGTAGGCCAATTCTTTACCCGATTCTTTACAGTGCTACAGCCTACAGAACAATCGGGCTGAACTTGCTGAAGCCAATCCTTATTATAGTTGTTCTTTACACATAGACCTACTTCTTTGGTTACGTTCAACCTGATCGTTTTCCACTCGCATCCAAAAGCCGTTTCCAGGCTATGCAAAAATGAGTAGAAGTTGCAAACAGCCAACACTGCTTTCTTATTCATGCGTAATATATTCAGTTTCACTACCGGGACATTGTTGAGGAGTAACACCACTACGTATATTTAGGACAGTTGCAAGCCACGCCAGTTCAGGGCTGGAGAAAATCAATATAAGATTTAAAAACCACCGCGAACAGGTGCGCTTATTTAAAATAAATTATTCACAAAAAGAATGCTCATTTACAAAGAAGTTTACAATTAATTTACGCAAATTGGTCTGGTATTTCTGAAATATTTAATATTTCATCCACCCGTAATTTGATTATTAAACCTGTTGCGATATAAAATTCAACAATAGGATTTTGATAAGGTTCTTTTGATTGAACAATTTTCCCTCTATTTCTTTAGCTTGTATTTTATTTATTTCAAGCTTTAAAATCAATTAGTAAGTACCTCACATTATTTAGATTTTCAAATTAACCCTAAATTAAATAAGTTGATATACTTTTTGTGTTGTAAAAGTATTTAATCTTTTGTGTTATTGATATCATTGTTAGATGCTTTTAATAAAACAGTGTTACCATCAAATTGCTACATAAATCTTCATGGTTCCATGTGGTAGAAATAAAGGAGAAATAATAGTGTCAGACGATTAACTTTGCGCACAAATGACGGTTATTAGTTCAAAGTTATGATGGACTGTATGTTAGACGCTCCGGCAATATGTTCACAGTTTGAACATTAGCAGGTATTTATTAACGATTGTAGTAGTTGTAACGGAAACTATTTCCCGTTTGTTGCGAGCTTTTGATATTTTAATTTATATATTAAACATAGACAAACCAATATTTCACCCGCATAAAAAATTGCAACGCATGTCTTACGAAATAAAACGGACTGTATTTATGTTAATCCTGGTCTTAAACTATATGTGTTCCATAGTTCATCGAAATCCATTTTGTCGTTTTGCGTGAGTAAGTAACAAACATTACAATCTTCGTAAAGTAACTCCTATGTATGTACCTTATTTTATGATAGTTTACAATGTTCTTGGTTTTCAGTCTAATTATGCAAAAACAGAAAGATAAAGCAATTAACGCTTAGTCTAATTAGATCTGCAGAACGATGTTTAGCATTGTATTTTTCAGTATAAAATTACCGTACAACATTTTGCAAATTATGAATGAAACTAGAAATTTAAAGGGATTCATTATTAAAATAAGCTTTTTTACTTAGGTCATAGCTTATGTTATATCAGTTAGTGGATAATGGATAGTGGATAATGGATATACCTTTTGAAGAATTGAGAAGATAACAAAACCTTTTTACAAGCTGCTCCACCTGAGACGTTATCTAAACAAGCTAGAATATTAACTTTTATCTTGCAAGTCTTCAGAGTTACTCTGCATCACATTTTGCTAAGTAAATTAGAACGCCGCGCCGTTTGTAAAGAAATAGTTTTATACCTACTATGCGATATTAGAAATCTGTGTACTGTAGGTACTGCTAGACTATTTGTCGTTTTGTTTGATTCAAGTTCAGTCTTATTTTATCTACTATAAACTAACACTATTAAATACTGATTAATACAAATCGCAGGTACTATTTTGCCATAAAGCATAGTAAAACCGTCGTATTCAATTAAGCAGTGACTGTTAACATAGCTAATACTCACTTATTTTTATTTCTCTCATAGGTTCTTAGATTTTACGAAGCCTCCGAATTGACACATGCGGATTATAAAAAATATTTTTGTAAATTATTTTTTGCGAGACTACGTAAACAACTTTATAAAATATAGTTAAAAATAAATAAATATCCTTTGATTTTTATACCTTTAAGGTAGGTTTGTTAGTTTGGTACATACGATTTGTTTGTAGTTTATGGTCGAACGAACGAAACTCTATTTTGAGCACCGACAACAGACAAAAAATCCTTCAATGTAAACACTGGCCATGCATTTAATTATTCTTTGTAACCCGTTCAAAGTGCGCCAATATTGACTGATACGTTTGAGTGAACTTTAACACTGTTTGGGTTGGACTCAGTTCTGTCAGGGCATTTATTATTCTGCAAAAACATACCTACATGTAATTTTATCATTCTTTTTTATTATTTACAAAACAAAGAACAAATAGAATATTTAGTTGCAACCAATAAGTTTTACCTTTAACAAGAACAAAATTCTCACCAAACTACGAAAATCGGTTGAATATCAATCCAACTTCACCGCTTTATATTACGGGCCAGTTGAAGTTTTTAACTCACTTATCAACTGGACATGATCTATTTGTTTTACTGTGCTGTATTGATGGCTTTTTTGTTCGTAGCTACATGGCTACCGTGCAAAACAGTTGATCTACGAGGTTTAGCTGTGGTCAGTCTTATGACAGGTGTCCGTTTTCATATCCGAGCGAGACAGCCCCAACACAAGTATTTTCAATTACTTACTGGGGTTGACTCATTTATAAAACATGTAACTGTTTTGAGACAAATAAAACATTTTCATTTTCATTTTCATTTTTTCATATGTCAAGATACCACCGTGCTTCGGAAGGCAAGTTAAGCCGTTGGTTCTGCGCCTAATCTCTCTCCGGTCGTGTCGGTCTACCGTCCCATCGGACTATGAGTCAAGGAATAGGGAGTGCCCTTGTGTTTGCACACATACTTGTGCACTATAATACGTCTACTAGTTAGCTAGTCTCAGCTGGACAGGCTACCGTGACCGAAATTCGATCAGGAGAACATTATTTCTGGAAAAAGTCTACCACAATGCACACAACCCGTCAGGACTTATATTATTGTGTGACACAAATTATTTGTACTGTCTCTTGCGATGTAAACCGTAGAACGTGACAAATCCCTCTTTACTTGTTCTATTGTCTTGTTAAATACATAGTTTGAGATGTTTATGGAATAACAGTGAACCCTGCAACGAGTTTATTTCAATATTTAACGTTGCTTCGTGTTCGTGATGAAACTAGTGCATTTTATGTGAAAATAAATAATTTTATAACAATTGCTGGTAAAATTAAGGGATTATGTTTAGTGGTTTTTTAAAATAACTTTAAACATTTAGGACAGTCAGTTTAATTTTAAAATGGGATTGTTTGCCGTATCTTATAATAATTAAAGTTTAGTTATGTAACTAACAATCTGTCGAGACGTATACTATGTCATATATGTTAATTTCAAATTGTTATTTTCAATAAAAATGTAAACAATGTTATTTATTTATACATTTTTGTTATATTTAAAATGCTTATTAAATAATTATTCTAATCTCAAATGTTAACCATCTTGAAATTTGTTCTCATAGATTGTTTAAGTATAGATACCAATGTTTTAGGTTTTATGTAAAACAAGTACCTAATATTCGCATGCCTGTTAAAGGCGGATATGTCGGTTTTTTTTATTATATAACATCTTTTGTACCATATTCTTGTCGAATAAATGATATTATAATTATTATTTATTAAGCACTCTGCTATCAACCTTGCTATTCTAAAGAAGTCACTTACGAACTCACTTCAAAATCCGCGGTAAGATTTGACTAGTGTCAACGCGATGTTGCGCACTGGGGTGCATAGCAAGGTGACGTGCAAGATGACTTTTGAGATGATGGTAGTGTTTCAGAATATAGCAGTTTTTATTCTCTTTTATATTATTTTAGCTCGAGCATTTTTTCATAATGCTGAAACTTATTCATTTTTAAATCGTTAAGAATAACTGGCCTTATAACTTGCAAGTTTGAAATCACTGCATACGAAAGTTACCAACGCATTAAGAATGCACTTGGTACTGATTATTTTATACGGCATTTGAAATACATAACTTTGAGCCTTGACGTCTATAACGTTCGATTTCGACGGAAACTAATTTACAGTGATTACGTACTAACTTTAAATTGATTTTTTCAATTGATTAACTATCTGACATTGATTTACCGTGAGTTATCTGACATGACCCGTGAATTTTCTTCAATATATCAATATAAGACTGTCAATTCTAACTTATAGGCTGTATATATATGTATATATATAAATACGAAAGTAAGTTTGTTTGTTTGTTACCCTTTTACTTCTAAACCACTGAACCGATCAGTTGTCAGGAAAACGCATAGGGTACCTTTCAGCCGCAAAAAAGAACTGCTTCCGAGGGAATGAATTACATCAGTCGTCAAGTCGAGTACAGTTTTGAAATAAATAGAAGTATCTACTAGAAATACCTCGGCCATAATTACACAGGATGCTGACTAACATATTGACGTCGCAACTTCATCAGCGTGGAGCTATAGAGAGAAATCCGGGGTAGAGCAATTATGTCCGATAAAAAATGTTTGCTCGGGTAACTACATTATGTGGCGGTCTGAAACATGCCACACATGCCACAGGAATATAGCCTGTTAACCGGTTTCGTGGGTTTTTGGGCTGACTTTTTAACTATCCACGTCACTTGGGCACCCAAAACCATGCTAAAAGGTTTGCTAGAATAGTTAGTTGACATACTTTTAAATTTATAAATGATTTAATTCTGTACATTGGTTTTTCAAAGCCTTTTACACGTCAACAACGTACTCCGTACAAAATATACGATCTTAGACTATGTTCGTAGTATCCATTAGGTAGATGCTAATTACTTAGTCAAGTTTCTAAGTAGAACTTACTGAAACTTTGACGTACATAACTCACGTAATTAGTGTCTCTAGTGTAAGTTGTAAGTAGCAACTTTTGCAGTTACCTTTAATCTATTATGAACAAAATTATGTTTAATACAGAAACAATCTTGAAGATTTTCAAATATTGTTGTACAGAGCCGGTAGCTCTTTGATTAAACACCAGCATACAAGGTTTTTGACCAACTTTGTTAGTGAAAGGAAACTTTTGCTTGCTTGTTTAGAGTTAATAGAGCTGAACTTTTTCCTCACGCTGCGTATTCGGAGAGAATGTGCTGCGCCGTGTCTTCGGCGCGTTTCTCACAGTTGTGACAACCGGGTGAGGGCTATGGGCCTATGCACACAAATATCTCCCGAAACATCCGCGTCTAATAAGGATCTGCAGCCATGGCGCCAGCTCTGCCACTCCTCACATAACAATTCTTTAAACTTGAACAACTAACAAATTTTATTATTTCATATATTTAAATGTTTGATAGTTCGTCTTCATCTCGTGTCCTAGGTTGCATAATTTTCGAATACGATCAGTAGTCCGATTCTCAACGGGCCTCTGCCAGTTGGACCTGTGTCCCCACGTAAGACTTTTAAAGAGCGGGTATGTTCCACATGGTTTATAGCACGATTAAAAAAGAAAGATATACTGAAAATGTATGGTAGCTGATAGTAATAATTCAAATTATACGTTTAATACCTCTGCCTGTCTGTCTTAAGTTATAAGTGATAAAACTCATTAGATGGTATTAAACTTAGTGACTTATAAGTTTGTTTAATACACGTCAAATACATGTTGACGCCTAAACAAAAAGTAATATAATTTGTAAACTAATTGTAATTACTTATACACCCACCTAACGTTCTTTAATTAATTTAGTATTAGGGTAGCGAAGAAAATAATATACATGTGTAGGTACACATAAACAGAACGAGATTAAATTACGATGCGAACATGATTCCGGTAAACATCCATCCAAATAAAAGCAAGATTTCTAATTGCATTGAATCGATATGCACACTCGCACTCGTCTACATTGTTATCGATGGTGATTTCTGACACGTCTGACAACTTTCAAATAATTATTGTAAAAACATAATTATTTTTATAACACAATATAATTCCCATTTAGTTAATAAACAAACTTACTTGTTATATTACTTATTATGTTAAACATATAAATTAGTGACGTCAATTAGATTCGAGCATTAACGAGAGTCCTTATTGATATTTTAAGATAATCTCCGTTCGGTCATATAGCTAAAATGAATGCCAAAGAGCTTTCAATTGTATTGAACATAATTATATTCTCTGCATAATACCGTCAACGTTCTGATAAGTGTGGCTATAAGCTATACGCTCGCATGACATATTTCACGCTATTAATTATTAAAATGTCTTTAATTGCAGTTGAAAGTTGGTCTATCAAACGGTTTATTAATATTGACTGTTTTTTATAACTTAGCCACTGTAAACATACCAGCGCTTGCTCTTAAAAGCATCGCGCTGCAACAGCAAAAAATTCCTACGATGCAACTTGAGCAACCTAATTAATATTATTTGAGAACTCAGCGAGAAAAGTTACAAGTTTATTATTTATGTTTTTCAACTGCCTCGTTTGTCTTGTGGTGGCTAAGTGTGGCTGCTGATCATGAGGTTTCGGGCTTGAATCCGAAATCGCAGAGGTAGGGCAAAGTATTATTGGGATATTGCAGGTTTTTTTTAGGTAATTTTAAACAGCAGCACGGACTTAAGATTTGTGCCCGGTTGATGGCAATAGGCTCGCCCTATATTTAGTTGGGACCTTTAATATAACTGGCGTTAAGTGGGTATACTAGTACGTAACTACTTTTGCACGTGAACACCCCTTTAGAGAATACAGGGTCTGCCTCCAGTATAGCAGTAGGTAGGCACTAAACAGAACAAAAGTACGTTGTTTTTTTTTTTCAGGGCCCAGAATACTTTAGACTTTTTGAACTAGGGAGGCCTAATATTGAATGATAGCTTCCACCCGCGACTTCGCCCGCGTGGATTTCGAATGTTTTATAGCCTTCCACGATAAATAGGCTTCCTAACACTGAAATAATTTTTTAAATCGGACCAGTAGTTCCTGAGATTAGCGCGTTCAAGCAAACAAACAAACTCTGCAGCTTTATAATATTAAGTATAGATGAATTCTTGAAATGATTACTAAAATAAAATTGATTGTGCTTTCAAAGTAACTTAGTTCGAAAAAATATGTTTTCGTGCTACGCCGCAGAATTCTTAGAATAATTAGGGGGAATACAACTTGACCTTTTATCAAAAGAATATTTGCACGAAACACTTCAATTAACTAGCAATCTGTTCCTGGATTCAATTTATTATTGACCAAGATATTTGGTTAATAAGTAAGGACTAGTGGTAGTATTATGGTTTTTAATAACGAACGACGACGTGATTCGCGCAGTGGCTGAGCGATTAGACTGCTGCGCTAAGGGTTGCGGGTTCGATTCCCGCACGGGGCAAAAATTTGTGCATACCGCAGACTTTTGTCCCGAGTCTTCGTGTTTGTGTATGTGATATTTTATGTTTGTGAAACACACCACGACACTGGAAATAATGCTAGGGAGAGGCGACGTTTTAAAAAAAAAATGTTTAGTTATTTCATGTTGTTAGATCAAGAAGTCTCGCATTTTTTGGTAGCAAATTAGGAACACTTTGTACGATTTTTTCTAAATAAGGCTGTTGCAGGTCACACTTCTGTGCAATTTGTGATTTGACCTGTCTTTGTGAATAATTACAACGGAAAGTCCAACTTTTTGTTAAAGTAGTGTCATTACTTTGTGTTCATGTTTAATTATTTGAAACAATACTTACAATAATAATTCATGTACGAATGCACAACTAAATTAATCAAAGTCATTGAATTGAGTACGAATTGCGTAGTCAACCATGCAACGAACCTGTTGACTAACTAGATGTGTTTTTATTACTGCATGAGTGATTTCCAAAGCTGATAGGTAAGCATATAATTATAATTATACAGTCTATACTTTCTGCTTACATAAAATATAGTTTGGTTTGGAAAAACAAGTAAGTTTGACTAGAGACATTGTGGAATAACAATTTTGTTTTGAGTCCAATTCAATCAATAATTTTAAGTCGTCCATCCAGCTACGTAGGTGGTGTTATTAAATAGGAGTGTGGACGTTAATAGTAGTTTAGCAGGGGTAAACATATAATTAAAACTATTCTGCGTGTAATAAATGGAAAAATACTTCCAACCGTAAGTTTTTTCATCACGACTAACAACTGAACCAATCGTAGATGTAATTAACTCTAAGAAAAAAGTATAGGGTATTGTTTTATATATATTTGTATTGTTTTCCTTTAAAAACCTAATAACGTTCTTGAACAAACGATAGCAGTAGCTAGTTTTTTAATAAAAATAACGGTTTCATACCAGCAACATTACAAATGGGTGTAAACAATACGAACCGTTTCGCAATTATAATAGCAGCACGCAAACACCAGTTAGCTGTGACTTTACCTATTATCGCTTCGGTTTTCCTGCCGACTATGTGCGTATTCTATTATAACACTTCATAATATTGGCCGCAACCGCCTATTTCCTGTATTGGTCTCCGTACTCGGATGGTGGAATTGCATCGACATATGGCTCCTTACATAGGAGTTGCGAGCATAGGAGTGTTACCACATCAAGAAAATAATAACGTCTTAGTAATGAAAGGTATTAACTAATATTTGCCACGTATTTCACATAATCCTTACGTGGAGTGATGAAAGGTGGTTGTGAAAAACTTAAAAGAGGCGAATACCTTTACCTATATTTGGCGATTACTGGCGTATTTTTACTTATTTACTCCTACTTGATTTTATTTGGTACGTATAAATATTTTCCATTTAGATTTTTTTTCTATTGTGATTACGCCAACGCAAATATATAAGGTTTTTTCTCGTCATGAGAAATACCGAATAGAATTTAGATGAAGATCTGAACAAATGAACAACTACAAAAGAGTAGTCGAAAGAGGATAACAGTCAATAGCGTAGTCTTTTTTCGAACTAGACTTATCAGGCAAATTCTGTCAGCCGGGTATTTATATTGGTATACCTATTCATTTTTTACAGTACTTTTATCCGAGTAAGCCATACGAGATGTATGACATTATGTAACTAGATAAGTGTTTTGTACAAATCTATGGAAATAAATTATTTTATTTTTATTATTTATTTACATAAACCGTGAGGGACAGAGTAAAAAAAATCCATACTTCCATACTAATATTACAAAGTAACTCTATCTGTCAGTCTGTTACGTCTAAACCACTAGACGGATTTTGATGAAATTTAGCATGTAGATAGTTTAAGACCCGAGAAAGGACATAGGCTACTTTTTTTAAATTCAACCCTCTAACATGCTTAACGCGCAAAAGCTAGTACTTAATATATTTTCACGTAGAAGGACAGAAGATAAAGCAAGGTAAAACTTAACACAGTAAAACGATGAAGAGGTCCAACCATTATCTTACATAAAGATTACTACTTGAAAATCAGCCGGTTTCACCAACCAAGCCAGCTAAAGCGGAAAGTTTCGATTTCCTTAATTGCCTCTTAACTTTAAAAGGCTCTGACTACCGCAATGCTTAAAGAAAGGCTTCATCAAAATGGAATTCTTGTATAATTAAAAAACATGGATTATGTTTTTTATTTTATGATGTTTCGGTATTAAATTTATATCGGTATATTATATAGTTATATAGGTTTAAGGTATTTATACTATTGATATATTTAGGAAATATTTCAGCATTCCTTTTGCAGTATGTGGTGGATAATCTAAACCTCCGTATAATATTTAAATTTGCATTATGCTGTAAATAGCCTATTTATCTTCACTTCTCACTACTCCACTAAGGCTTGTATTGTCCGCTTCACTAGCGATAGCGGCATAATGGCTACTGTTCATGCATCAGAAATATAATCCTGCAATCTGCTTTTATGGCAGTCTCAAGAAAATAAAGAGCACCTACCTCAACTTTCATTACATAGTACAATACATAACGTATTACTGGCATAATTGTGAGCAATTCAATTTATAAATAAACCTGCATCGAGCGAAAATACGAGTAACACTCGATGGTCACGTGACCCTGAGATTAGAATTTCATGGACCTCATCTCTATGCTAAAGCCATCCCGACTAAAAGGGCGAGACCAAAAACTATTCCCATTTTCCTTATATCAAAGTCAGGTAGTTTACCAAGATTCCTAAGACATGAAGCCACTGGTGCTCTAGGTATTTTAGGGAAATATTTGACGTTGTGTTATAAACCGCAAGGATCACTAATCGTTCATGTCTGGTCAGGTACTCGATCGAACTTAGGCATAAATACACTTTTAGTAAAAAGTGCCTGGGTAATAATTCATGGGCCATGATTTTTAGCTTAATCGTAATTATTTGCTTTGCTTTTAATCAACATCAGTCACATTATTGTAATCACTCAATCATTCGACGATGTATCTTAAACAAAAACTCATTGGAGAGAACCAATTCAAAATTATCTTGAATCCTTCACATATTTGTTTCTTTTGCACAAGTACCTTAACGTATCATATAAAATTATACTATGTAAACGTTACCGAAAAGGTTGAACGAAAATATAAGTACAGCAAAGAAAACACGTAGCATATTAGAATTTGTCTTAAAGAATTCTCGGGCATGACATCGCTTAATTGAATTTCTCCCGGAGCGGTGCCTTAGCCACAAAATTTGGCGTTTTTTCAATAATACCCAATTCTGTACATCTAATTTTAGGCTAAATAATTTAACTCCGTTATACTTCGAGCCATTCTGTGTTTTAGCAGTTCAAATGAATTGAATGGATATTTCGTAGCCGCGTAGCTTCGTAGCAGCTTCGTAGACATGTAAATAGCGTACTGCTGATCTTTGGCATTAAGTTTTTGTTAATACGTAATAGGTATTTTTAGTAGCTTTCATACACTTAGGTAAGGCATTCATTCAACAGTGGACGTTTTCAGGCTGAAGATGACGATGATACACCTAAGTAAAGTCCTAAAAGTATTTGATCCAGTGAGTTTACCGTGAGTTGTTGCGTTTTTAACTTACCATGGAAAACCTTTGTTATTTCAATGGACACGAGCACAAAGCCTTCTGGGTTTAACGCGATGAACTAAAGTCTGTAGTATGCAGAAAGGCGACGTTCTATGACACTTTTCTTGATTCAAATACTGCCAAAAACACTGTCAGCTGATCCGCGTTTTCGAAACTGAAACTTCATGTTATTTCCTTTTGTAACTTACAGTACGAGTAGATACATTGGTCTGTAATATGTATGAATAAAATAGGTAAATATGTTCAACTATCCTTTTCATGAACCTTCACAATGTTATCCACCCGAGCGGCCCTACATGTCCAATATCACAATTTCCCCGACTATCAATTGTTCCATACATTTTGTATGCCGCGCGGCATGGTGTCCGATTACAAAAACATACTTACATATATATAAACATACACAATTACTGTTTCATAAACTGGACAAACCGGGCTACATTTCAAAATGTGTTTTGTAATTTTAAAAGATTTTGTCTTTTTAAAGCAAATAAAAGTTAAAACAAAAATAAACACGTGACTGAAAAATGCAAATGGTACTTCTTAATAGTCTTAAATCCAGTTAGGTTCACGACAGCAGCCATTGCGTCCTCAGTTTATGCGAGTGATTGTAACAATTATATTACTAAATATATACATATTAAAGACAAATTACACCCAGACACAGAACAAATTAATATGCTCATCACACAAAGATTTGGCCTGGGTAAATAGCGTAGCTCGCGCTTTGTAAGATAATTATGTCAAGAGGCATTCGATGTATCACATTAAAAGAAAAAGTCTCATATTCAAGTCTTGATACGTAAAATAAATAGCCAGAATAATTGTGTAACCCTTGACAGTTCAACAAACCGCAAAACATTATAATGATGATGAGTGTTATTACGCTACAGGTTTTCCATTTTACTATCTGGATGGATCTATAATAGAAAATCTTATTCTTAAGATTATTATCAGAAGTCGCTTTCAAAAGTAAGTCTCAACATAAAATTCAGTACAACATTTAAAATGTATTACCTATAGGTACATACATATATTTGAATCCTGGTAATAGATTATATTTATTGCCTGTATTACTAAAGTAAATTTCTAAAGGGTACATGATTTTCTAGCTAAGAAAGCTTGAAGCTAATGTAAAAGCTCAACGTATTTGTAAAATCATACACGGAGTTTCCAAGAAATTTTGCATGTACTCTAATAAACTCTTCGAATACAACGAAATGTTCCATCAAAGGTAAATATCGAATATTCAAAATATCGAGCTCTTTTAGCGTTGCATCAAAGCATGCACTATATACCCGCATGGATTAGAACGAGTATTCCCAATACTCGTTCCAACTAATAAAAGCAGATACCGACCTAATCCATCCGTGTATCCGCAATCTTTTTCATGCATGTGCCTCTGTCGGCGTTTGGGATGACTTAATGAAGTTCGGATCTATTCATACAACTGCAATACTGAAGTACGAGGCTTTGTCACTTTTTCATTAATCAAGTTTTTCATATGTAGCTGTCAGTATTTTGATCTTAAAAACAAGATCAATAACGTTACAATTACATATTTGCAACTTACTGCTAGACCCTTGTTGCACCATGACACTGGACTACTTGTAACCACGTTCCTTAAGCTCCCTGTATCATGCCTGAATTCCTCCGAATAAGCAAAGGTTTAGCTATATTGCACTTATATTTCGCCGGTTATATTATAGGTCTTAATGTAATAAGAGGGGAGCCTATTGCCATCAACCGGCATAAATCCAGACTCCGTGTTTCTACTGAGAATTACTTTATGCGAAAGTCCAATAACACTTTGCACGACTCGAGATTCGACCCAGGACTTCAGGCTCAGTAGTTGCACTTCGCGGCCACTAGACCTATGAGGCAGGTCCCTCTTATATTTATTATTATAGAAAAATTACAAATACCTACTGGAGTTCCAAAATTACAGTGCGAGTTCAATTAACTAGATTGAATTTTAACTGAAGGGCGAACGAGTTTTATCTTCTCTTTTGCTAGCGTATTGATCTGTGAGAAATGGTTACGGATGTGGAAACCAATTAGCATCTGTTATTGATATTGCTTTCTCACTTTACGTATACTTTTTAATCCTATTCATTCTTTGTCATTCTTAAAAAAATATTCTGCGCGGTACAAATGTACAATAATTGCGCTAATACATTCAGCGCTTACGTGAATTTCTTTTTCTTACTTTCGTTGTCGGTATTTGCAATTTAGAGTAACTAAATCGCAAGGAAAATAATTTTGAAAAAATGCTCCCGGTGCTCTGGAACAAAAATATAAGTAGCCATAGGATCACAACAAAAGCCCTGTAATTGATTGCCATTGATATGCTATTCGTAGGCTTTTTCAAAAGCATTTCATCTAATTAATTTTTCCATAAAAATTATGACTGAGATTGGTCTCTAAGAGCCATGTTAATTAATTTAGACGTGTTATTAATTATTAAATTACCTGTTTATAAAGAATCGTGGTTGGACAGTCACTAAGGTACTATAGGTTATTTAAAAAGCGTCTATTTTTAACAGTTCTAACTCAATATTTGAGCTTTATTCAAATCTGCTCAACAAAGATTATTTGCAAAGACCTGTGTAACATATATTTTACAGGGTAATCGCACAAAGAGATTCTTCAACAAATGATATAAATATATCTGGATTACAATACCCCATTTTTGGGTTTTGAGCGATGTAATCCTCTTGAACATAGAACGGTATAAAGAGGGTTTCTTGTTCGAGCAGTTAAAATATCGGTTTTTGATAATAAATCTAATAAAGGTAAAAAATGTTTCAAGAATGGACATAATTCTTGAGCTTTATACATGAAGCGAAAAGTTTGGGTATATTTATCGAAAATTACATGTACGAAGGAGTATGAGATATGTTATGAGAAAGCTTACATTTTATAAAAATATGCATAAGAAATAGAAAAAAAATATAAAAAAGACATCACACACACTGCGTTTTACACTCAGACATTATCACATACATCGGTATTTAATTTATAATGACACATCATTGACATAAACTATCATTTTTTTGTTTATGGCTAACGACTATGGTCAAACTTAGAATAGATTAGTATTATTTGTCGTTATTCTATAGAGTCTTACTGAATGTCTTATACTAAGTTCGAGATGTTGTATGGGAGTTGGTTAGTTAAAGTTTATATGGAGAAGAAGTGCAGAAAGAAAATTTGTATTATAATTAAGGTCAAAGTTTGGCCGCCACGGGAGCTCTAGTAGTTTTAAATTCTTAAAACTTTTTACTCCCAAACAACAATTTTTGGAAGGTCATGTTTATGGGACTACTAATAAACAATCGATTATCGATATTGAACATACGATATATTTTTAGTTTAAAATATTAAAACTACAATTAATTTGCCGCCATACTCCTAGCAGATAAATTGGCCCTTAAAAATTTACGCGGAATAACTTTGTCTGGTAGTTATATTAATTTATTTAACACGATTGCACTCGAGCCGCGCCTGTATATACGGCACAAAGTTAAGTGAAACTTATACGGAACTGAAATAGATTATTGACGCAGCGGCTAAGTGATTAGACTGCTGTGCTAGGGGGTAAACCGAAAATGTATGTGATATTTCATGTTTGTGAAACCCGCAAAACCGAAACCGCACCCACGACACAGGACCAAAACCAAAAGACGTTAAAAAAAAGATCGTGACATTAAAACCCAATAACACTTTGTCCGACCCGAGATTTGAACCCAGGACTTTAACCGGACTATATATGCCATGGAACAACGCTTCATATTTTAAGTACGTTCAATATCTTCTTTTTCTTCTCTATCTTCTTTTTTGACGTACTAACGTTAACAGACTGCTAGAAGCCACCCACTCGTATACAACGTTTACTTATTAACGTGTACTAATACAGGCATTACAATTTATAGTTAAGTTGTCTACTACACAAGGTAACATATTTAAATAAATACTAATTTGTTTTTCTTTTGTTTAACAGGTAGGTGGCTGGAGCCAGCGTTCATGCTGGCAAGATGGATAAGTGAGTAAAATATTATTAATAATTCATAAATACTTAAATCATGCACTTTTTATTCATATACCTACGCAAACACGATTCTCAAATGGTTAAACTAACATGACATTAATACTTCTTTTGAATTAAATATAATAATAACAGGCAATAACTGTCCCACTACTGGCCAAAGCCCTCTACTCGTATAGAGAAGGATTGAGCATTCTCTTGAGTTAAAACTTGCAAATCTTCTGCAAAATACCGATATTAATTTTATTAATCTTTATAAAATACATATCATAAGTATTAAAAGCTTGATATTTATATGATTGAAGGTAGTAAATTCACGTCAATTAGCATCTGCCGCCAAGCTAGGTTCATCACCTCTAGCCCGTGGATCAGTTAACAACCTATACCCAGTAGATTACATATTAATGTTAAGTTTAGTCCATACATGTACACATTTACTAATCAAAGTTAGCTTATAAATATAGTACCTACCCAGTCCACAAAGAGCGCATCGGAATCTGCATCAATGAAAATATTTTACAGAACTTTTAAAGTTGAAAATTTCAAAACATAGTTGCAACGGCCACTCGTACCGCTTTGTAGATAACTGTATCCAGATTTACGAGAAGGAGGCAACACAAAGTGAATAAAATTTTCTACTGTCCTTCGTTTTAACCTCTCGGCATGAAGCGCACTTGTCGCACACTTTTATTTATCAGTTTTATTCCGTCCATTTGACTATTCATGCGCCATTTGTGAACAAGGCACAGAATATACATTTTATAATACACAAATCACTAGAGTTTATTGAATTAGGATTGAGGAGGAAAGGGGGTGGTCAATTCTAGGCCGGATACCACACGGCACACACACAGTAGAGATGTCAATAGACTTAAGAAGTGGTTAACATAAAACACATTTTAGTATCGTATAAGTTAGAGGGTTCCTGTTTGAATTGAAACACGATTAATTAAATCAAACTAGGTACCTACATACATATATAATATGCGATGTGCACGCTACCAAAATCGTTTACAGATTTGGTTCCAAAAGCAAATTGAAACCTGGATCACATCCTGGCCGCCATTCATCAAACTAATGCCATCAGTATCATTTGTAAATCGAAATTGGAACGTCTAAATGCATTTCAATTATAATGAGGAGGACACATCTTGCACACTTTAAATACATTATTTACTCAATAAATGAGCACATACCTAGATAAGTAAACTATGAGATAAACACTTTTGCCTGCTGCTTCGCCAGCGTTAACCCTTATTAAAACCCAATAAGGGTTGATTTAAAAAAAGTATCGTTTTCGGGTTTTAATCTTTCTACAAGCCAAATTTCATCAAAATCCTTCCAGCGGTTTAGTTGTGAAGGTGTTACAGACAGACAGACAAACAAGCACAGTTACTTTCACATCTATAATATTAGTATTTAAAGTAGGGAATTATTGATTTACGGTATACATTTGTTAAGAATATTTATTTGTATATTTGGACTTACTTCTATCATTTGTTGCAGAATCTTTCGGTGGTTTAAAGAAGTTGATTGGGGAGGGGTGCGGCGCGATGTACACAACATATTTACGAAACTAATAAGGACAAGAGACCCCCGTGACACTGAAACCAGCCAGGAAGTTACC
Source organism: Abrostola tripartita (assembly GCA_905340225.1). NCBI lineage: Eukaryota > Metazoa > Arthropoda > Insecta > Lepidoptera > Noctuidae > Abrostola > Abrostola tripartita. The sequence continues at coordinate 5,510,575 of HG996486.1, forward strand.
CTTCCTGGCAGACAACGACTCTCGGTAAGTTATCACTTCTTTTGATATATCTAAATACTATATCACTCAAAGGTGACTGACTGACTGACATAGTGTAGTTTATATATATTAGACAACCCGATTGGCGCAGTGGCTAAGCGATTTGACTGCTGCGCTAAGTGTTCGATCCCCGCACGGGACAAGAAATTGTGCGATCCGCAAAGGTTTTTCTCGAGTCTGAGTGTTTGTGTATGTCATATTTTGTGTTTGTGAACCCACCCACGATACAAAAGACACTAGTGTGGGGCGAAAAACAAAAAAATATCAGGGTCCCTAGACAAATGTCAAAACGCTAGTAGAATAGAAATATAATAGATTGGTTAATGTAATTATGCAGATGAAATAATTATTATATACATTCCTAGTGACCTAAACTGTTTTAACTATAACAACCATTATCATATAAATTTATCTTGCCACGTACATTTAAGACACTTATAATTATAATCTGTCCGTTGGACTAGTGGTTGCTAAGCGCGACTGCTAAGCATGAGGTCCCGGTCATAACCCGAGTCGGGAAAAGTGTGACGGTTTTCCCATTAGGTAATTCTCAGTAGCAGCACGGACTCTGGATTTGTGCCCGGTTGATGGCAATAGGCTCGCCCTTATCACATTGGGACATAGAACATAAATAGCGAAATGTGGGTGAACCATATGTGCACCTCTGCCAACCTCTTCGGGGAATACAGGCGCTATGTTATAATCTGTGACTTAAGTCAATCTCGTACATTGTTCATTTTAATAGATTTCTATTCATCTAGATTATGCCAATTTTCTCTCTCTGGTACGCTCTAGATGTAAAGAGAGCCTCTTTCAGAGAGCTTAAATTATTCTGAGTAGTCTTATAAAACAGAAAGGCTCTTAATCGCTCGCTTTCTATCTGGCGTACTTTAATGACTAATTTTAAACAGAAATGCTTTTATGTAGCTACAACCATGTTTCATAGTTATAACGTCGGATTATTATATAAATATTGTTAGCAGAAATGCATAAAGATTCACATAACAAAACAGCACCTGAGTAGAGTTATCTTTCATGGTTTGAAGATCGTCATTTAGTAGCACGGACCATTGTTTTTCAAATTCTGGCATTATTAAAAAATCAATTAAAAATGATCACTACTCATCCAGCCAAGTAAGCTACCCTAATTCTTCATTTTAAAACCTTGGTGGTCATTTATAAGCATTCACTATTAAACAGGGTTTATATTAACATAATATGCATTAATATAATGCAAGTCAAAGGTCGCAAGTTCAAACCCCGGCACGCACTAACGGCTTTTCGAATTCATGTGCGTATTATAAATTAGTTGCTAAAAACGGTGTAGGAAACCATCGTGAGGAAACCGGCACACCTGAGAGATTGGGTGTAAAGCCATGACAGAAGCCTACAGGCGGTTTAAACTCTGACACCAGGTTGTTCATCAACCATAAGATAAGAAGGAAAGACCAGTGTAAAATACCTACATGGAAATACTTACCATTACTAACCCACAGTTGATTTCACCTGTACCTACAATCCGTACATAGTAGAAACGTTACCAACATTATCATTTAAAAACTTAGATAGCCATTTTCGGGCAAATGACTCTTGTCGTTAAGAAAACACTAGCCAAGTTTCTACGTAAAGAACAGAAAGTTTATATAGAGCACGTTACAAATTCCACGATACTTCTGAGTAGAACTTCAAATGTCAATTACGTTCTTTGACGCCGCCACAAACGTAGCAAAGACTTATTGTTGTTGCAATATGTATAGTATACTTCGTAACAATTTTATTAAATATACAATATACGATAACAAATAAAACGGACTGTGTTCAAAGTCTAACCCGATCAAGACTTGTCGCGAGTGCATTTTGAAACCTTTGGGGATTACAAATTGATTTTATAACTCCGGGCCCGATGTTTGCTTGGAATGAATAAGAACAACGTTATTTACTCGTATTTGTAATTAAGGATTAATACAGTTGTATTTGTAACTGAAAACAACCCAAAATGTTTTTACATAGAAGTGGGATTGAAGGTTTTATAGTCAAAGAGAAAAGCGTTTGAACAAGTTTTTTTGTAATGATAGGAAAATATAACTTATCTCGATAATTCTTGTGAGCCAACTTGGCCGGTTGCTCTATCGCAGATAAATCAATTGGATAATACAAACTTACCTTTGAAAAAACTTAACTTAACTTTCACGATCTGTTATTAGCAAAAATAAAATGGACTATATGTACGGTCATCAACAAAATAGATTTACTGTAAAAGTAATAGTAGAATCAAATTAAAAGAGAGAGAGTCCAATTCTTTTACTATATAACAAAATGTTCTGAAATTAAGAATATGTTCCAAAATTTAAGAATTCAACTACTTTTTTGTTTTTTGGCCCTAATGTTTCAAATTTCTAATATTTCGAATCATCAGTAAAATCAGTACGAATTAATTAATTTGGCAGTTTATACTTCCTTGATTATAAATTTAGCAACATTTTACCTTTGGTCCTTAATGTATTACATATTTAATTGCTTAGGGCTGCCAAATTAAAACAGTGAAGTTACGACTAAATGATAATGATAACTACTAAGGCCAATATATTATTTTCTTCAGTAGCTGGAAGAATCAGATATTTAATAAAGCATTTACTATGCTTTATTAAATATCTGATCGCCTATCAGTTGTCAGAAGAAGAATATAATTTAAAAATCACGTCTCGAAAGATCAGTCAAGTGAATTTAATTAACAAATAATAGGTACTTACCTACCTACTGCTACCTAAGTTTGAGCTAAGAATTCTTCTTTCTAAAATTAAACAGTTTTTTACCTTTTAACTAGACGTGAGTTTGTTATACTTGCAATCGTGAAACTCGATATAGATCTGAGTATCATCAAGTATCGAAACCTCCCACTTCACATAAAACCTTCATAATAGAAACGTAGCTTGAGAGAGCCACGTAGAGAGCATTACTATCAACACCAACGCTACGATACCAACGCAATTTAATTTGTACAAAACCATTTCGAAGCTGGAAAGCTAAAGTACCCACTTTAGCAAATAAGTATCGGTTTTAAAGATAGGTACTAAATGTAACGTGTCAACTTAAAATGCATAGAAAACCGTGTTTGTACTGATGCATTTTTATTTGCTATAATGAAGCGTACAAGTGCTATATTGTTTACGTAAAAACAAAAGGCTATCTAAAAAACGTGACGTCGATCACTTTTCAAATCTATCACTTTTTCGTGTTGACCAGCAGTTGCTTAGTAGGTACTCAGAATCAATGAAAATCTAATAAAACCTTTTGAGAAAATTGACACATTTTTTATTGAGTTAATTAACAAGACACAACGTGACGCAGATATAATCATGTAGGTACATAACGAACGTCGTAGATATTAAATAAAATAATAAATAAACGATTTATTTCTGTAAGTGGTTCTGTTAGTACGTTAATTTTATATTTTTATATAAGCAAGAAACTAGATTGACTGAGAAGAAATCCGAAACTAACTCATATATCAGAGAATTATGTCAGACATGTAGATTACGAGGAAAGTGCAAAGAGTTTATCGAATAATGTTACTTCAAAAGGCGAGTTGAAACAATCGTGTCATGAAGCTGTCAAGTTGATTTCAATAGCTGACAAGTGACAGCTCTATTGCTTGTCATAGCCCATAGGTATGGATCACACAATTCACCGATATTCTTATTCGATTCATGGTTTAATAATATGACGCACTTCCAATAATTGTCATATATTGTATTATGATGAACTTTGAAAACTCACGTCTCAGCAATGGAATGAAAACCTGATGTTATTAGATTTCGGACTTAAAACTATTTAAGAGGAAAACTTAACAAAACTTCTCACTCACAATGAATCGTAAACTAGTAAATAAATTAAGTATTTCATCGACTAAATCGTTTAAATTGCTTCTAACGCCGGGTTAGGGAAACCAAGGCATCGCAATCTTAGTTGTCATGCAATTGACAGCTGTGAGCCTGTGACGTTCAAAGCGGTTGTTTCAAGCATTACTATTTAGGTTCAACAGTTAGTGGGTCAACTTTAATTAATTCTGTGCTACTCCAACTTTGATTTCTGTAGATTTTAGGTACTTGATTGCGAATCAAAGTTGACGTTAGCGAAACTCACATTTATTTACCAACTCATCAGATTCGTTATTATAATTAAGCATTAAAGCTTATTTTCTACGTAGAAAACGAAAATAAATTTACTATTATACGATTTATTTACTTCCATATAAGGAACATGGGACTGAAACATACAGGACTGAAATACAATTTATTTCGATTAGATTCTTCTTAACGACTTTTTCGAATTCATATAACCCTTGAAATACAAGGTTTTTAATTGGGTAATCTTTAATTTTCAAGAATAAGACGTGGCTGCTTTATAAGAAAAAACATTAATATAGAATGCTTGACTTTTCTGTTTCTGTATATTTTAATAAGAGGAACGTAGGTATTAGTTAATGGAACGGTCGGATAATCCCTTGTAAAATGATAAAATGATGTCTCGTTCTAGCGAATGCTATACAATATTAATCATCATATTCTCGTTAGTACGTATTTATAACACAACGTCTACATATGTACTTGTATTTTAGTGCAAAATGTAATTACTCTTCGTGGAATATTGTCGCTTCGGAAATGCAATAAGTTTAAGCATAATATTACAAAGAGTAGTAAAAAACAAAGCACTTTATTTAAAACTCCCTTATATCCACTAATATTACGTGTGACAGGATCTAGATGCAGCTTTTATATCATTAGTAATATCAGCCTGATAACTAAGAGGATTAATTTTGTTCACAATACCGTTTTTCAGTCTGTCAGTTTTATAAAACAAGGTTTGTCTTCGAGCTAAGTTTAGTTTACAAACTTTGAGTAAGGTAAAGTTCTTAATTCGAACCGTCAACAGTGCTCGATCAAGTTGCCAGTTTTATACATTTTTCCTTTCAGGAAGGATGTTTTACAACAAATAAACTCTTTAAACTCGATGCTGGTCTAAAGTTAAACCTAGATTTTTATTATGGGGGTATAGTTTTATTTGATTATTGTTCACAATCTTTATTACCTTTTTTTTTTTCATCATCAAAGATTCTAAACTTATAAAAATTTAAAATGCACCTATTATATGTATTTATTATAACCGCGCCGTTTTAAGAATGGTAAACTGATCTTATACAGACTGCGCGTGTTTGATGCGCGTTTAATATAATTAATCTATTATCTATCCTATTTGTAAGATGACGATTACTTACTATAAAATAAATAATATTGTGTGACAGCCATTATTAGGTGATACATGGTGATACGTAACTTAGGAAGTTTTAAGCTGATACTAACAAAACTTAATTATATGCAAACTACATGTCAAGCGGCCAGTTTGTAATAATGTCATTTCCAACAGGTTCCGTGCCACAGTTGCAGACTTCATATTCAGTTTCCACAAATGAAATTTCCTAAACGACAAACCGTCCGCTGTAAATATTACCATTATGAATAGTTTAGTCACAAATACAAAGTTAACGCACCACGCCAGACCTTTCACTCACGTTACCACCTAGTTAATGCGCAAGTTCTAACTTTATTTGCAAACTTTATAGCTAAGTCTGATATTTATAATGGGCTGACATTATTCCTATTAAATTTGAAATTCATATTTGTAGATCTTATCTCACGGTTGGAACATTTCATAGGAACTTTGTTTAAATTTGCACTTAGATATTTAAAATATAATGTAGCTCATAATATATACATTTGACTAATAGGTATTTTTGACAACTTACAATATGTTCTAATAATTTTAAAAGCTCTGAACTTATTCAAATGGAAAGGTACCTATGACGTTGGGTGTACCGACGAGTATCCTGGGTTACAGCTATGTTATCAGAGCTTTGGAAATTTTACTAAGGCCTATCAGGTTGCAAGTTATTAGGAATATACAAACTTAGCACGTCATAACATGACGCCTGTATACCCGATAACCGGCCAAATGTGGGAGTCTATTGCCATCAACCGGGCACAAATCCGTGTTGCTACTGAGAATTACCTAATGGAAGAACCCAGTAACACTTTGCCCGACTCGGCATCATCGTCATGAACACCAGTCACACTAGACCAACGATACAGTCAAGGAAGGAATATACAATTTGTAATTATATTTATATACACGTAATTTAATTTTAGCAATCCTCTCTTTATTAACATAAAAAGACAATAAAAGCAACACAAGTATAATGCTTAACGTGTTAAAAGTGAATGGTTACGTAAAACTTTGGGTACGGCCTACACAGCCTGTAAACATATCATATTTGAATAAGGCTTAAGGTACAGTTTTGACTGTGTTTGGTCGCATTTAAATAAATAGTACCAGCTGTTTAGAACGTGTCTCTCCATTTCAAAGTGGATTATATTCAATACGTTGAATGTCGCATGAAGAAAACTTCAACACATAAAATAATCGTTCAGAGGGATATTTATGGGAGACCAATATCCGCGGGAAATGTGCCGAGCAGTTTGGAACGTGATTCCCTGCAGGCTAGTCATAACTTGCCTCGGCTTGAAAACCGTTTAAGAACATCGTTTAAAAACTACGTAGTGGAAATTATTCTCCCATTACCTTATCTTGATATATTATATTTCTGCCGATCGCAGCGACTAAACAGTTTAGAATATCAGTCTTGTATGAAGTAGCTGAAAGGTTCGTTTCATAGTTTTTGCAGGTTATTCAGATGGACTTCTTTGACTTGACTTTCTTCCTGTTTTGGACAATCCATATGATTTAAAAAAGTGCTGTTACATTACAACCTAGTCTGGTTGGAGTGTAGCATAGGGTGTGCAAGGAAAGTTTGGTTAGAAACAGTGACCACAAACGGAATCCCAGAACCCTTTATTGTTATAACCTAACCTATCATAACCTAACCTAACCATGCACACACGCTAAACAGCAATGTCTACATCAATCATCAGAACTTTATCGAAAATGTTTCAAAATTTACTTGCAATTTAAAGCTTTTATAATAATCTGCAGTTACATGAAATGTATTAAAAACGTATGAATTTAGACATGTATGTATATAAAAGCGTCTAAACGTTCTAACTTTATAATTACTGAGGTAGCTAGCTAGTTCCTAGAGTAACTTTGCGACTCTGAAATACAAATACTTTATAAACAATTCCACATTGCGAAATTGTTCCAAAGGTAAATTTATATTTGCCTCGTTCTCTTTCATGTTTAAGTCAAGTACAAATGAAAAGCATTACCTCTTTATTTGAATTAGTGAAGCTACATCACTTTGTCATGTTAGTTACTTCTGTTATAAAGTAAAACATGTTCAACTTTATTTATTAAGTTGAGTTGTACTGTGATTGCGATTTAAACTGCAATTCTCTTTTGGCCCGTGTAGGCACACTCGATTATGAATTGTGTTTATATTTCCACTTTGTCATCAGTCTTTTGTAAGCAAACGATTGTAGGTACTCAGTAATGTATTTAAGTATAAACGAAAAGTGGGTTATGTAAGTTTTATAAATTAGTCAATTTATTAAACGTATTTAGATGTTTATAAATACTAGAAGTCACCCTGAGGCCTAAATTTTACCGTAATTATGACACAAATGATAGCTTTCTGTACTTCTTCTCCGCATAAACTTTGACTGTGTCAAATTTCATAATCCTCCGTTCGCGTAATTATCGTAAAATAGGGTGCAAAGTTTTCGCTTCATATATGGTTGATAAATATTTAACGGCCAGCCAACTTGGGTCAGGCTTCCTAATAATATGTATGAGCGTTGATTTTTTGTTAATTCTTATTTATTTTAGACGAATAATAAAGAGTTGGAAAATAAATCACTGTTACAACATTATAAGCATTTGTCAACTATATAATTTCGGTATTATGAAACGATACCAGTTTTAGTGTACCTACAGCATAAGGTTTTAGGGCACATCATATATTAAGATTTAATCTTCAGATCACTTAATACTATTAGAATTAATCAATTAGCAGCAGGTAAATTAGTTTGCAGCTTCGAAATAAGCGTGATGTTCAATCGCTTTATTGGTTATGAGCTCAGCTAACAACAAGCTGACTCTCGTTAAATTTCATTCCGCTTATGTTATAACGAGATCTGTTGTGCTGCACTAGAGTTTCAAAGGATCTTATAATCCCATTTTGTCTGATAAATAGAATAATTTCTCCTAGTGCCTTTCAACATTTTATTCTAAAGGGAAGTTTTTAACGTGATTTTCAAGAATCAGACGTAGGAAGGTGTTGTGTTTCCACTATGACTGCTATGTTAAATAAAATACTGGGTCGTTAAGGGCGGATTTAAATTTAAAATCAACTGCTTATATTTTAACAGCTTTTGTCGTTCCGGCAGCTGCCACAAATATTATGTTACGTAGCGACGTAAAGGCTTGAGGCTTCATACGAAATTCCCAACGTCTTTTCACAGTATCAACATTTTTCGTGGTTCATTCCATTATATTGAACGTGAATACAACTTAGTAAAAGTTGAACAATGGTTGGTAATACCTACAGAGTTTTAAAGACTTGATGCCGTAGAAATGAACATAATAATTATGTACCTATTCATTTACCTATCAGTTAGTGAAGATCGGATGATTATAAATCAGTTATTTGTCTATTGTACTCTACGTTTTAGGGGCCCGTTTTCAGTTGTTGTGCAGATAGTGTGTAATATTATTCCAATTATCTCGATTAACGTATTAGTAGTATTAGTACCTATAACGTGTTTACGCATAGGTAATTCCAACAACCTTGCGAATCAATTATAATTTCCACCACGACATCTCGGTTAGATAAAGCTCGCTGTTGTTTGGTTAATTATATATTGATGAGGCGTTAAATTATAATTATGAACTAGCAAATAGATCACGTACCTATATATGTTTAATCAAATTATTTTTAAGTTTTCAGTCCTTTTTTAACTGACTTAATAAAGAATACTTTTACAAGATGTCTGGAATACCTTAAATCTTTCAATGGTTTCGGAACGCGTAGAGGAAAAACATACGAACACATTTTTATAGATAGATAATGAATACCTATTTGATGACCTGATTGGAAGGTTCGGTGGGTTAGATTCCTGGACGGGATTAATAATTTGTGATCCGCAAACGTTTGTACCGAGTCTGGGTGTTTGTGTATGTGATATTTCATGTTTATGAAACGCAACCACAATACAGGAGAAATTCCTAGTGTGGGGCAACATTCAAAATAAAGTTACTAATATTATAGTGACGTCACTAACATATATTTTTGTTTACAGCGATGCTTAACTACAATGGACCTGACTTCTCTCGGCGTTGGATCATGTGTTGGAACCGGAATGTACTTGGTTGCCGGAATGGTAGCCCAGAAGTTCGCTGGACCTGGTGTTGTGATTAGTTTCATAATCGCCGCCTTGGCCAGCATCTTCTCCGGTAAGTAAAAAAAATATATCTCTTTATTGCACCATAGAATAAAATAAGAACATGGAAAGAAAAGCTTAAAACCAAAATTGTAGGCCAGGGTACAATGGGCTTTTGGAGTTGCGGGCGCATAGATAGGGGGCCGCTGTTAGCGGCTATAGGTATAGCAACTCCAGAAAAGACGGCGGCACGGTGGTCACTTGCCTCCGTGTAAAGCAATGCTAAGGGGAGACCCCTTTACAGTCTCCCCAGGGATGTTGGTCTTTTTAGAAGTCCCGAAAATTCCTTGTTCTTGCAGATGGTGAACACTAGGGTGGTTTTAGTGAGGTAGAAATCCCACACTGCCCCTACCCCACAGGGGCTGGGTGCCTTTTGAAGGTTTTCCTCCCAAAAACAAGAAAAAGGCCTACCTACAGTAGACGGTCTTTTCACTCACGGCGATAAAGACAACCTTAAATAATTTCATCAATATTTAACTATAGTATTTTTGTAGCCTCATTTCGTATATACATTCTGAATAAAATGGCCAAATTGAATTAAGCATTTTTTATGAAATTATTTCAAAAAGATTTTAGTCGTTTGGACGCTATGAATTGGAAGCCAAAGCTTTTAAGTATTACAACGTTTTATAAAAAACGTTTTTTAAAAGACTCTTCGTGACCGATCAATTCAATGAATAGGCCAATATAGTCCTCTTTTAAAAATCGAGACAAAGCTGTCTTTGCATGTTTTTCAAAATCTTTGTATATAATTATAGCATATTTTCTATAATGTGATTAAGAAACGTGCCACAGGTCTATTTATACAGCTATGATATTTTTTATATATTTTTGGTAGTAGTTATTAATGCGTTTGAACATTTTTTTCCCTTCATTAGATATAGCTCTGTAATAATATATCATTAAAATCGTTAAGTCAATATTAAGTGTAATTCGTGAGCGTACTTTGAATATTAATTGAAATCAAACAAACATTTAGATAACACAAGTACCTTATCTGCGTTTTGAATTCTATAGCCGATCATATGACCAAAATGGTGCGCTGAAAATTCATACATCTAAATCAAAACGCAAGTTATTGGCACAATTATAGATACACAATTTTATTACCAGCACAACATGCACGAGGCGCGATTCAGCGGCGCGCGACACATTGTTTCATGTATTAATATTATGCATATCTTTTGTACAGGTGCCTGCTATGCTGAATTCGGAGTCCGTGTCCCCAATACGACTGGAAGCGCTTATATGTACAGTTACGTGACCGTCGGTGAGTTCCTAGCCTTTGTCATCGGCTGGAACATGATTTTAGAGTATCTAGTAAGTATTACAACAATATTACTTATATTTAGTATTCGGTGTGAACATTTCAACTGTGAGGTCGTAACAAATATTAGCAGAAATAGAGAGTAAACGGCGGAGGTTAGTTGTGTTTGACCCATTTACACCAGGTCCAAGTAAAGTCAACATCAACTTGGCAGTGCAATTGAGCTCTAAAATCACACTGGCACCTAGAATTGAATTGTGTTTTATTACGTACCTATAATTGTATACTTTTGTTATTACTATAAAAGAATAATAAAAAAGATTAGGTTCGAAATGAACTCAAATGAAAATGAATGTTTAAGGCCTCATAGATGATGATAAATGTGCTGTTCACAACGAAAATGTATAGAATGGCGACATTTCAACATCCAGTTATTTCTAACAATACGTGACTGATTCGAACTATCCTATCTCAGCCCATTCAAGAAACTCAATTGTAAGTGAAAAGTTGTCTCGGCTCCCAGACTCCGAGCAACTGTAGCCTCAGTAAGGCACATTTATTAACACTTGTTTAGGCCACACAAAAGTTTCATAGATCTTAGTAATATGTTAAAGCTCCCTAGCGTCGTTTAAGAAATCTTTAGCTTGTTGAACACTTGAACAGCTCCTAACCAACTCTTGCTAACAAACTTTCTATTTATCATGGACTGAAAATGCCACTTCAAATATTTGTAGTCGCAGAGTACACAGCATTGTTAACATTAGGTCAACGCGGGAGGTTCGTCTTATATATTTATTAGTTTAAATTCATTTCATATTTTATATCTCAAAAGCTAGGGAATCCAAATAAATAGGAAAATGTGTAAATGTATAAATGGCCTAGGAAAGATCCATAAAATGGTAGACGTAGCAATATTAAATTATTACAACATATTTATTTCAGGAGTAGGTAATGAGATATTTTAAATAATGGGAGCTTTACATGATGCGTGGAAATATTTTGGGTGTTATCGGAAAGAGTACCTATAAGTTTTATTATTAATATTATTTATATTTCAACAAGTTTTACAAACTCCTTTATTCTCAAGTAGATTTTTGAATACACAAACATATGTATACCAATCACATACCCACCAACTACTAAAATATAATGTAGGTAAAGAGATGTTTTCCGTAAATTAATTCAGAGATGCGGACCGCGCGTTCCAATAATATATTTATGTTACTAAAAAGGTATACCCCCGGATTCACCGAAATTAGATGTACCTATTCACTAAAATGTTGAGAACGAAACCAAATAGAAACCAGTAGGATACAATTTTAAAAAGCTTTAGCATTCGTACAAAGTTATTTACGTAAATACGCGAGCTATTTACAATGAAATTAATGTATTTGACGTGTTTATTGTAAGTTTGTAACATGATATGGATAAATTAAAATTTATGTGCTTATTCTGACATTTTATTTTGAGTCGATCAGACATTGAATGCACTGACTAATCAATTGGATTTAACCCAAGCATTCTGCTAGCAAACAAAGCGTTTATCTCGATCTTCTAGAAATAAAATCGGCTAATAGTGGTCGAGTAGCACAATTATTTAGGGCAAAATTACTTTGACTATAAAATTGGTAACTGACATTGAATAGGTACTATCAACATAGCTAACTTTATAGCTTCCCCGTGTAAGCGGGGGGGGGGGGCATAAATTGGGGATCGCAGTGTTGGTGGTGGAGTTAAAGAAGACGCTGCTGCCCAGCTTCCAGGATACCGGATACCACACGGCTTTAATAGTGAAACGAAATAAACATGTACTTGGGTGTCAAAAATAAAGCCAAGTTTTCATACATTTCCCTAGTTCTCTCCGGAACGATCAATATACCGTAACCTAGAGATTTTGATGTCATTTCTTATATTGGAATGACACGCAAGGTGTAGGGCGGTCAAAGCCCGTAGAGTTTGGAAAACTTTGTACGAAATAAAATTAAACCTTCACACCATTTTACTGACAAAAGAATTTACCAAACTGTTTGTTAGCAACCTTGGTTTTGATGGCATAGGATAATATTCTATTGAGGTTCTTAATAATATATATATATATACGATTGGGTAGATAAAGTTTTTATCAAGCTTAGAAGCAGTAATCAGAAATAATAATTGTTAGCGTTTAAGTTTCATCATCACTCCTGAGAACACCAACAGATTCTGACCGAATCATTTTCGTTTTTTTTTTGTTTATAACCGTATGTATATGTATGTACCTATAAACATACTACACTTCTACATATTATGATAAGAGTAATAGGTATTAATATTTATTTTGTTTCAGATCGGAACCAGCGCGTGTGCCCGGGCTTTGAGTGCTTGCTTTGACTCGTTATTTAACGGTGCCATAGCTCATGAAATGGCTGACAAAATTGGAACCATGTACGGTAAGTACCCATTTCACATTTTTAAACAAATTATTCAAATTAAGTGATTGCGGTAGTACAGTATGGATACCTATGATATACAGAAGATACAATAAATCCCCTGGCGGCGCTTCAATATAGATACCTACATATACCAACCTATAACCGTTTCACTGCAGGACAAAGGCCACTCATACGGAGAAAACTAATCACCGCATTTGGTCGCTGCGGGTTAGCGATTTCAGACCACCCAGGTTTTATCCAGGATTGTTATTACTGGGTTCCTTTCAACTGTCGCGTGTTTAGTTGATCACAATTAGGACGGTAGACCGTACTACTACGGAAAAAATATACTAGATTTATTGTTAAGCCAAACGCGAACCAAAAAATCTACTATGTACAAATTGTATTTACCGATTAGTTTAGTTTAAAACTATTAAGCAGATATGCCGACTGAAAAAAATGTTTTGACCTCAGACTATAGATCTAGACTCACCTTGGCCCGCAAATTATCTAAAGCGAATAACTAACGTCTTTGCTGTCATTTTTATTTTGGCATTAAAATTTGTAGGTATGTTGCCTAAACAAACCAAACTGGTGCGGAATGTATTTCTATTATTATGTACAATCGTGGAGGACAGTCTGCGTTATTCTAGAGTTTTGCTCGCATCAAGTATTTGCACTGAAATCTCACATTGCACTTCAGTTTCAAATCCCATTTGTTCACCTATTCTAGGTCATCTGAAGTCTCCTTTTCGGAGACATCCTAAATTACATTAAAAAGATACTAGGTACAAATAACATTACGCCTTATATTCCCCTAGAGCATGGGCTAATATAAATAAAGGTGTATAGTAAATCCACATTTTGCCAGTTATGTCATTATAGGTCCAAATAATAGGTAGCGAGCCTATTGCTAGCTACTATTGAGAATTCATCACCATCAGCCGAAAGACGTCCACTGTTGCATAAAAGCTTCTCCCTAAAGGTAGCAAGCTACCCACGCTAGGCAAGCGGCTTGGGGATCGCAGTATTAAAGACGCTGATGCCCATCTTCTGAATTTTCCCTCAGTTGCCTCCTATGTCACACAACGGAACAAGATGGGGAGGGGCCATTCTGGCCCGGCACTCCACGGGCTATGAGAAACCTAATGGAAAAACCCAATAACACTTTAGCCGACCCGAGAATCTAACTTGACCTACCAACTAGGTGCAATGGTACGCACGCCTTTATTGCTCTTTTCTCGGTCAATTTCCTATCCTGAATAATATGTGGTTTAATCAAATCATTAATTAATTGCTGGCCTTTTGACAGCTATTAAACGGCACGCGTGGACGCCTCGAAAATGCTTGCCTTAAATTGACCCCGCAGTTTTTGCAACCATTAAAGGCTGAATAATCACTTAAAAAATAGTACACGTAGGACATTATTTACAATACGTATTATATAAAGTTAAAACGTACGTGTTATACGCTGTGTTCTTGTCTTCTTCTTAATAGAGACCTCTTCTCATACAAAGATGGAACGAGCATTATTCAAATATTAAATTATCTTACGGAAAATAAAGACCCATTCATATAGGTAAATCGGCTTACTGCTGCTACGTACCGGTTTTTTAATCGAAGCCGCGACTTCGATTAATAATTCTATTCGATTAATATATCTTCGATTAATTAATCGCATAAACTAGTCTCAAATAAAACTAAACAGTTTTTATAAGTTGTTGGAAAGAAGGGTACAGTTATTCACCATTTCTCATAGAAGGTATTAAGTATTGCATATTATATTTTATTTCAAGCGCTATGGTACAGTATTGCTCTACATTTCGTGATATAATCTCAAAGTAATATCAAGAATTTATAATTATTGTGTAACATCTTTTTACAAAAATATTCTAATTATTATTATTCTTAATCACTTTAGTACGCGGATTGGTAAAACACCCGTACCAACGATCAACTACTAGAAACTGCTGGAAAGGATTGGTTCTTATTCTTTAGTATGGCGCAGTCGGTACTAACAAAATGCATAGGATAAATATAAAACCTTTTTTGGTAATACTGCATTTTGTGTCAGCAAATGTGGTGCTAAACTATTCACGCAGGTTATTATCGTATTACTAGTCTACTAGTTGGTACGACGCGTAACGATCCCCCCTCATTCATATGTAAATCGATGTACAGCAATTTAAACAGGGTTGATTGCTAAGGGTTAATGTGAGTAATTTGCATCGTCATGGTTTCTATTTTCAGAGATCAGGTTAATTCATTATTCTTGTTTTATTTCACAGAGAAAAGCTTTACTTAGCTGCCATTTTCAAAAGCAGATTTGTACGTTCAAAAACATGTCCAAAATACTTATTTGACTATGTTGTTATGTGATACAATAGGCACCGCAATATTAAATAGTACTCAAAAATATGTTTTTTCTCAGTCTCAACAAAAATTTCAATTCCTTAAGAATTATTGAAATTTTGTATTGAAAATATCGATATAAATTTGAAAATATCGTTCTTCAGAATTCATGACCGTCACTAAAATTGCCTTCTTCTGTCAGTCATAACTATTAGTCGAATTCAATATTCATAGTTAAGACAGGACAACGTCTGTCGGGTCAGCTAGTCATACTAATATTATAAAGGTAAAAGTTTGTGTGTGTGTTTGTGCGTTTGGATGTTTGTTACCTCTTTACGCTCAAACGGCTGGACCGATTTCGCTAAAATTTGGTATGAAAGTAGCTGACACCTTGGATTAACACATAGGTTTTATCCCATAAAAATTTTGCAGCTAATATTTTATAAAAATACACAATACAAGGAAGCAAATAAACTCTAAATTAGTCTCAATGTATAACAATTTGTTGAGTACATCGCAGCCTGCCCCACATTAGGTTATTTTCCACTCACCCTATATTCCACAGATCCATTAATAGCAATTTAAGTCTAACTAATGAACTAGAATTACTTAGAGCTGGAAGCTCTGACCTCGGCCTTGAATCGAGCAAGAGAGAATTATCTTCAAGTGAACAGGAACAAATAGTAGCTTAGTACTAAGATTGACCTTCGTACGGTGAGGACGATGCAATTAGTTTACTGTAACTAGAAACTAGAAATCCACCTGTAAGTTTATGTTGTTAACTAATAATTAACGCAAGGGGAATTATCAGGACTGCGCAATTGCGTCTGTCGTCTTTGCAGTATTTGCATACAAGGTACGAGTACAATAACTGATATTACTGTGTTTTATTTTTAGGAAATTTTAATTCATTTCCTATTTCTTAAAGATCTAGCCTTCTTTCCCAAACAGCTGCCAAAAGTCTTTGCAAGGAAAGAATATTTAAAGATTTTATGTTATTGGTTTTAAAAATAACGCCTCATAACTCTCTCCAATATCGTACCCATTGGCCCATAAAAACCTCAAACCAATAAAAAAACCTTACGATTTATAGTTTGACACTTAAACGTAGGTGCACTGTTCCAAAATCAAGCTTGTTATAAATACGTCAAATGCACCCGATTATAAGTGTGGACCGCACAAACCGATCCCGATATAGGTAATTCATGATAACTAGGTAGATACTAAAATACTGAAGAGATAAAATAAATATTAGCTACGTCCCACTCGCATCCATATTTCATTTAAACGAGACAAAACGGCCGTGCCGCCTAATATGAATAAAATTACAATATGCTATAATTACTCTTTGTGATGATAAATAAACCGACAATTAATTTAGATTTAAAGCCATCACATTTGCAGGAAACTACAATAAAATAATTACACTTACAGCGGCATTTCGGTATTAGATACGTGTATCAAAAAAATATTACTAACAGTCGCCTTGAGTTCGAAATTAAACGGTAATTCGTTGAAACAAAAATTAAAATTTCTACGTAAAAGTAACTTTGTCAGTCTTTTACGCTTTTCCGACTAAACCACTGGACGGATGGCATGTAGTAAGTAAAAACCCAACAAAGGACGTAGGCTACTTTTTTTAGATTATAAAAATGCTTGTGAATATTTAAATAAACTAATAATCTAAATTATCGCGCGAGAAGCCGCGGGAAAATCTAGTGTTATATATTTATTATTCGTTCGGACTGCATTTAAATAAATTTTTACACAGAGGCCTTTTACAAAAATAACATTCAGAAGCGTCAAAACAATTTACCAAGTTTCTACAGTTCTTAAAATGAAATGAGAGGTCATTTTGCGAATGAAAATACGTACCGAACCTAGGTATCTTGAAAGAGGATGAGAGCCTTTCGGATCACAAAACATTTTTGGTGACACCGACATGCAATATCGTTTTGATTTAGTCGTTTTATGATATGATAATCTTTCGCTTGTTAGTTTTGTTAAACAGGATTATTTTTTCTTTGAAGAATGTTTTATCGCTAAGTTTTTATAACAGTTATAGTTACGTAATACTTGAAAGCAGTATTAAAGTCAACCGTCGACTTTTAATGCATTCGATAATTACGTAGATACCTAACTAAGTTAATAAGAAATAAATTCTGAATATTCATCAAAGGTTGCAACGATTAAGGAGCACGAAGTCCTACCTGCAAGAGGGTGAGAATGTAGATAATTCTCCACGTCGAATACTGCATTTCAATACATTTCACACAAACTGAGGTAGATAGGTAGGTACGACGTAAGTAGGTATATGTATGCAACTGCTTTGTGCTCTGTGGTTCTCTAATGTGAAATGTAGTCTCATTTTAATTAATCCTCTTACTGATGAACATATCATACAAATGTTCAAGTTAGAACACGTATAAGGAACATTAAATTCGATGTTAAATATATACGGAACTTCAAAACGTCTTGTTAGCACCGTTATATACCTACGTTTATAAAGGAAGCGGACTCCACCATTATTTACCCACCTATTTTCAAATAATTTACTATTATAACGTTTAATTTACTAATATATAGTTTTCCCCTGAATAAACACGTGGACCTAAAATATATTAAAATAGACATCGAAAGCTTGAACCGTCAAATTAGTTCTATAGACACAACTACATGCATAACTGGAGTCTATAAATTCAGCTTTGATTATAGATTTACCTGTTTAGGCGTGGAATAGGGCTGAAAACGAATTACACAAATTCGTTTCGTCGGCGAAATTATGCACAGGGTAAATGCAGTCGTTGCTATTAAAATATTTGCCAGGCATATCTATTGGATCATCAGGGAATTTAATTAGTGAGCCAGTGTGCGTGGAATAGTGATGTTAGAGCTAGCTGTGATATGTCTTTAGTGCGCTGGTTATGCAGCGGTGCAAACCAAAGCAAGCCAATGACGCTAATAAATTCCTCTGTTCTAAAAGACGAAAGACGTATGCCAGACTTGTAGCAAATGGAAATCTGTAATCTCTGCCTTTCCCTCTGGGAATCAAGCATAACTTTATGTTTGTACGTAAAAAACGGCACCGAGCATACAGCGTTTTGTTAAAAACGGAATAGATAATGATCCAAAAGGGTGTGCAAGCAAAATAGAAGTACCTACTTTGAAGACAAATAGAAAAATTACCCTTTTTTTCTAAGGACAATAATGCAAGACTGACCACAAAAAAATAATTTAGAAGAAGAGAAACAGCACACTAATCAGTCAAGTAGGTACATACATGAAGCAGATACAAATCTCTAATCAGTAATCAATTGTGCTCTTGGCAGTATCAAATGAGAGACCATTGAGAGATGTTGGGCCATTTTTCGGTGAACACAAACCCTATAATTTTTTGATTTAGTTCTTAAAAAAACCATTGAACCTGCTTGAGAAAGATCCTCATAACTCCTAAATTCAATGATAACATAAATATATAATGAGGTATGTTACTAATGCATTCATTTTGAAGGCTTGAATATGTCCTAATTGAGACTTTCTGTCTAACAGTAATTGGCTAACCTGAATGTAGCTTGACATGCGCGCGTAAATGACAAATAATTATTTATTCTATATATATTATATTATATATATTCTATTTAATATTATAGGAATAAGATGGCATAATTATTGTTAATAATTATGCTATTTCATTCCCGTCTTGTCAAGTTGTATAGTTATATATGTGTGCAGTTCGGAACACTTTGATCGTTCATTTTATTAGTATATGACGTATCTATACTTTTTGAATTAATTATCATTGCCTTAAGTCCTGTATTTTGTAACTTCCAGTCACTGGCTACTGCGGTGATCGAGTCATAATTAGCTCGTTCAGTCGTCCGTGTTAGGTTACTCGGAACAAGTATTAATTATATACCACTAAGTGGGGATGCTGTTGAGAATACTGACAATCGACATGAGAGAAAGGAAACCTTACAGTCTTAAGAACAATAGTGTTCATTACAAACCAATAGTGCCGACAACAATACTGAATAGAAGTGATCGTGTTCGCCAATTAATACTTATAGAAAGCCACGACGTTCGTTAACTCTATCTTGATTAGCGAATAATAGAGCACCTAATACCTATAGAGGATCTTTTAGCTCGTTAATTAATACATTCGAGGTACGAAATTTCATGATCGTAATCAATAAGTACGGGAAAATTGGCTAACCTAAAAGTGCTTAATTGGCAAATCTAGAGGCATGGGCTTTTTTGACAGCGGCATGTACTTTGACTGACAGTTTGATAGTAAACATTATTGTTCTTTTTTGACAGGTTATTAAATTAATCTTTTCAAGTACTTCTGTAAAGGTGTATTATTAAATAGCCTATTTTCTGTATTATATTACAAACTTAATTTACATAATATAATAAACTGTTTCCTCTGTTGAGTTCAAACTATTACCTGTCAGTAATTATATCATGTTGTGGTGTTGGTGAAATATCAAAGGATATCGGTTCAAAGTCTTTGACCGGTTTATAATTCAACTACGAGGACTTCCGTTCAGGTTTACTTTGAGTCCGTCGGTGCTAGTTTATTCTAGAAACTAAAGTTAGAACAAACAAGTGAGTTAACAGACCAGGCCCTTTACTATAAACTCTTAAAGGACGTTTACCGTTGAGTAAGGGAGATGCCTCACTATACTGCACTTAGCGGCGTCTTGCTCCACAATGATAAAAGTCCTGTTTAAAGAGTTCATGGTACCGGCTGAAACTACATTTCTCCTTGGTCTTTTTACTCCCGAAAAATTCAAATATTTTCCTTACATTTTTAGTATTCACTTGATCTCATTTATGCTTTATCACGGGACCTCTCATCATGAGAGAGATCTTCAGAGGTAGACTCAAACAGAAAAATACCTAAAATAACCAGTAAAGTACATCCACTAACATGTTTCGTGTCGTTTTATCTTAACATATCGACTTACTCGGATATATAAACGATTTTCCACTTAAAATTAAGTGGTATAGGTATAACGTAGGTACTTGAAACCGCTCACAACTCAAACTATTCGATCAAAAGTCAATATTATCCCGAAATCGTTTGCTTTTGTTGAATATTAGTTGACGACCTTTCTCTTAAATTTGTTAGAGAGTGACAAATACTAAGGCATATTTAATGGGGTCGACCTTTTAGGTTGCAATGGGAGTTGGCCAACATTCTCACCCCTTGTGATTAACAGAACGCCCTAAACATAAACACGCGCTGCCTGACACACACTCTACGACGTAAAGGCCATCAGCAACCAACACCAATGTCTGATACTATAAATTAAAAATAAATTTTCTAACGCATATTTTAATATTGGTTTTGTATTGTACAGTGACGTTATGACGATATAATAATCACTTGTATAGTAGTTTTTAACTGTAAACTGTGGATTCTACATTATACAATTATTTACTTATCACGCTTCGCAATGATTGGGAATAGTTATTGTCATATAAATTGTCATCAAAAATCGTTTACCGTACGCGATTTTTTCTTACAAGATAAAATGTATTTTCAATCACTTTCGCGAATGTAAGACCTTGAAATAAAAATATTTTTACGGATTTTGTCGCGGTTTAAATTAGTTTTTTGGTCCCGACGTTTCGAGTCCCGAAAAAACGAATCCGAAACCGCCATAAAATCCGTAAAAATAGTTTTATTTCAATGTATTTTAAATTTTTATCAATTCTAAAAAATGTAATTCCTGAATTCTCAGCATCTCGAACCTCTTTTAAACCAAAGTATGCAAGTATTTTCTCAGGGAATAGAATGCTATGACGTGTCAACATGATGAAGATCTATCGACCGTCCACCCTTTGCCACAACGTTAGATTCGATTAAATAAATTACCCCACGTTACGCATTTAGCTAAAGTAATTAATAAAAAACGTGCACGGATTATGGTTGCTTTACTACTATTTTATTAAAATGACCATATATTCATTTAAGTCCTTGTATGCAAGCAACACTATCAGTCTCATTACAAAAAACTAAATAAACATCGGTTTAAACCTAGCCTTTCAAGTCCAGACTTATCTGAAAAACCATGGTCTAAATTTGTCCTTATTACAAAAGTTATAAAAACCGTGGTTTTCTTAGCACTGTCATTTGAACCATTGTTTGCATAGCAACCACAGATTAATACAAACATCGTTCGTTCATAATGTTATCATTCTACAAAAACGTTCCATTTGCCCAGAAAAGAAAAAAGTTTAATAATAGACTAATGATTAAATATTCTATAGAAGTGTTAAAAATATTGAGACTATTATTATTTTGCTTAGATTTTAATATCAATTATATCGTCAACTGTAGTTTTGTTTAGAATGAAGCTCGTTGTATTAGCTAGTAATACAACTAAGTACATCCGTGTAACGAAACGTGTCGTAATTAGAACTTATTTGTTTATGAGATGTTTGTTGACGTAATTTAGTATGTTAAAACCAAAAGTATGTAATTTATGCTAGTTTATGTATTGATAAACATAAATAATGCGTTAGAACGGCATTTGTAGTGAAATATATGCGAATATATTGTCATACCGGGAGCCGGTATGGCTCACAGACGAGAGGATCTAATAATTCCTCTTGTGAATCGTATTCTATTATATTTTGTATGATGAATCAACAAAAGCAAATAATATCTGTATTATCGGTTTCAATATCCTCAATATCAAATAAATTGACCATTATAATATCCATGTTCAGGTAAAAACAACAACAATATATGATAACCTAAAAGATGAAATTTGACAGATATGATATTTTAAACCATAGTTCTTTACTTTAAACTAGGGGCCGCCCAGGTTTGGCGTTAGACCATAGAATGGACAATGGTTTTTCGCAGAACCACTTTTTGTAATAACACTTTCCTATAAACCGTGGTTTTTAGAGGTTTTAAACCTTGGTTTTTAGATAAACCGCTTTTTGTAATAAGGCCGTATATGTCTGCTGGACCAGTGTAAATTTACCAGAGTTATTCTTTTATTATTTAAAAATGCATTCTTTAAATAACTTTTGCTGGCCTTTGATAAATTGGCATGTCTGTTGTAAAATGAAATGAAACTAATTTTAAATGAAATATAAATATAACACATAAGTATGTACGTAAAGGTATGCAATAAGCCATACTTACATATAATTTGACTTTAAGCGCATGATCAACACCGCAAATGCTACAGTA
The DNA here is from genome assembly GCA_905340225.1 of Abrostola tripartita. Classification (NCBI taxonomy): domain Eukaryota; kingdom Metazoa; phylum Arthropoda; class Insecta; order Lepidoptera; family Noctuidae; genus Abrostola; species Abrostola tripartita. The sequence continues at coordinate 5,533,312 of HG996486.1, forward strand.
TAAAAGCTAAACACCAGATTAAAATTATTACGGAAGCACTGCAATTGAATGATGACGTAAATATGGCGCAGAATAATAATCCCTTCCTCAGTCGACTCTTGCAAGATGCTGATAGTTGCAAGCAGTAGCCACAATAGCATTAGGTAGAATTAGTCTCAATCTAAAATTAAAATTGAATATTCAGGATGTCGCATAAAGTGTCTTTTCTCACAACCTTGCTGAGAGCCGACTTACTAAACTTCGCTTTTATAATACTCTCGCAAAATCCGAGATAAAATTCCATAAAAACCGCTTATGGCTACTTCGCTCCAGTATTTTTGTCTTAAGTTACGTAACAGGCATATTTGCGAGACCAGGGAAATGCGGACATAAAATATAAAACGATGTAGCGAGAACAATTCTTAGTATAAATACCTCTTAAAGAAGTTGTGCCTCAACAGGATCTATCTTTACTTTCATCCCGAATCAGATAAGTATAAATAGGTCCAGGTAGGTAGAACTCACCTGGTTCCTTTCAATGAAATATGTATTTCAGTATTTCTATAAACAAAATAATCTGCTCTTAGGACCGCTTATTTCTGAAAGGAAGGACGACTAGGTACTTACAGCCTTTACAAAATATTATCTAAAACCTACGTTTTGTCTCTATAGAAATATAAATCTCCTGAGATATTTCAGTGTCCATCTACGAGCCGCTGTAGAACGCTAATTTTAATACGGTCTTTTACTAACGAACGTCTAATACGTTCTCTTACTAAAATATATCTCATTGACAGCTCTAGATTTAGTTGATTAAATTCTAGTGCAGTACATACCAAAGCCTCTGTGGAACAGCAAAGCTGATTTAACATTCTATCAAAGACAATGATCTTAGCAACGAACAATGGGCTTAAGCTTAAGTCTCCAGCATGTAGCATAATGAAATTTCGATGGCGTTTGATAGAATTTGCTATCTATCTTAGTTCCATCTATACATGAAAACATTTATGCATTTTAAGCTCATGGTGCATAGCTTCATGACCAATAATCATGCTAATCAAATTAAGATAATTAAAACGTGTTTCAGTTCCTTTCTTCAGTGAAAAACAATTAATAATATGGCATTGAGCTAATGTTATAAATAGTTATCTATGACAACAAAAAAGAAAACTTCATCAAAAATTATATAAGTGGAAAAGTGGTCTTTTTGTCCGACAGCTACACATAACTGAGAGTTATGATTGTGGGTCAGCATCCAGCATGAGATTGCTCTCTTGAACAACAAAGCATGTTAATAAAGAATAGAGAGACCAATCGGTATCTGCCCGCGGGGCATTTGTTTAGACAACTCTGCTTTAAACATACTATTTCTTCAGTTTTCACCACAATACCAAAAGAGCGTTTATCATATATATTTATTGCTACACGTATCAATGTAAATATTTAATATGTGAATTCAAAGCATTATAATGTATTTGAATTACTTTTAAAAATTGAAGGTACCTAATGTGAATAAAATGCACTCTAAAAGCTCTAAGAATGGTCCAACACAACAAAGACAAGGTGTAGCGTTACATACGTGATACAAGGTTGGCAGTGCCAAGAGGTTTATGTCACTCAAGAAAACAGGGAACTGAAAGACTTTTATATTAGCTAGGCAAAGACCACAATGCATGCCAATGGACACCGACGTATGACATGCGACGTATTGTCTTCTATTCTGTGTTGGTGTATTACAGGGAAAAATGCATTATCCATTATCAAGGGCTGTATTGTATTGTGTTCACTAATGGAAAATGGTAAATATAGGTCAAGCTGTTATCTTATACATACCTTCGGTTATTTACTAAAGCTATTCGGCTCGAAGGACTAAATATAACACTAAACACCTACTTTCTTGTAGGATACTCTTCTCTTCTCTTCTTGTAGGATCTTACTTACTATTGCCACATCTACTGGTACCTCTACTCTGGCCCCCAAGTTACAGACATCGCCTAGTTCGGGGTCCGCTGGCCAATTTATTTCATGAACTAGGTTATTTGTTAGATGAAACATATACATTTTTTTACTTTTCTACGTCATTTAAAAAGAACTATAAGGTTAATGATACGATAATACCTACACTTCCTATAATTATAATTATATCCGTTGTTTTGTTATTATTGATTTAGTTAAAATTGTCTTTTTTGTCTGAAATAATCATTTGATGCACTGCGCCAGTAAAGTTATGGTACTTTAAAAAATATAAAATAAAACATTACGCCCCATAATCACATAACACTTTTTACGCCATAGTACGAGTAAATGTGCTATTTTGAGCGTACGCACTTAATTTGATAAGTTGAATTGTTCTAAAAAGTAGAGAGAGAAAGAAGAGATTATAAAAATTTGTAACAACTACAGTTGTTGTAAATGATAATGATAGATGATTTTATTTCTGCAAAAAGGTTTAAAAAAAAACACTTTTACACGTCATATTTTTTTAAACTAGTTAGAATGTTGGTGTCGGTATTTCCTAACTGACTACCTCTGAGAAGAAAAGGATGTATATATGTAGCTCGTAACAATTATATAAGAATTGAAATACTAATGGAAACCATTGAACAGTTGGCACTGATGGTAGATAAATTTGACAATGATCGTTTTTTATCGCATATTAATTAAACTAGTGTGGTAGTGGTTTAGCTTTCTTAATATACACACATACACACAGTACGTGCTGGTTTCCATAAAATGGGAAAGAAAATTGAATTATATTATTACATTTTGAAAATTGAATTATAACCGAATATTATATTAACCTTTTTTTTTCGTTCTCAAGAACGTGTCTATAATTATACAATCTACGTGTATTAGTGAGAGCTGCAACGTTGCAACTAGTTCATCTCCGGAACTTTGGGTAGCAAGTTGCTACCCAAATTAGATAGCGACAAGTACACCGAGTAGCAACAATTCTTTCCTAAAAATTATCTATGTAGATATCTTTAAAATATAAAAGTTAATAATTTAATATAACTTGATCTCACGCATGTATTTCATAGGCAGAGTTGTACATATTATATTGCAAAAACCTTTAATGTTTTAATAAATTACTTAATTAAAATAATACGTACCAATAAAACGTAAAATATACAGCACTCTTTAATATTATGATCATCTTAGTAAACCATTCCCGCTTATTCATAAACGAGGATAATACCCGTATTAGGTACCTTAAACCCATCCTAAGATCGACATCTCTATTCTTTAACATGCAAACGACAGTGACAGGTATAATTTCATCCGTGATGAAAAAAAGGGATTTCTAGCAAATACAATGCTATACTACAGATGTAGAATTTCGTACCCACTACAGATCAATGGACTTTATTTAGAAGTCGACATTGTAGCGACGGTCAGCAACTCGCTATTAACTCCACACCACAAAGAACCGTAAACAACAACACCTCTGACGCTTTCGTGCGGACAGTTTTCACAGCGCTCTTATCTAGTCCGCCATTATCCAACCGGCGGGGTTAGGTGAGCTGAGCAATGAAATGAAACCTTTTGATACCACCGAATTACAAAGGACAAAGCTACCTCCAATCAATATTGGGAGTTCAGACGCAGTGAACGCATGGAGTGTACGACTATACGTATGACTTCAGCGCCATGTCTAATCGCTTTACGGACAATGGATCGGCACACAATATCCTCTGTTATACGAATACCTGCACACTGCACAGTTAGTCCATTGTCGTGTCTGTAGAACTGAAACAAAAAGTACATACGTCCAGAACTTATTACGCTTGTTTTCAAACAAATTAATTTTTCATTTCAGAACTTTACAGAACTTGTGCTTTTTACTAAGCTAAGCCATTCAACATGCTGATAAAACAAAACGAAACCTTATACACAGCGATTTTAATAGAGTTAATAAAACTTCGCTTTAAACCTGTAATTGAAACGGTACTTTAGAGATGGTATATTCAGTATCTATTTTCTCTTTTTTGTTATGAAATCCGTAATAGATACCCTATTATGAGTAGCACAGCAAAATGGATCTCTGATTCATTCGTGGAATTTTTCCAGCATATTATTATGAAAAAGTATTCTCGCGTGTGTTTTTTTATGTTATATGATATGTTTATTGTTTTCTATATAATACGAGATGCCGTGAGCCCTGTTTTTCATTGTTATATTACCTGGATTGAACGGTTTTATCGCCACCCGCAGCTAGTAAGCATGTTATCCATGGCGCTTTCTTCTCTGTATGAGAAGAGGCCTTTACCCTGCAGCAGGGCAAGATGGTAATAATGACATTCCCCTTTTTTCGTCGGGGGTTAAAAATACACTGCAGTACTGCTCTAATTCATCACTTAACCCTTTCCCTGCACTGTATAACGTACATGGCATATAACGTGTGACTATAGTACCTGATCTGTGGACACTGGACGTAGGTAGGTAGATTGTATAAAAACTGAATGTGACCTTTTGTCAAACAGGTAAACCACCGGACTTCATGGCCTTCGGAATAACTTTGCTTATGACGTTGGTCCTGGTCGCCGGCGTACGGAAATCCTTGTTCTTCAACAACTTGTTGAACGCCATCAATCTGACGGTTTGGGTCTTCATCATGACTGCCGGCTTGTTCTACATTGATACCTCTAATTGGACAGAGCATAAAGGATTTTTACCGTACGGATGGAGTGGGGTAAGTTAATTATACCTTTATAAACTTTAATACTTAGAAGCGTTTGTCTTAGAAAGAAAGAAAGAAGTTTTTTTTTTTAAGTGTTACTACAGTAACTTATCTCTTACATATACATATATTGGCACTTTTTTTTTACGCTTCATAAATCAAAAGCGTTTTTACTACATAAGCTTTAGTTTTAGTAGCTTAAATCTTATGTAACTTATGTAGGTATACAGGAAAGATAGAAAATATATTTTTAAATACATACAATATAATTGAATAGCTCTTTTTATTAGAATGTTTATTGCAATAACCTATATCGTATTTTAAATTAATATTTATAAAATAGAACAATCAAACTTTAGCTAAATACCTAAAAAAATTTAAATATACTCTTCGGACTTAAATTAGATTTACTACTAGCTCGAGACCGGCGTCTAATAGTGGGCAAGTAATTTGATATACGGAGCACTTTTGCTGCAAACACTCGGCTGGAATGTAGCGCAAGAACACAGAGAACTAAGTACAACAACTGAACTAAGTGACATATTCGGGTCATTGCAATTCTGTTCAGTAGAGACCTATATCCCATAGATAGGCACTGAATTAACTGACTTGGTTTAACATTAGATGGCACAACTTTCTGTGGTAGAAGAACTGCGTAGTGTGTCATTTTTTATCATTTCATGTTTTGATGGGACCACGTGAATGGAATTCAATACACAATACACATCTTGTTATTAATATACCTACGGGAAATACCTATAGGAGGTATCTTTTGGTCAATCAAGGATTAACTTTCCGATTGAACTTTTCGGTGGCGGTAATGAATGACTGCTGTACAAAAAATGAGGTAATAAATACATGGAAAAAAAATTGTATATAAAAATTAAACTAAAAGTACTTAAAGAACCGTAAATCGTAGCCGATAAGTATAGGTGTTGAGATCATCTGAATCCATTGGAGTAAAATGGATGAAACATAGATACCTACTCTCGTTCATTTGTTTTTTACACTATGTCTGTGTCTTTACTGTAATACACAGAATAGTTTTAGCCGTTACAATATGCTAGTGCCTTTACCTTCCACTCGTCATGTAAGCCTGCCTTCAGTACATTATTATTATTCATAATACAACATAGAGATAACTGTGTATAAATATTTCTCTTATGAAATCCCAACATATTGTTTTTCCGCTACTTAGATAGATTCATAGTAATTAAAACTAATTGGAATTCAATACCTTGAAAACGAAAGATAAAAATATCGAATCAGTACCTGATTAATTGATCAGTCCGAGTTATTTCCCTTCATTAATTAAAGATACAGTAAAAATAGTAAAGGGAAACCTTGATAACATCTTATTAGGTCAGTTGATATCCGGATGCTGTAAACATACTAATTATTAAACTTTGCTTGGAAACTAATGTAATATTAAGTTACCGTGCAGCGCGGATTCAATAAAAATGTATCATATTTTATTTTCAATACAACAGCTGCTACGAGTAACACGATTCTCTTAAATGTTTTTACCTCTAGGCCTGAATGTATATATGTTAAATCGTACGATGAAAAAATCTACGCGTGCGGTAAATAAACTCCGATTCATTGAACTACATTTTTCGGAACATAATGCCTGTTTAAAATAAGGTAGCATTCAGTCCATACGTAGTTTTAATATCTATAATAATCTCATTATACGCATCAAGATAGTGACTCCTTATAAATGCAAAACCTTTCATTGAAACCCTTTTGAATATTAATTTTCTATTCAGACATCGGCCCCGTTCTGTCTATGCGAATACAAAAGTGATTTCTTTTAGTCTAGCCTCAGAGGTTACAAATTGAATTCGGTTCGACCTACTTTGTTAGGTAACCGCGTTGACATTATTTCCACGGAGTACGCTGACCGCAGTAAAACGAAAGATGGATACTAAAAATAGTACCTAGTTTATTTCGTGAATGATAACAAACAGTGATAGAGTAGATAGTAGGTAGTCTGAAAGTCGAAAATCTCAATATTCCACAATTAATTATCTAAAGTTTTATTAATATACATATCATCATGATTAATGGTATTATTCAAACAATATCAAATGCGTATGAAAAGTTCCCAATTTAAATCTATTTCCAAATATTAATATTTTAATACTAAATACACCTACAGGCATTATTTAAAAAATACATCCTACCTAATACATGCATTTTAGGGCTCCGATTTGAACATATTTAATCATCATCACTACACTATCAGAGAAAATGCTCCTTTCATTGAATCTATTATTTTATTGTTGTGCAGGTGTTTACTGGAGCGGCTACCTGCTTCTATGCTTTCATCGGGTTCGATATCATCGCGACCACCGGTGAAGAGGCGAACAACCCGAAGCGGTCCATTCCACTGGCTATCGTGAGCAGCCTCGGCATCATCCTCGTGGCCTACGTCTCTACCTCCATGATTTTGACTCTAATAGGTAAGTTTCTTAGTTCACTATTATCTCCCTTCGATCTATAGCTCGCCAGTATTCGCCGAATATTCAATTTCAAGATGTTCTTTTTTTATTTGTTTATGAAAAGTCAAGATGCTCTTGCACGGTTCCAATAATGTAATTTCCATAGAGAAGAACCAGCAAGAAACTGCAACGGCTACTCTTCTAAATAAAATATAGTAAGTAAAGTAGGCAGAGGTGTTTATCCCCTCATTTTAGTTTGATTTTAGGTCCTAGTGTGATAAGGGCCGGCTATTGCCAATAACCGGGCACAAACCAAAACTCTGTCCTGCTACTAAGAATTACCTAATGGAAAAACCGAATCACAGTTTGCCCGGGATTTGAACCTAGGATCTCTTGCTCTACGCGCGTCACTTGAATTGGGTTGATGGCAGTCTAAGTTTTTATCTGATTTGTATTGTTTTACTGTACTGTACGCAAATCACGGAAAATTGGATAACATCTTTTTCCTTTCGTAGACATTAAAATTATCATAGCTTTGATGTTGAGTTCTATATAATATACATATTATATAGACAAATAAAAAACATAGATTTTATTCACTTCACTTACCTAAAACCAAGACGCTCTGAAAGATAAGAAAAAATATTATTCGTAAAAACAAGGAGAAAGTACTTCAATATTTGAACTCTGAATAAATAAAAGGTTACTCAGAAGATTAAACTAATATTAGTCTGTTATTTCTTCAGGAAAAAGTATGCTGTAATTAATAAAAAAGACTATAATTTAAAGAGGTTTTGTAATTAGAATGTTAATTAATCAAAACCTGCCTCGTATCGTAAAAGTGGTTGCTAAGCGCTGCTGTGCATGCGGGATTAGAATCCCGGGTCAAATGTTATTGGGTTTTTTCGTTAGGTAATTCGGTAGCAGCACGGAGTCTGGATTTGTTGCAGGTTGATCGCAATAGGCTCGCCTCCTAATACATAAGGACCTTTAACCTGGCGAAATGTGCGTGTACTATACCTATGTGCACCTCTACCTACCCCTTCTGTAAATACAGACGATTTATTGACCTCACAAAATTTAAGCGTATGGAGGCTTTGGAACACTGATATATACAGAACTGACTGATTGGGTATAGTCATTTCATCGCACACGGATGCCATATCGAGCAAACCTTCTGCATTCTTCATCGATTCCTCTAAGGAATGGCTTTACCGCTCGTTGTTCCAATGAATCGTTCAGGAGAAAACGCACATATAACGAACATTATTGCGAATATATTAGTTGCATTCCAAATACATCTATTTAAGAATTAATAGGTGTGTACGAACTATTGTGAAGTCGTCCGTCCTACTTGGCCCCAAAAGCTCCAGATTTAGAATCATTGAAACGATTTTTTATTCTTTTCAACACTGGGCTTGGATTTGAGTAATAAAAATACATCGCTTAAATTCCTTTTATATGATTAAAGCATTTATCAATGTAAGAGCAGAGAAGGGGCGCATCATCAACTATCTTGTTACTATACTAATAAATAAATAACAAATTACTCGGTATTTCTGTAAAGATATTGTTCTTCGGTAATTAACTAAATTCGCACTAATACAATGTAAGTGACTTTCTGGCACTCCACGACAGTAATTATAACCCTGACCTGCTGTTAGGGTAGCTTCGCATGTGAAATGCATCCAGGTCAAGCAAGGTCTGCCTATGACGTCATAGTGGCAACCACCACCGCGCTGGTACTTGGATATATTAGTAGTTAATAACAATGTAATTCACTAATTAATAGGGTTTAATGGTAGCAGAGTTTAAACTAATGCACCTCAATTTTCTAAAGGATCAAAACACACTTGATTCCATACCATGATGTTCTAAAACATAAGTTAGTAGTAATATAGTGTAGGTGTAGGTAATAATAATAATACTCAAAATATTAAGACAGATTGCCGGTACCGCCAAATGCAACTGAATATTCGAATTTCACCGGTGCGAGCGCAATTAATCCTTCTCAACCCAATTAGTCAGAGAAACCTAAGGCACACTAGTTGGCCAATATTCCGGTCTCTGATTTCTGGCAGCATCTCAATATTCGTGTTACGATGGAAACAGGGCTAACAAAGGATACCTAGGTAACAAAGTGATGATCGACCGTCCATTTTGTCAGACAGCACATTGTGGACGTCAGGACGTCGCGCTCGCGTCAGTCCGAAAATATGTATCCCTCCACGATCAATTACGTCGCTTTGACACGAGTAACTTTATTAAAAAACACGAAATGTATTTTATTTTTATATACATAACATAAACCATGTTCTCTCTACTTCACGCGTTAAAGCGCTCCACAGCGAATGAACAACTGAACTTAGTTATTTGAACCCAATTCAACTTTTAATAATTCCGCCCGTTTCTCGACGTGTTTTAATTTTTCTATTTTAACGCCGCCGTTGAAAAACTCACAGTATTCAGCTACATAATTATTGCAACTCAAACATTTAGGTATGTTTTATTTTTGGATAACAATACCGATTTAAATTATTCTTTTGACATGGGATTGACTATTCTTATTATATCGCTTACCTCGACAAGACTACAAAGGTGAAACGTTTTCGAAAACTAGGTTTCCGTCTGAAAGTGCAGCGACCGCAGTTGTAAGTTGTGTCTGACACTTTAGATATCAAATTAAATTATTATTCTGGTAGTTGCTGCTGTCTCTTGAGGTTTGAACTAGTTTACGGAAACGGGCAGTCGGTACTGCGTGATGTTAATATAATTTACAATAGATTAATACACTGTTTTAACTATTTGTTCAATAAAGTTTTCTTTAATTTTGGATAAGTTACTCATATAACTTGATGTGTACCTGTGTCTGTAAATATTTCACTTGCTATGGCATTTAAATAGGGTCATTTTTTTATAAGTTCATTGTGCTTGTAATATTTCTACATTACTCGTAAGCAACTCTTATATAAAAAATTACATCAACAACTTATACTTTATGAGCTACCTACGAGTATTTGTTCTGCACTAAAACAATTATTATAAACCCTAAAATAGGTTTGTGTGGTTGAATCAGCAACAACGTAAATTCAAAATGCGTGGAACCCGTACTGTAATTACTTAGTGGTATGTTACCTTTGTACACTGTACCGAGCAGACCGACCTCATCAATACGTGTAATTGAAATCGTATGCCAAAATGGTGCTATTATTATCTAAGCTCACAGAAATACCACGAGTTAATCCGCTTAATTTCTCTTTGTCCAGATCCACCTCACATCTCTGAATACTTAATTAATATTTGGTAATACGAACAATGACTGATTTCTCTACGACTAAAACATTAATTCTGTGAAATGTCCAAAGCAAAAGCAATAGCTGCATCCCATAAGCAAATAATATAAATCGGAATCATGGCTATTATTCCCGAAGGGTTTACAGTTATCACGTGAAATAGAAAAAACAGATTGGCACAGTTTTAATTACAACGAATTATTGTTTGACATAATTGTGCCGAATTATGAGCTTCTAGAGTTTCACCTGCTATTAGCAAAATTAAACTATTGAACACTGTAATGTAAAGTGTTTTTTTTATTGTGCCCACTGGAAATGAAACCTTTAAAGTTGATTTCAGAATTTATATTTGCAATGTATTGGAATAAGCAAAGCTGCAAACAGGCTTGAAATCGTTTCCGATGTTCGTCGAGAAATAGATCTCGATGAACACTTGGTACGTGCAGAGTTGTCTTATTCAAACACGTCTTAGCCACGCGTACAGCGACATGCACATTCAACTAGGTATATACTCAATGCTTTATGCAGGCAATTCTCTGCATTCTGGATTCCTGTGAGAATATCGTGTATCTATCTAACGATGCTTTCGAGCATTTAATCCTTACAGCAATGTTCAAATATCGCACTTACGACATTTTGATACTGGATTATTACTTTTACGTACTAAGCGTTTCGAAACGTTATCATAAAGTATTACCGAAACGTTATACGCTTGACGAAAGAACAAGGATCAAGTAGGGGTTGCCTTTGATTGACTCTTAACCCGCAATGATGGCGCAAAATAAACGTTCTACTTCAGAGAAGCCTGTACTTGATTGAAAAACGAAATATAATATGATTAGATCCTAAAGAAAAGACTGTACACACGTATTTAAATACTCTATAGGTATCATTAGTCATGCAGGGTATATTTGAGTGAGATTAGTAGGATAGTGCAGTATGCTATAGTTGATACTTGGGCAGATATAATAAAGTGGGTTCGATGTACAATATGTTTCTATATATGTATATATTTACCTATAAATGCAACACTGTTACAGTACCTACTCAGTGTAATTAATGGGAATACTGTAATTTAACTTATTACTTATCGTGACCACGTTAACAAATATTTTGAAACATTTTGCTTATAACAAGATAAATATTAAATTGTTACCATTGAGAAATATTCGCTGTAGTGAGCTTTGAGTTCTTGACAACTCGCGATTATTGGGAAAATGTGTCACGGTACAAGCAAAGTAGCCTTGAATTTACTTACAAACTATCGCACTAGAATTCTGCGCTGTTATCTATATGAAATTAAAAAATTTTAAGCTTTTATCACAAATAAAAACTTGACTAGAGCTAAGGAAATATCAAATACATTTAACATCAGTTATTTACGTCACTGAAATACTAATCCTATTTTTATATTAACAAGCGGCAGAACAAATTAGCTATTGTGCCACCTCTAAGAACGAGACAATTAAAACAATGGCTTACAGACAAAATGTTTTCAATAATGATAAATTCTAATACATATTTTTCTTTTTTCAAATGAAATAAGACCTCGACTTTCTAAGATCCGTTCTTTCACGGAAGTCGAAATAAAAGAAAGCTGACATTCTTTCGTGTCGTGTAAGCTAATAATAGTTGTCTATTGTTAAGAAATCCAATACTGAACTTCCTCTATATCGCTTTTAAAAATCTAATTTCTTTTTCTCCCCTAGCGAGTAGCGACCGATGTTATCCGTTACCGATAATCTTGAAACGGTATTTCTATCAGTGCACATCAAAATATACCTACCTTTGAGAATAGTCTCGATGTTATTAGTATTTTGTAATATTTGTTTCCAATTTATGATATCAATATTAAAATCAGCAGTGTCAATCTTTACAGTGGCAATCGCGTATGGATTAAGTAATGCTTATGAATTAAAAAGTTTTTTAAATAATATTTTTTAATATTATCAATTAATCTAAATTGATAAAGGAAACTTGAAAAATGATGGACACGAGCGGGATTCGAACCCGCGACCTTCGCCGATCCGTGGCGCCGCTCTATCCAACTGAGCCACCGTGTCGCAGTTGGTTAGAGCAGCGCCACGGATCGGCGAAGGTCGCGGGTTCGAATCCCGCTCGTGTCCATCATTTTTCAAGTTTCCTTTATCAATTTAGATTCAAGCTTATCATGGGCAACATGCTAAAATGGCACCAAAAGTCATATTATTATCAATTAATGCTAATAAGCTTAAATATGACATTATAGGACAGTTATTTCAACAAAGTTTACAATAACCAACCGGCTATCAATAACATCAGAAAATACTGCTAATATTCCACCTGAAAATGTTTACATTCCGCAATATTATAATTGCCGGATTTCAAAGAGGTGCAGTTAATTTACAGTTCATACCGTATTTAATAATACTTACATTACTCACATAAATTTAATAACAGGTACATGAGTATCTGACGTACGTCAGATATTCAGAATTTCAATATGCAACAAAGGGAGATTCATCGGAATGACGATGAGTTTTACGTAGCACTTAATTAAAATACTGTACAGTGTTTCGTGAAATATCAAAATCGGCAAATACAAAAAGGTTTAATATCCATTGAGTACGTGTAATCAACAGCGGACAACGAATTCGCTCTGAAAACTGAAAATATTATTTCATTCGATGGCAGTTTTTTAACCGTTAACAAGTATTTCAAAGGCTAAAACCTTGCGGTATACTGTAAGAAGATTTTTAAAAGAAAATGTGTATGTAGGTAGGTAAAAATAAAAGAGTTATATGTACGCATTTGTAATTTATAATCGTAACATCTGTAAGCTAACAATACTGTGTTAAATATAATGATTAACACTACATGAAATCTAATGTTAGTTTCATTTATTAGCAGCTACTCAAAGGAAATACAAAGAAAAAGTAATGAGGCTTCATCTATATTAAACTATAAGAGAACTTTACACACAGCTTTTTAATCGCTTAATGGCTCCACTTCAGAGGAGCTAGCAACACACTTGACAAATAGAAATCGAAAAGAATAAAAAATATATGGAATTGACATAATTATAACATAGATCACATCGTTAAAACATTATGTCATCCCCATCAATTTATTATTCCATTCGATTTCTATTAATCGAGCGTTTTGCCACTGTTCTTAGAAGCTGTTAAAGTAAAACAATGTCATCGTTCTTGTCGTAGGAACTGAAGATTTACGCAAGTAGGTAAATACACCAAGAAAATCAAGACTAGAATATTTTCTAACATATTAAAATGTAAATGGTATTTCAAGAAACTGTTCAAACTATAACGCTTTCAGAAAGTTGCGCCTGTTGTCTGAAGAAATAAAAACAGTTTAGACTTATCTAAAGACATAATTATTCTCTTAACATTTTCCGCTTTATTTTATCAGGGACTGTAGTAGGATTGTAAAATTTTGCATTTCTTATTATCAAAAATACTTTATACGAGTACCATTTCAGTTACAGCTTTCCGACGATTCACAAATTACACAGTTTTATAAGAATGCAGTTCCATTCAAATGCATAAAATACATATATCATCACGCCTGTATTCCCCGAAGGGTGCAAGAGGTGCACATAATATAGTAAGCCCACATTTCGCCAGTTATGTTATTGGTCCCAATGTAATAAGGGGCGAGCCTAATGCTGGGCATACATGCAGACTCCGAGCTGCTACTGAGAATTACCTTATGGAAAAACCCAGTAGCACTTTGCCAGACCCGGGATTCGAACTCGGAGTCCTCAATTCGTAGTCAAGCTTAACGACCACCATGCAACGACGCAGACCATCCATTCAAATGAAACATAAATTATGTTTATCATTTAAAAAATACGGAGTAGTTTCAATTACTTCGAGTCCAGGTTATCATGTTCCCCGTATCTACCTTTAATTATATTTTCCAGTTACACACAAGCATTAAATTGAAATTCACATCAACGATTTCATGTTTTTCATTTCGTAATCAATGTTACCGAAAATAAACTACATGTTGCATTATCCTGCGTAGCGTTAAGCTTTTTCCTGAAATTAAAGACTAGTTTTGTTGTATTTATGAAAGTTAATTACGATTTAAATCGAATCTCGAATCGAATAAAAAAAAATTAAATTAGATTAAAATAATCTAAATATTACAGTCGCTATGCGTTGTAACATAACCATGGAACAGCTTTAATTGTTTATAATCTTCATTTTTATTTTTTTAATAAATCTTTTATTTTAGCTTTTTATTGTCATATTCACAAAATACTATTAAAAAAATATTTGCAATAAACGCTTCAGGTAATGTTTTAGTAAGTTTAGGTAAGGTTTAATAAATGAACTAGATTGAACATTTGAATCAGTAAGATTTTTTAATAGCTAGGTATTATTCACTTAATAATGTTATCAGTTATAAAATGAGTTTGATATCAAGATTATTATTTAAAGATTAGGTCAGAACTCACTCGCTAACAAAGAATGATAGACGGTTTTGATAAAGCGACACTTTCTATCCTTATTGCGAAGAAGGATAACAGAATCCTTTCAAAAGATAATCCGTTCAGTTAAAGTGCAAAGTCGCTTTATGTTATCAAAGAAACTTGCGTTCTCTAAGAAGTCATAGGTAAGTAGCTTATACAACCTACTTTACTTGCAGAAAAAGTGTTATAATGTAGTGGCTAGAGCAGGGTTATCATGTTCAAATAACAATCTTTATGTATTTTACTCAAACTGTAAATAAGAGAATTACCAATCTAAATTAATATCTATTTATTATTTGACTTAGATGCTACTCCTATTCTTACTTTAGGTATTTATATTATAGCATTATTCTCTTATACTTTAAATTTATAGAATGATTATACCAACAACCTACAACATATTTTTAAAACAGTAACTATGGAGTTTCTTGCCGCTTCTATTCGATGACTTTTTGGAACCGAGCAACTAGATTTGACGTTTTATAAGTGCTCTTTTGTAGCCTATATGAAATAAAAACATTATGACTATGACTTCCAAATACACTTTAAAATCACTTCATTCTAAAAGGCATGTAACTAAGTTCGTGCCGCACTAAATTGGGTTGGTCAACAGAGAAGAGTCGCAAAAGCACTAGGTGCTTCCTAAATCAATCGCACTGTTCGTTTACTTCGATACCTTTCACGACGAAAATATAAGTTCAACGAACCTTTGTGGTTTTATTCTGATAACGAAATTTTTGCTTGTCACGGTACTAATAAATTGCAGCCAGTAAATTGTTTAATCTCATCTTCTTTCAGGCATGTCGATTGTGGAACCTATTAAGGAACACTTACATTTTTTCATTAATCTACGTAATTAGTCTTACGGGAATCGAATCGTGTTGAGTTAGACTTTCAGTTCAACAAAGAAAAGCGTTTAAAGAAAGTTGTCGTTTTATTTAAGCTCGGCAAAGCGATCAGCTAATGGTTTTGTTAGTTAATAGTAGTTATTGTACAGTTATGATTTAAGTAGCAGTTTGAAAGTTAGTATTATTATATAATGACAACTGTTGGTCCTTACCTTAAATATTACCTTTGGTCGAATTTATATCTAAATACCATTTTTGTCTGCACGTCATACCGGTTCCAGCTGGATACGAGGAAGTCACATATATCAACTGCCACCCACAACGGTTACTGTATAATACGATATTCCAGTGTTAGACAAATTTGGGCATTTCAGGCCACCCGTTACGACTGTAAAAGTTGTACCAATAACACCTAGAAACGACAGAGGCAATTCAATTGCTTCCAATGAAACTTATTCATGTTTTTGTCTACAGTTCCCTATGACGAAGTGGATACGGACTCAGCCTTGGTGCAGATGTTTGCCCACGTTAACGCGCCCATCTGCAAGTACATCGTGGCTATTGGCGCCCTGGCTGGGCTCACCGTTTCCATGTTCGGATCAATGTTCCCTATGCCGCGGGTAGTCTACGCTATGGCACTTGATGGACTGATTTTCAAGTAAGTGATCATTAAAGTATAATGCAAATAAACTCTTAAGTGTTAAAAGATAATGCAAGCCTAAGACTTAAAACTTGGCATTATAACTAGAGGTATGCCTCTATAGGTAGGTATCTAAACTCCATAATTTATCACATCTTTTCACATCCCCTCACTCATTTTATAATTATTTTTTTGCTTATGAAAAAATAGAGGTGTCAAATGACTCAAGAAGTATTTCAGTTTATGAAGGTTTTGTTAACGTTTATAAGTAAGAGGGAAGAGAGAATAAAATAAAATATACGTGAAATATACGTTCTTAAAATAGGTTTAGGTCCCTATGTGTTGCCAATGTTTGGCGGACAATATTCTCATATTATAAGATCATGGAGTCGTAGGAACTACATTCAGGTATTAAGTGTATACTATATATTTATATATTCGATTATTTCTTTATACGTTTGTCTATACAATTTTCCACAGAGTAAGTACAATCGCTAACCGTGTATTAGCATAATTTTACAACTAGCCGGATAGAGTGGTAGGAAACATATATTTTCCGTAACAAGGAGAATGGAATCAGGTCTTGCATTTCCTTGCTATAATGCCTTGAAATTGTCTCTTTTTTACTCACAGAAGCAGAACCATTTGCTCATTATATCAAGTCTTAGGAGGAAATCTATATTTATTTTATTGAAGTATGAACATAATAAGCAACATGACTATTAAGTTATGTGATGTATGATTATGAAATACCTCAAACGTATTAACCTTTTAGGTATTTCAAGGAAATATTAATGATTACTACTGTTTAAAAAAACTGGTTTTTTTTTTCATTAGCCTGTTCAGTGTCCCACTGCTGGGCAAAGGCCTGCCCGAACTTAGCTGTTTAAAAAAAATCGACTACTTTATGTGTATTAAATACGCCACCATTATAACCGGATGTTTATTTAAACTCCCTTTTATTATCTACGCCGGAATATATTAATATTCTTCGGATCTTCTTCTTATCGTATGGTTGATGAACAACCTAGTGTCAGAGTTTAAACCGCCTGTAAGCCTTTGACATGGTTTACACACCGTTGAAAAATCTCTCAGGTTTGCCGGTTTCCTCACGATGTTTTCCTTCACCGTTTTTGGCAACTGCAACAACAAGAAAAGACATTGGTGCGTGCCGGGATTTGAACTTGCGACCTTTGACTTGGCAGTCCAATGGTCATACCACTCGGTTATCAGTGCTAAATTCTTCGGATCGAATTTTGGTCACGGAATCTTAACACAGATGAGACTAGCCAACTACGCAGGAGATATTATAGAGCACAAGTATACGCGCAGACACAGGTGCAATTGGGATCTCATAGTCCGAGCACAGCTTAACCTCGCAGATCGACTGGTATGCACGGTAGCCACGTAGGTACGAGCCCCTCACAATACAGCTAGAATATAATTCACGTCACAAAACTAACAGTTTGCCAATAAAAAACACAAAGTACGGGTGGTGTCGGTGTCAGAGAAACTGGTCCATTATGAAACAAACCGGGGTGTAAACCCTAATTGTTTACGAGTGTGCTCTTTGACGTGGCTTGCTTGAACTTCAGTGCAATAATGAGTTGGATCGGTTAATTATAAACCACTACGACTAACAAAGAGAAAATAACTTTACATCACAACTTACCTACCACGTGGATTTGCTGAATAAATTAGTTTCAACTGGTGATTACGTTTCGGGTTTATTACGCCTAACATACATAGGTAATGCTGTTAAAATCCCGTCGACGTTTATGAATATTCACAAAATGTGTGCTAAACTAAACTAGACCATTTATAATAGTTAACTTAATGACTGCTATTATGAATTGTGCTAGGTGCATCCACACCGCAGTAACTTTTTGCAGGGCAACCTTTCAAGTGTTAAAAAACATACGATAGCAAAAGTTATTTATTGTTATTATGTATATGTGCCGTGTTAGTATAAATAAAGTAACGTTGCCTAACTTTAAAAAAAACAGTCAACATGTGGTAACAATCGATAAGTCAGAAGAGGTAGGTAACATTTGTTTCAGAATGATACCTCTACACAGCAAATCAAATCAAGCGTTGTTTTTTCTTCCTATTTAAAATGACAAAACATGCTGTCGATTTAATCAGTCTTTCATCCGCATTCTGACACTAAATAAAACACGTCCGTAGGTTGCAGAAGTTTTTGAACATATCAGTCGCGTGTTGCTGAAAGTTACTCTTTGTTATATGTTGTTAATTAATGTTGTTGGCGGTATGGACGCGAAGAGCATCATTCAACGAATGGTAACAAGTAGCCACAAAAGTTTTAGATGGTTTCCTAATGTTAGCGTATTGCTCCACAAAAACTAAATGCAACGTGGATGCACCATAAGTAGGTGCCATGATTAAATTTATTTAATAAGTAAGTTTTTGCGCATCTGTACTTTTGCACTGCAAGACTAAATGCTTCCTTTTTATTTTCTCGACTTGTTAGTATGTAGGTTGGATTATTATCTGGGCCAACTGTTTTGTATGCATCAAAGTCGTTCCACCATCTTTGGCTCGGCATGACTAGAAGCTTTGTTTTGCAGGGGCGTTGGGCATATTGCATTTCTGACTAGTAACTCAATATATAATTTGTGTAGCATATTTTGCGTATTTGTGCGAAACAAATATCCCCCAGAGATTGTGGTAAGGGCTGGTAGTTCTGTGAAATAACGAATTGAAAGGACGACTCTTCTTTACATATTTCTGTGGGCTTCATATTTTTAAAGGCGGGCCTCGCCTGTGGTGCAGTAACAGTTGCTCAACAACCGTACCCGTTTGAACTATTTGGCCGTCCGATATTTATAAATTTCGCTTTGACAGTGACTGTTTAAACAAATATGCATGCAAATTGCCCAAATTCCCCTACGGCACTTGAAGCACTGTTGACTATTCGTGGTTGTATTTATGTTTGTTTACACAGTGCCATGTGTTAACCGCCGTATGAACAGAAACTGTTTACTTTACACAATAATTAAATTCCTATATCCTTTTTTAAACTAAAACTCTGCACTAAGGGATTGATCAAAATGATGCCTACATTACTATGGGTAGGTATAATATAGGTATAATTATTATAAGCAACTATGGTGGTGCTACAGGTTGTAATATAGTGGATTTTCAAATGTCAGTAGGTTGCTAAAAAATTTAAAAGGATTGAATAATTTTGTAGGTAATATCGACTAGGGCGAGTCGGTGCGGATTAAAAGTGACGATAAGGTTTCGCTATTGTTTCCAAAGAATCATAACGTCAGCATTTAAAGCAGAAAAAATGGCATACGTGAAATGCAGAAATGTATTAAACGACGTGTACAACATACGCACATAAATGCATTCATTTCCAGCTGATGTAACAAATTTGATTTGTTTGCATTACGGCTCCACACCACAGACCGCAAGGAGTTTAAGCCGTCAAATGTGAGACTAGTGCTCCCAGAAATTACGGAACTAGCAATTCTGCTCACTGAACCCAACATTAAACACCGCATTGTATACGAGTACATGCTGTACCAAGCCCTAAACTTAGGTGGAAGGTATTCAAGCACGTATAATAGTTTTAGTGCTAACCGTGCAAAATCTAAACATATTCTCTTACATGTAAACAATGAAAATATGTCCCATAATTTAACATTTCGTCAATTCTATTAACATCTGTGACAGTATAATTTAATCAATAAGTCTGATCATAAGTCTATCTATAGCCACGCTGCAGATTACATATCGTATATACTTATCTATGAAAATCTATAACACACTGCATTTGCACGGTCATGTAGATAAAAGGTTCATCATATTTTTGACGGTTCGCTCAAATGGAAACCTTATTAAACGTTACATTTTACTTAAATTTGATTCAAATGTAATAAAATATGGAGATTTTACGTGCAAAAATAAAATCGTATTTAATGGCTAAATGGGGATGAAACAGTATTAAAACGGTATGATAGAAAGTGTTATTTATATAATTATTACATTATTACAAAAACATTAAATAAAAAATGTGAAATACATCTCAACAGTTAAATTGTTGAACGATATTTAAAGGATGTATATTTATGTTAAATCCTTAGGATCTCACAGATAGGTAATTGAATATTCTGTGATCTCCATCCAAAACCATTTTATCATACGACTGTGCATACTTTTATGATGACTGTTTTAATCACAATGCCAACACAATACATGTGCAGTTGGCTCTTCCTTGACCAAACTTTGTTACGAGATGAGCAATAACCACGCATAATTTGGCTAATCGTATTACACTGTGATTTACTCAACTAGTAATTAATTTCGTAAACTCATTTGCCAGCAAAGCGACGCACGAGAGAGCTGAGCTGAGCTTAGCTAATGAGGCCCACATTAGGATCGATCGCAAAGAAAATCATAACGATCGATCGCTTAAAACACCGCTTAAACACGTCGCCAGGTCATTATAGTACAAGATCCCACCGTAAAGTTCCTACGTTCATATGTTTTTTTATTCAGACACAGTTTTTATAAATAATTATAACGATAGAAAAATGGCCGCAAGTATGTTTAGTTTAACTTTTAAAAGACGATTATATGCACGATATTACTTTCTTAGTTAGATTTTTAATAAAATAGGAATCAATTAAACGATAGGCAGCCGAAGAACATAAAAAGGTAGGGTTGCCATTAAAATTTGGCTGCCACCTAACTTATATTTTGTCTGAAAACTTAAGATTTAGTTGCGTTCTCAGTTCTGCTTATAACAACACGAGTGATCAGTCGTTACAATCGGTCTCTTGGGACGGATCGTTACGATAGATTGCACCGTATATGGGGGCCATACAATGCATTGAGTTGCGCATCGTCAATATCATAATAATATCATCGTCATAATACAGGCATTACAAGGCAATAATTTATTTATTTTTATATTCACTTAAAACACGATTTCTGGTCTATGAATTACACTAGATATCATACAACAAACTTATCGTATTTTGAATGCAAACAATAAATATTTTCCGTAAAGAGAATATTTTCTTTAAAGCTGCAATTTGCTGGCGGTGATAGTTCATTAAGCTTTACTTACTTCTCAGATAAACACGGGACTTCCTTTCCGTATTATTTGAAATAGGTCACTGTTGATTGCCATAGCCCAGTTAAGGTAGAATGCTAGTTAGTAACAAGTCCGTTCTGCTTCCAATTATCCCAGTTCACTGATGCTTTAAGATAACAGACAATAGCCCGCAGGGAAATGTGTTTAATGCATACCTTGTTACTCAGAATTAACGTAACATTGATTTCGCATGAATTTACTGGCGAAATAATATAATTATGTATTTGCTTTGCGTAAAACAAAGTTGATTAATTCCCCATAGGCTCAACGTGGAGTTTAACTATGTACTACTATTATGTTGACACTAAGTCTGCTATTTATATCTAATCCTGTCGATTAATTATTATTAGACAATAGTCATAGTTTAACTAATTAGACTACTACTAGAGGGCCCGGCAGACGGCGTCCTGCCGTTTCTTTCATGTTTCTTTTATATTTTAATTTCAATATATATTCTGCTATTCGGGGCGGAGTCTAATCCAACTAATCGATCGAAATCGATCCGGCCGTTCTTGAGTTATAAATGGTGTAACCAACCCGAACTGAGTCTACTATTTATAATTTTATTGATTATTAGACGATGCAAATAGCAATACAGACATTGCTCTATAAACGATGGCAAAAGTAGTCAGTCAGGCTAGTTGTTTACCGGTCTGAACAAATATTCATGAGTGATTAGCTCTTTCTAATCTTTCTAGGAATCATTAATTCATCATCAGCCGGAACACGTCTACTGTGGAACAAAGGCCTCCCCCTTAGAACGCAGAATACGATCGTTAAAATACACTAGATGAATTAATTCATATCATACCTATAATGGCTTACCTTTGTGAGTATTTAAATCTACTGAGAACGTATTCAACTTTATTCGCTCAGACAACTACATAAAGGGAAAGTTCCATGTTTGCTGAGAATTCCTACAAAACTTGTGTGAAGTCCTTAAATCCATCGGTTTGCTGCAAACGCACGCACGTCGCTTTGAGAAGTGCTGACATACTTTAAGTTCCCCATCCATAAACTAGAATGCAGAATGTGGATGGTACGTTCAGTTATTTATCTGTTGGAAGAGCATTGAAAAGTCTTTTTAGGAAGCTTTTGGAAAAGTTCTTAACGGCAAACGTTTCGAAGAATTATTAATGATGAAAATTCCAAGAATTTTTTGATTCACACGCCGCCAGAGACAGTTTTGTCTTTATTTTTGTTTAGCGGTTTTTATTCGAAACGGATTTGTCAACCCCATTATACCTACAATATTATTCACAAAGGAATCCAAAAGAGTTGTAGGTTAGAATAATAAATCCTCATTTACTAATGATCAATAATCTTCTTAAGATTGTTATTATTATGACATAATTATACATAATATACAATGCCAGTATTAAATACGAGACTCAGCTTGCGACGTAGTCTGAGTAAAAAAAATATTCTAATCTTTTCCCGGATATAGCGGGTTAAAAATTTTGGAAATCGGATGGGTAGTTCCGGAAACTACCCCCCACAGAAAAGAAATTTTACCTCTTTATAACATGATCGGATGATATGGTAGAGATAACTAAATTATGTACTGCTGTTGATATCATTATCATCATTATCAGCCTATCTTAGTCCTCTATTGGATATATGGTGTTGATATTATCATCATCAGCCTATGTTTGTCCTCTGCTGGACATAGGGTGTTGATATTATCATCATCCTTATCAGTCTATTTTAGTCCACTGCTGGACAAAAGTAGTTGATATATGTACCAAAAAATAAATAAGATACGTAAATGCCAAATAACTCAACAAAACTCTTTTGTTTAGGAAACTCGCCACAATCTCTGAAAACACTGGTACTGCGGCCTTCGCGACCATCTGCGGCGGCTTGGCAGCCTCTTTGGTGGCACTGGTCGTTCAACTGGAAGTCCTCGTGCAAATGATGAGCATCGGTAAGTACAAACTTAAACGTGATCCAAATTTATTTAGCGTAGACCACATTGATCGCCAACGTCCGTGAATTCATCAGCAGTTTTTCTTACGAGTCAGCACGCTTCGTCTTCAAAGGTAAGGAAATAGAAAATATATATACATATATAAAAATAGACTCATAGTCTCGTACGTACGCGTCAATTTAGACCACTTTCTTTTTCGTCGGATAAAAATAGATATCAAAGGTTTCTTTGAAAAGCAGGATTACGCCAGTAACGTTAACGATCGGTGGAGTATGGTGGTTCTCCACGAGTTAAGATGAAGCGTTTCGCTTTCAAATAAATTGTAGTAGGACCTGAAATCTTTTTGTGTCATCCAACTTATATCCTAGTCGCATTACACTGCAGATGACTAAAGTAATTACTGAGGTCGACACAGAACTGCAGTAGTTGATAAAACATAACATGACTTCACGCCTGTATTTCCCAAAGGTGTAGGTACAACACCCACACTCCAGTTATATTATAGGTCTCAATGTAATAGGGGGCGAGCCCATTACCATCAACCGGGCAGAAATCCATACTCCATGCTAATACTGAGAATTGCTCAATGGAAAGACCCAGTAAACTTTGCCCGAACCGGGATTTGAACCCAGAACTGAATTTATGCGCAGCAGTAAGCTAAACAAGTACTAGACCAACAATACTGCCTTGTTAGTCAAGTGATCGCTTAGCTTAGTGCTTTACAGGCGTTAAATAATAACAATTTTTAATTTAAATAACCAAATATTGACATTTTTTTTTTTCAAAACTTCGCCCCTCACGCGGAATTTCTCTTGTGTCGTGGGTGCGTTTCACAAACATGAAATATCACAAACACAAACACCCAGACTCGGGACAAACATATGCAGTTCGCACAAATTTTTGCCCCGTGCGGGAATCGAACCCACAACCTATAGCATTTCATTCATCATCATTTGATTGAGTTGTATGATTTCCTGATGAATTAAAGTAGATACTTTTTCTCTGATCTAAGCCACAGTAACACAAAATAAGCCTCTCTCAGTTACCTTGTCAAAGAATATTGATGTCAATAGATTTATCACAAGGCACCCGTACGATCGGCCCTATTAGCCCGACATCGGCGGCTAACTGTATTAGTAGGTACGGGGTTTAGTTAATGCCGGTATGATCCTTGTTTATGAACAAGAGGGTTAATGTTTATCGATGCAAAACTAACCGTTTATCTACAAAACGGGATACTGCATTGCTTTGTTTCTAAATTGCACTTAGAAACGCCAACTGCAAGTATTTAAGACGGTTAAAAACCAGGTAATTGCCTCATCGTAGTTCAGCACAAGTGAACCACTTAACTTACCGACCGTAGTGTGCTCTGGAACTTTGAGCCTATTAGTAACAGTGTAAATGTTATCTGTGTCTGCCTAGTCGGTTTAGTGGTTGCTAAGCGCTACTGCTGAGCATGAGGTCATGTGTTCGAATCCTGGCCGGGCAAAGTGTTGCTGGTTTTTTCCATTAGGTAATTCTCAGTAGCAGCTCGGAGTCTGGATTTGTGCCCGGTTGATGGCAATTGGCTCGTCTCCTATTACACTGGGACCCATAACTGCCTACCTCTTCGGGGAATATAGGCGTAATGTTATGAAAATGTAAGGAAAAGAGCTAGTTAAGACAAACGAACATACATCATTAGTTATAGTCAGAGATCTCGGACCATTTTTACAATTGATTGCAATCAAGCAAATTTTCCGTGAGTAGTTTCGTTTTGATAAGACGTCCAACTTTTTCTCTCAGCGAGCTATGGAAAAACGTTTGCTACTTGTTTAGGGCACACAGACTTGAAACTGTATATGTATGTTTGTGTAACTTGAGACGGAACATCTCCAGCTAACTCTGACTAACCATGAAGGAATTAATTGAATTATCATTACCGTCAACTGTATGTGCAGTAAAAAATTACGTATTATACTTAGTAGTCCGTGAACCACGCATTAGTGATCGTATTACATTTCAAAGAAACATCTTTGTGAGTTTATAACCGTCCACATTTTATTTTTACTTGATTCCATTTTGTTGATTATTAAATTACTCTGTACGCAATAGTTAGTGTATAGCATAAAATTTATAAATTCATTATTTATAAATTGACTTGACCGTACCGTATAATTTGAATTTCAACAAACCTAAAAATATTTATTTATATTATCCTCAACTCTTGTATCCAAGTATTTTATAAATAATAGCTTATAATATTAAAGTTAGTAAAAACACCAATGCAAAATAATTTTAAAGAGAGAAGTAAAATTTTTATAAAGTATTCTACATTGCTACAATTATCTTTAGTACAAACTTATCAAGGTAAATAAAAAGTAGAAAGCACTTACAATGGGACTTCGTCAAACTAATTTACTGTTAAGAGAAGCCAGGATCTACAATGATAACCCCCTACGAAATTAATCATTAAAGGATATATAGGAGGATTTAAAAATATAAATGTAGTTCCCACTTCTCTCTATAGCAAGCAGCACAAAAAGCCAAAGCACTAATATGCCGAAAGCATATTATGAGATCCACAACTGCGATAAGCCCTGAGGCCAAGCACCACGGGTACAAAAATTAAAAAAATCTTAACCAGTTAGATATACCCAATCTTACCATAGATGCATATAAAACTAGAACTGGCCACTTTGCGGGGGTTACGTTCGTGATAGTGTCATAAAACTTCCAACGATAGCATTTGTTTAGAAAGTTAAAAAGCTTGTCTATGGCCGTTGTAAGTTGAGAGAGATGATTGCATCTAAGTAGGCTACGTGGCCGGGTTTAATGGAACGCTCCGAACAACGAGGTGAGGCTATCGATGTTAATCCGATGTCAAGTATATACTACTAGCTTTTGTCTACGGCTTGGGCCCTGGATAAGTGGCAAAACGCTTGACGAATATAAATCGAATGGAATAAAAAATATTCGATCAATATAATTAGGTTCGCCCTCTATTACATGGAATTATCGAACACATGCGTGATGTTAAGTGTTGTTTTAATTATGTCTTCTTTGTATCGTATGGTTAATGAACAACCTGGTGTCAACAACAGAGTTTAAACCGCCTGTAGGCGTATGAAATGGCTTTGAAAAATCAATCGCGCTGGTTTCCTTACAATGTTTTTTCTATCACCGTTTTAGGCAACTGATAACTAATTTATAGTACGTACATGAATTCTAAAAGAGATTGGTGTGTGCCGGGGTTTGAACTTGCGACCTTTTACTTGGCTGTCCAACGGTCCATCACTTGGCTAAATTAATTTAATTGTGTATTTTTTCCTTACGTACATTACATAGTCGAAACATTATGTCATCCCCATACCGTAATCCTCAGACCAGATAGAACTACTTGGTATTCAAATCTATGGTCTAGTCATTCTATTCGATTTCTATTCGACAAGCGTTTTGCCAAGTCTATGGTCCTGTATTTTTAACGGGAAACCTGATATTACCGGAGGCAAGCACTGCTTTACGTCTCACTACAAGGCGCTCGGCTCGTACTTACTTAGATTACATAATGTAGATATTTTATTTGACTAAAATAGCTTTCGTGAGAGTGGTCTATATTATTTACTATAATAGGTATATACCGGTTTTACTCACGTGAATATTCAGGAATGCCCGACTAGATTTGGACTCTAGGTGACGTGGCGGGGTTGCGAACCTGCTCATCTCCGTTTGTGTCCGAAACTATTCGGGCATTCCCGATTATTCAAGTGAGTAAAACCGGTATAAATAGTAATATTATAATAACATGCATCCACCCGCGAATTTTTCTGTGTTGTACCATACAGACAGAGAGTTCAATTTATAAGGAATCATTTCTTCAAGTATATTAGTCAGGTAACTTCGCGTAGTTCGTAGCAGTTTCGTAGCACATTAAACACATTCACACACAAACATTACACACGCGGTTAAAAATTATGTAATACGAAGTGTAAATTTAATTACAAAACTGAATTGTAAATGTAACAACATTTAACAATTACATAACTTTAACATACCGCTGTTAAGTTGCCTTCTAGAATAACGGTAGCTACGCCTAACACTTCATAAGTTCCTTACACCAACACTTCGTAAGTTTGCCATAATGCTGTGTAAGGGTCGCCAGACTGTCCACTGCAGAGCACATAACCTACTTCCAACTTACTTCATTAAGGGGTATGCAATGTGTAGGTTTCTTTGTGATAACGTATCAACTAGAATATAAAATGATATAAGTAAAGCATCAGGCCAATCGATCACCTATCAAAAGACTGAACGCGGTGAGCATAACTTAACCTCGCAGATCATTCCCTTATGTAGGCTTATATATTTAAAAGAGATAACGTGTTATCACTATAAGATACTGTTTTATCTATAAAAATGTTAAATCCGCCACGAAAACAGATTTAAAAATAGTTAAAATAACAATTCAATTTTGAAACAAATTCAAAGAATTCGTCTGTTCAATCCTTTGCGGCGTTTTTATTAGAATACCAAGCGGTAGTAACTATTCCATTAGAACCCACTCAAAGGTATTAAAAGGGATCTTCAAATAATAATTAAAACAAAATTATATTGAGACCGCCCATTGTACAATTTTAGTTTTAAGGTTTTCTCTGAATGTTTTTATTTTATTTTGGTGTGCAACAAAGATACATATAATTGTTATTTGAGAAAAATGAGAAGCGTGCATTTTCTTCAGACTATCTTTCGACTTATGTTGACAAACCCTGCTTTTTTATAAAGATACTCTTCTAGTTCTCTCTCCATTGTGAGTAGAGGTGGTCAAACATGATATCTGTTATTCCTGTTATTATTACGCAATAATAACAGATCTCAATAACTGTTATTAAATAACAGCCTGTTATTTTCAGGTTGTTATTGTTGTTACGCTGAACAGTTGTTATTGAGTACTCAGAGTATAGATTGTGATGGGTATTGTGAATTCAGAATGATATTTTTGAACAGGTATATGATATCACAGGAACAACTGTTATCTGTGATTTATGAATACTTGTGATTTTAATCTGTTACGATAAATATGCCTCACTCCTAATTGTGAGACTGGAGAAGGAATGTAATGTTCCCATGGTGTCAACCTTTATGCATAACGGGGTGCAGTAACAGCTAAAACCTGCCTGTGTTCATATTTCACTACACTAGAAACCATTTGGACGTTTAACACGAAACCAATTTAGCAAAACCTTTTTATTATAGCCTTTATGTTTCACAATGTTTTTTCCAGTAAGGAAACAAGTAAAAATGTCACGTTTGTAGACATAACCTTATTTTATGATGCAAAGAGTTCTAAAAGCATTAATGTAATCACTACATAGTATAAAACAAAGTCGCTTTATCTGTCCCTATATCCCTATGTATGCTTAAATCTTTAAAACTACGCAACGGATTTTGATGCGGTTTTTTTTAATAGATAGAATGATTGAAGAGGAAGGTTTATATGTATAATAACATCCATTAAATAGTGGAGAAATACTTATATTTTATACCCGTGCGAAGCCGGAGCGGGCCGCTAGTATAATAATAATATAATATCTTGGGGCAGCTCACACATAGTCATCTGATCCCAAACTAGGCAGAGCCTGTACTATGGTAACCAGACAACTGATAAACATACTTTTATATTTCTAAATACATACATAATATAGATAAATTACACCCATTATAATTTATGACTAGTTAAGAGAATTAAAACAAATATTATGTAACGCAGCGCCCCGCAGTCTTACCCGCTACATGCTTTCGAGATAAAATGCCTGTGTGTTAATCCAGGGTGTCAGCTACACTCATACAATTTTTTATCAAAATAGGTCTAGCTGTTTGGGCAGGAAGTAGTAACAAACATACAAACACACTCACCAACTTTCGCTTTCATAATTCGGCATCAGACACAATAAAAAAGTATTGTAACGAGGTTATTTCGAGGTTTTCTTTATTATCTCATCTTTCCTTGAAACGTATTTTATTTACAGGTACTTATTTAATAGGTTATTAATAACATATAGATTGGATCACCTTCAGGCAAACACCCTCACGCTTGAGTTAATCTTTCTCTTTGAAACTATATATTCATATTGAAACATTAATTATGCAAAGGTAACTTTGCCGACCTTTGCCTGCTCGAATAATATTGAAGTCAAACAACACATACAAGAAACATGTTAGAACAATATTTGTATTAGGAAAACATCCCGAGTCTCGATGTATCTCGATGATTGTTTTTTTGCACAACACGGAAAGATGTACATTGTACGTACGTACATATTGTGCATTGCTTTACTTATATCAACCATGTCAATATAACATCGATCCCGATGCTAAACTAATTATTAGCATTTTTATTTCGTGTAAGCTGTTTCTATATTACTTACTATAGCTTTTGCCCGAGGCTTGGCTCACGTTAATTTATATTGTTGGTTAGTACCTCCCGACACAGTTTCGCCTGCGTTAAACCATATTCGAAACAACTTAAAGGGTTCAATCTAAAAAAAGTAGCCCATGTCCTTTCTCGGGTCTTAAACTTTCTACATACCAATTTTCATAAAAATCCGTCCAGCGGTTTACTCGTGAACATGTGACAGACAAACAGAGTTATTTTCACATTTATAATATTAGTATGGATTATACTTGTATAACTTCCATAATATAGAAATTACATCTTATATCAATACTATTTTATCATAACACACCGCTTTTAAATAACATTTAAAACGATATGTTTTAAATTAAAATGTATGAGTAGTATTATATCGCTGAAAATTCAGTTCGCTTCGTTTACGGCGGGCTTGAATGATTTATTCGTATCGCAATGCGACGTATTTTTATAGTGTAAACGCCGCTTGATTTTCGATTTTTATCTAAAAATGTAAGAGTTATACTCAATAAAATAACTTGGAAATCCATACAGATGTCCTAAATGAAATAAAAAATATAGGTGTATTAGTCGATAATACTAAACTCTGACTTCTATTATAATTTTACTACACTTGAGTATGTAATGGTAAACAAGGAAGAATCATCCATTTATAAAAAAAAAGAAATCAAGTTAATTATGAAGATTCCTATTTCTTCTATCGTGTCGACGTGTACTCAAAATAGTGTATGTCGTGAAAAAATGGTAAGCCAGTCAGCAAGTTAGTAGAGGGCTGACTTTTCAATGCACACCGGACCGATAAAGTATCTCCAATCAGGGCTTTCAAAAGCACCTGAAAAATAATACAATTATTAAGCTACAGATGTCGTGCCCGTTTACATCAATCTCATACACATACCTATCCCTTTGATAAAATATTTAAACGTAGTACAAACTAGATAGCAATAGCGGTTGAATCCCTAGAGGGTCACAAATTTACAAGTCATGTTCTGATAGGTTTGAGGGCATGATCTTCTACATATTACCCTTAAAATACCACAGATTGGTTTTATTTATTCTTTGTTTTTCTAAATTGCATTGGCGCACAGCCAGTTCGGCTTTAGGGCACGCATTGGTGATAGAAAAATAGGTAAGGCTTTCTAAGGCGTTTTAATAAGAAAATATTACGCCATAGTAGAAGAAAATATTAAGCCCTCGTTCTGTGTATGCGCTCTTGTAGACAAGTCGTACGCTACTGTGTTACTAGATAGAGATCTACCTCCCTCCAGTAACTAAAGCATAGTAACGTGCTACAAACATACTAATAAACTTTCGCGTAATATTAAAGGTGAAAGTTTGTATCTATGCTTGTTACACATAGGCTATTTTTATCCCTAGCATAAATGTAGCGGCTAACACCACGGGGCGCAGCTAGTAAAAACTAAAACCCAGGTAAAAATAAACACTAAATAAGTTTATTTCAATTCTAACATAAACAGACGAAAATATGCCTGTGCCGGTGCGACGGCCCTACTAACCCCAAAAGCTAGACTGGCTGACGTCAAAAAGGTATTAACCTATATTTAAGTAAACCCAAAGATAACCATTCTGAACAACAGCTGAAATAGAACAATCAGAATAACTTTAATAAACTTCAGCTATATTAAATTTAGTTTGAGGCATACCAATTTGCTATTTTTATTATTGAAGTTTATGAATTACTAGGCGGAGGTGTATGGTCACCCACACTACGCCAACGTAATGGGGGCCAAGCCTACTGCCATCTACTGGACACTAATCCAGATTCAGTGCTGCTACTGAGAACAATGGAAAAACGCAATTACGAAAACTTGAGCACTGGAGATATAAAAAAACTTGTCCAATCAAATAATAGGATCATATTCCTATTTTATTGTTGTATTCCTACAAATTACAGGCGTAACTAAACAATTTAATTATCGCCTGTGGTGTTCGCTGCCAAATTACGGGTCGCTCTAAACGTAGCAATCTATCCTGAAAACGATCAAATGAAGTGTTAAATTGCGAGTAGTGCACCCCACTGGTAAGCGATCGCAGCCTCGGAGTATTTCCTGCTATCCTACTCAGATTATCGATGCAATATATTGTTGGATGCAAAGTGAATGTGTCCCATCTGAACGAGAATGTTGTTCGTACTGCAGTTCAGTTTAAAACTAATTACAGTCGCGTGTGAAAATCCATACAATTAGCGGAATTAATGTAATAATTACCTATTATATAAACTCGAATTGATAAAGCTTTAAATAACCTCCAATCGCTGTTGACGAATCAAAGATTTTGAGCTTGAAACTATATTATGATGTTGTCAAAACTGGCTTCAAAACCTAGTATATATTGACTGGTAAAGTGAGATCAAAATATTGCATTTATTGATAACCGAATACCTGAATCCATTTGGCTTAATATCATCGGATTACTTAGTGCGTACCGGGACCTGATTCATATGAGCGTATCGGGATTCGGACAGAGGTGAACCTGAGTTACTAATAAGCTTTTAGCAACTTAGGTTTACCCCTTACGCTTTTAACGGCTTACGCAATATGCTACATCTGTCGGTTCGTCCATATTTATACATGAATGCATCGAAACATTTGAATTCTGGGGTAAATCAAAATATTAATTTTGTATTGTTTGTGTTTGGTAACAATTTCCACTCGGTATTATATAAATAATAATTGCAACCACGGATGAAAGAGATACAACTACCGAGTAAATTTATAGGGAATGTTATGTTGGAATTATTTAAGGCATAATATAATCCGGATATTGTACATTCACTGTTCACATTAATCTTTACTAATATAAAATATAGATAATATTTGGATGAGTGAAGGGTTTCAAGGAAACCATCCATTAGATTTCCAGAATTAACCTGCCGTGGTGTCCGTAGGCTACTTCAATACAAAAAAAATTCCATGCAGAAAAAGGTCGACCGGATTCTAGTATTTCATATTTATAGTATATCACTTGAACAGTTATGTGTTATAAATTGCATCTACCTACATAAACAAGTTTCAAGCTACTTGCAGCGTCAGTTTCAATATAGGTAGGTATTACGACAGGTCATTGACGGGAATAAATTCAACGCGCCGCGCTGCCAGCTGCCACACGTTCGTTTGATTTTTCGCTACACGCAGACATGTTAATGATGTTTTTGTTACGGGGAACTATGGACATTGGGAAATAACACGAACTATAACTATTACCTATACGGCTGCAGGACAAAGACCTCTGCTGTCAGGAATAAATAAATAACGTGAACAGCATTAAATTCTATTTGGAAATATTCGGTAAGAAGGAAGAAGCGCATTTTGTAAGGTAGGTAGCAAGACAAATCGAATATATAAATACTAAATATATAATTATGATTCTTATTATTTTTAGAAAAAGACAAGAATAATAAATCAATAATAAATAGTATTGTCTCAGACAATGGGTGGCGCGCTACGATATATGCAAAATGGCCGGCGGTGGTTAGAAGCGGAGGGCCTAAGATCGAGATCAATGGCGTTGTCAGATAGGCTGATTATGTACAGATCATAACAATATGAAAAATGAATTAAATAGTTTTGGTCTGTGCTCTCTTGAAATCAGAAGAGTAAGTTTACATACCTATTGGTTTGTGTACGATCGATATAATATATGATCAAACGAACTTCGTGTGTGAAGTTCGATCGATATTATATGAATCGCTTCATTCGAAGATATAACTTTACAACGTAGTTCTCCTACCCTACAAGGCAACTTCGCACGATAAAATTTTTATATTTTTATACTTATTAATTTTTTCTTGTAATGTACCCTACACAATACAGTCTTGTCAAACCTCATTCTTTTAGAGTTATAGGTAAACACTAGCAAAAACTTCGTAATGGGTATTGAGGGTGGGTGGGAGTTTATATCTTCGAATGAAGCGATTCATATAATATCGATCGAACTTCACACACGAAGTTCGTTTGATCATATATTATATGTCATCGCTTCATTCTTCAGATATAACTTTACAACGTAGATGTTTAGAGATGAAGTTTTTGTTAATAGGGAAACAATAAATAATAGGACTTATTATTAAATCAACGTTTTTAATAAGCCGACAGGGTTTTATTATACCAATACATTTTTACTGTTAGTGTATACTTAGTGTATTCTTTTTAATTAACAATTTACTGCATTGTTATTTGTCTGTAAGGCAAATTAGCTACTTATTTAAGTGGATGCATATCAATTATAATAATGTTAATGTACATGTTATGTAATTATATGTTAATCAGTCTTATTCAGAGTTTGATTGGAAACATACAGATGTTGCGAAAGAATTTTCTTCGATTAAACGTCGACAATAATATTTCGCGAAAGTTTGAGAATTGCTTGTCCAGCCAGCCGCCTTCCTAATGGCGTCTATTGACAGACCAGCGCGGCGCGCCGTGGACGTGGCGGCGTGTCGTGTGCTGTGTGCACTGAACGTCGCTACGTCCACGCCGCTTTCGGCTAAAATTTGTTTTATCCACCGGCTGATGGACTGCGCAGTGGCGCTTCTATAGGGCCGCTTGAATGTTAAAAATAAATTAGTAACACCCTGAGGTCTAATCTTACTAGTTACATGAAGATAATCTTCTAAAATCGTTGCCGGGCAAATACTCGGTTTATCTACAAAGTATGGGAGACATAAAATAGGCTGATCCCGACCTGGGGCAGATGTTTTTATATTATCTGTTATAACAATTTCGATACTTCTATGATTTATTTTGATATTTGATGTCTTAATTAATGAGAGAGTTTGTACTCTGTGTGCTGTACAAATGGCTAACAATATTGCTAGCTTTTTTGTGATCTTTTCCATTGGGAGATCCTTGTTTGGAAACCAATCAGATATTACGTTAAGGACTGTTTGCGGATCCCAGGTGCTAGAGTATTTAGGTACACTGGGTCTTAACTTATACGCTCCTTTTAACAATCTTTTGATACAATCATCTGACCCTATATTGCTTCCTAGAAGTAGTGATAGGGCAGACCGATGGGTATTCAGGGAGCCGTACGATGCTCCCTTATCAAATTGTTCGGATAAGAAAGATATGACCTTTGGTATTGATACCTCAAACATGTTAATGTTATTTGCTATGCAAAATTGCCACCACAGCTTAAGAGTAACATTATACTGTTGTACTGTATTACTAGATAATGAGGCTATCATGAGGTCCAGGGCGGTTGACGGCGTCCCTCGCTGAGAGAACGCGAGCCGGAGAGCACCGCGGCACCCAGGGTAAGCGACTTGTAAAGAGGATGGTAAGATCTGAAAAGGGAACGCAAAAGATCCTTATTCGCCTTTAGAATAATAATCTCTGTTATTAGCATAACTTTTAATTGGGGATACCAAGCTTGTGATGGCCATATAGGAAACACAAAAATACCTTGGGCTTCATCTAAAACTATTTTTTGTAAGCATTTTAGAATTAATGAAAATGGTGGGAAAGCGTAAAAGAATCTATCACGCCAGCAAATAGTGAAAGCATCGACTGTGATGGCATCAGGGTCTGGTCGCCAAGACACATAGTTTTTGCATTTGGTATTAGTACGAGAGGCGAATAAGTCAATCTCTGGATCGCCAAGTTTTTGTGTTATCAACTGGAATGCTACATTTGATAACTCCCATTCTATATCGGTATTAACTCTTCGAGATTGTTCATCAGCTATAACATTGTCATGGGTGTTTATGTAAGATGCAAAAAGCCAGATTTGTCGCTTTTCGCACCATTGCCAGATCAATCGAGATAAGTCGTTTAAATGCGGGAATTGTATGCCGCCCATACGATTGATATAACTAATTGCTGTCGTATTATCAATACGTAATAGAATTGCACAGTTAAAACAATCGCGAGCGAACCATTTTAATGCTAGAAAGACTGCCAAAAGTTCTAGGTAAGTAATATGATACTTTAGTTCGGAATTTTTCCAGGGGCCATTTATGCGGTGTTCTTTACAACAGGCACCCCAGCCAGTCCTAGATGCGTCAGTGAATATTTCTAATAAATATTCCTGTGATCGTATAGAACTGGAAGTGTCGGTAATATTTTTTGACCACCAATTTAAATCATTTAAAATTACATCCGGTAAATTAATTTTTCTATCAAAATTATTATTTGTTTTAAGAGCAAGAAATTTTTGTCGTTCTAATATTTTTGTATAAACCCATCCGTATTTAGCTGCCGGGCAGGCTGCCGTAAGGACACCGATAAGTTGGGCAAACTCTCTTACCGTACAACGTGGTAAGCGTAAAAACTTCTCTAGTAGAATGGCAATGTTATTGCGTTTTTCATCCGGCAGGGATATAGATAAATCTACAGAATTATACATGAAACCTAAAAACTTACATTTTTGACGTGGTTTTAAAGAACTTTTATTATAATTTATGACAAATCCAAGTGATTCTAATAATTTTAATGTCTCTCTTACGTTATCACAACATTTATGATAATTATCTCCTATACATAGGATATCATCGAGATATTGAACGGATTTGTATCCCTGACACCTTAGGTGAGAGACGACCTCCTTCATAATCTTTGTGAAGGTTCTAGGCGCTATTGATAGTCCATAGGGCATAGCATTAAATTCATAAGTACACGTTTGGATTATATCATCCTCGAATTGAAATCGTAAGTATTTGCGATGATGTTTCGCGATAGGTATTAAAAGATATGCTTCTTTCAAATCAATACTAGCCATAAATGCATTTTGAGAGATTAATTTAGATACAGTTCTGTAATCTTCCATTTTGAAATGAAACTTTGATACGAACTTGTTCAGTGGTTTTAAATTTAAAATAAATCGTTTGTCCCCATTCGATTTAGGAGCTAGAAATATTTTAGATAAAAATTGATCGTTAACTGGTGAACATATTGATATTGCACCTAAGTCGAGCAATTTCTTAATGGCTAGAGACATATCCTCTTTTTCTTTCGGTGAAAGACGATTACGAGGTAAAATTGTTTGTTTCGGTGTTGTTGAAAACGGTATAGAAAAACCATTACGAATCCATTCGAGAACAATATCGTTACCTGTAATGTTAAGCCAATTACTGTAAAAGTAATGAATTCGTCCAGCATGTACCTGTTCTACTGCTGAGGTTGAGCTCGTGCTTTGCTCGGGATCGATGACCTCGTTTGCGTCGCTGGTGGAGCCTTGCGAGCTGCAGGGGCCTGTCTCCTCTGGCCTCCGCGCCCCCCCCTGTTCGACTGGTAGCGCGAAGGACCTGCCCAGTTTTCCTGGTAGCGAGGTCGTATAACTGTCGATGGGACAGTATGTGTGGGAGGCTTTTGGGTCGCCGAGGTCTTTTTTATTTGCAGGCCCTGCTTCTCAATTGCTTTAGAAGCCTTGATTTTATCAGAGAGCTTTGTTCCGAATAATGTGTTGTCCCTTTCGTTATCTTTTATTATATTCAAAAAGGATTTCTCGAGGCCAGGTGTAACCATCTTTATACGAGCTTGAGTGTCCATATAGTGTAGATGAGAGAGAATGCGGCTACTGTCGCTTAGCATTTTAATGGCCTGAATTTTTTCATTGCCTGTGATTAGAAGGGTCATTGCCCTGTTTACTGCTGTGATCCCGACTCCGAGAAGCTGTTGCGCTAACTCCATCTTTTTATCGCGGTTACTTGCCATATCCGTGATAGCTGCCGAAATTTCCGCATTGAGTTTGGGTGCTTGTAATAGAGTACAATTTGAAGGAACCAGATATTCTTTTAACAATTGGTCCTTATTCTCCTTAGAGATTCCTCTTTTTAATATGGGTTGCCATCGCTGAGCTAAGTTTTCATGAATATTTTCACCAAACTCGGGGGCCTCGTCCGTGGGCTCCCCCAATGCTGATAGAATATCCGGATCAAGATCTGGTACAGCATCTATCGCAGTCGCATCGATGGTTTCGGTCAACCCTGTGTCGAGTTCTGATGTCTCAGGATTTGCCGCCACTTCCAGTAGTGGTGGGGGAGTAGAATTAGCTATATTAGCGTTGTCACCGTCTATAATAAAAAAAGTACTCATTTGGTATGGTTTAGACAAATAATACCTTCGTTCTATCTCACGGATAGACCCCAGGTTTGTCTTATTTCGCAAAATGAATTAGCTATCCCATGTAAGATATGCTTATTATTTGCTTTTATGCCCTCGTGTTGACTCACGGCCAACCCCCAGGCTCGCCACGTTCGAATTACGAATCAAGGCGTGATAATAATAATAAATCTTTAAGTTGAACACTCGGATAATAGTCAATTACAGGTACACTCATTAACGGGATACATAAGTTGTATGTAAGTACTTACCATTGTTATGATCCAACTCGGAGTCCGATGATTCAAACACTCGCACAATACGGTGACGACTTTTTCGTTCCTTTTGTTCGAGTCTATGAATCTTTTTATTGTAATGTTCAATTCTTTCCTTTGCACTACGTTTAGGCATCGTTAAAACAGATTACGAACGTAAAAATAAACTTATAAAATATACTGTAAAGTGAACGGAAGGACACGTGTTATCGTTGCCTCGCACGGAAAAAGAATGAATGAGGTTTGACAAGACAGTATTGTGTAGGGTACATTACAAGAAAAAATTAATAAGTATAAAAATATAAAAAATTTATCGTGCGAAGTTGCCTTGTAGGGTAGGAGAACTACGTTGTAAAGTTATATCTGAAGAATGAAGCGATGATATATAATCCAAAATTCTAGTACAAATAAATGAAATTGAACCCCACTTGCATAAAACCTAGTGCACCAGTTTAGTTAGGTAAACTGCACTAAACGGTAGCTTTTAGTGTTTATACGTTACCTCCTAGTATCGAAAAAAGTAGACAAATTTTAACAAGACAAACCGTACGGGAATTTGAACTGAATGGTCACAGTGGCGCACGCACAATCATCAATTTACACACACACAATCACACCTGAAATCCGAAATGGTGCGGTTAGAAACGTGATCCCTATCATTAGACAGGCATTATGTAATTGGTGCCGAACTTTGTAAACACACAGTTCGTCTTTTTCTCCCGATTTGAAATTTTCTATTGGTTTTAAGGTGCTCCCTCACTAGAGCATTTGCCTGTAATGTAACATTTCATATTCGACTTTGCACATTACCTTACAAGTTGTATTAATATATTACATTTTGTATTATCAAGTTGCGGACTGTGATGCTCGGCTTTCTTCCTTCACTAATGTGATGCTCGAATCTGAAACATTACAGGATGCGCACTGTAATGCTCGGTTCTCCTCCTTCACATATGTAATGCTGGACAATATAACGTTACATTACAGTCAACTGCTCTATAGGAGGGAGCATCTTTATATGAGTTTGGCTATACATTAGATACGTAAATCTTAATATTGCGAGCCCGTTTTCATGACATGAAGCCTGCACCAGTGACATGGACTTACAAGATCTCTGCGGATCATACAAATATGTAACCTGCGGTCATCGACCTAGCGACCCTTTGCGCAAAGGCAAAAGGGGGAAGGGATAGACGTTTTGTGCTTAAAGATAGTTTATGGAGAGAGAAGAGAGTTTATATTATTTGAAAAACTCTGTTTCTTTGTTCACGGGAGCAGAGCGTTTCTTTCATACACACACACATAAACAATCTTATGAATGTCAAAACTGCGTCAGTGATATTGCAAAAACTAGATTCCCACATGTACAATTGTACACCATCTTATGATGTCATCGTATCACTTTTTCATGGTACATCGCTATGCGTGGGCTGTCATGGCGTGCGCCGGGCATAAAATAAATATCCATGCCACTATATTAACACATAACGTCATAGTTATAAATCCTATGTAAATATGACAAGGTTATTAAGTTGAGTCTATCACTCTGTATTAAAGCGTTTTTCAAAACACAAGGTTGGTGAGACTTGCCCTTTTTTTCCGTCGTAGAAATTATCAAATTCATAATGTTCTCTAAAATCATTTTTGCGCGAGAAATTTCTACCACATCATACCATTTTACTAAACAAAATCACTATCTATGTAAAGGTTTCTTTTTTTACAATTTATGTAAATCATTAAGGTCGAATTTAACTTAAACGTTATTTTCTTGACAACATACCAGATATCGATTGTAGGTATTATATAAGATAGTGACGTTGACCAACGATACTATGTTTTAAGTTATGCATTGGCATTACTTTAACTTGTTCATCACGCTTCTGTAATGAAAAAAAAGGATCCAGAAAAAGTCTATAGATATTGTAATTTATATAGTTTCTAAATGAATTCAAGTTGAAAAGTCCGTACAATTAAATGTTAAACTAACGGCAACAAGTCGCGAGAGCAACAGTTGCCCGACAATACTTGGCAACAGAACTTCGCGCGTATAAAATAACTCTTTACGTCATGGATAACGGATGCACGAAAAATGATTCCCTTGAACTTAGCAGACATGAGATATGCGCATTCATGAACACTGCACTTAGTTAAGCACTTTTTGTCGAGTGATGAAATCTTTGTATCCAGGCAACGGTGGCTAATTTACACATCAGTGAGCAAACCTGACGTACATTGCTCTAACTTGCTTTCATGAAGCCTGTAAGTACAATATAGTACTACTTCTATGATATAGGTAGCGTACGCTCGTGGTGGCCAGTCAAATAATTGCAAAGCAACAAAACATTATCTTTTTCTAAAAAGTAGGGTAGGCAACCTTGCTGTAACATTAAGGCCAAAGCAAACTAAGATAATATGAGACGTCTCTGAGGCAAAACAAGATACTAAACATGACATTTAAATATGCGAATTGTGTTCATCATCACATAATTGTAAGGATTCAGTCTTGCGCAGCTGTATGTTGCATGACGGTTTTACGATACTTAGATACCTTTAATTGATATTTTGAGAATGACTTTAAGTTTAAGGTTTCCTGACAAAGAATTTAATAAGAGATAAAGAAATTAAACAACACGGAAAAGTGCTTAGCATTTACATTGCTTTGAACAGACGTATTATAAACAGCTAGCTCAACTCTCAAAAATACCTTAGCGAGAAGGAATTGTAAAACGAACCCAGCAACATTATTAAAGAACTGCAAAGACTAGCCTGGCGGAATGAAAGTGAGGCAGCTCGCGTTACCTTACATAAGATTTCTACAAGGAACCTCTTTGAAAATTGAATTTTTCTACATCTCATAAGGAGGGGTTTGTATTGCAAAGCCGCGATTGCTCATAACATCAGCGCACCTTTTAATAGCTTCTTTATTCGTTGCTGCCGTCACTTTTTCATTACTTAGAAAGATACCTACAAAAAACGATGATAAATCTAACAATACAACACCGCGAGGTGCCATCAATTTCTGAAGGCTTCAAAAGAATCGTAATGGGTGAATACAGAACAGCAATAAATACTTTCGCAACGTGAATATACAAAACCTTTTTAACTGTCTGTACAAATACCTTGGAAACTTAAAGGACTAAAATGTTGACAGCCAACCACAAGGTTGGCTGGTATTTATTGGTGCAGATTGTTACACTGGCTCATTCTCATTACACGCAAGTAGTCGGCGCACATCGTTGCCTTGACCTACTTACGAAGGGAAGCTAAAAGACAACGCGTTCTTATCCGCGCCAGGAAAATGGTACGCTTTCGTAAATGCATACGATCCATACCTATTAGAGAAACATTAGACTTCAGACTTACGGAAGGTAGACCTTCAATATTTAATCTGAGGAATCGAAACTTATTTGCAATGAAACTATTTTTTACGGATTTTGTCGCGGTTTATCGGATATTTATTTTGGTGCCCGACGTTCCGCCCCTATAGGTTTCATGGCCACAGACAAACAATTAGTTCTTGTCATGTTCAACACGCTTGAGGTTAGTAGTGGTGTAATCTACCTACGCCGGCCTAACTTTCACCAGTATGGCTGTAATAACTTTAACAGGTAGCGGTTTCAACTCAGCCTTCGGCGAAAAGGGCTACTTCCATTTAATATCTGGCACTTCGCCTAATTGTAAAAGACTTAGCACATTCCAATCTGCTGACGGAGAATATTAAACCCCTGACTCTTAGCGCAGAAGTTCAAATGTCCACTCCAACAATTGAGTCGTTAATTTTGACAGCTCTTAAATAAATAAGCAATCAGCTACTGTTAACTTATTTCATTGATCATAATTAAGTAAAAAACCAGACTTAAAAAAAATTCCTAACTGAAATAACTTGGACCGAAAATATCCAGATAACTTGTAGTGGTTTCTTTGCTTTCCTGTGATATTTATGTATCTAGAAGAGGTTTTCATACTTATTCTAATCGCCATATTTACCTACAGAATTTTTGTATCGGTATCTATAGCTATACATTCGTGAAGTCGCTGTAAACGGAGACCACGGATTTCCGTTTGCAACGATCGTGGATACCCCTTTCGCCTCGCTAAGTTACAATTAGATACATTTCCCATCATACCGGCGCCTGCTACATTACATTTTACTTGTCATGTGCCATATAGAACAGATGCTCGTAAATGATGATGCTCAGTTGACCCATTTCTATCCAGTCACACACAATAAGGGGATGATTAACTGCGAAATA
Organism: Abrostola tripartita; assembly: GCA_905340225.1. Classification (NCBI taxonomy): domain Eukaryota; kingdom Metazoa; phylum Arthropoda; class Insecta; order Lepidoptera; family Noctuidae; genus Abrostola; species Abrostola tripartita. The sequence goes on from HG996486.1 coordinate 5,575,729, forward strand.
ATCGCGCGATGTTATAGTTAACGTTGTACCGTTGACATACTTTGGTTTCAACGTTGTTCATCGTGTGACGTCGAAAATAAAGTAATTTAAGACTGTATTGAGAACAGAATCTGCTGGTCAAATGGCTATTTCAACAAAATTATAAGGATGAAAATATGAATCTTATTGTTAAGTCACAGAATCGTCACAATTCATAATATGACATGCGTAGTGCGTACGATTTTATCAAAGAAGTCATTAATTTCATCAAATATGAACGTACTACGTAAACTAGTAAGTAATGATTTGAGTATGATACAGCTTTTAACCGTAAAACCGTACAACTCGGACATTTCATGATTACTTAAACCAATACTTAGTTAAGATTTTTCTTCTTGAAATGTTGTACTTAATGTTTGTTTAAGTAATCATTAACGTCTATAAGTGCGGCGGTTAATGTTACTATTTCATGAATATTAATTTTCTGGAAGAAGATTTTCTTTTGAAAGAATTGCCCAGAAAATTGAGTACACAAACACTATAAAATAACCAATGGTGCAATTAAATTAAATAATTTCGAGACTGGTGTTTCAAGTAAAAATAGGTAAAAAAACAGGTTAGGTAAAGATTTCAAATAAACTACTAAATAAACCAGCATTTAATTTGTTAGGTTGCCCTTAAGAGATTTACGTTGAGTTTTTAAACCTTAATGACTGTTCTAATACATTATCCCTTGCAAACCTATTAAACAAGTATCTATCAAACGTCTAAAATGTAAGCCACGCATAACAAATACCGAAAAAAATGATATTTCCATTAATAAAAATACTATAAATTGACAAACTATTTTTTTGGGTTCTGTTTTTATCACTTTTAGGAATAGGCAGTAAATTATAGATACCTACAATATAAAACAAAAATAATACAGGTATACATATAAATAACAATTTAAGCCACAAATTTTAACTGATTATTACGAATTCATGGTAGTCAAGTAGATACAAGGGTTTTAAATATTAGATAATTAAATTATTATGTACTCACAATCATGTTAAAATTGTAATCCGAGTTCAAATAACAAACACTCGACATCATTTTGTGGTAAACCAATATTAATTCAATTGAAAACGTAATTTTTTTCAATATTAACTTCAGTCTTGCCGCGACTTAGTTCGCGTGAATGATTCAAAAAAATTCGAGTAACATAGCCTGTTTCCTTTCTGGGAGTTCAAGCTTACTCTGCTCTAAGTTTTATTGCAGTATGAACGGTAAAGGCTTTATCATACATATCAACTCGGAAAGAGATCGTCAAACGCCGGCTAGGCGACGACGCGACGGTGACACCGACACCGCGCTTCCGGCTCGCTTGTTTCGAGTTTGTTCGCCGAGACGAGGCGATTACATTACGATTCCAATCAGTGTGCGTTGCAATAGGGAGTTTAATACCAAAATAATACTGCATGGCTCGAGTAGATACGGTGGCGATCCCTTTCCGAATTGATATGTGTGCGGCTTTATGCGGCGCATAAAACACGAACAACAAAACTTATTAATTTTTCATTATTTAATCCCTATGACAACGTCTGCGTAGATTTTTTTTCTTTTCATTTCCAGTATAAAACTGGCCTATATTGGTTAAAGAATTTTCAAAATCGGATGAATAATTCCGCAGATTATTCCTCTACATAGAAACAAACTTTTACCCCTATAATATAATAGTAGTATGGATATAGTTATAGGTATTCTAGCTCTGCTAACAGGCAGCCATCTATAGTACGTACGACACGTACGTGTTTGCTTCCTAGGATTCAACCACAAATTTTGAAAGCTGATAACGTGCTTTTGTGTTTCAGTTCTAGTTTATGTCAAACTTTAGTAGAATAGGAAGTACAGTCACGTGCATGTTAGCAGAATGGACATTGACAAAGTTTCGATCGATAGTATGGTAAAGCTTAAACGGAACCGCAACAGCAACCATGGACAAAACGCCTGACGAATAGAAATCGAACAGAACGAAAAAAATGGGATTGACATAATTATGACATAGATTTTTAGTTGGTCAAAACATTATGTCATCTCCATACATACGTATATAGTTTGATTTCTATTAATTTAGCATTTTGCCACTTGTCTAGCTCCAGAATCGTTCAAATGGTGGTAAAAGAGATCTGTAAAGAAATATTCAGTTTTGTTTACTAATACCAATACACTAAAGATAAAAACGTGACGCAGCATATTTTACTGAACGAAAACTAATTAACTTTGTATGTAAAGTTGTTTATATAATGTCTATAGCTGGCACTTAATTGCAGTTCGCCGCTAACAAAGTACATTCTTTTAATTCTGATAAAAAAGATTGAAAGTATGTAAAAACTGAAATTACAACACCAACCTTGTCTTTCTCTTTTTACTTTAGTTAGAAACTCATTAACTAACACAGAAAAACATGTTCCAACGTTATGATAAAATAAATGCAGTAAATATTTATGTTTCCTTTTCGGCTCAAAATGTTTTAATATAACCGACGTAGTCGCGTCGCGGTTTGAAAAAAATCTTTGTTGAGTAACTTATTACTTGCCGACTCAAGGACTAGCATCTAGTTATTACGTGTAAGCCATACCCGGATTACGACGTCGACAATAGATCATCAACAAAGTGGAGACATTGCATTTGAACAATATCTTACAGAAATTAAATTCTTCACTGCTTAAATGCCAGAATGTTAATAGGAGGACGTTTTACAGGATTAAACATGTGCATGAGTCTTTCGAATAGTTCTAGACAGATTAACTTCTACGTAGATTATGATTTAACAAGGTCACCAAAACTATGAAATATACCTATATTACTATTACTAATACTAATACATGCCCACTTACTGTCGTTTACAATAGGTAGCCACTAGCCACCAACAACTCTGGATCAGCGTCTTTATTACTCGATCATACTTTATTACGAACGTAATATGTTACGCATTTTCATAGTACTTCAAGGAATGATATAATATGTAGGTTTGGTGTTTATATTGGCGTTTTATTCTTAGAAATAGTATTTTCATTTTGCTAAGAGTAATTATTACAAAGCTAAATACAGGTGTAAAAGGAATGTTGAAAAACGAAACTACGCAACCTACCAGCAAAGATATTCTGGAAAGGTTTTGAAAGCAAAAGTTTTCATTGCTAAAAAGGGCATACAACTTACTTGCTAGGAAACACTGCCTTTGAAGTATTTACACCGCAAACGTAGCGTCATTTCTATGATTTCAATCCTACCATTACAAGTATATTTCGCCACCTTCACGAAACTCAAAGCTATAGATTTGAACTAATGTCGTGTGCTATATTCCGCATTTTGACGTTTTAAATGTAATTCTATAACTCATTGAAACTAGGTACATCGATCATACTGATTTCTGCAGTACGTATATCCATCCATAATCTCTGTAAATTGGTATAAGCTAACTGTCATATAGAAATCTGTCATGCGGAGGTGTAGATGTGTAGGGGGCACCCTGTTCACTGCACAGGGTGTGCCTCCTACAGACGTACTGTATCATCATTCGTGGAGGCAGTCTATTTGCATTCATGACACACTGAAAGACGGCTAGGTAGATACACAATACAACAAACATGAAGGCTAATGTAAAAGTGCAGAGCTTGTAGCAGAGGGCTACAAGCTTTGCTTCGTTTTCCAACCATATTTATACTGCAGCTAATAAACCAGGTTTATTATGTAATTATAGTTAAAGCCATTATAATTTACGACGAAATAATTAATGTAAACGTTATTAAGCAAATATCAATCTAATGGAAACTCGTTTTAAACTTTTCCAAAAACACATATTTAACTCATAGCTGTCAAAATAAAAATATATAAGTAAAGCGTAGGTTTGTCTGCACAAAGACATTTGCCGCAAAGTCAATTATTACTCGCGGCTCTTCCCTCAAAGTGGTTTATTTTTTTATGCAGAATTGCTTAGCAGGCTTCTTTGTTAATTTATCCTGTAATAAATTCTCATAACCACGGCTTAAAACCTTGTGAGATTAAATAACTTTAGTCCACATTATATCACCTCGCATCTCATATTTTATTTAAAGTTGACTAGCAAGCATTTTGATTAGTTTTTATACTTAAAAAGTGTGCGTTCTTTCGATTGTTTTCAAGTTGTGTACGTTTGAATTGTAGGGCATAGATATTTTAAACGGTGAATGTACCTACTTCCAAAAAATTCTGGAGATAAAAATATTTGAGGTTGTCTTGTCAGCTAAATTAATTGTAGAGTAACAAGGACCGACACGTGTACCCAGATACACTTACCAAAATTTTGCTCGCGTTGTGTATTTTATTGTATATAATCTAAAAAGACGAACATATTCTGTAAATTAGGCATCAATTTATACGCGACCACTTTACTTCAGGACTTATTATTGATATGATTAAAATCCAACAGGTATGTTTTTGTAAAATATAATCATCGATAATTAAAAAAAAAAAAACAAGTAGTACCTATCTAGAAAATACCTCGTCGGATATATTTTAATATTTTTTCATTCGTCGAAACAATTTTAGTATTCATACAGAGAGATAATAAAAACAACGTTTTTTGTAGCACGATATGCCGATGAAACAAACAGTAATTTTTCAAAACTAAAACCTGGGCAAATATTATTTTTGAAAATGAAATACACGTAGCCAATATTTGTTCAATCCGAATCCAATCGCAATACGTTTTTTTAACAAAAGTTTTTGCGGCGTATGTACCTTTGATATCGATATGAATTCTATGAAGCATTCAAAATTGGTAGCGATTTTTAGCGTTTCTGCTAATTGATATTGTTTCTCTTTTTTACCCGTAAAATATCGGATACAAAAACGACGTCTATCTGTTGTCTACTAACCACTTTTTAATTAGTGGGATAGGAAGAAGGATCGATTACAACAAACAAGCTCTCACTTATTACGCTCTTTTAAATAAAGGTCTCTAATTTCTAGTGTCATTAATAGTACGGGTACTCGGACGCCAAATTATAGTATCACAATGGTTTTTTAAATGTAAATTATAACCAGGGGTTTAACAGGTAAGGGGCTTTAAGGGGTAACGCTTGACGAATCGAATAGAATGATAAATGTATGGGGATGACATAATGTTTTGCCTATGTTATCTGACATATTATGTCAATCCCTTAAATTTTTACTTCTACCGTTTATCTAGGTTCCTAAAAAACTTATAAAATGCCTAACTAAACCCTACAAGTTAATATGGCGTTTGCGTGATTGAGGGTATCTCGCGTTTGTTGCTCGTCAACATTGGTCACCGACGCACAAACAGTCGAATTTGCATATGTGCACGCCTTAGTAAACACTGCAGTGTTGCACACCACTGCCGACAGCCGTTCATAACATAGGAGGAATCTCCTACCACATACACTAATTAAAACTGTTTGTTCTGCCCTCTGTAATGTTATCTAAGATTTGATAGCAATTCATAGTTTAATGTCGGTAACAAACAAATGCCTTGCACTTAATTCGCTACCAAAATCTGCATGATAAAATTATGTGATATTCAGACTTACTGCCTATGGATCTAGAAATAGTGTTTCAGTATCTAAAATGAAATTGAACCACAATTTGTATAAAATAATAAATAAGAGGAGGCCTTTTTAACTGGTAAATAAAAAAAACATTTATGGAAAAATATGAAGAATAGCCACTAGTGAATATTGATGTTATATACGCAACGTACAGGCTACTTACTTAAAATCACGCTTATTTCCCAGACTGGTAGGCATAGACCACGGATTTCCATTTGTTACATTAACGTTGATTTTTATCCACATAATATACCTATTAGGTGAAACACGAACGTTCGAATAAGTTTTAGAAGCCTTGACGTAATAACGCGTTCCTTAATTAGGTCATGTAACGTGTATGCGGGTTGTAAGATAACTTACTCACACCGTAAACTAATCCGATGAACTTATTATTTAATCAGATTTGCCCGAATTCTGTGTCGTCCTATTCTATTCTACTTTAATTTTTTCTATTCTACTTACTACTACATCGTTCTATTCTACTTATTTTTTTTCTGAAATATATCTATTATGTCATTGTGATGGTTGGAAATTTCATCCCTAAGTAATTAAACTATATTGAAGTTGCTTTTGGTAAATATTACGGCACATATTAACATCGACATGTAATTAACAAGGACAAATATGTATAATGTAAGAGCAGTTTCCCTATTTTAAAGGTAATCAATTGCGCTAAGTGAAAATGTCGATCTCTGCCTTGCTTTGCCAGTTTCTTCTTTCTACTTTTATTCAGTTTATTTTTTCCTTTTTTCCTGTCAGCTCCGTGAACGCTTAAGAAACAGCGGACACAATCTTAACAAGCATTGACTTATTAGCACCATTCTTCATCACAGAATTTCAGTGACAGCTAGAGGTTTGAAGCATTTCATTAGAGTAATCATAAATGATAAGACAAAAAACTAAATTCACTCCCCTTATCAAAAAAAATATATACAATTTTAAAACAAGGACTAAATTATACCTGTCACTGTCGTTTGCATATCAAAAAATAGAAATGTAAATAGACTTAATACGGGGTTTAGTTAATGCCGGTATTATCCTCGTTATGAATACAAGGGACTGTGAGCTCAAAGCTTTTCGACCACTAGTGACGTGAATGATCTTTGTCCGCAGGTACTCTGCTGGCGTACACACTGGTGTCCACGTGTGTGTTGGTCCTGCGCTACCAGCCTCACTCTACGAACCTGATCGAGCTGCTGCCGCAAAGTTATCGCACCCCCTTGGACCCTGAGGGCACCGCCAGTGCCAACCGAGAAACTACCTTCGCTGTAAGTACTTATATTGTTAATTGTATAGGTTAGGGATGATGACCGTAGTAGAAAAATAGTAGTAACTTATTAAAATCTAAAAATAGCGTTTCAATTGGATGGAAAAACTGAAATATTAATTGAAATCATAAAAAAATGGAGGAAATTCAGTGTTTTGACGTTTGTAGGGACATTATCTATCCTTCTTCCGCAAAACGCTAAATGTACGGGGCGATTTGAAATTCAGTACGCAATTACTTAGGCGTGACGTCATTTCTAAGCAAGTGCTATCTCTGTATAGGAGTAAATTTAAAAAAAAAAATGTAAATCTTATATGTACTTTAAGTAATTTTATGCTGTATCCCATTTGTTTTTTCAGTCTTCATATTAATTCTACACCACTTTTTTTTAATTCGTAGTCATCATCCCTATTGTTTTGACACTCCTTTAAGGTATTTCTATAAACGTTGCTGCCTTTAGAATAACTAATTTCTTTTGCGTGGAGATTTCTAGGTGATTTTCATTAATGTCGACAAGTGATTACTTTTTAGTGTTTATTGTCATAAACCTTAAAAATTATAGGTTTCAGCGAGATATCTTTAAAACTCTGTAAAAATATCATCGATAGTGTCTTCAAATCCTGGATACATGAAAAAAAACGATAACATTTCTCTTATACCTGTGTGTGTAATTCATTTGTGTACAGATATCGTTATCTAACCAAGCACTTTTGAAGGAAAGCCCATTATAACTTCAAGGGACTTAGAAGGTGCCATCTCAAGTCTCCCTTAAGTTCCACTTAGGAGTTGTAAAAGTAACACTGATCAATTTAACGCGGAATTGTATAACTTTGAAGGAATACGGTTAGGAAGATGTGTTTTAAAAATTATAATCACCATAACCCCGAAGGGGTAGGTGTAGGTGACTGTAAAGTACACCCTCACTTCACCAGTTATGTAATAGGTCCCAGTGTAATTGGAGGCAGGCCAAAACCAGGCAAAAATCCAGACTCCGTGCTGCCACTGAAAATTAATTATATTATAAGAATTACCTAATGGCAAAACCCAGTTGCACTTTACCCGACCCGGGATTCAAACCCGGGACCTTATACTCAGCAGTCGCGCTAAGCGACCACTAGACCATCAAGCCAGCAAGATTATAATTATTAGGAGTTTATATTGAATTCGATTCGAAGATCAAACGGAATATATGATATCTAATATTTCATAATATTACTGACAACTCTGAATAACATGCAGAAATAGGAAATTATAGAATTACCGTTCCCATACGCTAGTGCGCATATCTAATTTATTCCTGAACGTCAGGAAGCTCGTTGATTAAATAGTTTCATGGAAATGCACGATACGAATTACGATGTACAAACTACCGTATAGACTACTAGAGTAAATTCTTCGTTAGAATAATCTGTAGCTACAACTTACAATAACTTGAAACCTTTACATTAGGAAGGAGGACCTTTGAGGCAGTCCAGAGAACGTCTACGTGGTTAGTCTTACTTTATTTCTTACTATCGGTCCCGGCAGACGTCGTCCTACCCGGAAAAGCATCGAGACGTATTTTTTTTTTTCGTTCTTCTATTCAAGTTTAGTTTCGAATTTTAGATATTCTGCTATTCAAGGCGGAATCCAAATATAAGAGATCAATAAAATCGGTCCAGCAATTCTCAAGTTTTAAGTGTTCCAACAAAACTGACTTTGTTATAAATATATAAAAGATTACGAAACCTTAGTACATACACTAAACACACGTTATAATTTTTCACTCATACCTATTACAGTTTCCTGTGTTAAAAACGGGTTCTAGCAGATTAAACCTCTACAGTTAGCTCGACCTAATTTAGAGATAGCGATATTTTTATGCAAATTGTGGTGCCTTACAAAGAAAATGTAGCGTGGGGAAGTGCAAATACGCTGAAAAATTTGATTAACTGTCCGTTAAAATTTATCGCGGGGCGTATCCTATTTGCGACGAAAGCGAAAAAAATAACATCACTGACTTCCACAACGCTGCCGCGAAATGTTATATGGAAAACCCACAATTATGTAAATCATGATTGTATATTTAGACTGTCTAACATATCAGGGGGGATGGTAATTGATCGTCATCATCAGCCAAAAGACGTCCACTGTTGAACAAATCCCTCCCTGTTTATGCAGGGGGGTGGGGGGTTGCCATAATCCCCTCGCTTGGCAAGCGGCTTGGGAATCGCAGTATTGGTGGTCAAGTTACAGAAGACGCTGCTGCCCATCTTCTGGATTTTCCCTTAGTCGCCTCTTACGACACCCACGGGAGGAAAGAGGGTAGGCAATTCTAGGCCGTATACCACACGGCATGTGAAATGGTAATTGATCAACTCCTAAAAATAACGTAATTAGGCTGAAGTCAAATCTACACCTACAACTTTTAAGGGTTTTAATTTAAAAGTATTGGTTAGATGAAAAATACATAGGAAACGGCATTTTATAGATAACGACTGCTTAGAAATAAAGAAGAAATAAGTAATTTGTCAGAATATAGTTTAATTTAGGTGTTTATAATTTGTATAGTTTCAATTCAACCCATTTTGGGGTACAAATATTTTAATATCTAATACTTTGTGTACATTATAGCCTAATTCATGAGGTATCATAGTATAGTATCAAACAAAGGCTGCATGTTTCAACTAGCTTATTACTTTCGAATTCGGTTCGTCACTCCGCCATCTTCTGCAATTGACGTAGTCATAATTCGTCTGAATAAGTTACTAATGAATTAAAAATATTTTCATAAATCTCGAATAAAGGTATGTAATAACGATCAAGATTGTTTTGTCCGTCTCGAAACTCGCGCTACACTGTTTACATTGTTTTTGTGTGGGTGTGCTACGCACATATAACAATTCTGCCGACGTTTATCGAAATTCGAACGTCAACATTTTGTGGAATGGCTCATAATCAGCATTAAACTTTTTTTTCAGAAATAAAAGGTTTAAGCTTTGACTTTTTCACATAAACATTTCCACCACATGAATTATGTACCTTCTTAAGAGCTTTGTTTGTTCACATTAAAATTGTAACTCCGTTGCTTTAAGTGAAGATTTCTAAATGTCTGTACGACGTCTCCACACCAGCGTATTTACATGTTTAATAAGCTGTAAGAGAAGAGACCTTGTGGTTTTCAACCTAAAATAGACCACCCCCTTTCCTCCCGCGGGTGACATAAGTGGTGACTTACGGATATTCCAGAAGGATGGGCAGCAGCGTTCCCCTCTCCTAGCGTAGCACGTAGGTATCGTTCACTTTACTGCGGTTGCCAATCTGCCTGCCCAGCTAGATGACGAGAACAGTAGCCAAAGAAAACTGTTTGTTACTGGGTGGCTAAAACAGAACAGCGGGCCTTGTGGCAAACCCTGGGGAAGGCCTACATCCAGCAGTAGACTGCAAGCAATAGGCTTATGTGATGAAGCTGTAGGTCATCTGTATAAAATAAAAACAAAGAAGTATCATTCGTAAAATCGATTACCCTTTACGTACCGTGTTTAATCACCTAACTAACAACCTAGTTAGCCTATATCATCATATGTTATTCGAAAGACGTCCACTGTGAACAAAGGAAGAATGCTACAATGAACAGCTTCTGCCATTTGCATCCACCGGTTGCCCGCAACTCTGACGACAATAGTTAGCCTAACCATCTAATAATTATCTTCTATGAAGCTTTCACATGTCTATTGTACCATGAACCTCGCACATAACTATATACCTAATTACAATAACATTTCGGATACAATACTGCCGTGCATGGCTACGATAGGCGTTGATAAATGTTACCTTGAAGTTCATCTTTTGCTTAGCATAAGTATATGAAAATTATAATTACGAAAATCATATTCAGCGCTTACTTTTGAATAATATTTTTCTTTGCCATTTTCACTTCAGTTTTAGGATAATGTAATTGCCTAATTGGTAAATAAAATATAAGGAGATGTTGTATAATTACCACTTAAATAATTATGAACTCGAACGAAAAAAATGTCTTGTATACCTTATAAATGCTATGTTCACTCAGATTTCTTCATTCCAAAATTGCGAAATTATTAAGTTTACATTTCGATCCCCATAATGATTAATAATAGATATGTAATCTTAATAGTATCAGGTAATACAAGGACAAGGCGTGTCGTATCTTATAAAGCAATAACCTTTATAATATATTATGCTGTGTTATTTCAAAGATACGAAGAAACATTTGATACTTTACCTTATTTCCAAACTACTTCATCTGTTTTTGTTGGATATTATTTGTAACAAAACCTTTTACGCAGTCCCAAGGGGCGCAGTAACACTTGCTACGAATGCAAAACTTCTATAAAACACAACTGGGATAGCTTCAAGTATTTCACGAAGTGATTTCACACAATAATGCAGTGCAATTCCCAAAGTTTAATGCGAGTTAGAAAGGTTTGCATACTCGATTGTTACAGTTTTATAAAACTGGTAAACCACTGTTTGAATTTGACTGCTTCGTTTACCTCGTTCATCACACATCGGTGGTCGGTAGTGCTGTGAGAAGATGTTCTTAGAAATTCCGGATGATAATAAAGTACTACTGAGTACCTCTAGCCGAGTTTCGGTCACGGTGATCAATCTTGATAGAGATTAGCCAACATAAATTGATATTTGAGTACTCCTTGAACAATGGCCTTCACGATCATTGGCTGTAGTCTATATTAGCGGGCAGTGTCGTCCGTTCTACCCACTTAAACAAAATTATATAGATCTTTGACAAATTGTGGTTACGCCACAGTATTTCTCTGTCCACCGTTTTCAAGATTCTATTCCTTTAAAATTACATCTATACTTTATTATTATAAAGCTGAAGAGTTTGTGTTTATCTGCTTGAACGCGCTAATCTCGGGAACTACTGGTCGGATTTGAAAAATTATTTCAGTGTTAGAAAGCCCATTTATCGAGGTAGTTTATAAGCTATATAAAAACATTCGAAATACACGCGGGCGAAGTCTCAGGGGGAAGCTAGTTCTTTATAAACAGCCTCGAGGCATCTACTTACAAACCTACATAAAACTAAGCAAAAGTTCATGTCTGTTATGTGGGTATCTGTGCATAATTTCGGTAAAATAGTAATTAGTAACCAGTCAAACGAAACTAGTTCCATTGAAAATCAATTAATAACACCACTGGACTCATTAATCTTTCTCGTGCTTAACATTCTCTTCGTGGAGCGCGCAAACGTCTAGTCTGTGACCTGCTCCACTTTCGAACTAAGTTATTGAATTGAAACAAATACAAATATTGAAGTATGTTCTATCTTTATTTTCTGGCGCATCTTCAAAGTCGTATGAAAATGCAATTCGGCCAATTTTCAATAAGGTACAAGTATGTGGGAAATACAATGCAATAGATTACGTATACCTTCATTTATATAGAATTAAATCAATTGTTTTCATGATTTAAATATACGAATAAACGATTTAAAGAAGTTTAACAACATAGTACATGAGTATTTGAGAGTAAATAAAATTAATAGCAACGCTCTGTCGGATTATTCGTATCTACTACATTGAAGATCACTAATAAATAATCACGACGGTAAATACAGTAGCTGATATTTTTATTTAATCTATAAGAAGCTTACAAGTCCTTAACTTACTTCAAAAGCTTTTTTTGTCTCGGTCTTAACGTTTTTGCCACGAAGGATTACGGGGCAAAATAAACTATTCTTCTGACAATATATACCTACCTAGTCTATGTATAAGTTCTCTACATAGACAACACGCATTTGAAAGAAAATATTTGACGAAAATGCCATAACGGTCACCATTTCGGGCTAGCTTTTAGTTTGCTAACTGAAGCTGTTGTCTAGGTAATTGCCGAAAGAATGTTCCAGATTAATGATATTTCGTACTCAACTATTGAACTAATCCCACGGGACCAATGTTTGTAATGTAATGTTTGTCCTCACAAACTTCGTAAATATTTTCTATATTTTTCTTTTCGAATGTGTGCGTTAATCGGATTTCGAAGAATTTATTTTTGTGTTCAGCTTATTAAGGATAAATATGAAACGTTTTTTGGTCTGTTGGAGATTAATTTAATATTGTTTGGTCATGTTCTGTGGGGTAATAAACAGATGTTGCTTTGTATTAAATCTTGACGAAGGTATAGTCAGCAACATAACATGGTAAGAAACCTTAAGTCGTAGGTATAATTGAATGAAATAAACATCAATTCAAGTTATTGTTTAAAATTATAGGAGCGTGCAATTGATGATCTGAGAATATTAATTAAGACTTTTACTATGTAAGAAGTCGTTTGTCAGATAATGGTATATTTAAAAAGTTAAAATGCTAAGTTACTTATGTTGCTGACTGTAAATACATTCATACTTTACGATATTCTATTAAATTCTGCTGTTGGTCTTTTTGCATATTTACTGCACTAAGATAAGAAAATACCTAAACGACATTACCAATGCGGGTTGCTTCTTCTACAAAACTTCGTTCGCATGATTTTCCACTCCTAAAAGGGAGCTGATTTGATTTGAAGCTTTTTTAATTACCTCTATTGTTGGCCACTATTGTATCGTAAGCTGTAAGGCCTCAAACATAAGTTCTAGCTGAACTCGTTAGCTACTAAATTGAGAGCATTAAAAATATAATAACAATTTCAACAATTTAGTTTAGCCAATACCAAACAAGATACCTAATAGCTGTTTCAATACCGTCATGTCCATTTTATTTACAAAAAACGAGAACGTCACAACAGAGCTATGTTGTGACGTTCTCTTTTTTATTGTTTTAACTTAACAGGCGGCGGGTCGAAGCACATCGATACATAGGTACAGCGGGAGGCTGTAATGCGTTCGCATTGCCATACCAGAGCTAATCGTTTGTGGTTTTGTTTAAATATCCCGGGGCCCATTTGATTCCTGTAAAGGTAACAGAGAACAGACTATATTGGTTTCAAATATCCGCACAGTTTACTGTTGTATGTCAATAGAGTGAGGGAATCATTCGGTTCAATTCTATTTTGTTTACAAGATAGTCGGATAGAATATACTTATGTCTAGGTAGAATGTAGATACTATATAACGTGGCATATAATGTGTGATAATAAGGTTTACGTTTCATTATTTTATCTATTGTGGTAAAATGCAAACTAGGATTTTAAATCGAGGGTTTACATCAGTCTATATGACAAAGATATTATGTACTTTCGAAGTAATGTATTTTATTTTGGTGTGCAATAAAGATATATAATATTATTCTAATTCCTAGGACACTACTGACATTTTCCAAATTATTGTCAAAGCTCGCCCCTTAAATGGGACCTATATACAGGCAAATTGTGTGTGAATTACACGTTCACAGCCTACGGTTAAGCCTTCGGGGAATACAGACGTAGTGAACAAGCATAAAGACCATGACGTATACGTTCAGATGGCTTCATAGATAACTGTCACTAAGGCCCATTTACATGTTTAGCTCTCACAATAACATCATTCGAGAATTGAAAGCTGATTATAGGCAAGATCGAAGAGCGTTTGGAGTGTACGTGTGGGGTTATTTTAATCTCACCCCTACATGAATATCACATGGTCACCGCTTACCGTCACGCAGTGTTTGTACTAGAAAACTTGTCGACTAACCATATTACAAAAATAATTCCTCTTTTCAAACTTCATAAAAAAATACTTAGACTTGTAGTATTATGTTCGTAAAAGATCGGGCGTCAAAATACTTAAAAATAATAATAATAAAAAAGAAGAAGCCGATGATTTTTAATCGTCTCGTCCTAGTATTATCAGTGTTTTACCGAGTAATAAAGTCAATGTCTAAAATTCTGTATCTATTTCAGGCTCATAGCTCGACCCATATGATGCCCCCCAGCCAACGCGTTATGGTTCGTCGAGTCACCAGAAGGTAACATGCTTACTGCGAATGTTTTGCGACGCTGCCAAAGCGAAAGGCCGGCCGAACGTATCAATATTTATTTTATATAGTGTGACAATTAGGTAAGCGATTAGTTGCTTTACAGCTCACCTGACTCGGATGATAGCCTGCCCGGAGACGAGAACGAGGATTACCGTGATGACACCTTCTTGGTCAACTCTAACACGGAGAATAAGTTCTACGGTAAGTTAAAGTTTAACTTAAGACTTTGTTTGCTCGTCGATAAACAAAATAATTAAAATTGTTTTGAATACGACTTTTAATGCCAAGGTCTTTGATGTTGATGCCACACTTTGTCATTCAAGGCGTACAAATCTCAGACTTAGTCGGAACTACTTGGTTAAATCTATGGTACAAATATGCCTTTTTTTTCTTTATATTAAAGTCATGACTGTAACATTTTTAAATTACGTGTATTCTCCGTAAGGTATTTTGAATAATTTCAAATACCGAGCGAATTCATGATTTGGATACCTATATTCTTTAAATTTTTATGAAAAACTTAATTAAAATGTGTCGTTGTAAACTACCAGAAACACACTAATATATAGTACTTTCTTGAGGTAAAGGTGAAAATAAATGTTCAACGTCTGTTCTCGTTCTATTTCCGCCTTCATCTCAGCAGGCGCAGACTTCGAACTGTACCTTTATTCTGTACTTCCAATGGTATACATTCTAAATTGATAAGGGAAATTTGAAAAATGATGGACACCGTGGCGCTGTTCGAACCAATCGTGTCACCGCTCGCACCCATCGAATTTCAAGTTCCCTTTCAGTTTTTAATTAAGTCTTAAGGGTGACGTCAGGTATTATCTGTTGGAATCTATGATTACCAACTCAGTGTTATACCTATACAGCCATAAATCACTGAAACGATAATACCAACCAGAATTTATATTTATTTATTGTTGCCCATGCTAAGCATGAATCTAAATTGAAAAAGGCAATTTGAAAAATAATGGGCACGAGCAGGACGTGAACCTGCGACCTTCGCCGTACCGTATGTTATAGTTTATACAACTTGAAATATTTTCTAAGCCCCGTGTTGGACTAATAACTTTCTTGTTAGACCGAGGTCTCAAAATGACGGTATTTATTTTCCTGCAGATTATCGATATAGGTTTCGAACAAAGTCAATTATGGCCGGTTCTTAACTTACACTAATTCATTCAAGTTCGCCGCTTCTTTTCTCAATTATTATCATACTTTACTACGCAACAATTTACTTATTTTGATCTCAGTACGTGTCCCTACCTATCGCGTTTCTCCGTACCTACTACCTCACGAATCTGCCATCACATTATTAACTTAACAATGATGGATTACGTATTAAAGGCTCCATTCACTGTCTTAAGCCGGCTACTGTTCGCTCCGACACCGACGCTATTGTACGCACGATAGGGTAGTCAGTTAGTAGCGCCGTATTTGCTACCTCTACTTTAGGTGTGTGCATGTAATTTAATTAAACGATCGACTAACTGCAGGGTGGGAAATGCAGCACCTTCCGTATGAAGTGAGTAGGTACCTTGCCTCCTACATCAATTACATGGGTATCAAGAAAGCATACTGGTCTTATACATTATAATTATTAGTACATAGTTATAATACTGATTCATCGAATAGATAAGTCGGACTCGCCCAATTTAGTAATTCGTGATTTTGCAAAAACTTAATAATTTATTGCAATGTTTGCGCAGTTGGCGGTGGTTCTTCTGGCAGCAACAGCAACTGCAGCCGCTTCTTCGCAGCGCTGACCCGGCAACTACAGGCGATGAGCTACCTGTGTCCTGGACTGTTCCCCTGGGTAGACTGCGGACCGGCCACTGAACTTAGCGGTAAGATAAAGATAAAAAATCATTTATTCAAAATAGACCTAAAAAATTACTTTTTGAACGTCTAATTACATCAAGACAGCCCGATTACGCCCACGCGTCACCGCATTCTATAGTTATAGCTGGGTGGAAGAAACTACCTTAAGTAATATGTAGGAATTATTTAAAATCAAAACAGTTAAGAATATATACAGCGTTTTTCTGTTTATGAGGGGGCTTTTCTCTACCCCTCTCGTGCAAATATTGCAGAGCCAGGAGAAGTGACGCCACTTCTCCATAAGCGCCATTTATATCTAGTTCCTATGAATAAATTACCGAGTACACCTATTTTTGCAAGGTTTTGTTGACTTCTTTTAGAGCACACTTCATATCATTTACCTGCTTCCGTCCGCGACTTTGTCCACGTGGGTTTCTAATGATTTATAACCTAGCCTTCCTCGATAAATGGACTATCCAACACAAAAATAACTTCTTAATTCGAACCAGCAGTTCCTGAGATAGCGCGTTCAACCAAACAAACAAACTCTTCATCTTTATAATATTAATATTGATTAGCGCTTGTTATTTGCCCAATGCGCAACATTAGTTACCAATGACATACTGTTCCTGCCCAGGAATGTTCGTAATCAAGATGACCGGCATCTTGTATCTCCTGATCATCGTGTTCGACCTGTTCGCTGCGTACGGCTACCCTGGCACCTGCACCTTCACCACTGTCACCATGGTCCTGCTGCTGATCGCGATCATCACCATCTTGCTCATGATTTCAAGGCGACCACAGAACCGGTGAGAGCTGTGTATATTTTTTTACCCTTCAATATAAACTATTCGGTTCCCAATAATCTTTGAATTTAAACTATAATGCACAAAAAACAGGTTTTGAAAATTTTGCACTTAAGACATTTTTTTTAATAAAAATATTGTACTAAATAATAAAGACATTCGTTAATTCTGAATCAACAACCGTTGCTGTTAATCATTTATAAAAAAAACCCAATCAATATGAAAAGAGACGTAAAATAACTAAGCGTCTACAAAAAAGTGTCATCACTTCTTTATATTTGCAATTTTTAACAAAAGAAAGCATCAAAGACTAACGTATATGATATTTCAGAGTTTCCCTGGTTTACGCAACCCCTGCGCTACCGTTCGTGCCGGCTATCGCTATCATCGTCAACATCTATCTGATCCTAAACCTGTCCATTCTGACTCTGGTCCGTTTTACTATCTGGATGATTCTCGGTAAGTACTTTATTTAATTAGGTACATTGCATTTAAAGTCACGTGTAAACGACTACATGTTTAATTTCAGGATTAATTATGTACTTCAAATACGGCATTAAGAATTCTACTTTGGAGACGAACCCGCCAGTCCCTCCCCCCGCGACTCCCCCGCCCCCTAACCCCCTGGACCGAACCACGATCCCCCCACCGTCACCACACCAGGCCAAACCCCCCGGCGACCGCAACATCTTCGAAGGAGATAGAGACGATAGATCGTACGGCAATATGGAGTAAGTAGCATTTAAAAAAAAAACTAAAAACATAATTCTGCCTGGTCTCTGCCTAGAACAACAAACTTTTAATTAGAGTAGGTAGGATTGCTATGTTTACGAGTGTGCACGGTGGTACATTAATGCATGTTGAATATGGGCGTCTAGTTTTGTCTCACATAGAGGCTTAGCTATTTTATATAGCCTTGATACCCACTGTACATGAAAGTTCGTACACTCTTTCAGACATATAATCGTAATGAGTTCTAAACTGGAATGCAAACATAGTCACATAAATGCCAACAAGCACCCCATTATCTCTCAAATACTTTCGTCATCTTATTCTACCGGACACTGTAAAACATTGAATTGACCATTTTACTTACAGGCATTTAACTTTTTGCACTTGTTCTACCAAATAACACCGATTTTCCAGGTATCCAACTCCTATACTCAATTGGCATGAATCAAATTTAGAACCTGTTCAATCTACTAGCCGTGGACCATATCAAACAATGCAACCTTACCATCAGACCACATACAGGCAGGTGGAGTCACGGTAAGTAAACGATCGTTGAAAATAATCGCTATTCAAATCTTAGGGAAAATCAATTGGCACAAAAACTTTAGGCTAAATTGTTAGTGAAAACTTCAAGTCCAAAGACAATTTCTTGCATATACCATGTATTCATCATGTGCTATTCATTAATTGATTATCATTAGATATTAAAACGATTCTAAACCAACATTTCAAATAATTCGTAGCAGAGAATGATAGTTAGTTTTTTTATAATTAGCGCATGCTTCTTTATCGCACTTACCTGCAAATAAAGCATCTATAGAGCACAGTCTGTTCTAAACATTTGACATTATGTCTGCGGTGGACGTGCTAATTATAAATTAAATACGTCACTAGTGACTTGCAACTTGATTTAAATAAATACGTATTAACGTAAAACACTAAAAACCATTTTACTGGATTTGACAATAATAATATTACATATTTCATGAAAATAAGTACTATGTGTGTACTAAATGTTCCAGCTACAACACACGGACGAACCGCACCACGAGCTCGATCAGCCGCCCACCGTGGGCCTACCCTGATTCCACCTACGACACATGGGAAGACTAAACACTCGACTGCACCTGACGACTGTCTTCAAAGGGTTTATTCTCTTTGATGAAACCGAACCAGCTCTGTCTGCTTGTTTTATTTTTATTTTATAAATGATTCGTCACCATTACTAAGTTTAACATACTTTGAATATGCCATAGAAACCAGTGATGTTTTATTGTTTTTTCTTTAATTTATAAAACAATGTTTGAGATTAGTGTCTACAATGGTGTAGTTGTTATTAACTGTACACCTTCAAGATCTGATGTAACACGGTCCATCTTCATATTTTCTGAGTAGCAATGTACAATCAGACACACTACAAACACTCCTCTACAACTTGGAGTAGGTAATGTGCTATATAGTAACCAATTTATTATATTTCATGGCCCTTTACTGTAGAAATATTTATATAAGACTTAAACCACGTATATATTTTCTATTTATATACCTATATTTGAATGTATTCGTATGTATGTATAACATCTGTGTGCTTCCTGAATGATCCTGCAATATACTCACTATATCACTTATCCAGTTTATAACGGATCCAAACCTACATATCTTTCTAAACGTTTTCTATCAAATTTATTCAAACTTTTAAATTTAAATCAGTTTCATTACAGGAGCACTCGGACAACTCTAGGTATAATTTTAATGATTTCATCCCAAATTCGAATACCCAAACATATCACGCGAATTATTACTCTATTTCTATAATATTATTTCCCCTGTTACTAAAAGTCATAGTTTTTATAAAAATACGTACAAATAGTCGTATTTTGTAACCCATATATCGGCCTTAAGTTTTTAAAACTTCATGAAATACCTTGTTTATTTTGATATCGGTATTTTCACCTGTTTATTGTTATGTAGTAGTATGTGTATGCAGCTCAAACCTTGTTAAATACATTTATATATTATTACGTCTTTTATAATATTTACAATTTAATTTTGCACATTTACACATTTTTGTTTGGTATTTTGTTTTTGCCACCAGCCAGCTCTTTAACATCTTGCAAGTCTTCTAAGCAACCGTCACAATATCATCAGTGACCGTACCTATAACATATTTTCTTGAGAGAGCGACTAGTGGAGCTCTAGGTATCTATTATCACATAGTTTTCGTGTATATGTGTATTTAAACAATATTTTTGTTAATATTCATTTATTTACCTACGTTTTATATTTAATTTTAGTTATATACTCACCTTCTTAGGTACATGTTTTCTTTGTCTTATTTTAACTATTTATTGATACTATTTGTACATTATTCTTAAAAATGTGATATTTTAAGTAATATTTTAACTATAAACCTAATATTATTAGAATTCTTCAGTATATTATGTATTATATAGTTAATGTATAATTTAGCATTTATTTCAAGGCTAAACCCAGATTAATCAAACTAGGTTGTTCTTAATGTATGTATGATACTAGGTACTATCATTTCTATATGTGTATGCACTAACCTCGAAGCCTTGTTGATAGTTGAACACCAAATTACACACGGTTAGTGTATTTAGATCCCAGCGTTTAGGTAGTTAAACCTAGATCTGAATCAAATGTTTATCTCACTTACATGATTTCTTTAATTCTGGTATTAAACCTAAATCACTTTCTTTTATTGATTTATGATATAACAAAATAGGTACCTATCTGGTGTTTTTTCAATTTTATGCCTTTATTATATTTATAGGTTAGATATTTCGTCAGAAATTAACTCATGACGAAATTCTTTTGGATAACAAAATTAATATAAAATTGGATAGGCCTTAATGATAAAATTGTTGATGTTGATAAATAACTAGTAATTGTTGGGTTTTCCAAGGTGATGTTAACTCTACTTGGAATTAATTGATTTGTACTTAAATGTTAAAAGCGATCAGCTGACAGCTAACGAGATGAGTTAAATACAGGTTCACTTGTATGAGTTTTTCTTAAACCAATAAAATTGTAAAGAAAAATGGCATTGAACCAGACAACTAAATTTGACAGTATTAAATGATCTTATTCGGGTGTTGTCCATCCGCAAGTGACTACAAGAAGGAAAACTATTAAAAGCCGCAAATATTTTAATTAGTCCTTACGGCAAACCTCGAAGATCTTAGGGTGCGGCTTACTTAGAATAAACATGATATAGCGTTACGTAGAGTCGTATGCCAAGCGCAACTAGCATTCCGCTCACTACATCACCATCATTAAAATGACGTCTTGCGTTATCGTAAGGTTATAAAGACAGCTATAATTTGAAGAACTATTCCTGTCTGCATGGACGGAGCTATATCATGCGAGTTCTAGCCGAGACTGCTACACCCACGTCTCGCATTAATATAGAGATGATACATAAATAACTCTCTAATAGTATATAATTGTTCTGTGTGGCAACACGGACGCACTGTGTAACAATAACTGTTAGTATTAATGTGCTCCTTCTATTACACAATAGTATCGCCAATAAAAACTGTGTGCTTTGGTACAATAAGAAAATAGAAATGTCTGAATTAGATGTATCAAATTCATCATCCACAGCCTTCACTATCCAACTGCTGGGTATAAGCCTCCCTTAAACAAAGCCATCCGCCGCAGTCGTGTGCCCATCTTATCCAGGTTCGCCCTGCGATCTTTGTAATATCGTCGACCCATCTTGCTGCTGGTCGCCCCACGCTTTATCAAATTACCGACTGAAAATTTAGACTTTTGATAAATACCTAGCAATATACCAACTAAATTCGAACACTCAGACTAATAGGCAATATAACAAGTTAGTCGCAAATCTATGGAAATACTGCGATCATTGCTATTTCTGTTGTACCAAATACACCGTTGAATGTGTTTATACAATTCAGTTTAGTTATTTTTTTAGCTTACGTCAAAAATTAAACGCTCAAATGTTTTTTTAATATTTTTATTATTTAAGTACATAGATAGTACATTGAATTTTTAATTATTGATTGTTGATTCGAAGGATAATTACTCTAAGTCTTAATTAAATCGTGTTGTTAAGCATATTATACCTTTAGATAAGTATTAAAATGTTAAGCGTAGAGCGGACTTTGTGGAATTGTAGGTAGGCGAGTAAGGAACAACATCGAGACTCTGCCGATGTCAGTACTGAACGTAACCACTCTCGGCCATCATCCGTGGTTTAATGTTAAGTCACGGTTTATGTTCGACTGTGAATAAGTTTGTACTGATACTGGCGGACTTAACGAACTAAACTGTCAGATGAACCGGTATTAAGTGCCTACCACCGGTATCGTTACTCGTCTATGTTACAACCTGCACAGTGCTGCTCTAAGCTTTAAAATACATTGAAAGATTTACATTGAAGGCGCGGGGACAGTGGAGCTGGTCAATAACCGATTAGTGGCAATGTTTGTGTTAATTTAAGGTTGGTTTCCCTTAGCCTTGAGTGGAAATTGAGCCGGTGTATTTTAAAGTGCCGAATCGATGTTCCCCACATGTAACCGAATTTTCCATGCACTGCTATTATATTTAGTGTTGATCTTGTTCCTGAGTAACTGTACATGGGAGCAAGATCGAGCGTGGATACTGGCTAGAGGTGAAGTTTGAATGGGTCAATGTTGCACTACGCACCCACTGTAATTAAATGCAATTCAAGGCATCAGACCCCTTACCATAAACTCTTAAAGCAGGACAGTTTACGATGCGAAAGCGAGACGCCGCTACGTGAAGTGCAATGCGGCGTCTCGCTTCCACTACGTAAACTGCTTTAAGAGTTCATGGTAAGGGGGCTGTACGACAACCCTGGTGACCTTCTTAACAGCTGTATGACGTCACAAACAGTCCCTCTAGGTAATATTATCGCATTATAGTGGTACAGATGCAAGACAATAAGTCAAGCTTTTACGGACTACCGTAGGTAAAGAATAATGCATCGTCCCGATGCGAAGTGCAACTCTAAAATACATGTCTGAAGGATCATAACATCTATTCTTCAAGACTGACCTGATCCGTGTCTAAGCTGCATATTGTCAATGTATCTTAGCCTCTCAACGCTTACATTCCTATTTTAGAATTACATAAGGGTAATTATAATTACTTTGCCTATTAAAGATCTAGTTTATGTTTAGTTTATGTTTATTTAGTTTAAGTATTTGTTGTGATAATTTAATGTTAAGTTATTTGTTTTAACGACTATGGCTGTATGGTCCTAACTACTAAAAACATCAGGTACCTAATCGCAGTTGATTCGCCTGATTTCAACGTTATTTGTTTAAGTTTACCTGTTATATTTGCCAATTATATTGATTGTTTATATGAATTAAACAGCTTATGCTAATATAATGTTTTTACGCTTGTTTTGATAATTATTAGGTAGGTACATTCTCGATATTATCGGCACCAATATTTTTACAACTGTTTTTATACGTAGCATATTTTTTTGTTAAAATTATTTAATAGACCTAATAAGTAGGTACCGCCACCAACCATAGTCGAAAAAGTTAGTGCACACTATTGATATGATTTTCATTACTTTCACTGTTTCTGCTGTCTCCCATCCGGATCGCAGCAGCGCCGGTTAATAAGATGTATCAGCACTTAGAATGTTAACTTTATAGGGACTTGGTATGATGGAAACAAAATGTTGTAGAACTATGAACGCCTAACATCAGTCGCAAACGTCGTGTAGGTAACACACATGTCGTCTTAGTAGATAAAGAATAACATCTGTAATAAAAGGCTATAAATCGATAATAGTACTAGAAAGTTTTAAGCAAAAGGTAGGTAAAATTCAGAGTGAGGGATGTGTGCATGAATAAAAGAAACAACAAATATAGTTAGTAATTGAAGGGGAAAACAAGAGAAAACAGTACCCATCAGACTGCGAAAAGAAAGCTCTTTGTGTCAAGACTACCTAGATGTTAGGAAATGCACAGAAAGATATTGGACCAATAAATGTAACCGACACGCTGCTTCGCTCCGGATAAAAATTTATGTGATATGTAAACTTTGTATAACATAACCGATCGTAATAAAATGATAAAAATCGACTGATGTATTATTTACTGAAGCTGGAAAACCTTTATTTTTTATTCTACTTCACTGTGGAAACATCCAACTGAAACAATTTCTATAACTTCTCCAGGTTTACTTCAGACCTGTGGGCTTTACTCTCCAATTTAATTCCGACGAAATTGGATTGATTTTGTAAAGTTTCGAACTCTTAATCTTAACCCTGGATCAAAATTATTTCAATATCATGAATTTGTCCATTGCATTGGGAGGAACTAACTGAGATCGAAGATTGGCAACATTATTTTCCAACAAAACTGAATCATGTTTCCGTTAAATCAATATTCATTTTCCATTGGCCTTGTATTAGAATTCAATTTAAATTGTAGGGTAGGCCACCTGACGTTATACTTAAACCCTTACAAGTTCAGTATAATTCATATTTCTAATTGAAATAACATGATATTATATTTAAACAGAATAGAATGAATTAACTAAATTGCATACAGTGCAGTAATGCAAAGTGGAAATAGTTTCCAATATCGATGAGTACCGGCTCAAACAATTACCCTTATATTGGCATACAGCATCATCATGCACACACGAACTACTTACTCTGTTCCTTTTTAAGAATGTTGCAACTGACATGCATAATTTACCTCATTAATGAAAAAAAAATAAAGAACAGAAACCTGAACGCCCCGCGTAGAGCTTTAATACCTATAGGTTAGGCTCTAAAAATGGAGCGTTACACGAAATAACAATGTGTGTGCGTGTGCGTGTGTGTGTGTGTGCGCGCGCGTGTGTGTGTGTATGTGTATGCGTGTATGTGTGTGTGCGTGTGTTTGTGTGTGTGTGTGTGTGCGCGCGTGTGCATGTGTGTTCGTGTGCGTGCGTACGTAAGTGTGTATGCGTGCGTGCGTGTATGCGTGCGTGTGCATGTGTGTCTGTGTATGGGCGCGCGTGCGCGTGAGTGTGTATGTGAGTGTATGTTCGTGTGTGTGAGTGTATGTTCGTGTGTGTGAGTGTGAGTGAGTGTATGTTCGTGTGTGTGAGTGTAGTCTGCTGGTTGATCTTCTCTTTTAATAACTTCCGAATGTAAATTGATAAAGGAAATTTGAAAAATGATGGACACGAGCGGGAATTTTACCCGCGACCAAAAATCCTAAAACCAAAAGTCATATTTTGGGTTGGTATTATCGTTTCAGTGATTTATAGCTGTAAAGGTATAACACTGAGTTGGTAATCATAGATTCCAACAGATAATACCTGACGTCACCCTTAAGACGTAAGTACTAAAAGGGAACTTGAAATTCGATGGATGCGAGCAGCGACACGGTGGCTCAGTTGGTTAGAGCAGCGCCACGGTTCGGCGAAGGTCGCGGGTTCAAGTCCCGCTCGTGTCCAAGTCCCGCTCGTGTCCATCATTTTTCAAATTTCCTTTATCAATTTAGATTCAAGCTTAGCATGGGCAACATGCTAAAATGGCACCAAAAGTCATATAACTCCCGAATGTTTAAGTCGCTATGTAATTAATTTACAAATTCTATGGCACTTGTTTATTTCTTTTCAGTTTTTTCGCAGTCGGGTTTTTTTTATTTTGCACTTTTTAAGGATTTATACGTAAATATTAACATTGACAATTTTAACTTCAAATCGTTATGGCTCCTAAATGGTCATTCCAATAAAAAAATGATAAAGGCGACCTAGTTATTAAATACCTATTCAATGATACCCCACTTGACGTAGTTGCTAGACATTTTTTATTTTATTTATATTTGTCTGGTTAGCCATATTGTTATGACTTGAGTGACATTCGTAAAATTAAGATAAATCGATAGACGTTAAATTAACAAAATCGGTCGTCGCGTTTGGTCTCTGGAGGTTCAAACATATCTACATACATAGGTTGGTAAACACATTACCCTTCTTTGCATCGCAGTCGGATCAAAAGTGCACTCTAATTGGGACACCCGTTAGATACCCTTATGTCCGGTTGTAATCATAAATATAAGTATAGGTCTAACCAAATGTCAAGTTCGCTCTAACGTTTCCGCGGATAAGTGTAGACAGGTGTAAACATGAACAGAAATAGATGTCGATATCGAAGTCTATGCGGAAGAGGTCTTCCACGTCGCAACTTCAGAGTAAACTAGAAGTACGGCGAGGCCTATAATGTCAGGAATGTAAATGGTGCAAATAAATTCGGTAAATAAATTTGAGATAAGTAGTAAAATTATTATATGTATTCACCTACTGCAGAAGTGCAGACGGATATTGCGAAATAAAACAAACGAGGTGACAGAATCAATTATTTATTCAAGTCCTCACAATGCCGTATCATGTGCGCTTTCTTCTCTCAAACATCGAACACGTTAACATTAAGATGAAATGTATGTGCCATTTCCTTTGGAACTACGTATTATATACACAATGGTTCGCCACATATATCGAGAAAAATCATCCAAACTATACAGTTGCTACAAGATATTTTAGTTGAATTTATTAATACAACATTTATAACAGTTAAAATCTTTTCTATAGGTTATTCTACTCATAAATTAATAACACAATTTTATAATACTTACAGGAAGCATCGGTACATATTCATTTGCTTGTTAGTAATAAATCGAATCGTCACAATTTTCTAGCACTACAATCATCATATCCTACACATAAATTTAGTACTCCAAAAATAATTACATATATTATAACATACTATTTAATTGATTTTCCCAGTCAACTCTATAGTGCTACGCAGTTTTATTTTAATTAAGTTATAATGACTTCGAATAGTCTAGACTCTTGAGGAAACAATAAATGAGCCATATCATTAAGAAAATGATAAAACAATTATGTCTTTTGTATTCTCATGTAGCTATAACAAACCAAGTTTCGAATAATTACTATCAAACAATAAAATAAAATAAAAAGGTGTTAGTTTGGCGGATACTTTTGTAAAGGGGAAACATTTTATTACTTAACTCTTTCTGCACACTACGTATACTATTACATTTAAAAAGTCAAGAATGAATACATCCGCTAATGATACACGTTAACATCGTATCGAATACGATTATTATAATATGAGTTAAACATATCAATATTTAAACGACTACTTGATTAATATGTTGAGGTTACAATACATTCAAAATATCTACGGCCGGTTATGTGTATATATACATGCGTACCGTTACAGTTTTCATACAGTCGACTATGATAAGTAAAAGGTTTAATGATTGTTTGAGTGGCTAGGTACCGATAAAACGCACAGAATAATATTACAAACTTATTACTATCTTAGTATGGTTATTTAAATATGTACCTAAGAAACGGAGCAGCGCACGCCATGCGTGCATATAATATGTTTACATCCTAAACACATATACAGCTATAATGATCTTTCGGTACCCGAGCCATAGTGGCAATAAAGAGGAAACCAATATACAAAGTTAGGTGTAACCACAAAATTATACAAACAATGATGGAAATATACACGTAAATATCATATCAAAACTGGAATTGAAAAAAAAATATCAAAATTCGTATTACTCAGTGAAAACTGTTTCAAAAATCACAACCATCTTATGAAAGTGATCGATCACATACGGTTGTTATAAATAAAATAAGGCTTCGTAGTACTAACATGACAAAGATGACGTTGACAACAGTGCGGCGACCTAAAGTGTAAGATATATCATCGAAGCCCAACAAATTAAATTGTTGTCATTTAGTTCTTAAATGAAGGAGCAGGATATTAGTTTTAAAACACATACGGTGGCATTGAAACGAGAATAGTTGGTTATCACTCAAGTGAAAAAATTTGTTTACACTCCAAATATAGATAGGCCGATTTACAAGCTCAAACAACAAAGGGCAATGCCCACTTCCTATACATTTAAAAACCTGAACATAAAAGTTTATATAGAGTTATAAGGTATAGCAGAAAGACTACCTATAAGTTAAGAAAATAATGTCACAATCATTTTTGCGATTTCGACGCTACAAGTCTACAAAATATGAATGTTACTTGTCGATTTTTTGCTGACGCCGGCATTGTCAGGAGGACGCTTTTGCAATGGTATGTCAGCAAAGGTCGTCAGATGAGGAACATTTCGAGGACAATTTCGTTTACTCTTGACGTGGAATAAACATAAAGAAATATTTAAAACTGCGTTTCTTTTAACACTGTGAAAACCGTAAGTAATACACAATTTAATTAGGAAAATTTTAAGATTTATTTCATTTCTATGCATAGTCTGGTGCAAAATGGGCATTCCTCTTTAAATGGTAAAATAAACAATGGAGTACTATCGCCAACGTCCTTTGCCATGTTAATTATAACGCCTCACGTCGCATTTCAAACCCAATCAACTATACCGCCATTTACACTGGTTAGTTGCTACCACTACACAGTTAAATAAAATGGAAATGCAGACTTAAATAACCGCGCTCGCAATACGCAAGCTCACTATAACTAAGAAACTCATTAAGAAATCACATTTCTGATCTTGGCACTCGCTATCGACGGTTTCTAAGCGTATCGTAAATTATTTTAAATTGAAAATACTACTTGACTATTACCTACTTGATTAATTGCAACTCACGTTTGCTACATACAAACATGTTATATATAAAAATATTAATGATAGATCAAAAGTATGTTTTCAATTTGAAATTCGATTTACGATACCTCGCGTCTTAATTATTCTTGTTTGTCGGCCTGTTCGGTGCTTTCGGCTGGAAGGACAGCGGCGGCTTCGTCTTGTCTGGCCTCGTCCTGGCCGTCGTCGGCTTGCGCACCTTCGGCGTCGGTAGCTTCTGGTGTGGTGTTCTCGTCCTTCTCTTCTATGGAGGAGTGCTCGTTACGGAGGCTGGTCCCGCCCGCGCCGCACTCGCCCGTCGGCCGCAGCACGAGGTACATCAGCAGATCGGACAACGATATGATGCCAATCACCTTGTCGTTCTCGTCGACCACCACCAGACGATGAACCTGATTGAGAATTTTGGATGAGTTAGTTTAATAGGTAACATGTCAATAATAAGTTTATATTAAAAATATTTTATTAATCACACGCTTTTAAATCAGCTAGGCTAAAAGTACTAGTGAATATGCATTAAACAGTCTCAAAGACGATGGGATTACGTCATTTCGATACAAAGTTCCTATGACCACCTTCTGGCTCCATCAACAGGCCAACCCAAAATATTGTATTGCCACCGAACCTATATAAGTATGCACAATTTCCTTTCCGTCGGCTGTCAAGAAATGGTTCTAATTTAGATTAGCAATTGCAAGATTTGACCTCAACAATCTAACATATAGGCTCTCTTCAGATTGTGTCTGTAGCAATATAAAAATAACACAAAATTAAATCATAAATACGCTGTGTTTCTTTTGCGCAACAAAGAAGCAAACGGACGGACGTGATTTTTGGACCTAGACTTAGTTATGGACTACAAAGTGACTTAAAATGCATTTAATTACAAAACATTCACACAGGAGTTAGCACAAGGGAGTCTACGAATAATTAAAACAAAATATCAATAATAATCGAATTAAGAAAAAATCGTGTGCCTATTTAGAAATTAAGTTCTCCTTATAGCTTCGTAGTATTAGAAGAACAGGAAAACGGCTTAAACGTAAATAGAAATCTAACCTCGGCGCGCACTATCCTCTCCATGACGTCAAAGAGTGTTTCGTCTAGAGTGCACTTCTGAACACCTTCGAACCATTCGTTGCGGTGCTCGTTGGCAGTCTTCAGGGTAACGTCTAGATTGTTGTACGTCTTTTCAGCTGCCAAGTTCTGAAACATAAGACGTAGAGTTGTGGAATAACATTGATTTCCGTTAATTATAGACTCTCTAGAGTCTAGATCTAGAAGATCACTTTAAAATATAGTTACATTAATCTTATTAAACAATTTTTAATTTTGTTAAGCAGCACATTGTGGCCAATTTTCCATGGACTTGGAATAAGGTATACGTCATCGACACCATTCGGTTATGAAGGATTAATATCGCGGTAGATAAGACACTAAAGAAATGTATGTGTGGGCAATCGTTGTACATTATAGGTAACATGATTCTCGTCATCGTCTCATGATTAGCGTCTCTCTAGATAAAACCCTACTATTTAAGCAGTTCCTAAATACCTATATTTAGGAGCTTCCTGGATTTCATCAGGACCGTAACGCCAGTACAAAAAAACTACAATTGGCTAATCAAATATAACATAAACATAACATAAGAAAGAAGTTAATGGGGATAGCCCTAGTAAAAAAGGTACAAATCCAGACTCCGGGTTATCGTCGGAAATAATTTAATAGAAAGCCGAACACTTCCTGACCCGCGAATCAAACTTAAGACCTCTCGCTCAGCGATCGCACTATGTTAGTACTAAACCCACAAGGCATTTTTTTTTTAAATTTACACTTACAATGACATCAAACTTGGCGTAAATATCTTTAAGGCGGCCGTCGGAGTCGATGAGGGGCAGCGCGGACACCCGTCGGTTGACAAACTTGCGCAGCGCATCTATGATCGACGTGCCTTCAGTGGCCGTTTCTATGTCGTTCAGTGTGCCTATGCGCAGGTCACGCAGCTTATTTTTTAGGTACGACGGCTTCGGTAATTCGTTTATCTAGAATGGACAAATGAATGACATTTAATATTTCTCAAAACTTAAAATAAATAAATAAATCTATAAATATAGAGCAATGTAGCTATAATTATCTTCAATCATATTAATACGTAAAGCAAAAGTTTGTAACCCTTTTAACGGAAATTACGCACGGTATGAAATTTGGCACAATTAAAGATTATGTGGAGAAGGACAGCATAAAGCTAAAATTTATATCAGAATTATGGTCTAATTTTAACCTCCTTAGGGTGATCTCTACTTTAGAATTATAATGTAAGAAATGTAGGTTAAACTTAAAGTTGTAAATATATAGATAAGACACAAACCTAAAATTTAAATATTAAAAAGAAGTTACTTTTGCAGGCATAATTTATAAAATAATAATTAAAACAAGTTTCGAACTTGGATGAGGTAATTTTTGTCGAATGTGAAATCTAATATATCATGATCAGACGACCACTGTTAAACAAAGGCCTCCCGCGTAGAACGCCAAAAGTAAGGACAACTTGCACTAATACCATGTACCTAAAGATTGTACGATATCGGTAGAAATGTAACATTGCCTGCGCGCCAAACTATACGCGGTCAACGTAGTACGAGCGGACTACGCCTTCTACGTACTACGCGAGTACTACAACGAACAGGTAAGTGCACAGTACTCACGTATAAGAACAGAAAACGGAGTATCCGTTTGTGCGTGAGAATGTAGAGGACGTTGCCGGTCTCGGGGTCGATGACCGGTAGTCGATGTATGCGGTTGGTGATCAGCATCCGAATGGCTTCGAACAAGGAAGAGTCCGGTCCAATCGACACCAGCGGCATCACTGAGCCCTTCAGGACATCTGAAGATAAACAGAATTATAAAAGTTAGTATTGTTAATTTAAAAAAGTAATTACAACACTAGATTGTTTCAGAAATGCCTGCATAACTTTGTGAAAGACCAGTGCCTGAGGTAGATATTTTCGTACAACCCGTATTACAGGTCTCCAAAGGCCTCCCGCGGTTAGCATTTTCGGTTCATAAGACATTTGCAATGACATTATATTTTACCATAACTAAACTTTATGTCAGCTTAAGATTTGTACACATTATCATTAAATAGTTCAATGGCGGTCTTTTCTCTAAGAGCGATATCTAGCACAAGTTTCGGAAAGAAAATATGCCAAGATTTCACACGAGATTTTCAATATTAATAACAATTAATTCAGAAAAAGAACACTATCTCGTAAATAACTCCAATTCATCCAAACTCATATTACAAAGAACCTTGGACTTTGCACTGTAATTGTTGGCATTGGCTGTATTGAATCGTTCAAAACTCGTGTAATATTATTCAGCAAACAGACAAGAACTTAATTTTCGGTTTACGTTATACAAAGTAAAAAAGGTTTTATTTCTTGATGTATGATGAATGTATATTGAAACACAGGTTGACTAAATCAATGGTTGCCACCTCTAACTATAGGTATTAACCAGATTATATTGAGTAGAACCACGATCAATTTAATCTCCGATACTATATACGTACTATTTACATAAAGTCACACCTGTTTCCTAGATGGATAGGCCGAAACCACAGATTTTATTTACTACGAACCTGGCAAATCTACGATCTTTCACCACATTCAGCCTCATCACATTCTTTATACACTCTCGTCGGTTTAGGGGACTCCTAACCTGACACTTCTCCATATTTTGTCTATACTCTGTTATGTTTTCCCAAAATAATAAAATAACATCTCCGATCAGCCCCCTTACCATCAGTCCATGGTATGGGGGCTGGTCAGAGTATTTTCGCCGTCTTCCCCTTCCAGCTTCTGCGGTGACACTACCCACACATATTTGCCTTAACATTGGTGACTAATGTATCCATTAAAATTTGAGTGACCAATGTTTGGGCATATAAAAAGGACAGCTTTCTACATGCTTTAATCTACTAAATAACTAGTCTACACCGACTGGCGGACGGGACGGCAAAGGACTTTAAATTTATCACTGTTCTAGTGATAAATTTAAAGTCCTTTGCCGTCCCGTCTATATACATAACGAATATATTTCAATGCCCGGTGATCGACCTCGAAGCATCGCAGCGCAATTTTCACCCAGCGATTGAGCCAGACTGCGCAGGCCTTATGTATATTATTAACTAAGTGCATAAACTTACGGCGCCAAGTCTCAAGTCTGTGCTCTTCGAGCTCGTCCATAGCGACATTCGGGCTTGTGTAGTACATCTGCAGTATCTTGATGAAGTCCGTGATGGTGAGCATGCCCACAAACTGCTGCCGCTGCGAGTCCCATAGGGGCGCGGCTCGGACCCCTGTTGGAAAAGTTGACATTGGTATTGGCTGTGTAACCAATATTACTGGCCACTAATATCGGTGTAAGAATAAGAATAAGAATCATTTATTTGCTCGAAATAATTGTGTTTACAGATGGAGATGTACTAGGGGTTAGTTAACAGTGACTGTCCAAATGGTGCGCTACTAGATTTTTCAAAAACGCGTATATTTATTATATATAAACAGGACGGCCAAAAGCTAATTTACTGTTAAATATAAGTTTATAAATTATTTTGGATAGACTAGTGCTTCTATTGTACGAGTCGCGAAATATTGATATTTATGCAAAAATACTTTGTATTTAACCGATGTTAGTTACACGGCACGACACTATCATAACGATGAATGTACTGCACACTGTATAATGCGTTCCTTATTGATGTCCCTATAGTAAACACTTACAATTATATGCAGATGGCTATAGAGAACAAATCAAAGTGATCAAAAGTCCTCGATGCAGGATATAATTATATTTATGTTCTAGTAAATTAACAGAAGTTGCCTCCGCCTCGTGGGTCTAGTGGTCGCTAAGCGCAACTGCTGAGCATGAGGTACTGGGTTCAAATCCCAGGTCGGGCAAAGTGTTAAGTACTAGGTTTTTCCATAAGGTAATATTCAGTAGCAGTACGGCGTCTGGATTTGATGCCCGGTTGATAGCAAACGGCTCGCCTCCTATTACATTGGGACCTATAACATAACTGGCGAAATGTGGGTGTGCTAATACTCCTATGCCTATCCTTTTAGGGCATACAGACCTAGTGTTATGTTATGTTTATAAAAAGCGACGTCCCTGGCCCGCACCTCAGGTAACCCAATTAAGTAATTATTTAAAATTTGATTGTGGTGATTTGTTTGATTCGTTTCTTAGCATACCTAAGAATTTACGTATTTACCCTAATAATTTACAATCTCCACCTAATGGAAGCAGTAAACAAACATATTATATAATTGTCTGTTATAACCAGTAAATAGTAATTCAGTCTCTTTTGTTAGTAGCCTACCAACCATAGGGTCTATAACTAGTCATTACTTTATGAACACTACGACGACGTGCCATTTGGATGCGTACGCGCATAGATGACGTAATACGTAGTAAGTGCTGTCATAATTTACATTATACGTTACTGTTGCCAGTTTCAATTCAATGACTTTTGGACATTGTGTTAACCAGAAAATTCCTTATAAATACTTATCACAAATATGAACGTAAGTATTAGCGCCTTTAATGTTAAATTTCATTATATTATGTCTATATCACGTTATGGTTAAACCTTTAAAATAATACTTAAACTATAAAATCTACATAATATAATAAACGACAAAAATGAATCTTCCATAAAACTAACTAGAGCGGGTTTGCACCACTGTCACGATGCGGTACAATGGAAAAATTAATCGAACCGAATAAAGAACAGAAGCATTGACCGTTAGTGTCGTTCTTACTTAATAATTATGAGTTTTTAAGGTGTCCATCAGAAGACAATAGCGTAAAAGGGACGTAAACATACTTATACGAATGTTTTAGACAACCATAGTCACCATAGTCATGGGCCAGTCAGCATCCAAATTCTATAACTAAGGTGCTTAAGATAAATCAAGTTACTTTTAATTTGACCTACAATAACAACATTTAACTACCAATAACCTAACTATAGTGACTAACATAATATGATCTTGTAACAACTTTAAAATGTAGAATAACGAGTAGATTAAAATTGTTTAAAGTTTATTTTTAACTACCAACTGTGATATTGCTATGCCTGCAACACAAAGTGACAAGTTCCACAGATTATTATAATGTAAGTCCATACAGTTAGTAAGCAATAAATATTTGAATTTGACCTATGAATTTGAAATCGATTCTTTGTTATTTCAAGTGATAGGTGTATTAATAAACCGTGCTATGTAAATTTCATTGATTTATAATTATTGGAGAAATGCATAAGCAAATGTCAACATCTACAATGCAGACTATTTCTACCCTTTTGTGTTATACCCCACTCAATATGAACTATAATAATGAATAAACTAAGTACTTGACCGTTTGCGGTTGCCATTGTAAGGTAAAGGATAAAATTATTGAGTGGGTCAAGACCGCCTACGCCCGTCTACAACGTCTTCTGTTTGACACTTTGAAAGATAACCTCCTTAAGAAACAATACAACCACGCGGTGGAGACTGCAAACATATCAGCGCTCATTATTTTTGGACTACAAAAAAGAGGTCATTAACCTTCTTATCGAATATCCTTATCTTCTAATAACAGCAGTAAAGTTAATCCATCACGATATGAATATTCGGCGTCATTAACGTGTAAATTAAGGTCAAATTTATCTTTACAATTTATAGATACATTTATTTTAAATTAAAATAGTATATTGCAATCTTAAGGGAAAAATATATGTTGGCTTTTTGGTTTAATATAATCTAATCTGTTTTATATAAAACCTGAAATGATAAACACCTTGGTTTCCATGGCAACACGGCCGTATTGTTTCTTATGGGGTTCCGCCGTACAATACGAACACCACAGCTATAAATTAATCAGAAATATTACAAATAATTCATTTCTTAATCACCTCGCTACGCATCGATAACGCTATTAAAATCGCTTTATACAGTTAGCATACAAAGAATTCGCATAGCTTTTTTAAATACATTCGCTATTATAAACACAATCGAACCACAGATTATTATTAAGACTAGGTCAATCCATCTGGAAATAAAGTTGGAATGGCAAATCGGAATACCTTAACAAAACGGGTTGTAATACAAAAAAAACATCAAAAGTGAGCTCAATTGCGATGATATTACAAATACAATACTAAATACAAATATTATTGTTACCAGTAATTTATTTGTTGTATGTTTTTTTTGTAAACTAACCTGTCATTTGAACTCAACATGATAAATGTCTCTAGTGTCCATGATCGGGAAGTACGCAAACATTGTTTCACACACTGACCGTTATAAACGAGAGCGAAGAAGGCCTTCTTGACCAGGAGCTGCGTATCGAACACCACCAACTTCGCCGAAGTCGGTATCAGGTCGTAGCACTTGTGAAACTTGAAGAACTTGACAAATATCTGGGACTCATCTTCCTCTGAAATGACCATAATTAAAATGTTATTTACATTGAAACATTCGTATGTACGTGCGCTAACGCGGATACAGTAAGAAATGACTCATTTTTGATGCCTATTTATAGATCTGTGCATACACTAACATACATACTATGTTCGTTACACTCAACTACCACATTTGAAACAACATTGTATAATTTTACACTGAGATGCTAAATATACTTTTTATTTAGTTTTAAGCAAATAAAGTATTTAATTAGTTAGTCAAAGGTATAAAAATAACCAAATAAATTAATCACTTAATGCTGAAAGGAGATAAAAAGTGTCTTTTTTAAATTAACTTTTAGATAATTAGTTTGGTAGAGTTCGCGCAAAACTTTATAAGTTCTCGGATGTTAGCTGCGAGAGTACCCGGTTTTTACATGAAAAGACAGACAGAATTTATTCGACGGACCTGCACGGTTTTGATCATGGACCTAACTTCAGATGGCTCACAAAGTTTTGTGCAAATTACCAATACGATATTATTACTGAATTTATCTAGATATTATATTTACTGTCAGATTAAATTTAAATGTAGGTTGCTATTTGGCGATATATTAGGTAGGTGTGCCTACAATATTTTTTATATAAGTATAATAAAATCACACTATTTAATAGTCGGTTTAAAATAGAAATAACATAATAAGATAATACCATTATAACGAGAAATAAAAAAAAAATACGACTTTAGCGGATAAGGAAATTCTTTTTTTTTTAAACATATAGAATATTTACAATTAAATCTTACGTAGGTATCTTTACTTTACTTTACACACACTAATAGCAAAAATGATTACGTCACTGACTGATATTACTGATAAGGTACATTAATTATGGCATTTGGTACTACTTCTACCATTGTTCAATAACTAAAATATGTATTAATGACGTCGCAAAGATAGCATTCGAGCCTGCAATTCAGCGAATGCTACTATATTATTATGTCATGCGTTATTATTATTGAAAAACATATTTTTTAAATAGGTCGTTCATCTAAGTGTTTAAGGATTCACACTAAATTGCGTTCACAATAAAAATAATAATTATGTTTACACTGTGATGTGGTCTTTTAATAAGCAAAAATGGTTAAAATTCAATTAATTTTTTCATGTCGCTTTATTTTCATAGCGCACTTAATAATTAAACCATCAATAAAACTTGCGTGAGATAACGACTTTGACAATAAACAATTTGACGACCTGATTGGCGTAGTGGCTAAGCGATTAGACTGCTGCGCTAAGGGTTGCGGGTTCGATTCCCGCACGGGGCAAAAATTTGTGCGATCCACATTTGATTGTCCCGAGTCTGGGTGTTTGTGTATGTGATATTTCATGTTTGTAAAACGCACCCACGACACAGGAGAAATTCCTAGTGTGGGGCGACGTTTTTTATAAAAAAAAAACTATCAAATTATATTGCTTAACGATGGCAATACCTACAAGAAAATGTCAACTTAATTTTAAAACTAAAGTTTTTACAAAGTAAATGGAGTTAGTACTAGTTATGAACAGTTTATACTTAAAAGATAAGTAGGGCTTCTACAGAAAAAGTATTAGGTTTGTTGTTATTCTTCGGAACCTTAAAAATAACACGACCTCCAAGAGCCCGCTCCCGTGGCATACCTAACTCACTTTACTTAACTAACTTTCTCTCGTAACTTGATCAGCAATGATTGAATGGGAATAAAAATCTATATCTATTTATAAAAATTTATCCCTATTTCCTTCGGACACGGCCGCGGCGCCGCGGCATCACGCGTGAACGGCTGAACTAATTTCGCATATTCTTTTTTTTGTTGTGATTGTTATTGTCTGGTGAAGGTTCTTATGAAAGAAAAAAAATAAGAAAGCTGCGCGGAATATTAGAAAATTTAAGAACATTTTATTTTAAATTTTATAATGTAACTTATAGGCGTTTGACACTGTCAGTTGAATTCAATATCCATAATATATAAGACAGGACAACGTCTGTCGATACAGCGAGTTTAATATAAAAATACCCTATCTTAAAAGCTGATTGCGAACATGATAGGCTGAAATGATGATTAATAAGTTTCGATATGTTTACTACGCCATAGTGCGCTGCGAAACGAGAATTGCGCCGATCGATGGGGTAAGGCGTCAATGTCGAAATCGTGCACGCACGGTTTTAACAAAACGCCACTTCAAAATGCATAATTTCTATGCATAATTGACATCGAAATAAAAAATCTTTATTGAAAAAGTCTAGTCTGCTGATGTGTTCATACCAGGCATCATGAATGTATAGTACTGAATGACAAGAGAATGTCAGACAGGAAACGGGACGAAAATGGAAAGTAGGCGATGCGAGAGTCGAGACCGCCGCCGCCGCCGTCCCTTTTTATTCTGCAAACCTAAATGCATTACGGGAGGGGGAGCCTGTGTTACACAACTGTGACCATAATATATGTATGTAGGTACCTTACGCAGTCTGCGAAGCCGACAGAGGTGCTTACCGTCTTGCTTTCTTTGTATTCACTCTAGCTGCCATGCAAGCAAGACTCATTAAATATGAATTTTGTATACGACAACCATCCGATTATAATAAGAATCCCGAGAAAACCACCTGCCCGTGCCGACTAAGCTACCTTAATATGAATCATATTTAATGCCATTGATAGCATCTATGATTTTATTAAATTTGATCCATAGATAGTAGCAACTGTAGCAAGAGCAAATGAATCATTGTAAAGCTGATAACATCCAATTAGGTATTCAAATATACTTATTGTCTGAACAAAATCAATAAATAAAGCTCGACTGATAGCTGTATTTAATTGTCCTTACACAAATGTCTTTCTAGCGCTAAACCCCTAGACAAAGATACTGGAGTACGTTTCGATTGAAAGAAGTATCATATTATTAATATAACAACAAAATGAACATGCAAATTCCAAGTACCTAGTGATGCAAATAAACGGCTTAACAGGAACTGTGGAAGGTATGTTGTATCAAATAGCATAATTATGAATACATGTAACGTATACCGGTTGCAGCTGAATTATCTGTAAAAGGACACCGTCCACTTCTGGGAATAAGTGTGGCTTTATATATAGGACTAGCACTTTCTCCGCGACTTCGTCTACAGATTTAAGACCTCCTCATATAAATTGAACAGCCATTTTGTAAGTGTTGAATAGTAATCTAATTATGAATTAACGACACGACACCCGGAGATTTCCTGAACACTGAGCTGACGCGACATGAAGAAATAAAAGAAAACGATTATCTTAAATAATTCTTCTTTGTTTTTTCATTTCTGATAAACTGTATTAGTGCATTTAACGAACCTAAAATTATCAAGATAGAAGAACATAATATTTTAAACTAAGTAGAGGTAAATCAATCTGATGAGTTTTTAAAAGAACACTACAATACTTAGTAAATTACTAAATGGATTAGTAATGAAATAAGTGTTTACAGTATCTATACAATACCATATATTATGAATAACAGTTTTTTAAATTATTTTAATAGCTTTAAATAAAAAACTCGGTCACTATAAATTCGCCAATATTGTGACCGTGTTTAATAATATAATTGTTGTTTAAAGTCATATTTTCTGAAATAAGAACACAGTTTATCTACTGTACAGAGGTAAAAAGAGCTTTTTTCTCAGGTTGCTCTGTCTGCTCTCATTATTTTTATTTATAAATCAGGCATCATTATTCACGTCGCCGATCAACGCAAGATGTTACGTCAATACATAAATTTCCCTGTCCATCCCGGCGACTTCTTATTTTTGAATTTCTTTAGACCATGTAGCATACTATGTACCTACTTATGTATATCAGGAAAGCCGCTAGAATATTTTACACACAACCGAAAACGCAGCACAGAATAGAGAAGGTTACACCTAGTCGCAGGCAGAAGATATTTTTTATATAAACTCGTGTTATTATTGTAATAAATACCTATGTAGTAGCTAATAAAAAAGTACTGCCCATAATTCTTCTGTTTCATAATACCTACCTACGCATGTTAATTCCAAAAAAAGTAGCTTGTCCCTTTTAAAAAAAGTTATGTTTTGTGTAATCATAAACATTCTTTACGTTCCGGATGATGATCAAAAGTTAATTACCCCATGACTTTAAAAATTTACGATTTTGAACTATTGATTTAATTATACCTGTCACTGTCGTTCATACGTCAAAAAATAAAAGCTCCGTACACTTATGAAGTATTTAAGAAAAAGTTGCAATCTAACTGTTAACAATATTATCTAACATCATAAAAGTCAATATATTATAATATAGCAAATGTATTTTTAGTTATTCGAGTGCCTTATACAGGGAACTGAATCAGAAATTTTATAATATATATTTCATAACTTCGTCTGATTCTAATAAATCAAGCATTTCAAGGGTTTCAATTTGCTAACGGAAACGAGACGTAAGCGCAGTGAAATGTGATACGAATGATGTAATTCATCGTTTAACTATACACTGGTGTCGTAGGCACATACACAATTTACATGTTGTGTCGACACTTTTTCATTATTCTATGATACAGTGACCTATAAATATGTATAAGACGTTAGCGAGTATAAAATTGTTCAGTTACTTCTATAGTTTCGAATTTCTCTACAGAAATGGAGTTTGTTTTCATAACGTTACGACCGGCTTTATCTTCAGGCATTTATATAATCTATAGCTGCATTCTTTACCGTTGTAAAATATCGGAAGAATTACTGTTTAAAGCGTTAGGCCGAGCACAGAAATCTACTATATAGTTCAAGGCTGTAAAATCTAAGTCACTGCGACATAATGACCGTTAAAAAGATTTAGGGCCTGTTTCACCATCGACTAGTAAAGTGTCAAGTAGACTAACCGCCACTTAAAGTCATCCGTACCTACTCATACGAATTCAACAATATCTGAGTAGCATTCATCAGGGGATAAACTGGTCTGTAACGATAGAAGATATTCTTAACTTTTACTTGTCGATTAGCGTTAATCAACAAGTATTAACTATAACTATTAAACACTTTACTTGTAGACGGTGAAAAAGGCTCTTAGAGTATACCCTCTTACTCAAAATCTATGCTTAAATGTTTTTAAGTTAACCCCGTCTTAAGTCTATTGACATCTCTACTTCTTGACGTCATATGACAGTGACAGGTCTGGTATAATTTGATTAATGGTTCAACGATGTCAATAGAATTAAGGGGTAATGTAAACAGCAACGTTTAATTTATATTTCTATGAATAATTATAGTAATCGGTTATTTGTAAGAGGTAGACTAAACTATCAGTTTGTAAGTTATTTGCATAGTGCCTACCAAATAATAACTCAAAAGTTAGACCATTAGACTGCATAGAGCACATCCCACATGAGTCGCGAATTAAAAATAATGATGAAAGCAGCGGAACGCAAGGCGGTGAGTGAAATCAAAACAGGCAGGTAAGTTATAATGATTGTGGTTCGAGGGAACTCATCAGGCGAACTTAATGAGATTGTTAGTTTAACACCACATAACAACTGTATATATAACTCAATAAAAACAATAAAGATATTTTACTTTACTTTACAAAAATATAACGGCAAATTAAAAAATGTAAATCAGTCAAATCAAACTGTGATTGGGACTTATTGTTATTGGTATTTTACTGGCCTGACAATCATTATTGGTTTTAGTGTACGAAATAGAGCAGCTAGAGTCATGACTATTTATAGGTAAGTAATCCACATGATTACCTATAAGGTTTTTGACTTTTGATTATATTACTACTCGTGGAAATTATGGAATCCGTAAAATCACAACACTAATCGTTTAACACCCAAAAAAATCTGTTGCTACCAGATTTCACGACGTCAGATGCGAACCTATTTGTTTATTTACGTTCAATGCTGGCTTGTTACGCACGCGGCGCTATGGTAGTGACGCCACTAAAAACCTCGAGTGTAGAACTGTTATATTTGTATGCTAATAATTATATGACTGAAAACTAATCTGAGATTCTTGGAGTGACTAAGTAAAATAAATAAATCAAGTGAATAAAATATTAGTTTAGATGTAATTTATCAAAGGTTGCGGTTTATTGTAGGTTATTAACATATAATACCGAACAAATTAATGCTGTCTAGAAACGATTAAATCTATTGAATCACAAAGAAACATAGGCTGAAGTAAGGTACGTATTCACCTAAGGAAAATGAATAAAGCTGGTTAACACGTGGGGATCTCCACACTGTATAATGGAGTAATGAATTTTCCATAGTTAAACTTTACCTGCCAGCTAAATGATCTAAAAAACTCCTAGCGGCTATTAAAAAGCTTAAATTTTGTTTACATAGAACACAAGTAACTATTTTGCGATGTCAATGCACTTTCTGAAGACACCGGCATGTACATAGCGAACTAATTATCACGTCGTCACAGCATCCTGACGAGCACAACGAATACAAAACGCAAACATCAACGGGCAGTGTTGCGCAGAACCGCTTGCGCAGCGTGGGTGACATAAACAAGCCGGCACCTTTGAGGAGCCAGTCAGCTAGGAATGACTTCCAAGCGCGGCCAACAGCCTCGAACTCCTTGATGAGGTCGATGGAGTAGACTGACTCTTCGTCGTCTTCGACTGCGAGCGCGGGGTTGTCCGA
Organism: Abrostola tripartita; assembly: GCA_905340225.1. Classification (NCBI taxonomy): domain Eukaryota; kingdom Metazoa; phylum Arthropoda; class Insecta; order Lepidoptera; family Noctuidae; genus Abrostola; species Abrostola tripartita. Next base: position 5,618,674 of record HG996486.1, read on the forward strand.
AAAGTAATGTAAGCGCAGCATGCGCGGGGTCCGGGCGGCGCATTGCCCGCCGCCTCTCGGTGCGGCCCGCCGCGCCTCCCACGGCTCACTGCTAATTATACGCGCGCGCCAGCCGCGCCGGCCACGCTGGGAGACGCGACGAACTTGACACCACTTGCCGCACCCGCGCCACTCCGTACCTGCAGCTACGTCGCTTGGCCGTCTGCCTCTTGCCAGCCCACGCTTACCGCCGTGTTTCCGAGGAGATACTACTACAATGCATCATAAGCCGCTTTTATCTCTTTTTCATCTCATTTGGTCCATTAAGGACGTGTGCTTTATATATTAGTGTTCTCTACTCAATGAAAGTAATAAGGTTTAACTAATAAACTTTTTTTAATACGACTTTATGCAGATAAAAAAACAGTAAAAATATCAATCATTTTTTTTTATGAAATATAACAGTAACCTTCAAGGTTTATGAGTTATCTAAAAATATCAAATTAAATTTTAAAATTAAATACGAAAAATGTTATTATTTAGGTATAATGTAACGTGATGGTTTATCGCAATGTTACTAAAGTAAAAGTACCTACTATAAGTAGGTACCTACGTTTTTATATAGGGAATGAGAATGATTAGTATGTGCCGCATTTTAGTCGACAGTCCTCCGCGGTCTATGTATAGAAAACTAAAAATGAGCATACCAGTAATTATGGGGAAAAGTCGCTCGTCCGTTAGTCTCTATTTCCATACAATATGTGTCCCGAAATTTACATTAGATATGGGATATCACACTTTTATTTTGACTCTATAAATGACAACGACATACACGGTCCCTCTAATACAATTTAAGTATTACAGTTTTAAGCAATTCCTTTCTAGTTTGTTTTTGAGTGTCTTGTGTGTGTGTGATGTATCAAATCAAACAGTTTTTTTTTTTGTCAATTTAAGTTTTAAAACTTGTATTTCTAGTAACCAGTACATTTTTAACAGAATAACAATTTTTTTTTTCTACCATATTTACAAACTACATTCGTCAAATGTATAAAAAATGATAAAAAACCCATTATTCTACAGCGCGATGAAGGTCATAAATAAGCAAAAATATATGTAGGCAAATCGAGCAGGTTGCTAAAATAATTTATTAAAACTAATATGTTTATGCGACAATACTAGAAAGTTTTGTATGGTCAAATGAAATATGTACCACTTCAATTAACGATGCACCAACGTGACCACAAAAGTATAAGTATACTAATCCGCGATACGAAGCCCCAAGACTAAGATAAAAGTATAATTTGTAATAACCATTCAATATACCTCACTTACAAAACGATATAAATACATTTGAATGTATTGGATGGCTACGAGTTTCAGTTCGCGTCTGTAGACTTCCATATTCAGTAGGCATCCAAATATTAGCAGTATAGAGAATAGGAATCAAACACAACTATGTATAATCAAATAATGGATACCTTTAGTGAACTTCGATTTTCTTTGGCACCGATAAATTAGCATGACTTTAATATTCTACTTATAACGATAAAGAGAGCATATCACTTAGGAAACGCAAGAAACATGAATTAAAAGTTAAAACATAAACGTGACCACTGTTCAAGAACACAAACAATGTAGCGATGGCGGGAGTAACTGCTACATCAAAGATAAAAAATGAATTTATCGCTATCAAAACATTCGTAAATTTTTTATAGCCAACAATTTATTGTTTGTAAGATAAAAAATACGGACGTTGGTAAACAATTTTCCGTTAAGTGGTTGCGAAGTGGCATTGTTTGCTCAAGCCGCAGTTCTAATGAGTTCCCATAACGTTATTAGAATGTAGCTATATACTAATTTAAAATAGGTAGGGGTTGCCTCTCTCACGTAATTAAATAAACATTGACAGCGACTCCGTTTATGAACTCAAACTCCTGTTTAAATGGCTCTTACAATGTAACAGTTTCTCAAACTACTATTACAGCATACATTTTGTTTATAAAACTGTCGTTTTAACATTATCACAAATTATGCACCTTAATAAAGTATGTAATTAATAGCGCTATTATTTCTCAATTAAAATTGCGATACGAGAACAGATAAAGTTAGATACAGGGCTGCTTGACCGGTGATTAAATATCGATTAACACCAACCCCTTTACTTATAAAATTACAATGTTTAACCATTTATTAAACTGTACCTGTCATTGTCGTTTGCATGTCAAAGAGTAGAGATGTCAATATACTTTTGATATGATTAATCACACACGTCTATTAACTTAAGTTTAAAGATCTAGTTTTATGATCGTTCATAAATAGAAGGACCATGCATGCAGGTATGGTGACTTGAGAATTTACATGGAACACATATGCACGGCAGTGTGTGCTAATACGGGGTATGATAACGATTAGAGCTAAAAATTTCTCGGCGATCTATAATATTTTTGCACAGATCCGCAAGGACGGGTTGTAGTGTGGAACTTACTTATTTTCTTACCAATCCTAAGCCGATAAGAGTATCATTAGAGATTATAGGCGATTGCTTTGGGAGTGAACAAAAAATGCAGTTATTACAATGTAACTACATATTTATGTTAGCTTATCGAATCGTTTTAAGAAAGTAAAATATCGGATATCCTTTTAGATAATGACTATAATGGTATGAATGAATTTATAACTGAACCTAAATTATATTGGCTAACGTACCACACGACTAAATTTTAAACTTACCTAAGTCGGAGAGACTGACTTTTTCCAAAAACGGGTCCGCCACCGGCAGCTGTATAAAGAAAGATAAAATTATTCACAGGCAATTGAACACGGGATATGGTACCTACATTGGGCAAAGGACATTACGTAAAAGCCCGTCTTTTACTAACAAGGCCAATCGATTTTCAGTTCTATCCGATCTAACTTTTTATAATTTCATAGTTTCAGATTTTCTGTCAATAGACTCAAGCCTAGTTGAAAGTTTTCTAGTTACCTTCAATGAAACTCGTTTCAAGAGCCACTAGTATGGAAAAATTTCAACCTCACAATTCCGCTGTGAATCGACAAGTGGCAATTATTATGTAAAGTAAGGGTGTAAAATCACAACCTTATATTTTATTCTGGTGCCTTATATTTTATTTTGGTGAGCAGGCGTCGTTCGAAAATGAGTATTGATACATATACATGCTACCGCAGCACAGAATAAATAAAGTAAAAGGCGCAGGCAATATTAGGTATTTAGGTATTTATTGTAGATATCATACAGGATTTAAAACAACTCTCTCCTAATCGTATTTCTAACCTGTGAAGTCTGGAGAGGTGCTTTCTTATTTTTATTCAAAGTAAATCATTTTTGGCCTTAATTATACAAACTTAAATGTACAACGTACATGGTTTTATTATAATAGGGTTTCTATCACATCCGTTTTTAACTTTTGAACAATACACCGACTAGCAAACGCGATGTGTCATACATAATACTACCTATAGAAAATTGAAATTGAGTTATTGTTCAAAGTGCAAATAATATGAGGAAGGTACAGATAAGTCTAATGACCACTACAATTAACGAGCACTAACACGACTCTGGAACACTAACACACTAAGATAAGACACGTTGGAAAACTAACGGAAGAACATAGTTCACATAAAAATCTTTTCTGAATAAAACTTTACTTTTCGTCATTATTATGGTGCCAAAATACACATTCATCGCTTGGTTTAAACTACTCGATGATTCGAATTAAAATCGATTCACTAAATACACAGGATCAATTTTTTGAGTCGATTGCTATTACTAGCATAGCCCTTAAGTCATTATAATATTTTCATCTCCATATTGTTCTAGCAAATGCTCACGAATAGAATCGATATTTCCCGACCCTTTCACGGCTGGCCTTAGCCATTGTTCTAAAATTATTGCATAACCAAAGCCAATATTATAATATTGAACCTAATTTTCGTTCGTCTAATTGTATTGTCATTCTGACATTTTTTGCGAGATGTAAAATGTTAAACTTGCTAGCTTTGCCAGAAAAAAAGAAATAAATTATTGATAAAATGAAGCTGTATGGAATGTTTGAAGGTTTGCTGATAGTCACTATCGCAACATCAGCTGTTCGTATACAGAAACCAGTTCAATTGTAAGAAATTTCGGAAATTATCAATTGTTCCCTGTATTCGTGAGATTTCAATAGTCAGACAGAAAGTGATTAAACCAGTTACATTCTTGGTAGTGTTCAGCCGATTCAAGTTACACGTTAATATTGCTTGCCGTTTGGGATGCATGGATAACAATGTAGTAAGTATACAGGAGGGGAAACGAAATCCACCAGAATAAAATGATGGAAAATAAGAAAATAAATAACAAACTCTGAAATTGTAATGAAAATTGGTAAACTGTAAATGTGTGATGAGAACGTGGTTAGTTCAAGCGTATTTATGGTTAAAATTGTCTTACTTCACAATACGTTTGGCGCCGAAGGTTAGTTTAAGAGAGACCTATACCCATCCAAAAGTGAGATAGTTAAGTTTGTGGATCAAGATTATAATGGCACCCGCTTATTCATCAATGCCAAAGCGTAAGTTCACTTCACATGGTAAACCAAGAATAAAACAAGATTGCTATTGTGCATTCAAACCTACCCCTCGTGAATCGCGGAACAATATGGCGGCATGGTGAGGGTCGAGAAAGGCGTCTGATGCCCGGTGTCGGATGGTCGGCAAATGGCCCAACGACGACCGGCGCTTCTCCGCATCCTGCGATGTAGCCCTCCGTAAATGCGCACCTGTGGAAAAAATTGTTTTTATTATAGATAGGTAATGAATATTATGACCCTGTTTACGATACTGGTAGATAATAATATTATTATTTAATTTAACTTATAATATTTAGCCAGTGTTTATTTAAAAATAAGTAAGACGATTCCAGGATCGTCGCAAATATAAATTGTGGTCTCTGCATACCTTTGGACACAGGCATGGATATGTTTTTAATAATATGTTCATCGATATGTTTTTAATAATATAATAGAGATTACAACGGTACAGAAAAGAGCTACTGTTGGTTGGTAACATTCAATAATGTTAAATACTATAGGACTTAGGAGTCAGTTTTAATCTAGTTCATATTCAGGTCGAGTGTTTTGTACGTAAAAGACAAAAAGAGGTACATATCATTCGACATGACAAAAGTAAGCAAGCATACAATTCCCTGACTTTTGTTGTTTGCCTATACAATAAGGAAACGTGCGTTATAATCTACACAGCCGTGTGAAGAAATACATATGTATAGTTTATATACTATATTCTGATATCGTTCATATTACACAGTAATTTTTTACAACTGCATATTTACGTTCTAAGTAAATATCTACGATATATATTTTTAAGATCATAAGAGCCTATTCCCACGAGCTACTTACATAATGTAATAAAAAATAATACTTTTCGTTTTATATTGGGTAAACTTATAATATAACATAAGCACTTAGTAACAAGATAATCTTTAGACTTGTCAGCTATAATTAAACATACTTAAACGTGCGCTACTACCACAACTACGTATACATAATAGGTACACTTTAAACTTTATTTACCTATGTAAAGATAAATAAAGCACATTTATCACATTGACAATAGTGAAGCCAAAATAATCAATTTCATACAGTACAATACAACTATGCTCATGCGTTCATGTCATTAAACTTAAAATAAATAAAGATCGGCATCAAAAATATAAAATAAACAAAAATAGGCAAAATAGTATTTTAATCTACTGCTTTGATACATTAAGCACGAAGCGAGTGTATACAGTAAACCGTATTACTTTAAATAGCTTTTAGTGTAACAACATAATATTTATAAAAGATTGTCGTACGACCACTTCCACAAAGGGAAAAGTGTAAGTCTATTGTAACTGCGTCGCAGTAGTACGGATTACATACTTGTTCTTGCCTGCGAAAAGTCTTATAATATCCTGTACCTTGTCGTCAGATACAAGAGAAAGTAATAATAATATTACTATCCTTGGTTTGAGTAAAGAAACGTACCGCCAGTTGGTTTTGAAATAATCTTTCAAACTCCAAACCTTAATTAAAGATATTTACCTAGGTATTTGTGAAATTATATTTTTTTCAGGTCACACTTTACACTTACAAGAGAAAACTTTATGTTATTAGGTAACTCTATTATTTAACATTGGACACATATAATTTTCATATTGTACTTATTAGAACTTAGATATTGGAAGAAGCAGTACCCTGCATTACGGTGGGCTTGGTGGCTTTTTTTTTTTTTTTTGGGCTTGGTGGCTTACGGTGATTGATATGAACGCAGCCTAAGATGGCTTGTTAAAACCTTTAATTGACCTAAGACGTGAGACCTAACACTTACAGTACTAAGGGTCAATTTAATTGGAGCAATGCTGAGGTATATTTATTTATTCGTTATGCTCACAATTAAAAATGTATAAAATACATATTATATGATGTATGTATATTGTAGATATCACTTTAATGCACATAACTTTTAGATTAGGGGTAACTCTTGTATATGATATTCACTTCCAATTAAGAGATTCGTACTGTTTTTATACGTATTGTAATTAATGTTGTATAATTCAATACTCTCTTACAATAATATAATTTACGTGATCAATCAAAAACACCAAGCTATATCGACAACGGTATGCGTGCGGTGCAAAAACTTGCTACAATTTAATACCTAATATTACAAATGATAAACGCGCCGAAACAGCTTAACCAATATACTTATTTCTGATTGATTGTATGGCAATATGAAAACCGACCTACTTCTAGATAACATTAGTAAAAATTTATCAATAGGTACCATCGATCTAACCAAGTTTCAATAGTATTTACTAATAAGCAGCTATTAAACACAAATTACAATAATAACAAAAATAATCATCCGTTTCTACGGCTTACAGGTGCGACAAAAATGATAAATATTAATCATTAAACATAAAAGGGCATGCACGAAGATTGCTTACCACGGTTCGTTCTTGGATTGGAGACTTTCCTTGACGCTTTGCCCCTTCCTGCGTTAAAATGCACGTTAAGTCTTCGATGTGAAGAAGCTCGCATCTCACAGCCGGTAATAGACAATCGTGTATCGTCGGAAAGGTAGCAGTAAAAATCAGTTAATCCCCAACATCATAATTATATTGTGTTAAAAAATTACACGACTCTTTATTCGTTGCACCTGAACATCCTGAACGTGCTGAAATTCGACCCTAACTTACTCTCGTATCAAAATAGATTTTTATTATATTATAATCTATTTTTTATTATTTTTGCCGTTGTATTGCGATTTATTAGTTTTATAATAAATTTCCTTATATGTATTGAAGTCCGAAATATACAATAATTGTTAAAGTAGAAAAAAGCTTTATAAAAGTTTAAATAATAAGTAAAATGTGAATTGTAATAGTGTTATGTGGGAACTGCATAGATTCCCAATTCTATTAAAGGTACAATATTATATATTTATGACTGCATATGCATATCTAGATTACTTAAACAATTGTAAATTTCATGGTAATCTTTGGATAAATACTCTACATTTCATTTTTATATTAGCATAGCTGATGATCCTATTTTAATAGTTGGTAAAGATAATAGGTCATTGTTTTTTATTAGTAAACTTAACCGTTACAGTAATCATGATGTTTATGTTCACAATGCAAAATAATAATTTCTCCTTTTCTTCGAGCCCTGATCAAGCCATAAGGAAATTATAGTTTGAACAAGGACGCGCGATCTGATTGCATGTTGGTTTTTTTTTTAACATTACTTCCGTAAGGCCAGGAAATAAGTATTCGAACAGAGTAGGTATTCTATTTGCTTGATTGCTAAAAATGTATGCTTGATTTTATTTATTGGTGGTATAGAAAAAACAGTTAGTGGATAAGTAGACATTACACATCAAGAAATAGGTATCCACAAATACGCTATGTATTTTCCAATATTCCCTCAATTATCCCTAACCTTTGCGATTATTTTTCTGAAGTAGGCTTTGCCTATTACCTATACCTAAGAGTGTTCACAGGCTAATAAATCATACGAATTGGTAACACTGACATTTTATAAATAAAATGTAATGTACTTATATGATCAATGATGTCACTCGCTAAAGCAGGTATTGGACACCAGTTGTAAAACACTGATTATTATCAGAAATGTGCTAAGTAAACAAAACAAAATAATTTAAAAACTACAACAAACGTTGCTTACACCAATTATTTAACTATGGACCGAGCAACAGTTTTTAACTCATTTACACGATCCCTTTACTTAACGACCTAATTAAGAAAGTCACAAAACTTAATTAAGATTTCCTGTAACTGTTTGAACAAGAGGTACAAACAATTAGCAGTGATAATATTGCACTTTAAATCTAAAAATAATTTAGAAGACATCGAAAGTAGATATCTATCTTTGAACAACATTTATTTCTGTCATAGGTGGTGTTCGATATAAATATCTAACCTTTAATGGATGACCAGCTATGAACTTAGGTCCGAGGATAAATTGAATAACTAAACAATTTCTTGAACATTTTTGACATTTAAAAGTAAAAGTTTCGTATAGGACTTCTTGTTTGTGAGATTAACTGAGTTCATGTTTATACAATCGTAGATGTAAGTAGGTACCTACTTGGTATATGGTAGTGGTAGGTTAGTACATCTTTATCACTGCTCCAAGATTTCTGTTATGTCTTGAACCTTGAAAGCATTTATGTTAGTATCATCATAATCTTAGAACATTTATAACTCGAGGACTGCTGGATCGATTTTATTGGTATCTAATTTTTGGAGTACAGCATACAACCGTATTATACCTATTACACTTAATTTTCTGTTCTTTTTATAAAGCACGGTATGTTACGGTTTAATGTAGGTATTGTTATTAATACTTACTTTAATACCTTTTATGACCCTCCCTCATTCAAGGATAACGGTGGCCTAACGTCAAGAAAACATTGTTTTAATTTCATGAGAATTGTACCTGCTCAGAGAGCAACCAGTTTCTACGTTGTATCATTTGACCTTGGGTCAAGGAAACTAGAATTTCGCAGAATGACTGTAATAAGTTAACAACAAATGCAGTTGCCAGTATTAGGCGTGTTTGGTTCTAGTGATGGACAGGAAAGATGATAAAATATACATTTCTTAAAATTATTATCTACATATAGGTACCTATTTAACATAAAACCAAGATGCAAAACAGTTAAGAGTTACCTGAATTCAATTAGGTACAATATAATAAATACTTATGCATTATTATTCACAATAATAAGTGGATTAAAATAGTCCAAAATTATGCATAATTATACATCCATGGTTTTCCTGTTACATATGACGCAGTTCTAGTTCGTTCACGTCAGACAGCGTGGATCGCAATTTTTTGTGACAAAGTTCTGCAGAAAGAACTTATTTCAACGTGGATTGAAACACTTTGTTGCATGCTCAGTAGGTAAGTGAGATGAAGATTCGAACAATGAACAGCAAAGCAGACAGAATCCAGACAGGGCACGTAACATTATGAAAGGTTATCTTCAATAAATGAACTATGGTAATAAACAATCATTCAACATATTTATTCTACCTATAGGTACTTATAAGGAACCGTTATTTGAGAAATATAACGCTTTAGATAAATTTTTGAAATCTTGGTATTCGTTTTGCATTTTATGTGAATGTGTTATAATAGCTGCGAACCATAAAAAGCCAAACGAATTTCGGGGCCTAATATTAAATAACTTCACTAACGGACTAAGATACAAAAAATAATTGTATAGTAGCATTTCTCTTTCGGCCATCAGTTACTTTACTTCCGTACGAAGAGTACAAAGTTTTGTTCAACTGCGTAGGTATAATATTGTAAATTACCAATATTTATATTATAATTAGGTCTTGTTACAGACTGCAGTATTTATGTATTTAGTGATGATTGCAATATAATTGTAACGCGCATAAACCATTCTGTTCGTTGGGCTCTTACAGCCTATGAGCCTACGTTTACTATTCAGTAAGCGTAGGCCGTAAGGGCTTCAAGGCTTCTTATTATAAATTGTGTGTTTAAGGAAACACAATTCTGAACCATTAGTGTACTTACCTATCAGTACACTAAGGATATTTATATAAGCCAATAATAAGAGTCCTTGAAAAACATTTAAACGACCGTACCCGCATCAATCAGACACATTTCGCTCAGAGTGAATCACTTATTTGGGTTCATAATAAATAATGTTATTTACATAATATTGCTCGGTTCTGAATGTCAATTCTATTTAAAAAAATACAATATTCGGCTTAAAGCTCTAAAGTTATTGGTAAGATACCTACTCATTTTATCAGACAACGTGAACGAGTATAAATTATTGAGGGGATAATCCCATAAAAACTAGAATGACCAGTTGACCACTCTTACAAGGTCATCCAATATAGATTACCCATTAACTACGCAATATTTCATAGACACAAGATTAGATATTCAGATAATTTTATAGATTTAATATAAATCATTCAGTCTTACTTTCAAACGTTACTTTTGCCAGGCAAGCCCCATACCTACAGTAGGTAGAGAATATACTTATCTCCAAGCTCTACAAACCTTTAACAAGTTTTAGTTAAAATATTCAAGTAGGTATAGAGCCCGTCCTACCTCCTGACATCACTTTAATTTTAATGAGACACATCTTCATACGCGATGATATAGGTACATACATTTATACATACATTACATTGGGTCATTCATAGATGACGGGTAGAACGAATCGTGATCTCATTTTAAAATAAACGCAACGCTGCATCTGCGCCAACTGCCCATCACTCGGTAGTAAAAATATCTAATCAGCCAAACAAATAATTAGTGACTACTAACATGTCTTACTAATTAGTAATGTATGGTGCTTGAATCATAAAAGAAGACAGCATTATAACTCTTTATGATTCATCTCTACATTATACTGTAGATACCTAAAAAAGATTTGGTATAAAGATGGATATACACCAACGCCAATCTAATCAATTTTTACTCTAACTAAAGCACTAAATCTAACTAGCGCTAGGGATTTAACTAAAATGCCAGCAATAAACATACAGCTTGCTAGACAGTTATATACATAATCAGAAAGCTGAACTATAACTAAAGTACCTTTTCTGTTTTTTTTGTTTATAGATCTTGTACTATTGATAACCTTTAAATGTTAGAGACCTCGTATACCGTTACTACGAGGTACATAAATTCTTTGGAAAGTTTTAATTGATGTAAAAAATACATTATCTGGAACGCGTTTGGCACGGCCAAGATATGAGTTGTTTGCTATCTGCTAAATATCCATATGAGTATGTAAATATGTAATCAAATCAAGGTGGATTTTTATAATTCTACGCAATGGATGTAATTCAGACAGACTTGATACCCAGAACAAAAGTACATTTAATTTATTACCCATTCGGGTGAACTGAATTCCTAATCAGGACAAATAAATACCAAACAATTATTTGAAGCTAAACCCGATGTGATCAGCTCCATACATGAAAAATTAATGCAGCTAAGTTTAATATTACGTTCCGCGGCATCATACATAAAACCACAAGAAAGTGTGTTGTGAAAGTGCAATCAGATGCGAATCAGAGCGAGTAATAACAGAAAGACTGACAAATCCAAATTAGCTAATTGGTATTCATTGCTTGTAAATAAAATATTAATGACATAAGGTAAACAAATATGACCTTAAAGCGTAACGTGGGAAACCAAGTGGTACGAACTTACGAAGTACTCGCTCTTGTTTGGGTGTCAGGCACATTCGTGCAGTGGCTAAATATCAAATGTCGCTGTTGATGGCGATGGAACCATGAGAATAATTAAAGCACCTATGCTATATGGAAACCTAAATAGGAACTCTATTCTTATACGAAATAGATATAATATACTCAATAAAAAAACATAAGCTAAAATTTTTATTACGTTATCACATAGGTATGAGTTATTATGATTTAATACATACAATTAAAAATAAGAAAAGAAGAAAATAGATACAATACCTTCCCTTAAAATTTCGTCAAAAATCTGGTACGTGGCACCACAATCTTCAAGCACTGGTCTCCTTAAAATTTTGTGCAAGTGATCACCATCGAGCGACTTAGAACGTGAACGAAACTCATCACTGTCCATAGCACGAGCCTCATCGGTACTGGCGGCCGGAGTAGCGCAAGAGCCTCGACGACCTTCCCCAGACTCGTGCCGCCAGTGCCCCACTTTTTTACTAAACGTTCGAATCAACTCTTGTATCGTGTGGTGCTTATGCCTATGTCCGCTACCGCTTGACCCTGACCCCCGCCTTTCATTTTTTTCATCTTTGCATTCTTTACTGTGATCTTTACCGTGATCTTTTGTGCAAGACACACTTTCAGTTAATTTTTGAGCAAAGCTCTTATTATCGAAACGATTTCTATGGCTTAATTTTGAACTGGAGATTTCACCATAACGCTCACATTTGCTGTACTCGTTTTCTTGTATATCGTCCATAGCATCACTATACAGCGGTGAGACAAAGTTTCGGTAGTCATGGCGCGAGGCCTGATGATATGCGTTAACGCCAATCTGATGGCGTTCTCCGTCGCTCCGCTGCCGCCTGTAGTCTGGTTGATGAGTGTAATAGTGATGCTGCGTAGGTGAACCCCTTTCCATAACATCGCGAATATAACTAGCAAAATTTGGGTAGCGATCGCGGGGACTAGATGCAAACTCATAAGGACTTCCCGAACTAGCTCGTAGACTTCTTTGGGCACTGGAACCTCTAGGATTGATAGGTATCGCTCGCCCACTGGCACGCTCATTTGAAGGACCATTACGCGATTCAGAGCTTAATGCAGAATACCAACTGTCATTGCTGTCCTCTTTCTCTATTGGCGGAGTAGTCTCACGATGATGTTTGTTGAGAAAATGCGTAAGGCCGTGCATTTTAAAAACTGCCTATCTATTTAAAAGTTACTGATTTTAACACCTTCATCTCCTCTAAATATTGACCAGATTTCGGAAAAACTATAACATTAAATATTAAACAGCCAGCACCACAACGTGAATGATACTTTCGAGCCTAATTAATAGTGTGTGTATAATTGACCCAGTCGTTCTATTTAAAATAAATAAATAAAAACCATTTCATACTTTTGTTACGTACATGACGTTAGAGTTCAATGACCCCGCGCAAATTAGGTGTTGTTATGTAATGTCGCTTCAAGGACATATCTGTTCAGCCCGAACGTTTTATAAACATCAACATCGAAAACATCCGCAGACTTGTCTGAGGATAAAAACAGGTTTTACGAGTTCCAAGGTCGCGGCGCCCTATTTTCGTGAGTGTGGTCATGTGGCAAAGCGGGAACGAAGCTTGGCCTTGAGGACATCGCGGACACAACGTTCGCCAGGACGCATGCGCATCTACATGAGGTCACCTTCATACTAAGTTAATTCACCATGCTATCACAGGATGTTTCAAAATAAAAGAATCAATTCAAAATAAAAAAATCGCAAAATGATTTAAAACAAAGTGTTACATTTAATAAAAAATATATCAAAATAGTCAAACATACCTACACCAAATTCGTGATTCAGTATAAATTATTTCAACAAACTGTTACAAAGAGTTGAAATTTTTTTTTAAAGTAATTGTCAGAGAAAAACTTATTTAGAATGAATAGTTATTATTGGGTCAACGTTCAAATTGACATAAAAGAGAAAGAGCCACAGCAAATTTGGGTTGACCTATCCTGTCATAGCAAATGTCTCGCATGAATTAGTTGCCGAGTTGTTCAACCTACGTTAGGTAGCTCAATAACCAAGCAAATGACGCTACTATGAGAAGGATGTTTGAATAGACATACGGCCCGGCAATCCGAATTGAGAATTTTAGGCTGATAACGAGACAAAGCCAACTTAAGTTAACCTTTTTCTGCTTCTGAATTGAGTTTCACTGAAATATAAGCGGTTTAAATATTTATTATAATGCTAACTCAAGGTAAAACAATTCACGGCGTAATCGAGCGACGTTAAGATAAGCAGTTGAAAGGCCATATTCGGCTACTTAAACTGGAATCATCTATGTTTTTACAAAAAAGGTTTGCGCGGGCTTTTATTCGGTACTTTTATCAATCTCCCTTCTAAATCTACATAGATTATTATTATATTATTATTGAAATGAGACAACCACCAGAGCGAAGAATTTCTAGTAATCGGCCTCACATGCTAATGAAGCTAAGCTATAACTCATTTATGACCCGGTTTCGCTTTACAAATTGTTTACTTAATGAAATACTCCACATCGAAAGACACCCACTTTGAATCTTGTGCGATCAAATAATGTTTGTTAAATGTGAAGACTCTTATTGCAGTTAGGTACAAGTAAAAGTACATGTACCGATATATGTGTTTCGACTGTAATATATCTACATATAGTAGTCACATTAAGTTTGTCACACTATCATAAATTGCAATAAGCTGATATATCCTAATAAAAGAATGTACCTAGTACTAATTTTGTTTGGTTTTTCCACGTGATCTACGTCTCAATAATCGTTGGTTTTTAGTATACAACAACATAATTATTCGCTTCCTTGTCACGTATGTAATATAAGTAAAATCTAAGAAACAATTTTGAAAATACAAGTTACTTATATGTTTATTTAATTGTATGTTGTTTAATAAATAAATAAACCTAAGATATAAGTATTACTAAGCACCTAGTAGTAGGACGATCATTTTAGTTTCTAGCATGTTTAACATTGCCTAAACATTAAATCCAAACAGTTTTAGTGTTTGTGAGTATATTGGGTTTTTTGTTTGCTACACATCATCTCAGAAATCATATGATTACTTCGAAGGTCAAAACACTTCCTTATTTCTTGCAGCCGATATGAGAATGTTCAATGTCTACCTACTAATAAATCAATTACTTACAACATCCAAGAGGTTAACAGCTGGGATCAAAAGTCGATCTATCTCTAATATAGTCCCCCCGAAGTAATTACTTATGAAAATTGACAATGTTGAACAATTGATTAAATTATACCTGTCATTGTCGTTTGCATGTCAAAAAATTGAAATGTCAGTAGACTTAAGAAGTGGTTATTTAAAAACACATTTTAGTATCCTTTAGAAGTAAGAGGGTTAATAATAGACAATTTATATTCAATATATAATTCTTCGAGCTAATTTTACGTCTCACCTACATAAATTTTGGTAATTTAGACCTGCCTGCGAAATTATGTAGTTTGCTGTAAGATTAAAATTTTCTTCTTACTCTTCATTAGTTGCATTTAATAATATATACAATAAATAGTATCTTATTAGCAAATCTACACGACGATTAATGTGTATCGATTTAAGACCTAACGACAAACGTAGCAACTTTTATTATAGTTTAATTATATTTATATTAGTGCCTATGGTCGTCTGCGTGTAGATTTTAGTAGGCTATTGTTTTAGCTAATGTAACATAAATGACACCTGCACTACCGCGTTACGTAACGGAAAACAAACCTGCAGAAATGATAACTAATGACATAAGACAACGTATTAAGCAGTTTCAGTTCCGTTCCAAATACCCAATTGAATTGCACTGTGACAACTTTATGACCATTGTTGTTTTCAAAATTCGTAAGTTACTTTTGACAATATTGAGTTTAAAACACTGAGGAATAACCAAAAAGCACCTTCAAAATATTGCAAGCAGGTTTAAAGATATTATATAGTGGTCATAAGTACATCAATGTATCAATTTTATACTGAAAATTCGCTGGTGTTTATAATATTCATGTTCGTACATAGGTATCGTAATTAATTTTCATTACAATTTACTATAGAATTCAATTTATAAATAAATAAATATCAAATATCTGCTACTCGTTTTGTTGTCTTGATTCAGTATGATCACCATTATGTCAGGTGGAATAAAAAATCGTTAATCACAATGATTTATTTATTGACTACAAAGGCATTTTTCATTTATTATTATGGCCTGTTTGAATATGTAAATAGTAGTTTTACGATGTTTATTACTTATTAGTATATAAGAATACAACAGAGTCTTTATGTGTGTTTAGGAACATAGATTCAGATGAAAACAACGTTTTGAACATTTCTTAAACAAGAGCATTCTAGTGACTAACTTCCACTTTTTAGTAGCAGTTCGAAACTGCGTAGGCTAAGTAGATAGGTACTAAACTTTTTTGGGTACAGGCTTAAAAATATATTTTTGAATACCTTGAAAATCTCAATCTCATGTCAGTATGTACTATATCTATTTTAGTGAATCATTTTAATTTTTATGAAAGTAAGAGTGTACCTGACTACTTTATGAACAGTTTCAATTGAATGGTAATCAGAAGATATAAATTATACGTTATCTTTGCGATAACGTGTATGATTTAAAGCAATGTTATTGCATGCAATAGTCTTCTTAACGAAATGTGAAGGAACCAGTGAACATTTTATTGTACTTAAAACAATATACGATTATATTATTCATATTTTTTAACTGGTACCCTGAAGATCAATCCAACCAGCTAGCTGGCTAATATTATATACGAGCTAATATTGTAATACAATTCATGTCTGCAAAATAGAGGTGCTGGAAGGTAATTACTTTTATACCTAGATGTACAGGAATAATTGCATTATAGATAATTAGATAAATTTGATAATATAACTAATGCATTGTTCATTACAACATTATTTAAGCCGGTTATTAGTTTTGTTGTTATAGGACACCAAAATTATGTCTAACTTTAATTTGGATACATATCAGAATGGCTATGTTGTTATCTTCTTGCTACGTTTTATTAAACCATGTAATCTAACTGACATTGTTAATATATGATTATTATTTACATTTACCTGTTATATTGAATTATATTTAACAAACAGAACCTGTTCTCTACAGATACGGCCTTCTTAGAGCCGATAGACTATGGTGTTTATTATAAAATTATGCGGATGAGAATTAGCGCAATTTTGGGCAATCATTGCGGACCTGTTGTGTTGATATTTAAACAATGTTATTTACAACATATTGTGGCGCAATGCGCCAGGTAGTATACGACCAAGCAGTTGTACGAAAACACACACCATGTGCCACAACAGAAAAACGTAAACACCACGCCGTGGCACTGGCTATGCCGAGATCTGATCAAACAAAGGGAAGTAAATATAGTACCACATCCGCACCGTCCTTTCATGGGTGATTTAACACAGTGTACCGCTTGTGGGCATCGTAAATAAATATTCACAGTTCATTGTATCGTTATTATTAACGTGTGTGTGTGTACGCCGCGCGCGACACGTCACTCACTCGCGACAGACGTAGTAACACTAACTTAGTGAAATAAGCAAACCACCAAAGAGAGTGGGAACGAGAGGGCATTAGAGAAGACGCGCGGTGTGGAGCAGCACCGCACACGGCACTACGGCAGCGGCACAGCGCGACCGTCCGGACCGCGTGGCGAGCACGCGACCTACGGGCCAGACTCGAGTCACGTCGGCACTCCGTGCGGTCGCCTCACCATAACCATCACACTATGCACAGACTGCACTTCGAAAGTATTCACTAAGCTAGTTTATGACATCATTGAATACTTTGATCAGTTCCGTTAAGTAACAAAAGTTGCAATCAATGGCAAACAAGCACACTGCTCGGAAGTAACTTATTGAATCAAATACAATCCTAGCCTTTTCCACCTACTAATCCATTATAAATGGTTGTTTGCAATGACGTTTTGGGATGAATGATGTTATTACCTTCAGTATTTAGATTGTTCTGTGGTTTCCATGTTTTTGCAATGAAAGATCAAGTGTTATCGAAGATTTACATAATATGTATTAGTAATTAATTTAAATAGTACTAGCTGTTGTTCCCGATCGTACGTATCGGCCTTGTTATTTGCATGAGTAATACTGGTTTGATTGAAATGTTATTGAATTTCTTATTCACCCTCAATAAGGGGAATTTCCGGAAATCCTTTTTATATACTACTCCTTACGATACTTGCTAATAATAATTATGTAGGCTCCAATTTTCTGTGTTTTTATTATTAGTAGGTCAGTGAGTGGCATTTTGTTAATATTTTTACATAATTTTAACAACAATTATACGACATTTATTTAAATATTACGCATATTACCAAAAACTATGTTAATATCATACATTGCAATTATCTTCTGATATCTTCGATTATTTACGGATGCTACGCGGCTACGCACCGTGCTAATTGGCCTTGATGTGACCGATGCTGATGTCACTTGGGTCTACATAAGACTTAGTACCAATCGCCTCTTTAATCGTTATTGTCTCCAGCAAAGTCAGCTTGAATTAGCTTCGGTTTAAAGTAAGTTTACTTGTTTTCAATCAATACGAAAGAAAGTATAGTGCATTCCCTCTCGTAAAGAAAGTTCTTGAAGCTGTCAATTTACTAGGTCTTTGCGGAAAAACCTCAGGAGGAAGGTCATTCCACATCTTGCAAGGTCGTGGAAGAAACAATTTGTGTTAGACGAGTTGTGTTAGCTGACCACGTATACAACGTGTGGGTAGACCATTCGCGATGGCAGGACGTTTATTGTATTACTAATACAAGTTACTGCTATTCAACAACACTTTAGTGTAGATATTCAAAAAATAAAATTTGACTTGCTTGTAACCGGGTCTTCGTTTAATTCTCTTCGTTCGATTAAAATTACCTGTACGTAGCAGCAGTAAGCAGATGTACCTATTTAAATTTGATTTTGTTTACAATTTTATGGGGTTTTATTTTTTCCCGCGAAACCCATATATTTTCAAAATTAAAAGTAGTTAAGTTACTCCTACGCCAGTGAAAGTCGCGTCAAAATTCGTACAGCTGTCGCGGAGAAGCTGTAACCCGCGAATTTCCCGCGTTTATTCAAATTTCCTGCGGAACCCTTAATATTTTTGTAATTCAAAGTAGTCTTTGTCAGACTTTATAACATTAGCTATCAGACTTTATATCTGCCAGTGACGCTGAACTCGCGAATTGCCCGCGTTTTTCTTGTTTTCTCGCGAAACTTAAACATTTTCGAAATTCAAAGTCAATCTTCGCGTGTGCGTTGTGTTTGAACTTTATAGTGTGACAATTCGAAATCCATAAAAATTGTAAGAGCTGCATAGATTACTGCACAACTCGTTTACTTACATCAAAGTGCAATGTATCGCAGCCAACCAGTAGATAACAACAATTAGGGGGCATTTAAAAACTCTCTGAACAATACCAAAACTTGACCAAAACTTTAACTACATTCATTTCTGGCTATACCTATCTGTCGTTATTATAATCGTACACTGGTGTCTACTTACTTGATTGTCTTATTGAATTTGAATAAACAGCAACATAACACAAAATAAATAACGAGTTACGTGACCTACGACTGCTACGCGAAAGCAACAATTATTTTGTTACATTTTATACACTTATTGTTTAATTTGTGCGATGCCTTGTAACAGTACGTTTGAGATAATATAGTCATATTATAAATAAAATGTTGTTTGTTAACAAAACAGAAGATCGTTAAGTATGTAATTTTAATTTTTAACGTCGCCCCACCTTCTTAATTTTATCTGTACCGTGGGTGCATTTCACAAACATTAAATATCACTGCACCAACACCCAAACTCGGGACTTTTATTATCCCGTGCGGGAATCGAACTCCCTTAGTGCAGCAGTCTAATTACTTAGCTAAAGCGCTAAGCAGGTTGTCCAATTTCATTATAATTATTCAAACTTAATTGATTAGTAAGATAGATTTTTTTACGACCATTGTCTCATCAAATAAGATTGTATTTGTTTAGGCTTAAAACAATATGAAATTTATCTGTAAGGAGCTAATGAAGAAGATAACAGATAAGATAATAAAGTTAGTTTTTTCTCCAACCGTGGAAGAAATACAAATTATATTTGCGAGCATTTCTAAAACATAAATACCTATTATTATTATTAAACAAATATTACATTATACAATATTAATCAAAACCTAGAAATTCAAAAGAAAAAGTAACTTAGATCTAGTTTTAATATTTTTGTGCCAAAAATGTCTTTTAGCACAACAAACTAGAACTAACTATTTTGAAATCGAGAGTATTACCACAATATAAAAATATTACCTGGCTGAGAATAACCAACACTATTGCAACATACTACTGCGCAGAGGTAATCAAACGATTAAATAACCTTTTTTTAATACGAGCTCCTTCTGCAGTCTGTAATACAGCAAGAGAGTGGAGCTAACGAACATATTTTATACTTATGCCACTGTCAATCTTTAGCTTAGTTTAATCCCTTATGCGTATATTGTATATATTTAAAATATTATCTGCCTGGTGCCATCAGTAGATGTACATAATTATATTGGAAATTCAGTAAACCATACATAGAACGTATTAAAGAGACTGAAGGAATTAATATCAAAACCAATTAATAATAATTTAAATTTAATTTAATTTATTATTTTTATTTTTTATAATTAATTTGATTTACTGTTTCTATTTACTTATTCACCATGTTATTTTTTACCAAAATGTTACTATGTCATTTTGAGTAGACCGCACCGTTGAGTAGTACTCAAATCAATTTGAAACATTTTTAAATACATAATTGTCCAATCAAATAAGCGGCGGAAGACTTAGTTAGTCACAATAAAGAGAGCATTATTATTAATAGAAGAAAATCTGATACTGTAAGATGAAAATTGTTAATCATATAGAACTCAATCACCTTTTAAGAAAATGTATTTCTGAATAAGATGAAAATTTGCTAGTGTGCTGGTATAGATGATGGTAAAAAGCGACTTACCTGCGGCATACTGTTGTTGCTGAGCTATCGCCCTCTGAAAGAAAGAATGAAAATAAAACAAATTATATTAAAACAAAACAAAGCTTAATAAAGAATAGTATGGAAATGATTAGGTATGTTCTTTAAATTTAATAGAAGGCTTGAATGCTCCTTTTTTTCTTCTTTAAATATGAACGCGTGCATGTTTAATTTATTGATACCTACAATAAACCATATGATTGGTTTTCAGCCTTCACCCTTCACAACTTTCACAGTTCAATGACAAAATAAAATTATAATAAGTAATTCATAAATATAATTCAGATAAAGAAGATGGAGAGAAGAAAGGCATTTGCTCTGCAGTGGGACGCAAAGGGCTAATGAAAATAGATTATTATAATAAACAACTATTAGTCTTCATTGAAATAAAGTTAATAATAAACATTCCACCAGTAAAATAAAACTTTCAGAAAAGCCAATCATTATATATAGTCTATGCACGTAGGACACTGAAATATTGTATAGCATATAAGATACGACAATGATCACGACGTATGTAAACAGTTTAACTATCATTAGCAGTCGATATTTGTCATGTCAATTTAATTGATTATCTGCATTAAGGGTGCGCCTTGAACACATACAGAATTATTACATTACATCACCTTCCAATAAGTGGAAATAAATAACATTAAATGTGTATTAACTAGATTCACATAAATAGTGCCTGACAATTCCCTGGACTGGAAAAACCAGTGAAGTGTTCAATTATTTAAATTAGACTTCGTGACAAAATGGGTTGCGTCCCTCGGTTGTGTCATTAATTATTATAGGTGCACAGTACACACGTTCGATAACATATGTTTTTTAAATAATATGTATTATTATACATTATTTATTTTACACGTACGTATAACAACGCTATTGGTATGTAGCTACATATTTGAATAAAATTAACATAATTGTATGTATTTAAGACATTATGCAGATAAATAGTCGTGATAGTACAATGTTCTTACTTGTTGACCGTGTTTTCTGTTAAAACCCGTATTGAAATGCCTGGACAATTCTCAAACAGCCGTATAAACATGGTGCCGCAGAGTATTCGATATTAAAATTTAAAATTGTTTCCCTACCGTTCAGTTAAACGTGTTGTCGCACGTATCTTGTTAAGAGCCTTTTCACAAAATTTTGACGTTCGAATTCTGTCAAATTTGTCATGTGTGCGTAGCTCACCCACACAAAAACAATGCAAACAGTATAGCGCGAGTTTTGAGACGGACATAAAAATCTTGATCGTTACGACAATGTTTCTTATTCGAGATTTATGAAAATATTTTTGTTTCATTACTAATTTATTTAGACAAATTATAATTTCTACAATAATAATATGATCACCAAATATAAATATATCATGTTTTGTAAAATTTATTTTAATAATAAATGTATTAGATTGTATTTTTGGAGGATTATTACTCAATTACGCAAAAACGGTTAAAAGGATATAGAAAAAAAATTGCACATTGATAGTTTATAACTCGGATTAACATAATGGAGGCAACAAGCTACTTTTCATGCGTAGAAAAAATCCAAGTGGACCATGTCGCAGACAAAAATAGTACAGTCAAGATTAAAGTAGCTGAATATTAATCTAATAAAATATCTTAAACGAATAAAATAATATACTTTACTTGATAAGAAACAAAACTGAATGAAAATAATATACAGAAAATGAAAACGTTGTGGTCGTGGTATAAACATGCGTTTGTAATACGAATTTTCGTAATTTAATAAAAAATTATAACCTCCTTCAAAAAACTCAAAAGTGAAAAATAATATTTATCACTTCACTTTACATAAGCGAAGTGGAAGTCGGCGCCAAATCCTATGCGTTCGCTTAGTTTATAGTGTTAGCTTTTAAACTATGAACCACGCACGTATGGCAGCATTCTCATAAGTACTATTTTTCTGAATCGCTTAATGGATGTTGGGATTTGGCGCCGACTTCCACTTCGCTTATGTAAAGTGAAGTGATAAATATTATTTTTCACTTTTGAGTTTTTTGAAGGAGGTTATAATTTTTTATTTAAAATTTTTTATTTCACGATTTTTTAGCTTTAGCTTCTGCTAATGTGGTTTTGCTATTTGTATGACCATTTTAGCGATTTAAATTTTGTTTTGTGAAATGGGTATTTAGTGAAATATAATAAACCACACGACGATAGATCGTTGCAGGAAATGACAAGACTACGAAATCTGTCTTCCGATAATGAAGGTAGATAAGTAAGTCAGTAGTACATAAGTAAGTCATAATACACCTTTTATTTACGAGGCAAAATCATCCAATGAGTCCTCCCACCCTGGGTGGAGGGACTGTCAGACTTGTACTGACAGTTATACTACTGTCATACTCATCCACAGTGTTCCTTCAATAGCCCTTTACGTTCCAGGGTCACGGTTACCCAGGGACAGTACCGCGATCACGGATCAGCTTACATAATTAGGACGCATGAAATTTGAAGAGTTTTGTTCATATAACCGAATATCTCATCAGAACAAACATCTAATTATTTTTCAGTATTGCGTTTTTTTTGTAAAACGTAAGTGAACTTGAACTTTTTTTTTCGGAATTGTTTTTATAACCTTTGTAGTGAGTACAGGCGTGATATTATGTTGTGTGATGGCGTAAACAATGCTTAGAGATGCTATAGCAACAATCGCGGTTAATCTGCTGTTATTTATTGAAGAGTTCCCCCGATTTCTACAAGATCCCATCATCAGGTATTGAAATGGTGACAATGGGACCACACGGGAAGCACCAGCTTTCAAATAAAAAAAGAATCATGAAAATCGGTTCACCCAGTCGCAAGTTATGAGGGAACAAACATAAAAAAAAAAAAAAATACAGTCGAATTGATAACCGCCTCCTTTTTTTGAAGTCGGTTAAAAAGAGAAAAAAGTGACACAGATCCCACCTCTTTGGGCGCTCGGGCCCGACTGATCTTTCAAAGTTTGTGCATCGTAATTTATTGTGATTTGGACTGATATTGAAAAAGATATAGTTTTTAATCAAATAAAAGAATTTTAAAAGTCTCTTTTTTATTAGATTTCTTAAAGAGCATTTTTTATTATGACATGATTTTAAAATTAAAATATACCTTTATTCAAACCAAAAAGTCGCGTTAAAATTACAGTATAAACCGTGAAAATAGGTTTCAGTTTTATTTTTTTTATCAATTAAAAGTGTTATTAATGGAAAATGTAGCAGCGTAAGTTTCAATAAAAATATATGCCTAATGCTTACTGTATTTTTATCATTTAAATTTGTTAATGTAAATTATAGAATTTCGAGCCCGAAATTGACTCTGCGATGATTTTTTAGAAAACGTGTTGCGGGAGATTGATCACCATATAGCAATTAAGTTATTTTTTGTAAATCTATTAGCTTATGTGTCAATGCGAAAGATTGGTCTACATTTTACATTTATATATAAATTCGTAAATACTACCTAAGATGGTAAATTAGGCGTCCGAAATCTTAGAAAACTGCGTAAAAATGTAAAATGGCTCTTAATATCTATGCATTAGGTATATTGTGTTGTTTACGAGAAGTAGTTATATCATGATTTTACTCAACTTTAGATACGCCACCCACAAAACCTGGTGCTCGAGCAACCAATAGCAGACGTTATTTCATATTAGTAAAAACATCAAATTAATACTTGGACAAGGAACTAGGTTACATAAATTAATTTTACAGTTTTTTACATTTAAATTATATACGTTCTGTAGTTACGATTGAAATTATGTATTATTTCAGATAATAAACTTTCCATGTAAATACAATAACAAACTTAAAAATCATCTGATGCATCAGTATTAATGAATACAATTAGCCACAATTTAACACCGAGTTTTGATAACTAGTTTTGTTTGTTTCTATTCATTATACCATAGTTTTGAATACAAAATATATGGTTTTTAACTTCGTTCATTTATCTATTATTATTTCATGATTAACATTTAACTGTGCAGAGACTGTTTAAGTTGAGAATTATCAAGTTCCCCGGTACCTACAAGGCCTCCTCTCAAGTACGCACTGTATCTGATTAGATTCCAACAATGTAGCCAAGAGATATGTAGCCTCCAACTGAAAAAAAAATCTGTTTAGGACCGTCATTTATAGGACGTTGCGCGCAAAATCTCTAACATGTGATTTCGATATGGCTTGTCGCTAACAAAGAAAGACAAAAATTCAAATGTATTTCGCTTAAAATTAGACCTGTCTGTCTAACGAAACATCGGCCCTCGTTTAGAAATTCAATGATTTAATTGAATTTGACTGTTGAGACGATTGTCAAGTTGCGCAGCCGATCACTGATTAGGTCACGCTTCATATGACTTAGGTTGGCCGCCTAAGGTATAAGGAATAAATATTTCAATATAGGTAGTAGTACAAAAATACTGGAAGCAGGATTTAGTTACAATGAATATGATTCCAGACACGACTGCATCCTCATTAACGCCGTCCTCATTACGAGTATAGGGTTACTTGAAAGGTCTTACTTAAACAGCTCCATGGTCCAAGTTTCAGGATGGTATAATAACGCGAGATATTTAAATGGGAATTGTAAGTGACCTTAACCTGTTTTACGTGACTTATATGTTACGGCTACATGATAAAATATGACTATAAAAAGAAGAATGAGAAGCTTCATACGCAGATTTAGTCTATTTTTTTCTTCAAGGGTAGGAAATTACAAGAATTTTGAATAAGGTCCCTTTCATTCTAAGAGTATATTATCGTTTTGTCTCGTAGGTACTGAGATCGACTCTATATGACTTCATGCAAAATTGCGAACAGCCAGCTTATTTTTATGTATTTTTTTTTAATTTAGGCATGAAACCTGATATCAAGAACTGGCATCAATGACAACAAGTATTGTATAAGATAATGAACCTTATTATAAGGTTTCTTTCCTGTCTTTTTGTTTACGCTTCTACGGAACGATGAATACAAAACATTAAGGTTAAGATATTGTGCAGCTAAAGCCAGATACTAACAAATGGAATCTGTTTTTGTGGCGATATAAAAATGACAACAACTGATTTATCGTAGCCTCGTTGCTGATCTAATATTAGGCAAGACATAAAACATGACAATATACGAGATACTTGCAGATACGAGAATGTTGATTTGTAAGGAGATAGCAGGGTAATAAACTCTTTGAGACTTCTTATAGTATGACTAAATAAAGAACAAAATAAATCAATCAATCAAAACTTACGATACTACTTTCGTGTAGGTTTATATATGATAAGTTAATAATAATCCAAATCAGATTATTTGTGACAGTGTTTTCTAATAATGACGTCACTTCAAAAGATATAATATGATATGAAGGTACAGTTGTACATATAGATGATGTATATAAATAAACAGCTGATTGTGTGTTGGCATTAAACTTTATTATTATCTAAGCTACTTAAAACTTCGTTTTTACTATGCGCTATGCTTACTTTGTCATAAAGAACTAATTTATACTTGTAGCTCATGTATAAAGCAATAGGTGGAAATAGTTTATTACGTTTCTAAATAGTGCCAGACTTTATTCTTCGTTCCAAAGAAAAACATACCAGAGTAAACTTGGACTACGCATTAAAAGGACAAGTGATAGCGTAGCTTATTAGAGACAAATTGATCGTCAATCATGATAACCGGGACACGAGATAATGTCAGAGCATTTTCCGGCCAAGTGGCTTTATCGAATCTGGCTTGTACCATTTTACGGTGAAGACTTTTCGACATTAAAATCATATTAGCATGGTAAACAATATGCGACACGGCGGACAACGCACCTGACACTGTATGAACATGGTACGATTACATGGAATTTACATGAATGTATGATTATATGCAAGGTTTCTGTCACTCCTAGTAGAGGCCCGTAAAAACTGAAAATCCGTGATGTGGGCTTAATTTAGGAAAAAGATCCTGTAAACATCTCCCTGTGTAAGTAATTCATAACTGTATATTTATATTTTGTTCTGTTCTGATGGCTCCGAATCGTTTATTTATATATATATACTTTTTTTGTTGTAAAAACTAACCAGTTTCCTTAACAAATATGTGCTGCAAACAATTAGTAGTAGTTTCTTTCAGGAGCATCGCATAAATAGTTTATTTATTAGTCTTCGTGTTATAATTGTCACGGCTCCCGCAGTTCACGTCTATCGACTCAAATGTAAATTGTTGTTCTTAATATCTATATTCAGACATGCGTATGTAAAATTCATTGTTAAAAGTCTGGGATCGATAGGTTAAACCTCCCATTTTCAAATCGAGGTCACTCGCATTTGTAGCGATGTGATTTTGAACGAAAACTATGCATAACAATAGCTACACGTGTTTTACAAAAAGAGATGTCGTAATGTTTGAACCAAAAGATAATGCTATGTACCTACCTACTAAATGACTACGACTATTTAGTAGGTACATTGCTTTATCTTTTGGTATATCACTATAATATTATCACTACAAGCGCTGATTGCATTTAGCTATATAATAAGTACCGACGAGCAATAAATTCCCTCCAGATTGGAAGCGTCCTGTCGCAGTTTATCGACACGTTCAATTTAAAATGAACAGACTCTGCAATGCTCGAATTACGGATGAAGATATCTTACATTATAAATTACAGCGTGTGATAACAGCACAACGAATGATGAATGAAGATGATTTTAATATTGAACACGGCTAAAAACTAACTTTATCTACTAACTGGTTGAAGGTAAACAAAAGGATCAAGGTGCCTCTACACAAAATATATCTTGCAAATTATATCGGCGGCGTGTCGTAATTTAAGTTTGAATGGCGACAAATATTGTTTAATAATTTTTTGTAATATCTTCTATGTTAGTTGGCAATATTTTGAACATAATGTAAACAAACAACAAAATTAAACAAGTTACATTCTAGCTCACAGTTTTCAGTAAAAATAGATTAGTATATCTCAATTTGGTACTATTAAAGTTAAGCTCAAGCAATGCTACCGTATGCATGACTACCTATTTGAAGACCTAGACAATTATTGGCAATCATGAGGTAATTGGAGTCACCGCTGTTACCTGTTGTTGGTGTTGCTGTTGTGGTTGTTGATGATGCTGAGCGACTAGTCTAATTCCACTCAATTCTAAGGAACGAGGATCTAATGATCTACTGCGCGGTTTCTCTGAATAAAACACATCTTCGTCACGTTTGCCTTTTTTCCACCTAAAGTAATTGGCCATGTCGCCCTATTCACTATCACAAACACTTACACAAAAATGAACATTTTAAATGTCATGTTTAGTAAAAGCATGGTTTAGCAACACATTTCGTAATTCCTGGGAGGTTTGATCGCGAAGGCATCTCTTTAAGTACTGAGAGATAACGTCGCCGTCACGAGACGTCGTTATTGTTATGCAACGCGGCAGTGTTTAAGCGACCGATATCCCCTAGTGTCAACGCCGGTTCCGTTGCGGAACTGGGCAATCAATGCGAGAGATGCGCCAGCGCCGATAATCTAACCAGTAACAGCGCACGCACCCACCCCCTTAACTATCCGTACTGAACTGTTGCAACAGTTGACAGCTTTGTACCTACATAGGTTTAATGTTATTGATCAACAAAATCGTGATCTCGCAATTGAGTCCAAAGTTATATTCTGTGTACGGCACATAGCATAACACAATCGCAAATGTAATATTTTCCGTATTCATTTAACCTCGATTTATCACAAATGATTACAGCGTGTCATCGGTCGCACGATACTCTCCTGTTTACTCCTCGAATGCAAATTTAGTTTAATTATCGCGTAGATGTGTTTCTGCGCCCGCGGTAGGAGCAACTGGACGAATACGCGGTGTTTAAGACCCTAGGTTTAACGCGACACATGTCTGCCCAGACCGTATGATTACAAATGTGTACTTCGCTACGGATGCTAGTAAACATTGAGCGCACGAGTCGGCGTACAAAGGAGTAGATGATGTAATCAAATCAGATTGAAGGATAATCGCTTCAAATTGCTTAATAAATTATGTGGCATTCGTGATGTCGACTTTTTTACTAATTGCTTTAAGGCTTACAACTTTGATTTCAGAAAAGAAAACTTTATTTGCCCAAGTGGTTGATAGTAATTGTTTTAGCTGTTCGTTCTGAGTTTATGTGTCAATACTGGCTCGTTGGTCTAGAAACTTTATTCGAGAATTGGGAAAAACAAGTTATTATTTTAACTAAACAGCCTACAAAACCAATGTTCTAACGAGATCACATACTTTAGTTGTTATCATTCTTTGTTACTTAGTACTAGTACGACCGGGACTTCATCCCCGTGGAACCTTTTTTAGTCCATATAACATCAGCTATCTGCCAGTGAAAGTGCCGTCAAAATGCGTCTAGCCTCTGTGTACCCGGCGTATTTCCCGCGTTTTTCTTTTGTTCCCTCGGAACTTTAAACATTATCGAAATTCAAAGTAGCCTATATTAGTCCTTAGACCATTAGCTAGCCAGTCAAAGTCCATCAAAATCGGTCCAGCCGTTTCGGAGATTAGCTAGGCCAAACATACAGTAACATCCAATATCTTAAACAGACGGTTATAACATATCGATGCACATCTGGCAAACAGTACTAGACGAAACCAAAAAGCTAGTTGACGACAAAGTTAGGTTATTGTGGAAGTTCATAAAAGAGAATTTTACTTTATACTTTCATAAAAAATACGTTTTGAGTATAAATAAGAGCCTAGATAGGGAGAGTAATAGTTAGATACCCATATCCGCTACTACACTTAATACTAGGTTCACCTAATACGAGAAATGTTAATAGACATAACTAAAACTAATGAATATTGAAAAAGAAAGACTGTGTTCTCTTTTCTTTCGCGTCATCATCGGAGTGATATCAAAGAAAAGGAAGTGCACCTCGCAAGGGTACCACGCTAAAGCGCGTAAGCCTTTTAACATTAGTAAGACTCTGTCACTGCCGTGCCACATTCCAGAAAGTCACCCAATGGCGGTTATTACGTATATCTACCAAATTGATACTAAATAAAAAAATGAAACGGTCGCAAATAGTCATCGTCAAGTATATGACATTTTGATAAATAATTATATGTGTTTGATGTAGTCGATAAAAGTCATAATTGCCTGCTCATATTTAATATAATAAGTCATAATCTGCTATTTCCTAATTAGAAAATATATATTTTTCACAAATTTTATCGTGTGTATTCCCAGATTTTTTTTTTATTAAGAGGATGGTAATCGGATGGATAGTTCCGGAGATTTGCTCCTATTTACAAACGTATCGGAGCAGCTGGCCCGCTTTGGTTACGTGCATATACGTAAGGCGATGGCCACACAGAAAATACGTAAGATGAGAGCGCGACGCGAAAAGGGGGCAGACGGGGCGCTGCGCCGTCACTTTTTAAAACATACAGATAAGACGGGGCGCGGACAGGGCTGGTGGGACAGCGAAAACGAGCGTTGCGTGCGAGTCCCGGCACCTCCGCCCCCGTCCGCACCTCCGATCTCGCCCGTGCCTTGTCGGGACGCGCCCGTGCCTTGTCCGGACGCGCCCGTGCCTGGTCCTTTTTGCGTCGCGACGTTTCTATATATTTTGTATAAAAGTAAATCAAAGGGGCAAAGGTCTGCGCTGCCCGCGACACGTCCTCGTCTTACGTCTTTTCTGTGTGGCCATCGCCTAAGATTGACGCCAGTACGACGGCGAGGCGAAGGCCGATACGGTGACGATCAGTTTCCGATTTGGTATGTGTTCTATGAACCTAAATCTTGAGGAACATGTAAGTTTTTAAAAATGCAGATTTACAGGCGATAATTTTTGTGATAATCAGTGTATACCTACTATAGATACTTAAAAGAAAATACAGACGTCAGCTTATTTAATTATGCATATTTAGTGACTGCATACATTTATTTAAATTATTATTGAGGAAACGGTAAACAGAATTGAATACCATAATAAAATCTGGCAAGAAGCCGGCGGCTCTTGCCAATTCTATTAGGGTCATCGAATGACGGTAAGAATAAAAGATGCACGCAATCCTAACATCCTAACTGCTGAGTGGCCATTTTTATACGACACTAGCTTATGCCCGGGACTTCGTCCTTGCTGAGTTCGATTAAAAACCTGTACGTAGCAGCAGTAAGCAGATTTACTTAATTTTATCTGATTATGTTAACAATTTTATGGGTCTTTATTTTTCCCCGCAGAGCCCTAAATATATTCAAAATTAAAAATAGTCTTAGTTACTCCTTAAATCATCAGCAATCTGCCAGTGAAAGTTCCGTCAAAATCGGTCCAGCCGTTTCGGAGATTAGCAGAAACAAACAGACAGACAAATATTCAACTGGATTTTTGTTATGTGTATCGTGTATACTATCATATGCATTGAGTAAAAAAAATATATTTTGATGTTACAAACAGACACTTTAATTTTATTCGTGTATTGATTAAAGCAGTATTATCACACACAAAAAATACGTTAGATATTGGGACATTTTAAACTAAGTGAACGCATAGGATTTGGCACCGACTTCCACTTCGCTTATGTAAAGTGATGTGATAAATTATTATTTTTCACTTTTGAGTTTTTTGAAGGAGGTTATAATTTTTTATTTAATTTTTTTTATGTATTATCATATACAACTGTCTTAATATTGTTGTTGTAATTTTTTAAGAAATTCTGTATTATGCAAATATAAAAATAGCACTACAAATATGGCGCAACTACCGTCAAGCAATAAGATCGTCAATTGAACAAATCAATTTTACGCAATGAAATAATACCAGCAATCTCGTTTGAAAAACTGATTTTTTTTATAGGTTTTTTAGGTATTCCTACGTTTGAGTCGAGGGTCAAAAAATTTGCTGTAAAAGCTTTCCATCTTGAACAATGTTTTTTGACGTTTTGGACGCATTGCAATATAAAATAATTATGTTCTTAAATTTTTTATTTACAATGTTTCGTATTTGAATTTGATATGTAAATAATAAGAATGTATAATTAGGTATTTTGTTTAGATATCATACTAATGGTTTACGACAAAATTTTACTATAACAGTAACGCTAACTTTAACATTGACTGTGGATTGGGTTGCACTATCGTATTCCTTGGTATAGTTAAAGTTATCAGGGTTGCTAGTGAAATGAGATCTTATTTACCCCAAATCAGTGACGAAAAACATTTTTAAATATGGCAATAGGCTAGTAGTATTAACTCTCGTAGCATAGCATGATAATATGTTGGAGCTATTAAACGCTATTTCGGTTTGGAGATTATAATACAACTGACGCATCTGACAGCTAGTTAACTTTGACAATAGCTTTAACCAGCGAAGTTTAGGCGGTTACGGTTACTGTTAAAGTTATGACGTCATCTAAAAATTGTCAAATGGTACCACTAATTTTTTGCCTAACCGCTACTTTAACATGTTTGTTAATGTTAAAGTTAGTTGGTGCAACCCAGCTTAAGAATACTATTCGTTTCATCGTTTAACGTAGGTATTTTATATTTATTTGAGGGCTTATTATAGTTTCTATGGTTAGGATCTAATAATACTTCTACAGCTTTATCACTCAAATTTTGGGCCGCTATAATCTAAATCTAATTTGCCATTGACTTGCTTAGTAAGTCACCTGTGCCTACACAGAATGATAAGTTGTCTAATTTAGTGGGTAACAGATTTTATTATCAAAGCACAGAGCTTATAGTAATGTATTGTGACGTACCAAAATTATAAATTTAAATATATACCTATTGGTAGGGAAAGCGAGTCCCAGTATGATTCTTGTAGAAAAAAGTCATATTGTTGATAATTTTATTTATTATTTTGTATTATTATTATCTCCACAAAATAATTATTTTCTAATATAAAGAAATGTGATAAGTCGTTGTTTAAAAAGTGAATAGTTGCAAATAAAAGAAATCCTACTCAACTTTTTTCTAGGAGAAAGCCAAATTAAAAAATAATCGCACTGTCAGTTATTAAAAAAATAAGTTAACACAAAACAAAATTAAACACAAGCTTTTAAATCAGCTAGGCTTTAAGTACTTGTGTAGACAAATTAAACAAGTCCAAACACAATGGGATTGCGTCATTTCGTTACAGAGTTTCTATGACGTCCCCTTCTGACTCCATCATCAGACCAGTTCAAAAGTACCATAAGACAGTATTTTCACCGAACCTACATAGGTATGCAAAATTTTATTTTAATCAGATGGCAATTCAATGTGACAATGCTGCCAGTTTGACTCCGATGGGGATAAATATTATGATGCTTTTTAAATGTTTATATTGTTGTGTATAGGTATTATTTTTAATTTATGTTAGTTTTAAAATGTAAATATTTGTAAAATATGTAAATTTTCAATAAAAAATAATTCTAAATGTAGTAAATACAAGAAAAATATAGATGGTACCTACTTAAAATAATAAAATACGTAATAAAATAATAGGCAATATATTGTTAGTGTATACAATATACATGTTAAATGCATACAACTTGCTTCTCAAATGAAATAATATAAAAGTCTCAAACATTGGCGCAGAAAACAAAGATAACTTGCTCTATAATTTAATAACCATAATACTAAGATATAACGCTTTAACTATTAAATATTTTTTGCATCATTGACTCCTAACGTAATTTCACGCCAAGCGGGCCACCGCAACCAGGCGACGGTTGCTCTTTACTTATCATAAAAACTTACGTAAGTACATACAGATATCGCAAAAGCATAAATATAAACTAAACTAACTTACCAATTTCGTAATGCCTTTAAATAACAAGAAATATACAGTAAAATATACATATTTACGTGACGCTTCCGTAATGATGGAAAGCACAAACCCATTGCTTTACTCGTTGTTTGCAATACAAATTGAACATTAACTGACTTTTTTACGACTTTTAAAGCAATCAATCACAAATTAGACAGTGGACCTCTACGATTAAAAGAACTGTGTTGAATGGATAAAACGAACCGTCCGTATTACAATTGTATCAGGGATAGGGGAGGGAAGTACGTTTATTGTACATTTATTTATTAACACACTATTACTGCTATAGGCGCCTCTTATGGAAAACCAGTTTCATTTCAAAGTGCCCCATAAATTGATCCCTAAATATCTCTGACAACATAATATGATTATATTCAAATGTATAGCTATACATGCTCTTCACAATAGGTGACCTTGTACTACCCTAAATACAAGAGTCTGCAGGATGAAGCACATAATTGTTCAAAATAATACGCACACCCTCTTATTCATAAAAATTTCAATTTTAAACCAAGGATTAAATTACGGGTGCCCACACAAAACTGTGATGTAATGCGATGTGATACGACGCCGTATTGCAGGAATTTGCTCGCTGCAGCTCGCAGATATTTCGATGCGTTGCGAATTCGCAGTTATGTGTGGGAGTCACAGTTGTTTGCATATTAAAGAATAGAGATGTGAATAAGAATAGAAAAGGCGAATGAGGGACCCTATAAACAATCCTCGGTCATTCGGTGTTGGAACCGAGTCCGTAACTATTCTTGAGTTCACTGAGAAAACGTTCACCAAAAATAATATTTAATCCAAAATCAGCAGGAAAAGTGATTTTATGCACAGATATGCTATTTTATTTTGATTTGACCTTACAACACACGCCTAATTACCAATATCCATTATCACCGACGTTACTTTAAACATGAGAGCCACCTAAACCAAGCCGTGCTGCTACTGAGAATTACCTAATGGAAAAACCCCATAATACATTGCCCGACCCGGAATTCAATCCCAAGACCTCATGTTCAGCAGTTGCGCTTAGAGACCACTAATAATAATAAATCTTGAAATATCCACAGTAGGGATGCTGCTTTATACAGATAACCTCGATCTACTCCATTATGTTACCTAATACGTCATACAAAACAAAATGATTGTATAGTCCACTCTTTAGATGCAGGTGAAAAAATCGGTTCCATTAAGGGCACGTTCTGACAGCCGATTTGACGTCTGTCGGCGCATCGTATACGAGCTGGACCACCGCAGGGAACGCGAGGGATCGCGAGGTCCGAACCGGCTCCGCGCGATACAGTTACTTACAACGTTTGATGTACATACCTCTATTTCTGGAAATGCACATGGCAGTGGCAGGTATAATTTAAACAATGGTTCAATGCTGTCCATTTTTGGAGTAAAAGGATTCATGTAGAGGCCCCTGGTATGCACATCGTATATTGCAACTAATACCGTCTCTCAGTAGAGTCGTCACGTGTACGCAGCGGGTAAGTGTACGTACGCTAAATATGGCGACAACCCTTTATAATGAAGACGGTGTACCCCATTTTCTGTAGCCCGATCAACGTCTAACGAAGTGCTCGGTCGTCAGCGACAGGCCGCGCGCCATTTTGTTTGTTCAGGCAAGTAAACTGTTTTGGTAAATTTTTTACGAGTTTTTATCATATTTACAGTGTAATCTTTTGTAATTGTGTATGCTTTAGAAAAAAATTGTGATTATCATCGATATTTGCATATTACAAAGTTTTAAAATTGACAGTGTTTAAATTTCTTGGATGAGGCAGTAATTAACAATGGAAGGCGACAGATGTGTGGTGACGCATGAACAGCTGCCAAAGAGTAAATTGTGAAAGTTGCTAATAAACGCAAAGCTGCTTCACAAGTTGGTTTAAAAGAAAGCACTTTGAGAAAACTTGTAAAGGCAGTCTGCAGTCTGCCCATTTCCAAGAGAGTATGGGAAGATATTTTCCCAACAATTACATAACTATACATACATTAATAAGTTATTTCGATTCCGACGACCTGATTGGCGCAGTGGGTTCGATTCCCGCACGGGGCAAAAATTTGTGCGGTCCACATTTTATTGTCCCGAGTCTGGGTGTTTGTGTATGTGAAATTTCATGTATGTGAAACGCACCTACGATACAGGAGAAATTCTAACGTGGGGCGACTTTTTATTTTTAAATAAAAGTATTTTTTTTTAGTAATTTCATTTATTGGTGCCTACTCATTTGATTATTGTTTTCAATTTATTAGTTATGCTACTGCTCTATCTGCGTTAACGTTAACTATAATGTTAGTGCCAACTACGCGTTAATTAAGGCACTAAAATAAGTGTTGGCTACATTTCCAAGTACAACGACGTCAAGAGTTAATTCCTAGCGAAGTAACACATTAACCGCACAACAATGAAGGTTAAAGCGGCTGCACTGGTTGTAGCAATGAGTGTGATAAATTATTATATGCATTTATGCAATTTATAATAACTCCAATTATTTCTCATTCAACCACTCCATTGTCGTAATAATTCCTGCCTAAAAACAAAGTACAATTGTTTGCACTGCGCGTGCGCCCCGCGGAATGAGACGGCGCTAAAGTAGCCAAGATAGCATATTGCGCTAAACTACGCGCTAAAATTCTTTAAAGTGTCAAAAATCCGACACCCGATCTATCGCTTAGCGTTTAATCCCATTAGTAATGCCGTTTGTAAATTAACACGTTAAAATGTTGGCCACATCTACGCAACACCTTAACTACCGTAGTAATTTACGCGTTAAGACGCAGGTGGAGCAGGAGCATATAAACTGAAACATAATTAGATTGTTAAGTTAAAATAACAAGCTTTTAAATATGTTAACAACTGAAAATGTTATTGATTAATGCGGCGTGCAATTACCCCCGTCACTGCGCACGGTACTCCGGTAAGTGTTCGCATTTTGACTAGATACAATTGTATTTTTTTTAATTTCAAAGAATTTGTGCCATTATCCATAATTATTTTCATACAAATTGTTGATTAATAAATAGACTGTTTTTTTTTATTTGTATTATAAAATTATAACCCAAATTAAAAAAAACAGTCTATGTTTATATTAATTTATGAGAGGTTTCAAATTTTTTAAGATATGTATATAACAATGAATCCCTATACATCCTTAGTCACGGCATCACGCGTGAATGGCTGGACCAATTTCGCTAAATCTTTTTTTGTTGTTTTAGTTATGGCAAGGAGAAAGTTTTATGTAAGAAAAAATTTAGAAACTTGCGCGGAACATTCGAAAATTTCAGAAAACTTAACGACTATATCGCCTTTTCTAATGTAACTTTATGGCGTTTGACATAACAGTAGTCGAATTCAATATTCGTAGTTAAGACAGAACAACGTCTGTCGGGTCAGCTAGTGTTATAAATCATATGCTTATTGCTACAATCATGTCTTCCTTTATATCAATTAAGTATATGATTGTGTATTTATGTAGGTATTTATTAGTTGTGCCTGCGACTCCGGCTGCGTGGACTTGCGGAAAGAGCAAAATTATTTTAAAATTGATTTTACTATTTAACATTCAAGAACAGTGGCTATTTTAGCCCTACCAGATGCACTAAAAGTGATAGATTAAATGTGTACTAGATATTGCCCTTCTGCACTTATTTTCTATGTAAACTTTATGTGTACTTACCGCTTTTCTTTTCTCAGCGCCCTCTATCGGCAGGCTCTGGCCGGGCACGGACGCACGGCCGCGGAACATCTCCATAACTTTGGCCATTGCACTTGGACGACGTGTGGACGCCGCAGTTATTGTATGGTAGTACTGTAGGAATGAGTAAAAAAAATTAATAGCCACTTGTTATTACGTTTAATATCGTCGTCTCCTGTGATAACGGTAGCTTAGCTATCGTATAATCTACCAGCTGGTCTATCATATCTAACTGTATACATAGATACACTTTTATATATTAATTTCAATTGAATGTTCAATTGCTTTTTGGTACAAATTAAACGTCATCAGCTTGTACGACTTTGAACGACCATTCACAAAACTAGTTCCCGACTAGTGCACTGCTCATTTAGACCAAGAACTTGTTTCGAAGAATAAAAGACAATTTAACATACATTGTGTCAACCAATTCCTTTCAATTGAAGCTCATAACTCACAGTAAATGCCTCGCTACCGACACCATAATTATTTATATGTATATTATTAAATTTTGATCTACAAGGTTGGAAGAGGTTGATTTCCACATGAATACTATAGTCTACATGTAATTTAAAATATGTACTATATTCATTAATTAATAAAGTCGAATGTCTTACAATGTGTCTAATTAGTGTAATGAAAAGATTATTAACCTTTACATAAAAACAAATTTAATAAACGGGCAGGCATTTATTTAAGAATACTAAAATGCTATACCGCACGTGGAAGATCTTAGTAAACAGGTAAACTCAAATCTGAAAATACCTTCGTGTCACTACCAGAGTGTGGATGAGCTGACCCATCTTTGGCCTTCATGACAGGAGTGGTGACTGTGGATTCCACTTTGGACGTCGCCGGTTTCGCAGATTCTTTGGCAGGCGTGTTCGATTTGGTCATGTTCTGGAATTATAGTGATTATATCGATGAATAAGCAGAATCATTTAGTTTGTTCTTACATCGCCAGTGTTGATTTTTATCATGTTATTTAATACACAACTTTTTCACAAATCACAAAACTACGCCGTACCTAATAATAACCTAACTTAACTGACAAATTATTTTGATTAATTAACTAGTAACGACTTGCACCCGCAAGTAGAGAGGTTTCCTGGGTGCGCACCCTGGGACCAAGCGGCTACGGTCTTGCTGACTAGCTAATCTCTTGCCTTAACTATTCATGTACAATATATTATAGCGAATTACGACACACAAATTGTTTAGTATGCTCACCTGAACCGCGGCGAAGACTTGCTGCATTATAGAGGGTTGTTTCTTGGCCTCCCCGCGCGGGGACTTCGACTTGAGAATGTCAAATAGCGCAGGCCTTCTACTCACTCCGGAGGTTCCTAGCAAAATGCAAACAGTAAATCTTACCAATTGGAAATTAATCAGACGTTTACACTAAACAACACATGGTAGGATGTTAAGATGTTACTGCTACTTAATGAGTTATATGGACCTTAATCAAATGCATTGCACAATTAAAAACAATGGATTAGTATTGTACTGTTTATGCAGCGACAGCGGTAGTCAGCAGCAGTGAAGAACTCAGCGCTCATTATTTATGGTCAAACGATATTTAAATTACGATTAGCTATAATTATGCCATTGTAATCTAAGATGATATAAAATTTTAAAGATCTTCGTGTTAGAGCATAACAGTTTTTAAGCAAAAATATCTCTTAGATTAAGCTGAATATTTACATACATATATTTGGTTAGAATACATTGCACAATGTACGATTTTAAAATAATTATATCTTTATTCGCATGAATATTGATTTACAATATTTAAAGAATTCTCTGACCCGTAAAGGAAATGTAGAAAGGAATCAAATAAAATCAAAAATGTGACTGGTCTTGTTGTCGCAAAGCGCAACTGCTAAGCGTGGTTTGTGTCCGATTCCGCGTTTGAGTCCGATTCCTGGCCCGTGCCGTTATTGGATATTTCCTTTTTTAACCCCCGACGGAAAAAGAGGGGTGTTATAAGTTTGACCGCTATGTGTGTCTGTGTGTCTGTCTGTGGCACCGTAGCTCTGAAACGGGTGAACCGATTTGGATGCGGTTTTTTTTAATAGAAAGGAAATTTTCCAGCTAGTGTTCTTAGATATGTCTTATCAAAATCGGTTCAGCCATTTACAAGATATGGGGGGTGAAAGTGGGGATGATCAATTTAACATTTTTATATATACCCGAGTGGAGTATCAAATGAAAAGGCATAATGTGTACATTACATAAAAATAAGTTGTATCAAAAAGCCGTTTAGCCATTTAAAAGATATAGTTAAAATAGGGACAGAGACTTACTAGGCGGTACCCCGCCGCGACATTGTCTTAAATAGGTGTTACTCGATCAGAATTGATGGCTCAATGACAGGTGTTATTTTTGACTTTTTAAATGATGGCTTTACTTTTTTGCGTTGGGGGTTTTTTAAATTTTTAATTTAATTTTTTAATTATCAGGCAATAAACCGGGGTTGTGCCTAGTTAATGGCAATAGGCATATTGTGATGTAATTATATAATAATAACATTTCTTAAATTACCGTGTATAGTTTGCTGGTACATAGGATGTGGTTGGCCATCGTCGTTGGAACCTCGTCGCTTGCGCTCACCAACAGATTGCGTGCTCCGAGTGATCGCTGCATCAAGACGTTGCTCTGAAACGTACAAAATAACCAACAGATTAACACTTAGGTAGTCATCGATTTACGAATTTAGTATAGAGCACTTGTAATAAAGCTAGTTTGCAGCAATCCAACGATTTATTTTGATCTCGGTATAATAAGTCGAAGGCTTGCAATGGGTAGAGGAATATGAATAGAGACCCTGCAGTTCAACATTTATATTCTAGCAGGTATAAGTGTTAATATTATAATCGCCTTAAGGCAAATGTGACATCTTCTTCAATGCCTTTTTGCGAGGTAAGAATTTCAGACGGCAAATATCTTATTGGCATAACTTAAAAATAATGATGATGAACGCTTGACGATGGGGAAGCATTAAACGTCCATGCAGTGTGTACGTATCTGTGTCAGAATTTACATACCAAGCAGCGGTCACGTGGTTATGTCACTAAACGGATTCCATAGATGCACGTCACTCGACTAAACACATTGCTTTTTTTCCCCCATTTTTGCTTTTACCTATCAACCGTATTACCGCTGGGATCTGTTCACTGGTTATTTATTACAGTCGTATTTGCATATAACGAAGAAAATACTAAAATGGTTCGCTGAAGACCATGTAACACGTCATATATGTATTTGAATGCAAGGCTGTTAGGAAGGAAATGGCCACTTTATACACGACCAGAAACTTAGTCGAATTTTGTGAAGTGGAGATTTATGCAAAACGATACGACAGGCTTATAAATAATCTGCAAACTTCTTTCTCTCAGGCCAGAATATTTTTTGGAAAGTCCCGAAAAAGTCTTTCGTCCTCCACACATAAACCATTCACGGTTAAACAGAACAGAAGCTGATTAAGTAGTTTCCGTTAGTTATTAATGTTAACTATACCAAAACGTGACATTTGGCACAAGTGATTAGCCCCAAAGTATGTCCCCGACTATTTTTTAACCAAGGATTAAATTATACCTGTCACTTTCGTTTGCGTATCAAAGAATAGAGATGCCAATAGACTTAATACGGGGTTTAGTTACTGCCTGTATGATCCTCGTTTATGAATAAGAGGGTGTATGTGTTTAGCAGAAATACAGCATTAAATAATGTTTAAAACCCTAAACTAAAATACTCCTTAGAAAAAATTTAATAGTCTATAATCCAGGTATACAAACGCCCAAACTGAACTATAAAACAAATATCGCAAATAACATTCACAAATTATACAGATTTATTTCAAGGCACTCCAGATCTGTATGAAGGTTACCTTTGCCTACCACCATATTGAATTTTCAATTTATTTCTTTGAACAGGGTGTATAAAAAAGTGGGCTTCAGATTCGCTTGCGGCGACCAACAATATAAATTAATGCCAGAGCCGTCATGGAGCGAATGTATTTAAGTGGACATAGAAACGTTATGCATTATGTATTGTGCGCGCTGTGGTGTGGTATATTCCGTGAGACTACGACATTCATAACGCACAACAGATTCATTAAAATCTATCATCATTTAAAATTTGGAAAGTATTAATGCCTAGCAGACTCAGCTGTGTACTCTTCATTCAATTGATATAGATCTTCGAACTGAAACATGTCTATCTTTAACTAAGTCATGTCTAGAATTAAGCGAAATAGAATTTTATCGCGCGTTGACAAACATAATGATAATAGTTACCACCTTTACTATGACCGCAGCTAAACCAAGGCCGGTGTATGCTGTTTTATACGTAAGTGTAACAGATTCATATTATGAATCTGCGTAATGTATTTCAGATTAAAGCACATTATTTAACTGTAGTAATTATTAACTGTTCTCGTGTTTGTAATCAAGTGCGGTGCAAGTGCTACAAATTATGTCGATTGGTATTTGAATAAGAATGATATTACAATAAGCAATGTGTATTTTATCTAATATTTTGCCATGCCCTAAGACTTCTCAAAAATAACCCAACATTTATAACCAAACCCAACTTTATAGTAACCCTAATTTTAATCGTGGCCGTAGCCCGATATATTCAAGTTAGTATTCTTTACAAAATATGAACAGACGCTTCCGCATCTACAATATCTACATCAGTCAATGTTTATTTTAGATAATAAACCGTAAATAGTTTCTTCATTCACTAGTGATGATAAACCAACAGTAAATCTTCTAAAACATGAAATTTTCAATACGCTATTAGTTATGATCGGATAAAGGCCACAAACAATATACCGTTGAACTCGGTAAGTATCTCGTGTTTACACCGACCCTTACGAGTGGCGGCCTGGCGCCAAGCCAGCTCCGGCGCGCGACTCACGTATGTAGGCGCACTCTGGCATACGTTGCGGGGATCTACTACACTCTCCGCCGATAATAAATCTATATTTACAAACTGAGAATAACTGAAGTTTTCGTTTTTTTTTTGACAATTCATTTGGTATTTACACTACGTAAGACTGATTGTTTCGTTTAGGCGTTGTGCATGAAGCGATAAGTCGCGTGATCGCGTCAAGATGACGAATATAATGGAAGTACACCAAGCTGATGCAAAGAAATTCAAAGAAAGCAATAAATGTATTTTATCATCCTGGGCTCGTGCTGGACCT
Organism: Abrostola tripartita; assembly: GCA_905340225.1. Taxonomy (NCBI): domain Eukaryota; kingdom Metazoa; phylum Arthropoda; class Insecta; order Lepidoptera; family Noctuidae; genus Abrostola; species Abrostola tripartita. Next base: position 5,661,271 of record HG996486.1, read on the forward strand.
ATGCTACTAAATACTTTTTTGTTCATAATAACAAACGTATCTACGTCATAATGACACCTATTATTTACCTCGTTTCTGTCGCCTGTCATCACTGCTGCGCCGGACTTCTTTGTCTTTTCGAACTGGAGTCTTTTTAGCGGGTTCTTTTTGTTTTATTACCGTCGCAGCACCCCAGGTTCCAGATCGCGCTCTGACTTGTTCAAGATTTTTTCCTGACCCTTTTGAGGCTTCGTCAATGACCTTTAATACTTCAGGTTTGACACTGGAAGATTCTTCTTTAGATGGCAATGCCTGTAATGATAATATAAATTGGTATAATTAGTAAGTAAGTGTGAATATTTAATTATAAATTAAAGTGCAAAAATATACTTACTTTAGTTTTGTCTTCATTCCGTTTTACCCAAATATCCTCTGAGCTAACGGTTTGTCCATCAACTGAGTCTGTAACTGATCTAATTTCAATTAAACTACTATCAAAGTAATGTTTATCGTGGTGGAGATTCTGTCCTGCAAAAATGGAACGTACATTTGGTCGCTGCTCTTCAGCGCCTTTAGTTCCAAAATGAACGGTATGCGCATTATGCACATGTGATCGTAAAGCCCGTTCTACTGATGGCGGTGTAGTAGGTGGTTCCGTAGTTGTCACTAAGAACTTGTGTCGTGCTCCCATCACTGTTCTTTTCGGAGGATCCTGCCCATCAGCGACGACATGATTGTCACCAGATGACAAATCACTAACAACATTTGCATTTTGGTCGGCTTCTGCATCATTGATGATTAAATTTTTTGTGATATTCTCTGGACCCATTTTCAAAACAATTTCGGTGCCAAGTTCAGTCCAGATAGTAGAAGATAGTGGATCACTATCTTTTTTTTCGTCGTCTTCATCTTCTTCGCGGCATTGAGATAGTCTTCGGCGCTCGGGAAACGGAAAAGGCGGATTAGGATTTGGACTTGAAAGAGTGTTGCAGTGATTCATAAAGTAATGTTGAAAAAAAGTATCCGTTTCTGGCGTATCGCTACTGTCGCCTTGAATTATGTCTTTTAAAGCTGCTAGTGATGTGATGGTGTTGTAGTTAATAGCATTGACCAAGTCTTCGCTATCAGTGGAGCTGGTTGAGACACTACCACCGCAGTCTTCGTCTGCCACTTTACTCATTTGCTGACATACTTTATTCAAGGGTACGTCAGTACCTTCGGTCTCAGCTTTTTTCTTCTTCTCATTTTTCCGTCCGCTCTTCTTAACTTTTACATTCGAGATAGATTCGTTTTCGGTATCCATTGAACAGCATGTGCCTTATTGGTTGGCCAAAACTACAATATTTTAAAAAGCGGCAAATTACTTAAGGCACTTACTTTTCACAATTGAATCACATAAAGTCACATGATAGTATAATTTATTGTCAAAAATTAAGTGATATCGTAACAAGTTTCGTGGCTTCCGTCACCGAACATATGGCATGGTGTTGCTGAATGATTCCAAACTATATCCAGCGAACATTTCACAAATCTGAAATTATAATTAATTTTATGGTCACGCCTTTTTGTTTTGATTAGTGAACATTTACAATATTCAGGAGGTAAGTACATATTTTACGAACTACATAAATAAAGGTAGCGCAGTCTTGGAAAGGAAAAGATTTATGAACTATGATCATAAATAAGACACTTATTAATAATCTACATTAAGATTAGATATTATCGACATTAAGATCATACAGATATGGAGATACATTTGCAGCTTTCAGCATAGATCTCCCAAATTACGCAATTATTTATGTAATCATAATAGCATTATCGCCGACGCCGGATCTTCGGATACTAAAACGTTTATAGTTTAGATTCATAAATAGTCTGCTTAGTTCTTATGAGAACACCTACAAGTTTCTAACGGTCTATTTCTTGAAATATAGATACCAGAATAGGAAATAAGAGCTAAATGTGCTCAAAAGTTGTACTTTTTAGCTGTTTATGAATTTCAATTTACCCCGACTGATTTAAATGAAGTAAGGCTTTGACCGAATGGTGGTCAAGGTTGGGACAAAGAAACCAAGGAGCACGTTAGGTTGACGACATACATAAATTTTCTACGAACACCTGGACAAGAGACGCTCTAGATAGAGAGGATTGGCAGAGAAAAACGGAGGTCAGCAGTGGGTGATACCGGGCTAAAATGATGATAATTTAAATGAGATATTTATTAATTGAAAATAACCTTCGGTAATTTTCCTCGTACACTTATTTGATTATTTAAAAGCGGTCTCAGATCTTTTCATGAACTATTTCTACCCTGTGATAAGTATCTAGTCGATTAACTAAGGATACTCTCAACCTCTGTACCACAATTAAGCCTTACTTTCTGGACTCACTGTGTGTTCTGGACAAACTCGAAATGTATAATATAGGTTTAATGTATTCGCACAACAATTCTGTTATCTAATCAGAATTTGTCACTAGAATGCGCAACGCGAGGTTTACGACCATAAGCAAAGAGCACCATTTGCAAAAAGACTGTATATTTAAATAATTACAATAGAATACCATAAATATAATTATGATAATGTACCTAGATGAGATTATTGGAAAGACTTCAAGACTCTTCTAAACTGGGCAGTACGTACTACGTAAGTAGTAGATACCTCTTCCTCCTATTAACTGTTGTCATATGGGTCAAAATTACTATACAATATGGTAATATCAGGAATCTTTACAAATACTCAAATGTAGGGCTCTAATTTTGTGCTAACTCACCACACACAATGTGATAACGTGAATCAAAGAACAAAGTACACAAGCACTCTAGCTATACAATATAACCAAACAGCATCCATAAAGTAATTAGACGAGATCAAAAAGTCATCACATGACATGTCTACGTTCAGTCTTAATAGACGCACGATGAATGGCCGTGTACCGAATAATAATAATAGGCCACAAGTACTTACACGTACCTACTTTGTAACAATGCGATAGCCTGTCATAATTGAAGATCATCGATATAGTTTGATAGATTAACAGTTACCCGCAATGGCTAGTTGAATAAAATTTTGCAAACATACTTTTATTATTCATAAAAAGTAGGTAGATAAAGGGCCAGAAAAAGTTATAGAGCTCGAGAAAGGAATCATCGATACCTTTTCTACAATCTCCAGAAAATAGTGTGCCTTGGCGTAATAATAAAAGCACCAACTAGACACAAAAACTTAAATACCGCATGGCAAAGTCTCTGGCTATAGAGCTCGAGAAAGGAATCATCGATACCTTTTCTACAATCTCCAGAAAATGGTGTGCCTTGGCGTAATAATAAAAGCACTAATTAGACACAAAAACTTAAATACCGCATGGCAAAGTCTATTAATATGAGAAACAATTCCTAACGAATATATTAATATTACTCAGTCAGACCATGTTGAGATTAATGAACGATCAATGCTAATGCGGGTGCACAAGGACGCAATTACAAAGTGCATGACAACTAGCAAGCAAATGTAGTACTCTTTTATAATACCTAGACTAGGCGAGTCACATTTATTTACATTTCATACAGCTTAATAAACACTCTAAAACGAGGCCTAAGTTCTGTAGTGTGTCCTAAGAAATGATAATTATGATCCGATTAGTGAGCACCTACGTAAAGCGATTAGGACATAATATATGACGAATTTTTTTATTGTGATATTTGTTGTCTTAGGTAATAGATTAATATTTAATTTGTACGGACACTTTTAAAATATTGAAAATAGGATAATGTACAATATTAAACATTTGCCAGTAGCGCAGTTTGCCATGAATTATAAATAACATAATATGAAATTGATATATTATAGTAAGAGCGAACTTAACTAAATCCTTGTAAATGTCACTCTTCAAATCAAATTCAAATCGTCGAATCGTATTCTAATGACCAACTACGTTAGGACGTGCCATATAAGTACGTGCCAGTACCGTAACTAGGGCGCCAGCGTCGCCCAGGCACAGTGCGCAGACCCTAGAGGGGCACAGAAATGACCAAAAGAGGTCTACAGACAATAAAAAACCGGACAAGCCGAATCGGACTCGCCCACCGAGGGTTGCGTACTTTATAGGTACATATTATATAGTTCAGAAATCGAGTCTTGTACTTCTCCCGAAATTCAGTTTCTAAAACCTATAATCCATACTAATATTATATATGCGAAAGTAACTCTGTCTGTCTCTGTTACATTTTCATGCTTAAACCTCTAAACCGATTTGGATGAAATTTGGCATCGAGATAGTTTAAGACCCTGGAAAGGACACTATACGTCATACAAATCTGTTTAAGCGCTTGTGCAAATAAAGCCCTTTCATTCAATACCCCATATGACATGGTTAACTCACTTCAAAATTTGTACCCCCGTTACTTACATAAAGAACTTGTTTTTTTGTGATTTAATTAAATAATTATGTAAAATTGTCAGATCATCTTATAGCAAATCTTTAACATTAACCTGCACTTAAAATCTTTAAAAAGATCCGTAGTTTACGCTTTACGTAATAATGTATACGAATATATTCAAACAATAGATTTCAAACAATCAAACATCATATACTAGGTAGATCAGGATTACGTAAGTCTCTGTTATCATCTACAAGTGCTTTACTTAAGTCCCTACTTAGGTGCAGTCAGTCGCCTGAAACACTTGCATACACCTACGGACAGGTTAGACGGTTCAGATGGATTTACTACAAGTTTTCAGGGGAAATTATGGATTACAATTTTTCTTGGATATAATTTGGCTAACAGTCCTTTTTTCTAGTGAAACCCGTACCAAATCTCTTTAAAATTTGTTTCGTGGTGTAGCCGTGAAAGCGTAACAGCTACACAGTTGATTTTATACAGGAGAATTTTACATGGATGTGTGACTAAAAGCAAAACTATGAATAATTCTGAAAGGAGTCAGGGGCCGATTATTATGAAATGTAAAATGATGTATTAGGTAGGTACCTAGCTTTTATTAGAATTCGAATATTCAATTTCCCTTTTCAGGAATTGTACCGGAGAGGAATTTACGCTATTTCGTAAAACTTTCTCCTATCCTGACTTGATGGCTCCTCTTCAAAATCGGCGATCATAGACGAATGACGATTACACGTGAGCACGATCGTGTAGAGGGCTACTCGCCTGTAGTCGCCGATCATAGCCCTTAATCGTCGTCGTGATCGCGGCGATCGGTCTTACAATAATAAAGGAATGGTCAATAGGTATATCAAAGCCTTTTGTATGGGAAGTTTGAGAATTGAATAATAATTAGGAATATTCTAAAAATACGTATTTCAAACATGTGTTGAATTTTGGACGAAGTACTAGTAAAATCTCTTGTTCTAGGGACTCTTGGGCGTCACAGTGTGCAGTGCAATGCTTTTATGTTTATCTCTAATCAAAAAAAATATTGAGTAGGTATAATACAAAGCATCGTTTAGTATAGATTAAGTGGATACTAACTCTAGTACAAACTAACCTTGCAGTTAATTTTGGTGTTTGAGCTACTTATTTGTTGAGATTTGAGAATTTCATGACCAGGTTATTACCTAATAAAAGCGAGCTGTTAGCGCGACAGCAGTTATTATGCGGAATTCGATTTTTATTTCTTAACATGATTTTATTACGAACATACCCACACACAATTCGTGAAATACACTCTAATGTACCTACCTATACAATTATTCATGACACACAAAATTAATATTTTAGCAGTTTTCAATTAGTATTAGTCTACTATTCTAGTGTTTAGTTAGGTATTTTATATCAAAATCAAGATACCTTGAGTAGGTACCTATCAGCACTTGTGAAACTAAAAGACGTGACTTATAATAAACGATGAGTGTATAAATTAATGTACTACTTAAGTTTATGTAATATTTCAACATAATTTTTGTTTATAGATATAACGTTACAAAAATGAATACTCAGATTGCGGCGTCGCGTCGTCGTGTTGTTTGTTCACAGCTTTTAAGTGGTCTTAGCTAGCGAATGATAATAGCACAATAATTATTATTAACTGTGTTTAAGGAAACTAATACGTGACATAATAAATGAGACAACACAAGTTTTATATAGTTTACAGGTACTACCTCAATTTCTGTATGACCGCAATGTTATAAACTCATTTTGATGTGTTTATTTTTTAATCCATTTAGGATACATAGGAATTGTAGTAACAACAATTGTAGTCCCTCCCATTAATATGAATAAACATTTGCTTATTAATAAACAAACAAGCAACTGTCAATTCCTAATGTTACAAAACAATTGAAATAAATGGCGCCTAAAATATAAAATCCACTGCCAAATCTTAACAACATCAATTTCTATTATTAGAACTACATACAGTTCGTAAACAAATTTAACAACCATCGGTACACTACCACAGTAACGTTGATATTTCTGTTTAGCGCCAAAGCAAGTCAGATCCGCACTTGTGATAACGATGATGTAACAATTTAAGGAAAATCGGTTTCAAACTTTCAACGCATGTTAATTATTGAGGTTAACTTTAAGGACACTTTAAATCAAGTTTTAGTTTAAAAACATTGCTCTACAGTTTGCACCGAGCCTAGGAACTATGACGGGTGGTATATTATCTCTAGCGATGTCGCAAAATAATCTACGTTTTACTGCTGCGCACTGAGTGAAAAGTGAGTAGGGATGTGTAGGCGTATCTATTGAAGGTAAAATGTCCTTCCCTCTTACTAAGTCACCCCTCGCTTCCAGACCGCATCCCTACCTACCTACTGTCTGGCCGGAGGGGTTGCCGTTACCGAATGCCGATACCCCGCAATAACATTGGGTACTTGTACTGGTTTATATTTTACTAGATTTCAATAAGCTATTTGTTGATTTATAGATATCTTTTACTTTACATGAAGACCTGATTGGCGCAGTGGCTAAGCGATTACACTGCTGCGCCAAGGGTTGTGCGTTCGATTCTCTCATGGGACCAACGCAACGCTCCCAAGATACATACACGAGAAATTCCTGGTGGAGCAAAGCTAAAAAAAGTACCTTCTAAGGTACAAAAAAAGTACTTTCTACAATATCAATAATGATAGGTGCTTATACATTATGCACAGTGTACATACTTGTTAATACGAATAACAACGTAAATAATTCCAATTGACAAGTAAAGCCGACATTACACTATGTATGTGTGAACTTGTTAGCATGAGTTCTTTAGTTACATCTTACTTATACTATTTTCAAGAGATCTACTACAAGAGCTTCACAAAAAATACCTAATATTAAAATGGCACAAAGTTTATCTTATCACGCCAAATATTTAAAATTGACTTTGTGTTAAAATAACATTAAGATTAAGTATTAACTCAGTTGATATTGATTACATGTCGTAGATGTAATAACGGTAACTTGACGTAAGTATTAACTTTGTCGACTCGACGCTGTCCAGTCAAACCATACTAAAGTTATTCCATCGTAATTAACTAGGTCTTTTTGCAAGTTATCGCAAATTACGAAGCTGCCTCGCCTTCACACCCACAGTTATCGTAACAAAGCCAAGGCGAAGAAAATTAAAAACTCGATGCTTCGCACAATCGATAACAGACGCTTCGCGAGGTCGAACGGTATAGATCCGGCTAATCGCATGTGATGCCCACACGACTTGACGTCACATGGGTCTTCACATCTATGATTATAATACTGTAGCATCGTACAATGTACATACATATTTACGACCGAGAACTCACTTGATACACGCATTGTTATTGGCGTAATAAACTATATTGCTGTGACACAATCATGCAATTATAGGAAGGCAAGTGAGCGTTATGGGATGGGTTTATTGAATATGTATCTAATCCTAAAAATTATTGCTTTTTTGGCATAAAAGTAAAACTTCTTTAAATCATTGGATTTTTAGGAATGTCACCCCAAAAGGGGTAAAACAAGGGATGAACGGTAGTATGGAAGTTCGTCATTTTCAAAGTTAGAAACACAAAATTTCGTACACTTGCTTCTGGTTACAAATAAATGGAATTGTGTATCGGGGTTTTGCAAATTTTAACCCGTAAGTGGGTAAATTAGGGGTTGTACGTTTGCTTACAAACTTTGTCACTTTTATGGGAAGAGGCATGAAATTTTATATAGGCTTCTTAATTTATTGCACCTGAATAGATTGACAAAATTGAATTAAGGGAAGCATAGCCATGGGAAAAAGCTTGTTTATTATGGGGGCACTCAACTAAAACACTGCAAACATGCTGAATTTTTATAAATTTATTTTTTTACTCGTAAACACTTAGCCAAAAGATTGTAGAACACAAGAAAAGAGAATTCATCGTAAAATGTGGTTTATAATTTGTTTCAAAATCCTGTCCGAAAGAATTTTAGTATGAAATTATACTTTGATAGCTAGGCACCGGGTCAAGTTGTTTTCTCAAAATGTTTCTGAATACCTACATAGAACTCTATGATACAGCACTCTCACACTACAGCTGGTAAATATCATTTTCATTGGAGTCCAGACAAGATTCACACAGTCTAAATACTGCAATATCACTAGGTATAATAGTTATAAAGATAATGAGTGACAAACAATATGAGAAACATCTGAAACTCAACCTTATTCAATCACATGCAGGTACTTCAATGTTATTTATCTGCCCTGATAAAATATTTAAGTGCTTGTTTCTTATAATGCCCTATTAAAGACAATTGATTTTGATGGATGTGACTGACAAAGATATAAGTATTACCTATTTATAATTATTGTAGCATATATCAAATAACACATAACGTTTTCTACTTTATGTTGTTAAATGATTATAGCTAAATTATGTTGACTTGAAGAATAATTTTACAATTTGTATCATAGTGGAGATGCTCTTAACATTTATTTGTATTTCAAGTTGAGATGAAACTACAAGTTTACATCCCCAATAAGGTTATAATATAAGCTTTAATATTAATCAAATCAAATTCAATTGCAGCATAGTTGTAAATATATTACTGTAAATACCCATTATTAGAAGTTTAAATACCTATTACCATGTTTATTTATTATAAAAAACCTACAATTTTCAGTCTGTTTTGTATAAAGAAGGAGAAGAAGACCTAAAATCTGCTTTAGCTCTACTTACAGCTACATGTTTCGAATTAAAACGGTCAACCAATTTTGAAGCTAAGTGGGTACTAAGTAGGTAATAATATTAAGGATATTTTACTAACAATGAGTAAGCAAATAATTTTGCTGCTCTGATTTTAAAGCAGTACTAGTGCATTTGAAATACTATATTTTCTAGACAACACAAATTCAAATGTTTGATAAAAGCTACTGTGTAATTACTTAAACATTTTTGTATCCGCGATTGAGACATGAAGTAGCAATAGTATACCTAAATGCTATTTTTGTCACCGTATCCGAAGAAAAAAAAACATAGGTAAAGTAAGGTATCGATAAGATATCATAAAGGTTCATTATAACAGTTTATAATGATTCCTCTAAGACTAAGCGAGTGAACAGAGAGGGAAAAACTCAAGAGACGTGACCAAATAACTGTGAAACAAACCGTAAACACATCAATAACACACACAGCACTAAGTTCATAAAACGAATAGTCCCATCACAGAAAAAAACTTAGGAGTGTTTATAAATTACCGCGATATCTTACAGACAATTTTTCACGAGAGTTTAATGAATATGTTTAGTAATAATTTTCTGCTCGAAACACTTCATTCATTTTCATTTGACAACTACTTTAACCACAGCCTGCAACACTTCCACAGATAACTTAAAAATATGATGTTTGTTCGGATACACATAATAATCTGCCATGTGCATGCTGGTGCTATATCTTAAATAAATTGTGGTAACCACTGTGATGTGGACACATCACTGGCTAACCTGTGATGTGGACACATCACTGGCTAACCTGTGATGTGGATACATCACTGGCTAACCAGTGATGTACATACATAATACCAATAAGATAATACATAAAGTCACGCCTATATTTCCACGAGGGGTACCAGTGATGTATACCTATATATATATGTACCTTGAAATATCATTGTTGCCAACCATAGACCAAATTTTCTCTATGGTGCCAACCAATGATTATATCATTAGTATATACGTCTACGGCTAACAAAATAAACAAAAAAAGTGATCCGAACATGCGCATATACACATAATTATACAACTTGACAAAGAGGTGAAACAAATATATTATTATCTAGCGTATAATTAATTATACCCAATGATATTTAAAAAAAATACTGCTACGTTTCTAGTGCGTTGCATTTTAAAAACTCGGTAATTGTAGTCTTGGGTAGTACAATCGTTATCCGATTTAATAACATACTAGTACAGTTCGGATTCACAGTTCAGAACACTTTTCTCGTTCAGTTTGTTAGCATTTGTCGTTTCAATGTATTGATAGGTAGGTACATCCATAGAGAAAATTAGTAGTACATCTTACCTCTAATCTGATGTTAGGAACCTATGTTAATATGGTAAGGCTCAAATATTTTGTCGCCAACAATCATGTCATGGTGTGTCGGATTGCATGTCGCCTTAATGCGTTCCATTTCGTTTAAGGTCGCCGGATCTACAGCTATGGTGTATAAAGCGCTCCATGCTAATGAGTTATTACCTACATAATTGAAAACTCCAATAGCACTTCCCCGGCCTGGGAATTGAACCTAGGACCCCATGCTGAGCAGTAGCGATTTGCGATCACTAGACAAATGAGGTATTCTGATTAGAGGATGATTTAAATTCAGAAATAAATAAACAGAACTTTGTATTCTGATGGTCAAAATGTTTCCAATTTATTTTAATCTTTAATACCTGGATAACCGAAAATTATCTCAGCCTCACGAATATTAATACCCATAAACCATAATATAAAACTATACTTTGATCGCATCATAAGTGAGTTCTTTTTAATATTTTTGTTCGATATCGTGATTATTAAAAAGTAAAAAAATATCGTAGAAATCTAATAAAGTACCGGTATTACTCATGTGTTTATTCGGGTAATGCCCGACTAGCTTCTGACCAAAACGAAGCCCTTATGCATGAGCTGGTGTCGCCGAGTTGCAAGACCAGCGCACGATTAAATCAGTGCGAATAAAAACGGAAAATAATATCGCCAGCACTCTCGAAAGTTATAATAGTAAAATATAGTACTTAACTACATAGAAATTAACAAGTCTTTTTCAATTCCATCGACAATAATCATGAATATAAAAAATAACTATTATGTCCATACCTGCACAGGTTAAATACCTACCTAACTAAAACCATCTAAAACTAACCTAACCTACCTAAATCAATGAATGAATGATTAAATGAAATACATGTAGTTAATCGGAGGTCTATCGCGTATGAATTTGCCGCTAGAGGCGCTAGTGTAGTATGAGGTCCCAGAAATGTCAATTGTCACTGTTAGCGGGTGGGCTACACGGATTTATTTACAAATAGAATAGTATAAAGCTGTTAATTACTTTGCATCATAAGTATAATTGAAAATAAGATGATGAATAAATATTTAGTTGCTTTAGTGACATGTACACAAAATAATTTGCTTTTTTATAAAGGACAAGTCGACGAAAGAATAAAACACGAAAGCAATATCTTAATATTGTATATTATGTAAGGTATACTTCAGGACTTTACTCGGCAGTGGCGCCATTTGATGAGCACAAAAACGGTAGCCCTCGTTCTCATTCATCTTGTGTATAACGGCGTTTTTTAAATATATTTTAATGCTTTTTTTCGACATTTGGGTAAAATCAATCTACGCCAAATGCTTCCTCCTATTTCACGAGGATCAAAAGCTGAACGATCATATGAAGATATTACCATAATGTCGGGCGTTGAGAGTATATTATTTTAATTTCCTGTACATCGAGCCGATCCAATCCCAATCCAAAGTATTAAAAAATATTTTTTTTCAATATTACAACACAACACATTTAATTAACCAAATTAAATCTCACACATTTACGTAACGCGCAGGCCAAACCGGGAACGCTTTAATTTCGTTTAGCTTCGCTCATGTAACTTTTCATACTATGTTTCGCACCGCAAATCACATTAAATACACGGTAGCTTCAAGTGCGAAACTTAACGAACTTTGCTTAGTGCCCCGTGTGGCTTTAACAACGGTAAAGCGGGCTTACTATAAGCTTTCATTGCAGGACATTTTCCGTTGCGCGAGCGACACGCCGCATAAACTAACGCCTTGCTTTCACAGCGAAAAATAACATGCAACGCTAGCTGATAGTAAGGCACCAGAAAATTCGAAAACGTATCGGAAAGCCAAATTAAATCCGGCCAACTAAATGCGCATAGTGATTAAATGCAAACAATTGTGACGGATTTGAGACATTTTACATGCGAACTCGCGGTTACGGATCGTGGCAGTGCCAGGCACGTTGCATGTAACGTAATTATTAAAGATAACTCAAACCGGAAAACAATTTTTAAATGGAAGAAAGAAATAGAAATAAATAAATCTGAAAAATCTGCTTGCAGGTGTTAAAGAGAAAAATATGAAAATTTTATAAATAATATATATTTTTGTACCTTAAATTTGATTTATGAATTAACTATAGGTATAGTACACGCATTCTAACTTGGCCGGACTTCATTAAGAATCAAGCAGAGTCGTATCATAAAATTTTACAAGACAATTATTTTAATTTAAAATTAAATAAATTTCGTTAACACTATATAATTAATTATGAAGATGCAAAAACGTATCCGACAACAATTTCCGTCGGGGTAACTAAGAATAGAATTTGCTAAATACTGTACTTTGCCAAACTCAAAGTTTATAAGAAAAGTTAACTATACAATCTTTGCAGGAAATACTTTAAGACTCGACGAAAAGGGAACATATTGTCGGGATAAAATATAATTTTGTATCAAAACATGTTTTATCATCATTACAGTTAATACATTTTAAATTAAATAATATATTATGAAATCCACACCACAAGTTGCATGCATGTCATATTTATAAGTTCAGTAAACCAGTACCTACCTATAGGTAGGTACTGGTTTACTGAACTTATACTTTAAATACTAGTAGGATATATCCTACTAGTATTTTGGCTCACTAGCATAAAAATAAATTACGATTCTGAATAATTCACACATTATAAAATTCAATATAGTCAGTCAGTACACAATACAATTTATAAAATAGGTACCTCTCTCTTTAATATTATTCCGATTGTGCCAGTTAGTACTCAACATAACCTCTCTATCAAAATATGTCGTGCTTTGGTTAAGGTATACTATATATTGGCTCTGATACCAGATAAGCTGATATTAAAAATATGAAGAACCTTATTAACATAGTACCAAATAAAGATTAATAATACGTATCTATAACCGATTATGGTCAAACATCGAATTTCTTATTGTAGGGTCAACAAGGAATATAAAATATTGTAAAGATTGATAATTATTATATTTTTAACATGCACATACAGACTCTATTCCAAAAACTTTATAATATTAAAAAAGCGATAGTTTGTGTGCGAAAAAGCGATAGTTTGTGTGCGAAAAAGCGATACTTTTTCACGCACAAACGGCCCGATTTTGATTTTGGTATGGAGGTAGCTGACGCCCAATAACACATAGATCGCGGGTACATTAATAACTTAAAGTGAACGTCTAACAGAGTGATAGACTCTCTAGAAAGATTGGTAGTAGACAGCCCAACTAAGAGAGGTATAGTGTTTTAAAAAAGTTTTAGGAAGAGAACAAAAATAAGACTTGGTTTAAAAGTAATTAGAACAGAATATATGTGGGATATGTTTTAGATCATATTCTAATTAATTTCCTACACTCGTATAAAAGTATTATCAAAAATATTACAAACCGCAGTACATACATAATATTTAAATTGACGTTTTTCACAATATTATAAAAAGTTATATTATCACAATAATTTTTTTTACATGCATGTAAAGGTTTCAAAAAATATGTATTTTATTACTGCAATACACAGCAATGTCCCGAAGGTTTTTCATTCCTGATTCAATCAAAAATACTTGAATGTCATTCATAATACTTAGTTCATTACAAGAATTTATCAACAATTATTTTAAGAGAGGAAAGGACTAGTTGATATCTTAAGTTTATACTATAAGGCTTGGTATATAAAAAAAATCGTATTTTTTATTCAATAGTACGTTTTGTCCTAAAGAGCTATTTAAAAAAATAATAACTGTTATGCTTCAAAACCTTTCACCGGTGACAGTGGATTAATGCACTGGTATTCTAAATTTGTCCTGAAAGAGAATAATTCACAAATTAAATTTCATAATAACAACATAATTTAATCAAGTGAGGATTCTCATAAGATATAATAGTAATACTGACCTATATTGTTTAAATACTCGAGTGAAATATATTTTGTGAGCAACATATATTGTCATAAACAAACAAAGACCAATCACAAAGGACGCTCCAAGTAATACAGGAAACTGTAATAGAAAACATTGTTTTATTTAGTGTAACATGACAGGCTAAGTTATCTTAATTAAAAATCAATGTTGCTATTTGTTAAACCCAAACGATACAATAATCAACTTGTATACAGCAATTCTACTTTAAATACTGTTAAAAAATTACGTTGTCAAGTATACGTAAACAAAACTTATAGATACCAGGAATATTATTAACAGTATCATTGAAACTTGAGACATTCATAATTACTGAAAAATATCAAGGCAACATTTTCTGAATTACATCATTTTCTGAAAACAACAGACATAATTATTATTATCTTAAAAGTTTATTTACTTGCTGACACCCGTGACTTCGTCTGCGCAGAATAGTATTTCATAGAGCTTATTTTTAAAGACTCAACTTACTCTTTTCAAGACTCTAAAGTCACATAAAATCTTTTATTCTTCACTCTACCCCTTGTGGGTTGATTTTCTAAAAACCCTGGGATTCATGATTTTTTATTTTACACTATGTACCTCAACATCTAATTGCAATATTTTAACTTCTTTAATACGCATGTAAATGATTCATTTTAAATTAATAAGCTAAATACAAAGTTTTGTAGCTTTAGCTTCAAAACTGGCAATTCATACCCGTTTTCACCCCCTTATGGATTGAATTCTCCAATTCCAACTATGCAAGGTCCTCATTTTTTAAATGAATACTCTAAATACTAAGTGTTGTAGCTCTAGCTTCAATAAACTGGCGATTTTTCATACAAACTTTCAACCACTATGTTAAGCCCTTAGAAGGAATGAATCTTAAAAAAAAAGTAGTCCTGTCTTGGTCTACAACTTTTTACAGCCAAATTTCATCAAAATCCGTCCAGCGGTTTGGTCTTGAAGGCGTAACAGACAGACAGAGTTAATAAGATAAATAACTAAAAATGCAGTGTCTTTTTGTAATATCCAAATAACAGGTTTTTGATATTATTATATGCACAAGTACATACAATACATATTCACGGAAATTCGAGGATTAAAGCTTCACCGCAACGGCTGGATGAATTTGACGGGACTTTCACTGGCAGATAGGTAATGTTATAAGGATCGAGTAACTTAGGGAATTTTTAATTTTGAAAATAATGAAAGGAAAATAAAAACAGTCGAATTGATAACCTCCTCCTTTTTTTGAAGTCGGTTAAAAAATAAAAACCTATGAATTGTTCACAAAATCACATTCAAATAGGTCAATACTATTGATTACTGCTGCTACGTAAAGGTTTTTTGATTGAAATTCACGGGCACGAGGTCGTGGAAACAATGATATTATATGCTCTAATTTACCTGTTCACTGCATTCAGACTTCCAATTGACAGTAAGAAGGTTTTCATAAATCTTCATAAACTTTTTGACAGGGCAGTGTTGGCCACATTGTGGTATTTCAAGAACATGAGGTTCTACTATATCTGTTGAGTTTCTGTATGAAACTCTCACAAAATGTGCTGCAGTCTTGTTATCTAAAATTAACAAAAAATCATATATTCATAATAATTATGTAAAATGTGCGCCTCCTCGTTAATGATAGAGATAATTAAAAATATTATTTACCGAATAACATTTCAAAGAAAATAGTAGATGTGTAAACAGGGCAGTTGCCATCGTATAAACCTAAAGCATTAAGCACACTTCCAACAGTTAAATCATGACCACTGTAAATTACCACCTTGTGTTGTTTAGAATTGTCATCAGACATTGCCTTCATCATATGTGACATAATTTGTTTCAGAAGGGGACCCACTTTCAGACGAGCGAGAAGTTTCGACCCTGTCTGTGTAGTAAAACTGAAAATTAAACGGAATATTAGTTTTCTTTGTCTAATTTAATTCTGGGCCTTTTATTTACCTATAGGATAGTATTATATTATCGACTTGTGTAAATTAATTATGATTAGGTATTTGTCTACAAAACACTTTCAGTAAATTAAAATCACTTTACTGTTGCAGATGTATAGTCATCGTTAAATATTTGGTAATGAAGAATAACTCAAATAATTTGTCTTTTACCTGTAGCACGATGGCTCTCGCATCTGATCAGGGTAAACCGAATGTGTCCAATTTGGTAATGTAAAATTATATAAGGATTCTATATATAATGTACTGTAGATATCGTCAATGTCATAGTAGTCTTTCACATTCATACCAGTATTAGCAGATAAATAACTGAAAAATAAAGAATTATAATTAAAAATGTAAAATATTTAATTCGGTAAGGTACCAACTTTTTTGTTGAAGAGATATAGATATTTTAAATATAATTATATTTATACATCGCATTATTGATTTGAGTATAATAAACAGCCTAATTGCCAGAGTAGTTAATCACTTACCTGGGTTTTTATGATAAATAGATTAGTAAAACATTAGTACCTGTGGCCCAAAAATAAATGCAATCTGTCTTTGATAAGTTTCGATTCAGTCTTAAAACACCACTATTGCATTGTTGCCTGACTGGTAAGTGGTATGAAATATTTCAATAAATGATCCAATCTAAATAAAAGCCATGTATAGGTACTAAATTTGCCGTGTGGTATCCGGCCTAGAATTAACTACCCCCTTTCCTCCTGTGGGTGTCGTAAGAGGCGATTAAGGGAAAATCCAGAAGTTGGGCAGCTACTTCTTCTGTAACATCACCAATAATGCGATCCCCAAGCCGCATGCCAAACGTGGGGATTATGCCCCCCCCCCCAAATCAATACTTACTCCATCAAATTTCGGTATTTACTGAGTCTTTTCTGATATTCTTTTGAGTGCATTAACCTATCTAGTTCCTTTTCATAAGCTGGACAGGGCTTTTTCATTGCAAGGAGTTCATCTTCTTTTTCTGGCACAGTGTGAACAGGTATTGGTTGCCATGTTAGATTTGTATTCCATTCAGTCTTGCTGTTTACTGGATACATTCCTGTTACACAAAGTTATTTAATATAAACCTCTTCTTTGTTCTCATGTAGTACATTCAGAATTGAGAATTATTTGAAGAGGATTGTTGAGACAAAAGCTTTTAAAGCTCCAATATTGCATGCCTCTTAAATCCCCGGGTTGTATCAAGTAATAGCAAGCTTAAGGGACATATATCCTTTATACACATAATTGGTGGTTAAGGTCCAAAAAAATGTTTTCTCACTATTCTAAGGTAACTCTGGTGTGATTAACTTATTTTATACATCATCTAAAAATACTTTCAAATATACTAAAACTGCATATTCTTAATGATAACATTAGAGTTGAGGAGTATATCAATTTGTGAGATAATGTAATATATTTAAGATACAATTATTTGACCCTCCCTTGAACAGTGAAACAAAGGGATCAGCCCCCTTACCATGAACTCTTAAAGCAGGACAGTTTACGTTGTGGAAGCGAGATGCCGCATTACACGGCACGTAGCAGCGTCTCGCTTTCAAATCTTAAACTGTCCTGCTTTAAGAGTTCATGGTAAGGAGTCTGTTGTAAGTCCTAAATAGTGAATTTGTTATAAAAACCTTGAGAACCAAATTTCAGTCGGATCAATCCCTACTAGCAATTTACTATGCAGTACTAGTATATGTGCAGACACAGGTCCAATGGTGACCACATCATGCTTTCTAAGTATTAACTGAGACAACAACATCAACTTGAACTGTAAAGATAAACTGAACTGCACAGTCAAATACATAAATGAGGGGTTCCATCATATTAAGCTTGTCCTTTATTCAAGTTCAAAATGTTTGTACATATTTCATATTCAACCAATTACAGGTGCTTATAAAACATCAAGATGCCAGTTGCATGGTTCCAAAACTTTTACACGGTTACAGTTTTTTGCCGGTTCTTTTCCAAGAAACTCCAAAGGTTACTCTTTAAAAAAATATAATACCATAATGTAGTAAGTTTATAAAATGTTTAATTATGCGACAACAAAGTAAAGTAGCATGAGATATGAAAAAAAATATTAATAAACAATTTGAGCAAAATACCCACAGAACCACTAATTTCTACCAACAATCACTACTATTTACAATGTGGTCACATTTACAATCTGGGTCAAGACCTAGTATAATATTTCTTGCTTCTATCACGGTCTACACCTACAGGTATTGTAGTCCAGCACTGTGTGCCCTTTCAGGGGCAAAAGTTAACATTAAGGTAAATTAACAAAACGATTCATTGAATGTCTCACCTGCTAAATTCACTTGAGCAGACATGAGTGTGCGGTCCACATCTGTGGATCTAACATAAATCTCGGACGGTTGAAAGTCTTCTGACAGTAAATGCTGAAATATTTTACGTTAAAGGATACATTATGGATTGTACTAGCATAAATAAATGTATAAAGCACATTAGCACAACTACAGGGTTAATTTTTTATTTAATTATGTGTACAGGCTAGGTTATACCACTCGAACCCAGTGTCAGTATGGTAAAAAATAGGTAAAACAACTGTATGGTGGGTCAATATGACCCGGATCTGTAAGCATAGGTGATTTAAACTGTTTTAAGGACACTAGAGAAAAATGCCCATTCATTATGAGGAATAATTATTAGTTTTTATTGTATTTCAGTGAAAAGAATAACATTTCCAGTGATATTTAGAACTGGTTATGTATTTATTATAACAGTATATCTTTCTATACAGGCACAACGACTGAGTTCACATTTGAAACCAGGGGAGGAGGGTTTTAACCACAGTTATTCAGAAGCGTGGTAACATCAAACTTTTATTTTCTAAAATATCCGCGTTTGATAATACCGCATCCTGACAGACTGGCGGCGGTTAAATAAAGGCAGTAATTACAAGTAAGAACTACTTACATTTATGGTGATGTTTGGATGGGTGTCAACTTACCATATATCTTTGTCTTAGCCACTTTCCAAGGGCATAATGTTGACTTTTACCAACATTGGTGAGTTCGCCAAACTTTACTGGCCACAATGATTCATTCCTCCAAGGATCTGTAGGGTAAGGATCAACTGGAGTCCTATCCCCATGTCTAAATATAATAGCGGAAAATCTAACACGTTCATCACCATATGTAAATGTTGTAAAAATTACAAATAACACAACAGGAATCATTTTATTCGTTTGTGTTACACAAATAGAATGAAATTGAATTACACAATTGAGACAAATACTCGAAATTTGAATTGGCTTCTTATGGTACTGAAATGTATATTAAATAGAAAATATAATTTAAATGTTTCTAATCAATGGAGGTAGTTCTTTACTTCGTCCTAAGTTGTCTAGTTCACAGCAGTTCACACTTTCACAGTTCTGACACACATGACAAGACTAGTGTTTTTTTTTGTAATTTAATGAACAAGACAATTAGATGAGAAATAGAAGCTCAGACAAAGGAATAGGTATATGGACCGGTTATACCTACAAAAAACGGGTGCTTAACTGTAGAAGTGTGAGTGATATATTAGTATTCGCTAAGATATCAGTAATATTCCACAGATTCATAGATTAGTAATCCGACTAACTCTGATATGCTAATATATCATATTCACATAATCTTTATGGATACCATTCCAACAGGTCGAATAATATTATTCGGATTCAATATTCATTCATTCAACTGCCGTAGGTTGGATTCACTATGCTATGACATATAGCATATCTGATTTAAACCAATGTGAAATTAAACGAATGTGAATTAATAAATATGAGAATGAAAGTTTTAAATACTTTAAAGCCCTTAATGTGTAAAAAGATTATCTTTAATATACGATAAGCTTTTTTTAAATATGGTAATCTCATTTCGGACTGACGAACTCGTTAGGATAGAACTGAATTTCTGTGAAGAACTGTTCAGAAAAGGTTAAAAATAAATGTTTTTAAACATAAATAAAAAATAATATTTTCTATAAAAAATGTTTTTATTTTCATTCCGGTTCTCATATACTTATTTTCTTTATGGTACAATATATTATATTTAATACTTTGTGATCCATCACCACAAAGTATTAATTTATCTACATGATAATCCGATTCAAATCGGATATCTGGATATTCCCCTTTAATATGATCTGTTGATGTCGAATACGGTATGTGTTATTCAGATATCACTGATACTCAAATATTAGTTTAAATATTATAATATTACTAAACTAATATATTCATATTACCTAATATTTAAAAATATCGGTATTAACCCATCTTTACTTAACTGTCTCTTAAGACGCAAAACATGGCGGAAATCATAAAGGATGCTCCAGATAGAATGGTCAAAGATCATCGACATCGATAATTTTTTTAAATCGATTTTATGTTATGATCTGACTTTTACAAAGGAGGTTCCATGTTGATTTATATATTTTTAGGGATCCGTACCTGTAAAAAGTGTAACTTCTAAGTCAACGAAATCAAAAGATACTTCTACATAAGAAAATTTCGGCAAAATGAAACAATTATAATTAAATTTGGAATAGTTTTTATTATAATTAAACCAGTTTTTTTGCGGAGCTCGTTACGAAGTTAAAGCCACACAGATCGACCGCTATTCATTTCCTTCTATCAGTATCTATCAGGTTTTAATGTTAGCTTATCACGGCTGGTCTGCGAATAGGCGAGCACGTGACACGCGTCTGCTGGCAGTCTCCCTACGTAAAATACTCATGTTTAACCAAATTTGGTTAGACTGGAGAGCGACAAAAGTAAGTTGTGACAAGGGCTCTGTATCAAAGGACAAAGACTTTGTATTGTTAGGTATTAAACCTACTAGGTTCAATTCATTGCCCTTACATATAAACAAGTACCTAAGTTGTAGAGGTAGTAGAAAAAAAAGGCAAAATATGTTATTTTATCATTTAACAAAACAACTTTCATAGAAATGAATAATATTAGGGAGAGAAAACTTCGGTGCTACACTTTATTGTATATTTTCTTTCCATGGTACCTGAACCTTAAATTTATATAAGATTTTATAACACTTTTAATGAGAAGTAATCGGTGATTTAAATTATGTTCGACATTATTTTCAGTATAAAATAGTTATCAGTGTTATCAAATTCAACAAGAAAATGTACAAATAATAGTGCTCTGGTACGTTTGTTGTAATTAAAGAGGCCTGATATTTTTTTCTGAATTTATTAAATTATATTTCGGACACCATGAGATGCGTAAATTAGGCACCCGCTTGGTTTCAAAAAAATAATTAGCATTATATGCTTGTCTTATGAAGTCGTAACCTTTGGGCAAGAGAAAGTGCAATGTCAAGGCGAACTTCCGGATATTTTTCTGAATATTCTTGTTGCAAAGGTCTTATTATAGGTCTCTGGTCTTAGCGATTTGCTTCCTCAAGCAAAGGAGATTGTTCATTATTAATTCTTTTTCTTTTGTTCAATTCGCCAATAACGTTTTTTTAATAATGTTTTCTTACTCTGCGTCTAAAATAAAAATTGTTTTATAAATTAATCAAGATTTAGGCATAATCGTAGAATTAATTAGGGTAGACTATTTCAAACTAGATAAAAACCAACATGAATTCAAACTAGATTAGTGTGTATAAATTGAAAAAGGAAATTTGAAAAATTATGGACAGAGCGGGATTTGAACCCCTCTGGGAAATAGGCGTGACTTCATGTGTAAGTAAATTATATTAATCGACAATATCGATAAAAACAAAGTAGCAGTCGCGTCACTATTGTTTGATTACATATTAACATGTCAACAAACAGTACTAGCAGAACCGAAGAAACCGAATTTCAAGCTAAACGTAACTAATATTACTTAATGACCAGTGTATATGAGTATATGGTATAGTGATAAATATAATTAGACATTTGTAATTATTTTACGAAATAATTCATAGAAACGAACACTAACCTGTAAAATGATATTAGAGGCCGATTTTCATTCTTACGAGAGCTACACTGTATTATACTACACTGAGAGATTTTGGAATTCAAGCCCAGACTTCAAAAAGGAGCTTAGACTCAGCTCTTAGTCTTCAAATTTAATAAAAATCAAAAAAAGATACGATAACGCTATCACTTGACAGCCAATATACCACAAATCGATCAAAAAACATGGCGGAATCGGCACCCAAACACATTATCGTGACGTCACCGCTCAAATGTTGCCAGAATTAGCAAAAACAAACTACATGTTATTTCGCTTTCCTTATGTACAACTTCACTAGTTAGAAAGAGACAAACAGTAATTTGATGTTACCATGTCGATTCCCTCAATATCTGTATAAGTAAAAGTTTATATAGAAGATTAGGGCGCCTCCATAGGTACACCTCAATGACTAAAAGTCATAGAAAAGTGATACAGTTACACAAAGATAGTACAGACACAAAATAATTACATGCATAGGGTTTCCAGTATCTAGTTTTATGGCTTGATTTATGGCTATATAAATTTATGACTAGTCTAATCGAATTGGATTCATTTATTTCTTGAATAGGTACCCTGCGAAATAGTATAGAAAGTAAGTAACTAACCTGTTCAGTGTCCCACGGCTGGGCAAAGGCCTCCCCATTATTTTTCCACAAAACCCTGTCCAATGCCATTACAGGCCATGTCTTTCCCGCAATGATGTCCAAATTATCTCGCCATCGCCTTCTCGGTCTGCCTGGTCGTCGGCGGCCGGCGGTGGGTATCCATTTAGTGGTAATATTGGCCCACCTTTGCGGGTCCATACGCACGACATGGCCAGCCCACTCCTACTTTAGCTTGGCAGTTTTGCTGCCCACGTCCGATATACCTGTCATGGAACGCAGGGTAGTGTTTTTGATCCGATCTGTGCGTTTAACACCTAACATACTGCGTTCCATGGCTCTCTGGCAAACCTTGAGTTTGGTCTTTTGGTGTTCTGTCAATGACCATGTTTGGGCACCGTAGGTAAGGACAGGCAAAATACACATGTCGACGAGTCTGCGTTTTAGGGATATCGGAATGTTCCTCTTCATATATCCCTTCATGGACCAGTAGCTCTTCCAGGCGTTATCAATCCGTTTTTCGACTTCTTTATCTTGCCGGTTAAGAAACGAGACTATCTGGCCCAAGTACACATATTCATCGACATATTGTATTTCCTGCCCGTCTACCTCGACTTTACGTTTCATGGCATTTGTCATCAGTTGTGTTTTGGATCTATTCATGGATAGTCCACCCTCAAGGCTTGCCGTATGCGAAATAGCATAATATAAATTTTAAAAAATATGTTTTGTTCTTAATACCTTAGTTTGTGCTTCGGATCTGGGCAAAGGCCTCCTATTTCTTCTTCCAAATCATTATATCTTTCTTATAACAGGAATTCATTTACATGAGGTTGACCGAGGCGAAGGTAGTGTATCTTTATCACGGTCGACCTCAACGGCGCGGCGACGTCCACACCATGGCATCTAGTAAGCATGGAGTAAGAAGTACTTATTTGGTCTATGCAGTAAGTGACGATTTGTGCCAATCTTTCGGGGTGCATTTACGCAATGCACCCATCCCACTCCCACATAAACTTGGGCACATAATAATTATGCTTAGCTGTTTTTTCTCCAAATCCACGTGCAAAGCGTGGTGTGTCCTAGCGTGATCTGTGAATCTCAAAATTTGATCTTACCTTAGGTATAGTGATTATAATTTAAAAAATATTAATAACATAATATTGTTTTATTTATTAGAAGTTCTTCGAAATATTTTCTTATACTATAATATTTCTCTAGTTTATTCACACAGAACACCAACGGTCTTCTTATTTTTGTTTAGTTTGTCTGTCACCCCGCCATTTACGCAAAGTGAAAAATTACATATCTCACAATTGGAAGCTTCTTCTAATTAAATATGAATTTTCAGCGTTTTCACTATTTTTAGGACAAGGTATTTAATATGTAAGTTTTTTTTATCACATCAAAGAATAATTTATTTACTAAACAATAAACACAAAGATGAATCGTAATTTTTTTTAATAACTAAATGGATGAAAATTTGACTATTTATCTTGCGAAGGTGTTTTAGTTTAACTTTAAATGCTGCAAATATCTTTTTTGTCCTTTCTCCCGTTAAAATAATGTGGCTAAACTTCTAAATATTGACGACGATTAGCATGTCGATAGAATTGATTGATGTAGATGTGTGCAGCCCTACGGTTTTATTCCTACCGCTTGGGCATCTTGTCTTTTTATCAATTGCAATTTTTGTTTTAATTTCTGTTTTAAAGTCCCAAAAAATAGAAGGTGAAATTTTTAAAAGTTCACCTTGGCGTTTAGTGAACCTATATTATATGTAGGCTTTGAATAAATATAAATAATCTAGGGTTAAATTCTATCAAGTTATAGATAGATAGTACTTTAGGATAGTAGTAGTACCTAGATAGCTCTGTACCTACTATCTTTACATGTGGGCGCGCGTAGTTACTAAGTTAAAAATAATATAAAAGTAGGTACTTATACTAGGGGAAATGGCAGATGTCGTCCTGCCCGGAAAAGCAACGCTACCGGGTCCAGTTGTGTATTCAACCCATCCAGGAACCTATTGAAATATACCTACACAAAAAAAAAACATCCAAATCGGTCTAGCTGTTTAGAAAAAGTTGGTGACAAACACACGTACAAAAAAATAATACATAGCACCTGAGTAAATATATTTTTCTGTATTCTGAGATGATAAAAATAGGCTAATTATGTATTGTTTCATCAACGTATTCTGAGGTTCCATCAGAGGAAACAAATGGAACGCATGTGCCAGAATCATGAACTTTAATGCCGTATGTAGACAGGTACCTACCCACCAACCTAATGTTGTCAAAGGACACTACTACGGTTCTACTTACATACTCTTTATTGAGAAATCATACCATACGAATTAATTAATTAAGGTCAGTTTTAAACCGATAGTATCTAGTACGTAGATAACTACTAAGGTAGGTAATAGTACTCAGTTGTTTCGAAATATTGTTTGTTCGTAATGAATGCGGATGAAGCGATTTGCAACAGTTACCTAGTCAAATATTTGCGCTTTCGATTACCTTTAAGTTTTTTATATAAGTGGAAACATAATAATAGGAGGTAGTACAGGGCACTATTTAAATAAAGGGGAATACGTATATAAACGCACTTTGAAAATAATGTTTCACACTTTAAATTGTTTAGCTTTTATATTAATTAAATAAACTATACAAATAATGGTTTCCACTATAAATACTTACCTATGCTTAGCTTTAAAATTAATGCTTTTTACTATACAATACCGTGTGTCGTGTGGTGTCCGGCCTAAAATTGATCACCCCCTTTGCTCCCGTGGGTGTCGTAAGAGGCGACTAAGGGAAAAACCAGAAGATGGGCAGCACCGTCTTCCGTAACGTGACCACCAATACTACCCCCCCCCTTCCTTTAAGGGGGAGGCCTTTGTCCAACAGTGGATGTCTTCCGCCTGATGATGATGATAACTACACAATACTTGTAGTTGTGATGTGTGTGCTCTCATTTATTTTTTGAGTTCCCGAGTTTCATTTCCGGGTCTGGCGAAGTTTAATTGGGTTTTTCCATTGGGTGATTCTCAATAGCAGCACGGAGTCTTGTCTTGTGCCCAGTTGATGGTAATAGTCTCGTTTGCTGATAAGTAAGTAGGTAAGAAAAGTATGTGGACACCTATTATAATAATTGCAAAAAATATTTAGAAGTAGATATGTAACATATACCCAAGAAAACCAAGTATATTTAATTTAGTCGACACGGTTTCATATACTATGCTAATAGAATTGCAATAGTGAATGTTATAATGCTAGTAACTTATACCTATTATTAAGTATACACCCCTCTGGTGCAACTATTTCCTCATCATGACACTCAAATCCACAAATTATTGTCATAATGCGAAATGCCTAATTACAAGAATTACTAAGTTGTTATAATGTAAATATTTTAACTATAAATAAAGTATTGAAAACATTGTCATTGTTTAATAACAAAATGTAATCATATGCATTTGCACACCATACTTGGTAAAATGTAGATAAGTAGGTACTATACTTATGACTACGTTGTAATTGTACCTATGTTGGTGTCAATAAATAAATAAATCAAATGTAACCGAAGTATTCTATTATTCATAGGTAAGTAATCAACGTAATAAAGGTATCATCCGTTATGAATTATAACAAGAAATAGCATATCTTGCACTATCCTGTGTCGTTAAAATATTATAGTAAAACAAATGACCCTGAACTCATTGTCAAGCGAATATGTTTTGTCTACATCGCATCGTGACATGTAGGGAAATAATCTTCTTTGTATACCTATAGGCCATGAGCAAGTTTCTCATGGAAAAAGGTCAACCGTAGCCATTGCCGTAGCCATAACTGTAGCCATAGCTGTAGCCACAGCTGTAGCCATAGCTGCAGCCACAGCTGTAGCCATAGCTGCAGCCATAGCTGTAGCCACAGCTGTAGCCATTGCCGTAGCCGTATCCGTAACCATAGCTTTAGCCATAGCAGTAGCCATTGCCGTAGCCATAGCTGTAGCCACAGCTGTAGCCATAGCCGTAGCCGTATCCGTAACCATAGCTATAGCCATAGCAGTAGCCATTGCCGTAGCCATAGCTGTAGCCACACATGTAGCCATAGCTGTAGCCACAGCTGTAGCCACAGCTGTAGCCACAGCTGTAGCCATAGCTGTAGCCGTATCCGTAACCATATCTATAGCCATAGCAGTAGCCATAGCCGTGGCCATAGCCGTAGCGCGTCAGAACGTGCAGACGTATGTAGGTATCATTAAACTGATGACACTAACCGGCGCTCTCTACGTTCAATAATAATAATATAACATTAAAATAAATTATAATAAGTTGCAAGAAAAAAATGGCGTCATATTAGAATAGCAGCCTTGCTCCACCCAGTACAATCGGCGATAAAATGTTAAAATGATTGCTTAAACTTTAGCCAAAGCATGAAATGCATAATATTAAATATTAGGAATACATCAGTAAAACAATTTATTCTTAGAACATTACAACACTACGAGAAACAAATAAGAAAGCGTTTTAAATTGTAAGTTTTTTTTCTAAGTTTTAAAGACTGATTAAATTATGATTTAAGTAAAGGTACCTTAAAACACAACGAAATCAATAAGTATTATATAGGTAAGTACAAGACTTACCTATTGATTTCATTCTGTTTTAAATTATTTATTCACTAGTCACTACTTAGTTGTAATAAAATCATACTCTACCAAACCTTACTTTCGACTTTGTCGCAGTCAGCTATATCTGGGAGATTTTGACTTCCTATCTACCTTAAATTATATTGCATTGAGAATTTTTGCGTAATTAAGTAGTTACTTTAAAAATAAAACGGGCTGATAGCATCAATTTGCACCCGTACCTACAGTAACTGTTTATAATATTATCTGTGTGAATGGATAATGGTTGGTATGGTTTTCATAAGCTTGCTTGTAACATTCCCCTCACCATGAAGTCTTGTTTGTTGACAGTTTAAGATGTGGAAGCAAGACGCCCGGTCGCTACGTGCAGTGTAATGCGGCGTCTCGCTTCTACAACGTAAAGTGTCCTGCTTTAAGAGTTCATGGTAAGGGGGCAGTATAGCTACCTAATGTTTAAAATAGTATTAATATTTTTCCAGTCGGTCGGAAGCACAGGTAGGAAACGTATAACATAAGGCCAATCGCTTCCCAATTGCCATATTGAAAACAATTTCAAGAGTCACATGCAGAGCTGCGACGCTAGACAGACCTACAAATTGACAATAAGATGTGAAAGGTCAAATACTCTCATATTCTCTTTATCTTTAAACAATGTATATCTATTTTATGTTAATAAAGATTATGATATTAAATATATGCACAGTGCACACATCATAAAAATGATGTTGCAATTTTTACACAAAATCAATATTCCGCTATAAATTAATGCTGATAAGCTGACGAATTTTAAATGGTCCCTTATTAAAAACTTATTAGCGATGTTAAAACATATATTCATGGCAAACAACATTTCTTAGAATTTTAACTACTTACTTAAAACGCATAGTTTTTGATGGTACATACTTAATTTGTTCGTTGGTTTATTGCCGCGATGTCTGTACAACCCAAAAAAATTACTTTGTGACAGCAGCAGCCTTGAAATACCCTGGGTACGAATACAAATGGTTAAAGTCTAGACTTTAGCATATAAAACATACATAATAGGAATACGCAAGGGCATTGACATATTGCTATTTACTTACCCAACGTTTTAAGAAATGCGGAAGTCACTTGTTGAATGGTCAAAAATATTTGGCGGACATATTTTATGAGTAGCTGCA
The DNA here is from genome assembly GCA_905340225.1 of Abrostola tripartita. NCBI lineage: Eukaryota > Metazoa > Arthropoda > Insecta > Lepidoptera > Noctuidae > Abrostola > Abrostola tripartita. The sequence continues at coordinate 5,690,019 of HG996486.1, forward strand.
AGACCCTATATTATTAAAAGACAACAACTGTACTCGTACCTACTAGTAAGTATTTTACTTCACAACCTTTTTTGGCATATCACAAATAAAAAATTGCAAACATTAATTATTATAAAAATAGATCTATAAATTAAAATACTTAAAGTATAGTGAGGTATGAAGGGGATCACACCTATATATACATATTTATCGCTTATAATCCTCAAACGGATGATATCCTCTTCCGTAGTCTAAAAGCCCATGGCCTATACCATGTTCTTACGACTGTTTTTTATAAAACGAAAAGGAATTCAATTTAATCCGGCCTGGAATAAATCTGAGTAGATCAGACAATAAAATATAACTACGGAAATAATAGGTTTATTAAACCAGCTGGAAACATAATTCATTAATATAAGGCATCGAAACTGGTGTGAACGTTTAAGGTGTAGACTTAGGGCCCTGGTTCAAACGAGCTCAAAGATTTACTCCGTGTGCGTTGCTTGGTATAACATAAGTAGGTACACAAGTTTATTTGAAATTGAATAAGCCTAATAACGACGTTACAATGTTCCCAATACTTTTTTTTTGTGATTTTAACCCTATGAGATAGAATTTCGTGGTGGCCTAGTAGTTGAAAGACCGGATTCATTTGCATACATTTGTAGGTTCAAATCGAGGCGGCTGCCAATGCGACTGTTTCAATGAACTGTGTACTACTTACGTTCTTTGTTACCTAAGACACCACCGACCAAGTGGAAGAAAACATTTGGATGAATCCCGGATTTAATGGTTCGAACCCGCACCTGCAGTGAGTGAGCGTAGTGATTTCTGTTTGTTCGTGTTTCTGTGAAAAGAGAATTTTGCCTTAATAATTAAAAGGCTGGTATTATTAACAAGATTATGCCTCAAACATATCTAAAAATAAAGAAAGTGTTTTTATCGCATAAGCGACCATTCAGATCTCGTCTGTCTATTACCTAATAAAATTCCGGAGAATCATTCTCACCTATGACCCAATGAAAGTGGATAACGTAGTGACGACGTTCACAAACTTATTTATTACTAACTTACCAATCATTCGGGTGTGAATCTGTCTTGTACAACACATTTTGTCACTATCTAACTTATGCAATCACAGATATGACTTTAGCATCCTCATACTTTCCCAAAATTAATATATTTTGTCACTTTATTATCAAACCAGATGACCTATCTAAAATGTAAAAGTTCATGATGCGCTATGCAGGAAGTCGTGTAAAAAGGTCAATAACGATATATTATTAAGTATTCATTTACGATATAGCTGTTTCTGAAGCACCGTTAGGTCAGTTTCCGAAAAAGTAATAAGTAAACCTGTCACGTTTGGGTGCAGCGACGTCATAACAGGATTTGCTTGGTCTAAGAGGCAACAATTGAGTTAAAATAGCTATGTAGACAATGTTCGGCATGTGGTTGCACGCGCGCTACACGAATATAAATCAGGCTAGTGGTGCCGGGGCGACGGCGGCGGCGCGGCGGGCGGACCACTGCAGCGACACCGACTTGGAGTGTACCGGAGGTGTTCGTGTTTGAACGGCAGATCAAGCGTGGCCTCCGTCGATTGTGGACCTGCACAAAGCTGTGCCGCGGAGAAAGGACCGACACAAGTGCCTCTTGCGACATCACCAGCTTCACCACACAAACATGAAGATTCTACCCATGTAAGTCACTTTATATATTATTCGTTTTTATGAGTTCTAAACAATCTCTTTAAATTTAAGGTTTTCCTAAATTTCAACTTAGCCCATTGTTTAGTTCATGTTTATAAAATTATAAACTTCGATTGCTGTGCGTTTGCTTTTGCGATGTTCCCATATTAGCACAAATTTAAATACTTAATACCTGTGATTACCACTTCAAGTGTCCCCATGGAAAAAATATTTATAGCCTAATAAAAAATAATATACTTCGTCTTCAGCATTCGTGAAGGATTTCGCACGGCGTTATACCGATTAAAAAAGGCAGGTGAAGTTCATGACTGTGTTTAGTTACTCATACACAGATAGATAAATACTGCAGTAACCTAGTGTTGAATACTCTTAACTTATAAAGAAACATAAAAATCTTCTATACAATATGAGCTAAGGATTATGGCGTGTGTTGCCTTTCTAATATCAGTCTCAATGGTCAAACGTAATACCAACGCACCCTTGTACTTACTGCAACTGACAGCTTGCGGACATTATAATGAATGCCGCCCACTACTCGGTCAGCCGCTGTAACTATAATACTTAAGTATTTTAATTACATCTAACATCTGAGTCTTACTCGCAGATAATAACAGGGTGGTCGTAACTATTATTTCATAATTTGTTGACTTATAAACCTCAATAGAGACAGCGGACTGACCCAGCGTAACAAACTAATTAATTTTCAAACTAATTAAGCGAAACCACGAACCGGTTGTATGAATGAATCGGTCCCATGTTGAAAGTTGGACCCGCGACCTACGATTAGGCAATGTAACGTAATGTAGGATGTGGCAGACGCAGCCGTGCCTAGTCTCCCGAAGCTGCGGCATTTACAACTCGACGCTATCACTGTTATGTAAAACATCTCGCGTCTGTATATGTATTACACATGTCTAGTCTACCTGTGTATCTCATACCAACTTAATGTTTATTTGTGTGCAGTCTAAACTGGCTGCACTATGATTACACTAGGTATATCATAGAACTCCATTCTCCGAACAAATTTTCTATAAAATACTTACTATAAACTACTACTAAACTTACCCAAAAATAAATTAACTTAGCTTCATTCACTATTGCTATGATGTGATTACGTATTTAAGTAATCTAACATTAAATGAAGTTAAATTATTTTAATCATCTTACGTAACCGATAATAAAGGATTGTGAAGTGTGAACTCTTTTTTTTGGATGGGTGAAGCATAATTCATATACGTACCAACTAACTTATTTTTTTTCTATCCCTGACAAGTTGGGAGTTTACACATTCATACATACCCTCTTATTCAGAAACGAGGATGATAGCTGTATTAACTTAAACCCGTTATAAGTCTAGTTTTTGACAAGTATTTTGCAAGTATAACTTAATCCATGGTATAAAGTTGACATTGTTTTATTCATCATCATCATCAGCCGGAAGACGTCCACTGATGGACAAAGGCCCTTAGAACTGTTGAATTGAAATGAATAATTTTTTTAATTAAATATAAAATTCATTTTAAGGAGTATAAAGTTTTGTTCTAAGTAGATAATAATTATATTCAATGTCGTTAAACAACTACTATGTTCCCGACTCACACTTGCTGAACCTTTAATAAATCTATTAACTCCGCATATGTATTACGTGTTTGAATAAAACCACCAGCATTGATCCTCTGTGACAAAACTTATTAACATGAAGATTTGAATACACTGTCGTAACGTATTTATATTTCGAAAATCTCGATTACGCATTGCAACAAGTGTCTTACTTTTTAGAATTCATTGTATCACAAACTTTCACATGTCTGCATTTGAAATGTTAGTTTGCAATATTCTTAGTATCCAAAATGCATCTGAATCGGTAAACGGAAAATAATATTTCTGGATAATTGAAACAAGGTTTAAGAATTAGTGTTTCTACGTTTTGCAATGTCGGTAGGTAAGTATTTATAATGAATGCAACCACTTCCACTTGCTGGCCTCAATTAATATAGATTAAATATAATGTATTAAAATTCTGCGTCAGAATTAATAGTTTTCTACTTGATTGATTTTGAACATTTAGGTTCATTATTTAGCAACTGATGTTCTCCACAACAATGGTGGCGTGGGTTGAAGTTGCGCATATAATAGTGTGTTCATTAAACATCCTACAGTCATTTCGTATTAAAAGATTCATGTTTTTGGTCAGAGGCACACGATTGCTTAGGTCATATAAAACGTGCACATTGCGTCTCTGAAACAAAGGCTTGCCTGGATGCAGATGCGTTCAAAAATACCTAGCACTTACCCAACTCCGGCAATACCTACGACGAACATAACATTTGGTAATAAAACAAAGTTGCTTAACCAGACGATTGACATTTGCCTATAAAATGGAGGGACTTTAGCATTCAGTGCTTTATAGTACGCAATGCGCCCGCATCTACTCGAGTAAGATCAAAAACTGCTACCTTATACGTCTTTTGTACTTATAGTAGTGATTTTTAACTTAGATACATAAACTACTCAACCGTTTCTAGAGGCAAATTCGGAGGTTTATAAGCGAAAATTGTCCAGGTTTCTGTTTTATCTCTTTGTTATTTATAAAGGTAATCTCGATTCTTGGAATCGAATCAAAGATTGCTGTAAAAAGATAAAGAAAGAAAATCGTTTATTTTTCTCTTTAAACAAATTAGGACAGTAGATAGTGAAACAAAAACAATAAAATTACAATTATCTAGTGTACGAGGCAAAATTGGTCCCCAAGTCAGCCTTAACAATTTGTATGTTTAATTTGTTCGTAAGAATGTGATGAATTGGTGCATTGGGGCACAAGTAATTTGGAGCGCAAGACAGTGGGCCGGCAAACTATAGAAAGAGAATTCCTGATAAAAGTGCGTAACTTCGTCACGGCCGGGTTCACTTCACTCCGGGGCAGAGCGCCGCCGCTGCCTACCGCATTGCACTGCGAGGTCAGCCTACTTTTTATCACTTCTGATTTCTGGCCGACTGACCTTGACGTGATTTGAGGTTAAATTTACACATTCGGTGCGCCCGCACATGTGCGACATTGCCTAGTATAGAAAGTTGCACTTTTCCGACGTGATTTGAATTGCAATTACATGATTTCTACTCTCAAGACAAATGACAAATATAAGTGTGCACTACCTTTCACAAAATGCGGCGGCACGTCCAACGATGCGCAATGGAATATTAAAAAAATTTATTTCGGAGCGATTTTATGGCACTCGTGATGGAGCATACATTAGTTTGGATAGTGAGTGAATGAGTGCGGGTATGCCTTTCATACGACAATTACATAAAATAGAGAAAGCAAAGGGAAGCTGTTGTCGGAAGCGGATACGGAATTACCGCTCGGTCCACCTGACCCGACCCTGTGCAGGGACCTGTTATACAACAATCTATAACGTAGTAGATCGACATGTTGACCTTTGGCGGACGATGCGGGCGCATGGTGAAGTCTCCGAGGCTGTGGCGCGATCAGTTCTGATCAACGCTAGTCGACCCGGAGGTGGTCGCCATGTTGTACTGCGTAACTCGACATTCACCCAGCCTCGGCATGCCATACTTCGTGTTTGACATTTAACGCCATTGAACTATGTATATTAAGCACACGTTAGGTACTAGCAAAAAACTCAATCTTGGCGTTATTAGTTCTTAATTCTTAGTAATGTATAGATAAACTGTGAGCTACTGATTCTAAAATAACAAATTATATTTGGACCTGAGGAATTATATAATTAAATGTAAAGCATTTAACAAACTATCACTACGTCTACTTTTAATGTAGGATAATGACTTATATCAAAATGTAATAATAATGCACAATTATTATTACAAAATCATCAAATGTATCTAGGCTTAATGAAAGTTACATCTAAGTTAAAGATATCAACGGTGAGCTGATATTTCTGATGTAAATACAATTCAATATTCTGCATCATGTTGCATGGTCCTGTAGTCGTTGCGGTCTTTATTGATTGTACAAGGACAGCACAAATTCACAGTGTATGACGCATATGACATTTCAATGTGTGGAATAATTCGTATTTGTGTATAATAAATTTGCGAATATCAAGCAAGGTAGGTACATTAATAAGTGCCTGGCATGCAAGTGTCTATGATAGATATCCCTGACATTTTACTTGTAGATAAATAACTAGCAAGAACTAATATCGACACTGAAATGACGTGCATCTGATTAGTTTTATTGTTAGGATTTGAAGTAGGTACCTGTTGGATAACATAAAATATGCCGAATACTAAAAACATTATGTGAATACAGATTCAGTAATATTATGCTAATTTATTACACAAATGATTCCTCTAAGGCTCATATTTAAGTTATGTAAAATACATATGTATCCTAACCTAACCTACCCTACTAACCGCCGAACTCAGAGACATTTAATGATTAGTTAAACTATCACTAATCAAAGGTTTTCTGTTCTTAGCGTCAGGAGTATTAGCAGTGATTGCATCTATAATGTAGACGGAATACTTAGCAAGCACCTAGGTACCTAGTTAAATGTTTCTTAATGAGTACTGCCAACTGGTTCAAAACTTGTAGCGATAGGTCTGGTTTGAATTTAAGAAAATTATAACTTTGTGAACTAGATAACAACAAAGTCAGGGTTGTATTAATTTAGACTAACAAGGCTGTAACTTGGAAGGGACATAAGTAATGTTGTAAGAATATAATGAAATATGAAACGTTTTAACCTACCTTTAATATTTAGAAATATACAAAGAAGTAGGTAGTTCTGATGAGTGTAATCTATATAAATCTATATCTGTAATGATTCTTCTTAATAATATGGATTATAATCGAATATATATAAGATTTATTTACACAAAACACGCGTTAATATAAAAGAATTCGCAGAAACATTCAAATATGCATCTTAGCACATATTATTGTAGTCGTCATCATGAGGTTATCCTCATAAAGGTTGGAATAAATAAACGAATACAATGTGTTTTAAATTTAACTCATTATTTTTGGCACTTCGGCTTTACCTGCAGATTCTGCTTGTTCTATTCACACACTGCCCAGTGATGATTGATTGATATTACGTTATAACTTTGATGCAAATAATTTGCCCACATTCCTCTGAGAAATAAAAGTGTGTTCATATGTAACTAACAGGTTTGTTACACAAATGTGTTACCGACTTGATTTTGTGTTACCATAACACCCCCTTGCAGAAAAAATGTGGTTTATCAACATGAATGTTGAAACATGAATATTAAATGTTACTATGGGTGGCAGCATTAGTTATGCAGTGACATACAATTCAGAGGCTCGAAACAGAGTCGAGTAGTCGTGAGCAGGACTGCCGAACGGCCTAGCCTTAGGTCGAATAAAACGTTTTATTCTTTAGGCACTGTTAATTATAATATTGCTGTTATAATTAATATAGGGGCTCTAACCAAGTGGCAAAACGCCTTTAAAGAAATGGAAAAGAATGATATACATATAGAACTGACATAATATATCATACATTATAGTCGAAACAGCCTATAAGATCGTAGTTCGAAATAGCATATAGCCTTTCCCAAACACTTATAATGATTCCATTTGATATTTATTTTTCAAGGGATTGCGTTTTGCCATTTGTTAAGGGGGGCGGCAATTAAATTCATTAACTCCACCAAGTTTTCCGAGACTTGCTTTGTCTTTAGAGGAATATATTTACATATTATATAACTCTATTGTTCCTCTCTGTTTCAGTTTTATGCTGGTAGCATGCGTCGCTGTTTCTGTGCGAGCGCAGGACGAGGAGAGGGCACCTGCGCCTGCGCGGGGCCTCCTCAAACGCGGCCCCCTGGCCAAAGGGAAACAAACCACAACTACTACCACGCCTGCGCCTCAGGTGTGTATTCTAAATCGTTTACACATTTCCAATATATGTTATCATCATCAGTTCTTAAATAACCTAATGCTGGGCAGAAGCCTCCTTAAACGGCACTCTTTCTGTTCAGCTATGCTATTCTGAAACACTATTATCATCTCGAAAGTCATCTCACACATCACCTTGCAACATATTTGGTACCGCTAGTGTCAAATCTCACCGCGCATTTAGAAGTGAGATCGTAAGTGATGTCTATAGAATAGCACGGCTGGGCCTTTTGCATCCATGCAATCTATGTGCGTACTGTTACACTGACAGTTCAAAGCAATACTTGACCTTAATCAGATTATATATAATGTATGTAACTTGACTACCGTCATATAACAGCAGTATGTTTTATTATACAATTCAAACAATGAACAAATACCATACCATACCTCTTTAAAATTTCTTCAAAATAATGCAAAGTACGGAGTTAATAATAAAATCTTATCTTAAATAGTACAAATAATACGAACCTAAACCTTTTTCCATAAAAACAATGAAGATGTGTATTACCAGAAATAGGTTGGTCTCAAGCTTTCCGATCATAATTCGCTAACAGCAGTTTGGAAGCTATATTATGAATGACTATTGTGGGCAAAATGTTATTTGATTACCTACCAGGCCGTGGTTACTTCGTCGGGCCTGTTGCGGTTACGCAAGCATCACACACAGACAAATAAGCACATGTATACAATAACAATATTGCACACCTCACTAAGTCTATTGAAAGAATTGGCTATAATATAATCCGGCGACGATTTGAGCACTTAGAAAGTCCACTTAGCCGTTCTATAACCACTCTCAGTCAATGCAGATTGTTCGCCGAGCGTGAGCGTTAATTGTGTAAATATGTATGTATGTAGCGCTATAACATTTATGTTGTATTGTGTGTCACGAAGCGATGTAGCCCGCGCTGTTAAAAGGTCAAAGTTTATGCGATTTCACGCACTCTCAAACCTATCAATGCAAAATTATGTATTGGAAAGCGTTACTATATCTTATTATAATATCATTTATATTATGCCTACCTTCTATTCTTTTGTTTATCTTTTAAACTATTATCACAGTCTTATTACTATTTTCACAACTTTGATCACAGTCGGAACAAATGAGTTCATTAGCAAGCTGAGTTATTATATTATTAAATTATTATAAATTGACACGATAAATTCAAGACGTGTAAAGAAAATGGTTTATATACCTAGAGCTAGAGCGGAATCAATAACCGAGCCTTAAGAAGGACAAAATATCTGTTTAAAAAAGGGAACTGTTCCATAGACAATCAAAAGAAGTGATTAATGGTGATTGATTGACAATGAAATCTATGTAGGTAGTAACCTGATTCTAACAGGAACTAATTTGGTATTTAAAATTTACATTCTAAATCCAATGATATTATTTATAAAATGAGATCAAAACCCAAGAAGAAGTAAAAGTCATCTAAAAATAAAATTGTTAATTGACGTCATCATTACGATGCACCGCTGTCATATATATCGATGTTTCGCAAAGGATGTCACTGCAGGTCCATCTAGTTCAAGGCGAGTGGGGCGAGCGTCCGATGATCGGGTCACCTTCGCGTATGACCTTTGCGAGACCTCCCTTTCCTTTGAGGAATTTCTACCTGCAAGATTCGGCCACCGCCCGTCGTGTGATCGAACTGGTTTTCCCAAGGAAATTCATGAAGTCCAATGCAAAACGCTATCTTTAGTCGGATGCGAATTCTGCATTTTTTCGACTTCAATGTTTACCGAGCCGGTTTAGTTATCTTTTGCCAATTGTAAAAAATCATTATGTAAACTGCTAGTTTGTAACAGGGCTTGCAATGTAAATGTCAAGGATACGCGACTTGAATTATTCACTACAAAGGTGACCCTGCAGCATTTGACATGCGCACTTAGGAGTGGAGCTAGCAGTGTTACAGTTTCTGACTGAAACTTCCTTATCATCTTTTCAGACCTCCTACAAATATTGCTTGGACATTCCAGCATAAGGGAATAGGTACCTATTCGACAAATGTTTTATATACTATTGTAGTCTTACCTATGAATATTTAAAAACATCATCGGAATAAATCGTATTGTATTAATGCACAACTGTGCGAAACATACTTTCCAACATAAAACATTTTTTTTATAGATACCTATGTTAGTATTATAAGTTTTTATATGAACTTGCCTAGTATGTAGATATCGTCAAAGTTTTGTCCTTGTGATATTTCTAACAGCATTATAACATCCTTATTTGCAAACTTTATTTCACTTAATTAAGACTTAGCCTCTACTATACACATATGTATATTGTATAGGGTGTAATAACACATTGTAATCCGCTACCGCAATACGAAACAATTAAAAATTAAATATACCTTGAAATTCCAGGAGGACGTTGAATATGAAGATGAAGGTGACTACCCTGCTGAGGGAGAGGGACAGGAGGCTTCGACTGAAGCTCCCACTTCTACTACTGAGGGCAAAAAACTTGTAGGTAGTGGCGTCAGGCCCTTCAGAAGCAACACTGAACTGCTCGAGATACTTAAGAAGAAGAGGGCCCAAGCTGCCGAAGGTAACAGACGCCACTCAACATTAGTTAATCCACAAAGTATAGCTATAAAATATTAAAACTACCGTGCGTATCGTCTAGCCTTTTTAGCAAACGATTATTGCGGTTAGTCTCGCATGGTACGTTACATAACAGCACTTAGTTCTTAGTTAGTTAGCAATAGTTCAACGGAGCGAATTCGTTGGTGATCCCATTAATACACAGCCTTTAATTGTTAGGATTGTTGAATCCTAAGGCACCCTTATTTTTTTATAGGATGGCCATTTTAGCGAGACTAATACTCAGAACTTATACAGTAAATCTTTCTAGATAATCTCGTGGTAGCCAACGCAACTGGTCACTCTTTTACTATTCCGATTTAATATCAATTGGTTTAAAATTTAATCCCACTTTATATTTGCAGCAAAATTGAATGGCCCCTCAACAACTACTACTACATCGCCGGCGCAGGACTCTCTTGACCCCACCAAAATATCCTACAGTTAGTAGTATTTTCCAAATTACAACAATTGAAATAAATGTTAATTGGACTTAATTAAACTCGCAATCAACAGAACTGACTACAATGAACTTATTGTGAACTATATTGTTTTGATTACATATATGTATGTATATTAGCAACCAATGATAGTAAATTGATAATTTGTTACATTAGACTGGCCTGTTGGTCTAGTGGTTAGTGACCCTGACTGCTAAACTGGAGGTCGTGGGTTCGATTCCCACCCAGGACAAATCTTTGTGTGATGTGCATAATGATTTCTTCTGTGTCTGGGTGTAATTTATCTATATTATGTATGTATTTAGAAATATATATATATGTTTATCAGTTGTCTGGTACCATATCATACCATAATACAGGCTCTGCCTAGGTTGGGATCAGATGACCGTGTGTGAGCTGTCCCAAGATATTATTATTATTTATTCGATTCTTTTGATCTCTTTTGATTGAGCTGTAATATGAAGACCTATATTTCTTATCCCATATTTTAATAGTGTTTAGCGCTAGGTATACGTCTTGACATGAGTTCTGATCTGAATGCTTTATATCACAGATACTAAGAGCAAAAAACGTTTTAACAACTCACCAGTGACTCGGGAGGTCGCTAATGATGAAGCTCCTGCACCGAAGCCTAGCAAAGGACGTTTCAGCCGACGTAAGTCTTACGAAATAATAATAACAGCCTATAACTGTCCCACTGCAGGGAAAAGGCCTCTTCTCGTATAGAGAAGGATTGAGCACTGATCACCACGCTAGCTCACTGCGGGTTGGTGATTTCAGATAATTAAATCCAGGTGTCCTTACAATGTTTTCCGTCACCGTCAGTCAGTGGTGTCTTAGAATATCTAAGAAAGTATTTATGACATTGAAAAAGTCACATTGATACTTGCCTGGGTTCGAACCTGCAACCTCGTGCATAGAAATCCGGTATGTCAACCACTAGGCCACCACGACACACAAGCTAACTAAATTATAAATATAACTATAACTAATTCATTACTTACCTACCTATGATAAAAGAGAAATGGGGGATTGTAGCTACGCAACTATACGAAGAAACTACATATTTGGTCCGTAGAACCGGATTTCTTCGCAAGATTTAACGATGAGAGACGCACATGATGCATATCATAGTCGTAAATAATGTAGCATATATTTATGTAGTCTATATAAATGAGGCGTGCGAACCAGAATTTCATAGGTTCAGCTGTTCGTTCCTCACTATCAAGAACCCCTCCGGGAGGACATTTAAAGCACTTAAATATACATTTTTATTACAACTATTTCAGCTAAATTCTTTAGATTTGGGTAGCGTTACATCAAAGTCACCGATTTTTAAATATGAATGTTTTTGTGACTTTTTCCAGCGGGGACAAGGTCAGTCCAAGAGCCAGAGGAGGAACAGGCTCAGAGTGAAGTCGCTGCCCCCGCGAGGTCCAGCAGGCCGTTCAGGCGAGGCGGCAACTAAGCTCCCTCAATACTCCACCCTCCTCCTACACTCACCGTCCCTGTCCTTAAAACCCTTCCTTTAAAAATAATATTATATACAAGTTTAAAACGCCGCGAGTGCCTGGCCTAGAAAACAACTTGATCGTGATTTGGCTACTCCCCTCACTCTGTGATATTGTGAAGTAATATGGATGACATATAATTATAATTGACATAAACTGACTATTATTATGATGTTTTTGGCCTTATCGTCAAGTTTCAAACCGTCTTCTAGGGCACGGGCTGGCGGTGGCTGCCTCAAGCTAGAAATACCCGTTTCGATTCCAAATTCATCACATTAGATGGATTAGAATATTTTTTATACTTGTGTAAATTATAAGTGTAAGTAATTTTTAAATAAAATAATTTTAAATTTACTTTTTTATGACTTTTATTTATTACAAAATGATTTATCTACACGCATTCTGATCCACAGAATGTTGTCAAGCCTGCAAGTATACACTGCAAGTATAAACATGTAGGACATAAGATACTGTTAACTTATATTAATATTTCAATAATGATTACAATTCAGCTTTATTGTAATGACACTTATTAATTGTTCAAGCCAGGACTCTTTTAATACTAAAACGTTTAACTTAATTAATTAGCAATATATGCTAGTTAAATAATAAGGACACTTTAATAATACAAGCTTAACAATTACTTTTAAATGATAATTGATAAATCATACTGAAGGGAGACAGTCTATAATGTAAGAAACAAAAGAAAAATGATCAGTTAAGACTTTAGACAGAATAAAGTGACATTTAAATTCTTTAACAAAAAGGGGAGGAAAAATAAATTGTTGTAGTACAAAATGCGAAATAAACATAAGAATGTTCCGTTGTAGTCTACTTAGTAAGGACTCGGGTGACCTCTGCGAGAGGGGTGCTATAAGTGCCAGGCTTTACCAGGTTCACGAGCTGTTCCGCTATCTCTTGTCCGACACGCACTTGAGCCTCCTTTGTAGAAGCACCTAAAAACAAAACATACGACAAGATGAGGAAACATATGGTGTACTTTTTGGGTAGGAGTTAATACGTTAAACCTGTGTATCTATCTGTCTGTGGCATTATAGCTCCAAAACGGATAGGCCGATTTTAATGCGGCTTAATTTTAAACTTTGTCTATAAGATACTGACACACGAAAACTCTTTGGTAAAGACTTTAATTTCCCGACGCTTTCTCGGACTTATTTAAATGCGAATAAGTAAAGTCGGTTTTGCAGAAAATAATGCTATTTATCTAGATTACGTATCTTTTAAGGTTTTGAAACGTCCATATGAGATATGGAATCATAATAAAAATTAACAGAATAATTTTAAATACAGCTCACGTAAATATCTGGCAACCCACTACTAACTCAAATTTTTAAATCACTTAAAAATCTAATACCTACATTGCTTGCCAGCATCAGCTAAGCCTTGTTTGTGAGTTTACATAAGTCGTTAGAGCACCAAAGTTGCAAAATATGTTATTTAAAAAACAGGCACCAAGAATCTTACAATTTAATAATTCTTTACAAAGACGATAATTGGTATTAGATAACAACACGCAGTGTTAAATGTCACATTATACAACAGTAAAGGGTAAATGTGTCACAGAAAAAGTGTGGCATTTGAGCTGTGCATTGACAGCCGTTAAAAAGTTGGATCATAAACAAATGCTCGCAATGTGGCTGCCTTCCTTGAGACGATAAGTATAGGTACGTATTGTCACTCGAGGAGGTATGGGAACCATGTCTTGTAAATATGTATAAAGTTTACATCATCATCGTTTATACACACAAATATTGTACACACTACCGTGCTCTAACACATCTATGAACGTTCAAAGACAGGCACACGCACACACACACATACACACCCTTACACACACTCTCACACACCCTCACACACACACACACACCCTCACACGCACGCACGCACACACCTCGGTGTACATTATTAAGATTTAGTGCATTTCGCTAGCTGTATTTTTCTTAAGTAATTGTATGGAGTACGAGAGCCTGGAGATCCGTCATACAGGTCTCGAACCTAGTTCGGACTCCAGCTCTCAAAAAGTTAAGGATAAAAATAAGCTATCATGTAATTTATATCTTATTATAATGTACTTTTTGAGAGAAAATAAATAAATTTCATTCATTCATCTCATCTCATCAACACCCGCCTGTGGCGGTCGATCCTTGGCTTAAAATATATTTACCCGTGAATCTATTTAACACGGAGCAACTACCATATGACCGCTGTCCAATTAATTACAATAAAAGTATACATTGACATTGAAAACACGCGGGTGAATGTAGCATGCGTGAGTTTAAAGTGTAAATCGTGTAGACGAGATCACAATTAGTATGTTAAAGGGTGCGGTGTGTATGTAGTATGTAGTACCCAGTAGGTACCCATGTTACCTAAGTGCGGGGTGGCTATTACGGCTTTGTGCTGAATAATCTCCAAGGTCAGGGGGTCTGTCGGTGGCTCCTGCTCGAACACGTCTAAGGCTGCTCCTCCAACCTGTAAATCAATCAAAGAATGAAACACTGTTTTATTGGCACCATAGTTCTCCTATAAATTGTATAGTAGTAAGTTAGATTTCTTCATTATGTGTCACAGAGAGAGAGAGAGCATCCTTTTGGCCTTTCCTGTAGTGACGGAATGTCGTGCCATATAATAATATTCATGTATGACCAACTACTTGAATAAAATAAAACCCACAGAGGAACATAGATCCTCCTTTTTGAAATCGGTTAAAAAACTTTTCAACTACTAACAATCAATACGTTCAAGGCATGTACATTGTACGGGTTAGGTATTTAATCATTTGGTATCATCAAGTGGACCTTCAAACATTTAATAAATAACTTCATAATCCCATTACATGGTAGACTTTCAAACGTGATTTTGATATTTTTTAAGGACTTTTCTCTCAAGCTGTTATAAGAGATATTGCATTACTCGTACCTGTCCTGAGTTCAACGCATCGAGAAGGTCGCGTTCCTGAATGAGGCCCCCGCGTCCAACGTTCACGATCTTCACTCCCTTCTTACACTGTGTCATGACGTTAGCGTTGATGAAATCTATAAAATAAGGTCGTTAAAAACATAATCCTTCTTTCGGCGCATTCGAGTAAAATATGCATCCAGGCAATTAACTAGAACCTGGTTCCTTTTCGCTATGAAAGCGAGACGCCGCTACGTGGATTGTAAAGCAGCGTCTCCCTTTCACAGCGGAAAATGGGCTGCAAAGCAAGATCGTGGAGCGTGGTTAGCACGAACATATACAGAAAAATACACATTACCCATCAGAACATCTGTGAAGTCGGGCTGTGGATGAGGATAATGATAAAACACTTATTATGGTTTAGTAGAAGTTTGAATCTGACTTGAGACAACCAAGTAAGTTCATGGGTAGAGTCGCTAATTAACACCACTGACACATTTTAAAAGTTACTAGTTGGGTACCATATACTTTTTATTGGTTTTAGAATATTCACACAGATTGCAGGGGCCCGAGAAAAGATAGAGTGGTTTATACATGGGGTTGACGTCGTAATATTATGTCAACACCATAGATTCACCATTCTTTTCTATTCTTTTAGCTTTCTGCTCCTCTTCTTCATATGTACTTTAATGATTCCAAGCTTCCAGTCTTCCGTGCGTCATTAAAATATACCATACATACTGGAGACGATACTACTTACTTTTGGTGGACTCGATAAGAGGTGTGTGCAGAGTAATGTAATCGGCTAGCGGCCAGATCTGCTCCAATTCCATCTTAGTAGCATTGAAGCTGGTGCACTGCTCAGCCGTGACGAATGGGTCATACCCGATAATCTGTGTAGGCCAACGGTCAAAGAAGAAATTGAAATCATGCCAGTGAATAAAGAGGAAAATCGCTAAAGCAAGAGTTAAAGTCATGAATTGCTAATACGATAAGAATTCGCTGGGTTCACCAAATGATCAATAATACATGATGTGTCTGTTGCAAGTAAATATATAAGAAGTCGCATCTTATCTAAAGGTTAAATGGTCAAATTATAATTCATTATCATATTTGTTTCATCAGGAATATCTTTTTTAATTAGATTAGATAGAGAAGTCTTGTAATATACATAATATTTAATGTACCTTATAAGTGGAGAAAAAGTTTTTTATAGGTGCCATGTTTCCGAAAATACCCTCTACATCGGCTCAAAAATTTCGCACTCTCTTTTTTTATATACTAATATTAGATAAATTTTTGGGCCCAGCAATATTAGCAATAAGGAAGTAAGTAGAGAATACAAACACACCAATAAAATATTAGTTGCTGTACAAAGTTAGGTATGTTATAAGGTATAAGCTTTACGAAGTGTATAGGCTTAGAAAATGTGGACATGTGTACGTGCCGTTACGTAAATTAAATGAGTACTAAATACTAATTTAAACAATTTAAACTATGTTAGAAAAATATAATTTAAATATTTATAATTCCACAAACCTCTACGTTTGTTTTGCATATTTTATACATTAGTAGTCAAAACGCCCGATGTTTGATTCTATATAGTATTCCGCTGTCAGAGTGACATTATTTTCAATTAAAATATCAC
Organism: Abrostola tripartita; assembly: GCA_905340225.1. NCBI lineage: Eukaryota > Metazoa > Arthropoda > Insecta > Lepidoptera > Noctuidae > Abrostola > Abrostola tripartita. The sequence continues at coordinate 5,706,755 of HG996486.1, forward strand.
ATTGACGGCTAAACACGCCATAGAAATGAACTCGAAGTTGGGTCTTAGGTACTTGCTGTTGATATCGCAGCAGCCATTCATAACCTGAAGGAAAGATAAGTGTACCTTCATTCCAAATGAGTGCATGCGGATGGCGACTTCCCTGCCGACCCTGCCAAGGCCGAGAATGGCAAGTGTTTTGCCGTTGAGTTCTGTGCCGGTGTAGAGAGCTCGGTCCCAGCGGCCAGCGCGCAGGGCAGTAGCGGCCGGCACTACATGCCTCGAGAGATTCAGGATGAGGCTGCAGGTCAGCTCGCAGGCGCTCAGCGCGTTAGCACCGGGAGCACTGCAACAAACAAATGGCAATCGCCGTCACATACGTCTCAATAAATACCTAATGCAAATTCGCAATGCAAACTAACAAAGAAAGCAAGGGTTAATCGAACACGATTGGAAATCAATTGAAATAAATTAGCACAACTTGACGTTTAGGACTCAATTGTTCTGCATCGCACTTGAGTGGTGTTTTTTTAAGAAACATTGTTAGTAGTCAATTGATCGCATATTAATGTCACTTACTTGATGACTCCGACTCCTCGCTGGCCTGCGGTGGTGACGTCGATGTTGTCGACGCCGGCGCCAGCGCGGCCGACCACCTTCAGATTTTTGCCGGCTTCCAAGACCTCCTTGGTGACCTGCGATGCTGACCGGACGACTAGGGCGTCGTATTTCTAAAGGCAGGTGATGTTATTTTTTTTAATGCTTTACTGTTTTGGCTGATAGTATGAAATTATCTCTGCATGGTAAACACTAAATTTGCCTGTATTTCTAAAATATTATTATGGATTAGTTCATTGAATAAAATTTGTATGATGAAAGTTTATCTCCTAATAAGCTAATTGCCCATATTAGTCAATGTAAGTAGTAATTACCTAAGTAGCTCGTTATAGTTACTGTTAAACAACATGAACGTCATTAGGACACATAAATAAATATTTTACAACATAATATAAAATAAAGGTTAAAATCGTGAGTTATAGGTAATTACTGGGGGTTCAGAAACAATTTACTCAATCCTCGAATAATACATATTCTTTGACCGTAGGTCTGTAACTATTAAGACTAATATCATCAATGGACTCTTTTGGGCACATCAAAAGTAGGGGAAAAAGAGGGGTCTTTTTACTTAAACTAGAGGTCGCCTGCCAATTTGGCCGTAGGTAATTATGTCTTAAATTTCAGATTTCTGAACTTTTTCTAAATATAACTTTAACTTTGCCAAGTAGCACACCCCTCCGTGCGCGCAATTTCGTAAAAAGGTTCCGAAGTTTTCGCCACATGAAGTTATAAAATAATATATTCACGACATATCTTTTCAAAGGTGACTGCACTGAATGAGGACAGAAATAACGCAGTGCTGACAAAAACTACAAAACTGTAACTGTGATTAACAATGCTATCGCTTATTGTTATTGGTAATTACAAAACAATATTTGTTCAGGGAGGGTGACCTTTATACATGTATTATGTCTGCCAGGCAAACAGGCGTGACATGTTGTATGAATGGATTGGATTATTAAAATATAATCACTTGTGAATCTTTTTGGATTAGAATCGGTCTGATCAGAGATTATTTAAATAAAGCTAGGTTAGGAGTACTCTTTATTGACGAGTATAAACGTAAGTAGCTTATGGAAATCCATGGACTCAACCTACATCTCTAGGGAACGAACGTGTATGTGTAGTTGTGTATTTGTATGTTATTAAATCGTAAACGTAGTGCATCGACCTCTTGCTCTAAAGAGGAATGATAAGAAATCATTCATCAGTCAGTAGTCATCATCAGCCTTATATTTCTAAGACCAATAATTATGTTCTAATAATACACAAACTCACCGGAACCTCTTGAAGCAGTTCTTCTTTGGAGATCTTCGCTTTGTTGATGACACTAATGCCATGAGACTGGAGGATCTCGGTGCAGTTAGCACCAACGCCGTCGACGACTAAGACTGACTTGATTGCCAAAACCATCTTGCCACTAAGGAATAAGTTAGATTTAAGTATTGAAACAAATAAGTACTGACCTTGCATTTGATAAATTATGCACAGTGCTATATGATGTAGTTAGCAACGCACTAAACTTGAGTCTTACAAAAAGCTTTAAGAAATAAAATAGGGAATGAAACCGGTTTAAAAGTAAATACCCGCTGCGCAAGTTTCCTAAATTCTGCAGACTTGACAAAAAGCATGAGGCAACGATAAGAGTTTAAAAATTAGTTGGTTAATATTTCATGGTTCAAATATATTACGCTTCATGGCAAAGCTATGTCCGCAAAGACGCGAATCATTTTATCAATCAAAATAATTAAAGTCTATCTCGAGACAACATAAATAAGGCGTCAATGTCATTCATGTAACCACGGCCTTTAGTAATCAGCTCGTTTAATAATAGTGACACGATAATGGTTGGTACAAGTTAAAAATGTAATACTCACAAAAATTGAGATACTGAAGTTCCTGTATGTTTTGTTGAGCGGTTGGACAACAACTGAGTAGTAAGGGACAGTGAGGAGCTCGATACGATTCCGATCAGCCAGGCGTGAGCGAGGCGGCCACTTACCTTCGTAAGCGGCCAATGAACGAACGTCCCGTTTGCTCCGCTAATGTATGTCGGAGTTTACACTCGAATCTAATCAGCCACACGCCACCTTGGTGACGCACGCTAATATCGTGCGCCCTAATATCATGATATACAAAATATTGTGAGCCCAGATAAATTAAAAAACATAATGTTTATTAAATATTTTTTTAGGAATGTTACAGAAGTTATCTGATATTTTGTACTAGACGCAATACGTAATTGCTGTAATATATTTGTACAAGCGATATTGAAGTAAATATGTATTATTATGTATCTGTAACAAAATTATCATTGTTCATTGGTGTGATGTCAAAGAACGGCGGTATTACGTTTCGTTCTCTTATGTTTGCGTAAACATGTTTATCGCATCTGAGCTTGCTTTAGATTACTCATTATTTCATAATACGTATAGATGCAATTCATTCGAAACCGAAAGGAGTGTGTTTATTAATTGTTAGTAGATCTTCTATCAGTGTAACTAGTTCAAGTTCAAAATATGTATAGCTATATACGCGTTCTCTAATATAAGTTAGATACACATTTTTGAATTAGGTACGCTATCATTATAGCGAAAATTAATTCATTAAAAGTAGACCTTGTAGTGCTTATTTAACGTCAATATGAGTTCGAAATAAAATAATATTTAGGTATTATAATTACTTAACTTTTCTTACTTTATACTTAATTATCTAGCTGTATAATTGTTATAAGCATATTATATGAAGACGCGTTGCTGGTTGCAAGACTAATACCCAATGTGGGGGTTTTGTAGCTTAACGGTCTCTTATTGGCATCGAGACTTTTACACGATAAAATATATTTGATTAATACCCTTTGTAATTGCCATTTATTGCTATTACCATACTCATTAATTATCCAACTAAGTACAGTAAGGAGTAAGCTAGTATTTCAACCATTTGAAATTGAACGCGTTTTATTTTGAGATATAGTTCATTTTCCAAGAGTTTCATAATATTTTTATCAGCTCAGTCTTGGTGTACACTGAAGACATCCCAGACATCAGCCAGTACAAGATTAGAGTGGCTCTGAAACAGCTTAAGAACAACAAGGCGCCGGGTGATGACGGAATTACAACGGAGCTTCTGAGAGCGGGTGGAAAACCGGTACTTTTAGTCCTCTAGAAGCTATTCGATTCCGTCATACTCGAGGGTACTACGCCAGAAGCATGGCGCAGGAGTGTGGTGGTGCTCTTCTTCAAAAAAGGTGACAACACCTTGTTGAAGTATTATAGACCGATATCGCTCCTGAGCCATGTGTATAAGCTGTTTTCGAGAGTCATTACGAACCGTCTCGAACGCAGGCTTGATGACTTCCAGCCTCCCGAACAAGCCGGCTTCCGAAAAGGCTTTAGCACCATAGACCACATCCACACGCTCTGCCAGATTATACAGAAGACCGAAGAGTATAATCGGCCACTGTGTCTAGCGTTTGTGGACTATGAAAAAGCCTTCGATTCAATCGAAACCTGGGCTGTATTGCAGTCCCTTCAGCGATGTCATATTGACTATAGGTATATCGAAGTGTTGAGGTGTTTGTATAGTAACGCCACCATGTCGATCCGGTTACAGGACGAGAGCACGAAACCAATCCAACTGCAGCGTGGTGTGAGACAGGGAGACGTGATTTCTCCGAAACTGTTCACAAATGCGTTGGAGGACGTTTTCAAGCTCTTGGACTGGAACGGGTCCGGCATCAACATCAATGGCGAATACATCACTTACCTTCGTTTTGCCCATGATATAGTTATCATGGCGGAGTCGTTGGAGAAGCTCAATACTATGCTCAGCGACCTCAATCTCGTTTCCAAACAGGTGGGTCTTATAATAATAATAATAATAATTTTTATGTCCAAAACTTATTCACAAAGTAACATATATTTAGCACCTTACTTAAAATAAATACACGTATCTTAACAGGGGTAACTTGCCTGAAAATGAATATGAACAAGACGAAGATCATGTTAAATGACCATGTCGCACCCGTACCGGTTATCGTTGGGAACGATACTCTCGAGGTTGTTGACCACTATGTCTACCTTGAACAAACTGTTGAGTTAGGCAGGTCCAACTTCGACAAAGAGGTCGCCCGAAGAATCCAACTCGGATGGGCAGCGTTCGAAAAACTACGCGACATCTTCTCGTCCATAATTCCGCAGTGTCTGAAGACGAAGGTTTTAACCAGTGTGTGTTGCCAGTGATGACGTATGGCTCTGAGACGTGGTCGCTAACGGTTGGCCTTTTGGAGAGGCTCAGAGTCACTCAACGAGCTATGGAGAGAGCTTTGTTCGGAGTTTCTTTGCGCGCCAGGATCCGGAATACGGAAATTCGCTAGAGAACTAGGGTCACCGACATACTTCAAAGCATATGCAAGTTGAAGTGGCCATATCGGTCGAAGAACTGACAACCGCTGGGGAAGAACAGTTCTCGAGTGGCGACCATGAACCGGAAGACGCAGCGTTGGCAGGCCTCCCACCAGGTGGACCGACGATATCGTCAGAGTTGCGGGCAACCGGTGGATGCAAACGGCCAGTTCTTCCGGCTGATGATGACGATGATGAGTCTCGGTGTTTAAAAGCTATTTGGGTTTTTATTGGACCTTTAATAAAGGATTAATTTGACTTGTTTATTTCATGTTGATTGTGTTCCGATGTATTTCTGTACCTAATATGGACGCATGAGTAACAAACGAATCGTCTGTGTAATTTTCATCCTATTCGGTTGCCTGAAAAGATTGGATACTTCAACATTTGGCGTAGTCCAAAGAACTGACCACAAAGTATCTTTGATTTTCTTACTCAAAATGATGCACCCACCCATTTGGCGTAGCAACAGGATCACATCGTTATTGGTCTGCTGGAACGAGAATTGACCTGCATGAATTGAATGTTGATTGATACTGACGAGGAGAATAATATATTCATGATAATATTATTATTAACAATCAGTCCATGTTCAACATTGTTCGTCCGCTCTCAAGTTCAAAGTACGCACTAAATTGCATGCTTGTAATAATTGTATTGTGTTCATTGGCTGTAACAATTACTCGTGCTACGATTCGATCTGACTGCGAAAGACAGACCTTACGCATTCTTTACGATGAAAATGCCATTTAATAACGATAAAAAATTGTTTGCTTTTAGGAATAGTACACCACTGTATGGGTACCTTCAGGGAATACAGACTTGATGTAATGTTTTGTTTAATTTAAGGATTTACCAACTCCTACCGAACTATCTCTTAAACATACCAAGCGGTATTATGAAATAAATGAACCTTTAATAACTTTATGTAGGCTATAAAGTGGTTACGCTAGTTCGACCAATAAAAAATATCAGTGAGGTAGGTAAGGCACAAATAGAGGACATTGTTCGGTCACACCTTCATTTGATATCGGTTTGCCAGCGAGTACATTACTAGTAGGTCGTATGATAATATTTGTGATTGTCGACCTTGAGATAAGTATCATTTTAGTTACTTGGTATTTGTACAGATTATCGTTGGATATTAAACATTTTAAGTAATTATTTTAAAAACATTGATCTGAAGAGCGATACAAATTAATAGAGTTGAAAAATTTTTGAAATCAAAGAAAGGCAAAGAAATAAAACTCACATATCCAAACGTTATAATCTTAATTATTAATTTTATTATCACACTTACGAAAGATACAAAAACATATCACGATGGCACTAGCAGTCAGTGCTTCAGCAGACGTGTAAAGTAATATCGAGTTGATTGTGACGGCAATTAGGTGCGACGACATTACTATTATACATTAGTAGGTACATCTTTTATCACTCAAATAATAAATACACACGAAAATTATTATGATTGAAGAACTTTTCAATTTTACATGCACAAAACGTGTTGATTTAAAAACAAATACATAAGATAATTATACAATATTTAGGTGAAAGGTGATACAAAAAATTATGTGTTTCCTAATGATGGTTATAGTAAAGCAGCTCAATTTACGTCTTGATCGAACCTTTAACTATAGATATCTTATTTAATTGCAGTCATGTATTACGAGTCTCGATATAGAAAATAATGTTCCGAGAGAGATACAGTTATATGTCTTTGAAGTTAGACTTTCCGATATTGGAAACAACTATTTCTTTAGATGGTAAAGAGATATTGATTTGGTTTATATTGATTTTTCGGAGCTTTCCTTATACACGGAACTCCGGACTTAATCGTAACAATATCTACTACTAATATGTACATAACACTTCTAAAATAAAAAATAATAGTACTTAGTAGGGAATACCCACAGGTACATTTCTAGATATGAAAAAATATTAGAAACTTATACTACTTATAGACATTAAAACTATAGTTGAAAAACGTTGATATTAGGTTGATAGTACATTGACGAAAGACACTAACACCTAAGTCGTTTCTGTAGTAAATTGACTAAGATTAATGACATGTCATAAATGCTGAACTTAGCTGGAAGACTCTAATGGTTAAATCCTTAAACAAACTTTTAAATAAAAGTGGTATTAACGAAATTTTTTGTCAAGCGACTAAGTCACTGGAAACGAAACTAAGTTCTAGAATCGCGTAAGTATCAGCATCATGTCATTGATTATTTAACCGGAGGTTAGTGGGACTTTTGTAGGTGGTTATTTGGAATGGTAGATGCCCCGGGCGGGTCTGGCCGGCCGGCCTCCGATGCCGCCGGCGGCGCGTCTCTTGGCGATGAGTGCGTCGAGCCCGCGTAGTGGTGGCGCAGAAGTAGTTTCCGAGGGTGTGGGCTCTGTCTCTGTCTCGCTCTTTTCAGCGCTTGTGCTTTCCTCTGTCGTTTCAGTTAGCTTCTTAGGTGCTTCGGTTGTCGCCTACAATAAATGAAACATAAATTAGTATTTCACTTGTTGCATTTGAATGGTAAAAATCTTATCATGACAGCATTCTCAAAGTAATTACCTCTGTGGAAACCAGTTTCCTCTTCAGCAATGGGTTGACACGACGTGCGGGTGGAGTGACAGGGGCGCGGGGTTTAGGCGAGGGGGAAACTTGCAGCCTGTTGCGGACTCTTAGACCGCTGCGAGGTGCTTCAGGCGCTGAAGTCGGCGATGAAGACTGTAAACATTTTATAGAATGTAACTCATGCCGAAGTATATTAAAAGGCCCTAGGGTTTTCAATTTCAGAATGAACAGACATTTTGTTCCACTTAAGCTCAGTACTAACAAGTCCTGTTTGTTGTATCTATACCTCAGCATCAGCGTCAGTCGCAGGCGCTTCTGGGGCGGAAGTCTCAGCGGGGGCTTCAGACGCGGCCTCGGGGGCTGCGCTAACGCCTCCACGCACGCGAGGGTTGGGCCTCAAGTTCAGCCTGGGTCCGGGGCGCAGGGAAGCGGGCCGAAGACCGGGTCTGCCGCGACTGTTTGCAACAAAATACCATTATATTATCTAAGAAACATCAAGGAGCCTGAAGTAGAGATAGACTAGTAAGGCTGGTACAGGTCTTTCTTTCATTTAATTAAATTCATAGATTATGTTTACAAAGTTCAAAAGGCACATTAAGTTACCTTGACTGACTTATGAGTCTTGCAATAAAACAACGTACCCGATGGTCCTGGACGGAGTAGGCGTGGTCTCGACTACCTCACCGGAGCCGGCGTTGGGCGAAGTACTGTCTTCACCAGCTGAGCTCGCAGCAGCAGCCGTCGTGCTAGTGCTTGAAGGACCTCTCCTCAGGCCTGGACGAAGCCTAGGTCTGGAAAATTCAATAAACGGTGAGTCCCTACACGCAAAAGTAGTAAATGACTGTCTGCTTCTTATTGACATGAATGACAAGCACACTACTCGCAACGCTTGAAAACCAGGAAATACAATGCCATTATGAATTAGCGTGTCAATAAAGTTCGAGGTGTCCCAGAAAAAAATTAATTAGACGATCTTGGAATAGAAAAAAGTACTTTACAGTCAAGGCTACAAAATTGTATTGTGTCAGCTATTACCTGATTCCAACGAATGGTATGTTGACCATATATGGCATTTTAGTTTCTGCTGCCAGTTGTAAGCAATCCAACTCATTTCAAACAGAACTCTCTCTTGGACAAACGTTCATGCAAAATAGTGAAAACTCTGTAGATATCTAGAAAGTGTCAGTTAACTCACCTAACTTTACTTATGATATTTATACTTTTCGAACCTTAACTATTAAAATATTTTATGATATTAGGCTTGATTCATGGTGGCCGAAAACTTCGTTAGGATCCCTGGATCCGTTGATCTTTTTATGAGAAAATGCCTATGCCTTATAATAAGACCTAGTATCCTAGAAAAAAGCTATATCATACAAGATGTTTCCTTTGTGTATGTTACTGTTAAGTTTCATCAAAATCCGTTGAGTAGTTTCGTGAATAAGTAACAAACATCCATCCATCTTTACAAACCTTCGCGTTTATAATACCAGAAGTGTTGAAGCTATCGGGGCTAATGTAGGGTATGGTCAGAGTTGCGAGCTACCGGTGGATGCAAATGGCAAGTTGTTGTTCATTGTGGCTTTTAAGGGGGAGGCCTTTGTGCAACAATTCACGTCTTTGGGCTGATGATGATGTGCATTAAGGCCAGCTGTGGTTGGTCATACCTGGGTGCAGGGGCTTCATTAGAGGCTGGAGCGCTTACGGCGGCCTGGTCGTCCTGTGCGGGGGCAGCAGTGGTGGAGCTCGGCCGAGTGCGGCCAGTGAATAGGCCGCGGCGACCGAATGCCTGTAACAATTGACATCCGACTTCAATAACGAAATAGATGAGCAGTCGAGAAGGCTACGCTTTTCTTTAATGTTTTAAAAGTCGTCTGAGTAATTAGAACTCTTTTGAATTTAGACATGAGAGTTCCTATTCAACAATCAGTTCTAATGAGGCATCAAGCATGAAAGCAAATTAATTTGAAATCAGACTTTTTTTAAATTTCGATTAAACGTATGTAAAAGCAAATGCTTTCGGCTACTATCATACATGTAAATCTTTTTTCAAATCTGCACCCTTCAGTGTTGTATCTATAAAAACCAGTATGCTTCAAAGGTAAATATTTATTAAACCCATAGAAAGTTTAGGAAATAGATCCAAATCAATTCGTTTATTTGCAAATTTATTTCATAATTTTGTATATGAATGTTACGGGTCTCTCTCATCATCATCATCTCTGCTGTACTTTGTTAGTATGCAAGTCTTAGAGTTATTATTTTAGAGGTACAGTAATTTTTTTTTTGCTTCGATCTATTTATCTCTCAGGCATCGTCTTACTTTGCTCAATTTTCTCTTGATCTACAATTTTTTACCCTACTTCTAAAACAAATCATCATCGTTTATTATAATGGCGTAAGTAAGTACACACTGTCCACTGTAAAAAAATCGAAAGCATGCTTGACTCATCCAAAGACATCTTTATCATCCTACAAATAACTTACCGGAATCAACATTTTATGAGATGAATCTACCTACCCTAAAATCGGAGCGACTGTTATCTAAGCAGCCAAGTACGCAATCCTAAGCATAAAGCTGTGACTATTTGCAGCAACATTAGACCCGATATAAAACCCGTCGTAAAACACTTAGGTAGACGTAGACCTTATCAACATTAAAATATTTCGTAACACGAACTTAACCACTGTATTTAGGTAACACCAAATTCGCAATGCAAAACAGTACAGTCGCTGTCATAGCAATTATCCTAAAATTACGCAGTAGGGGTAGGGTTAATGAATATGGATGCAGACCTTAGGTTGTGTGACGGGTTTGTCCGCAGGAGCTGAGGGGGTGGAGGCTTCGACAGGGCTGGCAGAGCTGCCGGCAGCCGTCGTCCTGCGCCCAGGAGTCGGCTTACCAAAGCGACCTGTAGACAAAAACACATTGAACTACATATGTAGTGTCCGATGCCTGATAAGGTAGCTGGTTATACTTCAACCCCTTTATTCATAAAAAATTACAATTTTAAACCATGGATTAATTGTACCAGTCATTGACGTTTGCATGTTAAAGAATAGAGATGGCAATAGGGTTAAGAAAGACAGGATCATTGTTTATGAATGAGAGGGCAATAGTTTGAATGTCATGGTTAAGGCTTAGGACAGTGATATTAGATATTGATAAAACATGATGTAAGATTTATTATATGAGGTGTGTTATAACTATTTTATTGAAAATGAACTGATAATATAATCTACCGCATGAAAATATTCCACTTGTTAAAAAAGATAACTCAGATTAAGAATCTATCTTTAATTATAGCTTGTTCAATAATTTTTTTGCACCATCTTAGATGTTGTCATTAAAATGTCTACATTGTACACAACGATCTAATTCTGAGCAATGTCGGTCGGTTCTCGATGCATTCGTTATCGATATTAACAACCGTTGCAGTTTGCAGTTGTCATGGTCAACCGGAGTCACTTGTTTGAATTCCTAGCGAATTACCTAGGAAATATTGTAGCACCGTCAATGTCTTTACAATTAGGTACGTAACTAAAGATTACGTGTGATCCGCGCATGTGCAACGTGGATACAATTTAAACATTCACATTAATGTCAATTGGGAGGCATGTCTGCATAATTAATTACTATGTACACTTAGGTGTCCGCATGTTTTATCTTTTTATGTATTTTTCACAATCTACAGAATACAGTAGCATTTCTCAATGCAGTGTAACTAATCGAAGGTATACTAAGGTTTACTTTAATTATTTTTTCTTTAATTTTATAGTAGGTATCTACTGTAAATGTTAAGCTGTATATTATTTAGTCGATTATTACCTACTAATAATAACCAAAATGACCCTACCGATAAGACCTGAGTAGTCAGTGTTTAGTTATTCGTAAACACCTGTATTTAACTATCTTATAAAGTTGATATCATAGAAGTCAACTGTGTGTCTCAGAGATAAGACACTTACGTAGCAACAAACAAAAGCCAACTGATACCACTATTACAACCTGCTTAGTAACAAGGCGATCAATTAGATTGCAGACAAGTCGTTTATTCATGACTTTAAAAAAGCCAAGAACTTTACTTTTTTAATTATATGTAATGTATAAAACGAATTGTTCTTAATCGTTGTAATATAACTAGGTACAAGTGAATTGAAATATGTAATTCTCCATAAGCCCAGTGTCATACACAGTTTCCAAAACTTGGACAATTTACATTTAATGCAGTGTTAACGGGTTTACTTAAAATATAGTAGAATGGTAGTACAGATACGTTCTTACTAACAATAAATAAAAAATACAATAATTATCAGTGTAACAGTTAGCTTATCGACTAAGAAACAATAAACTATTGAACTATCTGATGTAACTATACACAAGAAGTGTCGCCTGGTTTGGTCCGTGTAGTACCTACTCTGAACTCAGCCTTTCCCATGACAATGTTAGATACTTTAACAGATAATCGAACAAATTAATCATGTATCACAACTCTACACCTCAGACACGCGCTATTGAAGCATATCTACGTGAGAAAGAGTATTCACGTGACGCTAAAACACGTGTTGAAGGTAGTATATTCACATATTTATATTATAACATGTCATTCGCATTATTTTCACATTCGCAATAAAACAATCGCAGAGCAACAAATGAATAATTAAAACATAACTTTCGCAGCTGCAACGGCTACTGCATAAATAACTTGAGATTGCAAGCCGCAATGTCTCTGGCGATAATGGCGGCGGCGGCTAGAGGCCTAGTCCAATACGTATTTTAATATTTCAATTAGGATTCAGACAGTTTTGTCCATGTTTGAAGTTCAGTATCATGCATCGTCTTTCGATTAAAAAATTATATTCTATGTGATGCTGAATTAATTATTTACTACTACAAATATTTAAGGCGCTTTTTATTTGTATTCCGCTGAAATGCTGATATTGACAAATTTAATAATTTTGCACTACTGTGAAAATTGAATTAATATTACAATTGCATAATATGATTAGATATTCTAAATTACAAAGTGAAATTCAACAAACTGTAAAAGATGTTGTTGAGTTTCAGTCAAATGTTTCACAAGCATATACCTATTAAATTTTTAATTAATCTTCATGTGAGACTTGACTTGACTACAAAAAATAAATAGCTTTAAGGAAAAGAAAAGTAATACTTCTATTTAATTTCCCAGCCATAATTAAACACGTTACTTGTGTTAATCCACGTAATTTACAAATGAATAACAATGCATGTACGAACTATACATTACCGCGAGTAAGACACACGCGTCGGATAGAATCAATTAACTGGATCAATTATAAAGCGTAGTGGACTTTCGCCAATCGTGTTGAGGATCTCGAACTGGATATATTAATGTAGTTCACGGTGAAGCGGTTAGTCATATTACACAAGTACTGGAAAGCAGTGTCATTACCTCGCACTCTAGTTGAGGTTTCCTGCGGTGCTTCAGTGACTGCACTGGTGGTGGACACGCGGGTGCGGGCTCCGGCGCGCCCCTTGAACCTAGACGGGCGTGTCGGCACGGCCGACGTGGTCGTCGTGGGAGCTGGCGTGGTTGTCGTGGTGGTCGTCGTCGTTGTGGTCGTCGTAGTGGTGGTCGGCGTAGTGGCCTCGTCCGTAGTACTCATGAACTCCGTAGTAGTCCATGTGTCGTCTTCAACAGTGGTAGTTCCATCGAAACTGATCTCGTTGGTCGGGTTAATGTCATTGTTTAAGTTTTCTCCAGCTAAGTACGCGTAAAGGTCAAGTGCCACCTTTTCCATAGCCGTCATTGTAGTGTACTCAGTGGTGTCTTGCTCGTAAGGAGTCGTCTGCTTGTAGTCGGCGGGCAGTTTTGAGTCATCCAAAATTTCTTGGAACCTAATACCCGATGACAAGCTATGACCTTCCCTGGCGGACTCTTTGGCATTTGTGGGTTCTTTGGCAATTGGCGACGTTTCAGGTACTTCTTCAGTAGTAGTGCGACTTTCTGAAGAATATCTGCTTGGTAGCTCTTTGTATTGCGACGGGGAAGGAATATCTCCAGAATGAGTTTTGAAGCTGTCCAAGTCTACAAGCTCCGAGCTTGGGCGCCTGGAAAAGGAAATAAAAATCAATTACAACTCCTTTTATTACACAAGATTTCAATTAAAATCAAATTGTTACGTTACCTGATATGCGCACGGGTCCTACTTCTGGTCTGACCGATCGATTCATCGGCCACATTGTCACTTTGAGATCGTCCGCGTTGCCTAATAGTTTCCGAAGATACTTCGGGTACATAAGTTGTCGAAGTAGCCGATGCAAAATTACGACCTCGAGGCGGGAACCGTGTGCTCGATGGCAATCTGACACTAAATTTTAGAAAGCGAAATTAATAAATACACAAAGCATCAAATATTACATTGTATAAGCATACATAGATTAAACATTTACCTGATGTCATCTTCCTCTTCCTCTGAAACAGGTGCAGGTGGGATGTTGCGGCCTCGTCCTCGTCCTCTAGTCGTAGCAGGCACAACTTCATTTTGTATTTCTGGAGTAGCTGCTGTCGTGGTGCCAGATCTATCTATAGTACTGTATTTGTTTTTGGTTTTACTCTCGTTGGCTATGTGATTTTCACTTTCGATTTTCTCCGGGCCATCGTGAGAGTTGTGAGTTGGGGCTGCGGTAGTAGAGGATGACTTGTCTTTTCCCTTTCCGTCCTTTTTACCTTCTTCGTCTTCGTCATAATAATAATAAATGTACTCATATTCGTAGTCTTGGCCATTCGGGCCTTTTTTGATTTGAATTCTCGATTGAGGTTTTTGTTCAGAGCCAGCTGTTTCTAAATTAATGTTAGATGATAATAACCCACTGTTGATGTCATCGATTGTATCAAAATTAATTGGGATGTAGTCGAACTCCTTGGCGGCTGGGGTCGGTGCTGTAGTAAGTACAGGTTTCTGTGTTGTCGTGCCATCAGTTTTGCTCAATTTTCCAGATTCGGACATGGCTTCTAAAGCTACGGCCATTTTAGGATTTGTTTCAACATCTTTCAAGTTTTCCTTTATTTTAATGTCTTCTAATTTGGATACGGGTACATCAATCTCAATTGATTCCGTAGATTTGCTTTTTAAACCTTTTTTGTACAACGCTTTCTTGTCCTCCTCGATAGCAACGATACCCTCCGTAGCGTGCTTAATTTTACCACTGTGTAATTTCTTGATGATCTTTTCACTATCATCTTGTTTGAAATTCCGGTGATTGGGGTGTTTTTCAGGGATTTTGTGTGATGTCTCAAAATTTCTCAACGGAGTTTGTTGGCCTGAACTAACAAGCACATATTCCTCACCAGGGCGAGGCTCCGTGATGATATCTACTTCGGCGCACGCCGTGTAAAGCGTGCACACTAATAAACATCTGTAACAAAGAAAATGGTATTTATTAGATTTCCATCAGTATAGATGGTTACGAAAGTTTGTTACATTACTGAATTCGAGTCAGTGCTCCGTGACTCAGCAAGATGACATCTGGCAGCTGCGCCTACGAGTCAAAAGCATGCCTCTCTGCACTAGGAACTCTGAGTCACAAACTCATTTCATCACCGCATTCTCAAGTTTGGTATTGTTAACCTACCAACACATAACTTGTAATGTGCGCCTATGCATATGTGATGATATTTTTAGCTACTGTTGCTATGTACACATAAATATACGATGCCTATATACTAGCATAAATGTACATATATCATATCGTTCATTTATTATTGTAATGATACATTGTATGACTGCTTTGATTAGTGTCATAACAGCTATCGATTTGCATAGCTACATATTTCTGGCACAGTTGCACGATGGGGAGCAAAGAAGTTGTGTGAAAATCCACGTAGATGACTACAAAACAAGCATTGTCGAACATTGCAATATTGCAAAAGTGATGTGGTCGTGAGAAATGGCGGCGAAAATCGGAGCGTGGGTGTATTACGCATGCCGATGCCACACAAGTGCAATCCGATCGATGAGGCAACTCTGCATGACGTTGACGATCACTTTCGCCGTTGGATTGACTCTCACACGATCGACTGCGCTCACGGGGAGCCCGCGGCGGCGGCACGGTGGCTGCATGCCGACGTGCAAAGCCACTACAATACCTCTACATTACACTATTTATGGGACTTAATTATTGATCAGCCAGTCATTAAAATTATCAATACGTAAGAGCAGTTACGGCTCTCACAGAAACCTGCATAGTATTTAATGACAGTTTTGCAACTTTTCACGATCGAAGACGATTCTGAGGTTTCTCAACCTGTCGCTACGGACATTACCAATTTGAGCTGTTATTTATGTTGAGGTAGTTGGATGCGATATTTTGTAATTAAAAACTACTATGACATGCATATTAGCCTGATTGGAAATCCTGCTGTTGCTACAAAAGTGCAATGAATCATATTATGGTTACTTTATCGAGTCGCGAATACAATTATCGGTGTCGGAAGTGTTTGAGCTTCCGTACAATTTCTTGTGAGCCCCGACGTTACACGGAAACTGATCGAGGGACAACAAGCGATTGGCACTATATTGGAATGAAGTCCATCCGATCGCATTAGGCCACCTTCATTTCACTACATAAGTACGTAGTGAGGAAGTGTGTGACAACGAACGCTCGTGAATGCGGTAATATCGGCCGTGACTGGTTATGATGCAGCTGTTACTTTAGTTTGAAGGTTAGTACTAACCGAGTGGAGTGAAAAGAAGTGTAGTTGATTGCAGCAAAAGTTGTTCTTGAGTATCCGCTTTCCGTAATAACAATATGTAATTTCCTGTATACGTCGAGACGTCACACACGTCGTTGAGATTATAAATTAATCTCACATAAATATAATGGAAAATCATTGAAATAAAATTAATGCAGCCTCAATAATTCCGCACTAGAGTGTAACCAGACCAGTACGTTGATACCGGTTCAATTTCACTAGAAGTAAGGTCGCGAACGCAAGGCTAGGTGAGCGTGGCGCAGGACCAATTCACAAAGACACAGCACAGGTCCCTACTAATTCCAAAGTCGACGACAACCAAACAGAACAGAATTACGGATAAGAGTGAAAAGGCTTCGGCGGGGAGAGTGACGTGAGATCATCTTTCATTTGTGACTTGAATTGATGCACCATGCACAATCAAAGTAGTTATACGAAACCATTATATTTCTGAAGCTGCTCTTTCAACGTTTGTTGGATAGTACACATTATAAATGATGTTCCACAAATAACATAAGTACACTTGTGATCTTTAAACTTTACACGCTATTGCTACATGCATCTAAGGGTTCAGAAAGTTCAAGGCGAATCGGGGCACCGTTTATTTGTACCATTTGGGTTTGAGACTCGCGTAAACAAACTTACATAGATTCTAGGTAAGTTTTAAAGAAGACGAATTACATGAAAGTTTACAACTTACTATTAACGCTAATGCTCTCAATTGTTTCAAGTGTCTCCGAAGTGTCAACGAAAGAAATGTAAAAACTTGTTATTATATAAAATAACTTTTAAACTTAATTTTTTGTGCCAATATAATATAAATAGATGTGAGTAGTTATCCGAATGAGATACCACAAAAACATTTTTAAATAGATCGCTTGACCTTACAAGCGGCGCGACAAATCAGTCATCTAGATATCCAACCAACACTTTACGCAATAGTTTCTTTGTTACATTGATTGATTGATTTTATTCGTGTAATAAAAACAGTTAAGTCTTTAACAGTATTCTTATTTCTTGGAGAGTAAACACCAATACGATAAAACATTGACAAAATATTGAATAATGCCTACGTAGAAGAATATAGGTGAATGACAAATGACTGCCTACAATTATAAATGTGACAGTTTGTTTACGTATTTTTTTATAACTCAATTATGCTAAAATGGTGATAGGATTCCGAAATACATACCTATCTAAGACCTGGATTAGTGCTTAGGATAAGTACTTTTTTCCGGAAAAAAAGCTCTTCGGCAAAGTTGCGGACAGAAGCTAGTAAACATATTATGTACTGTTCACGAATGTATGTAAGTATGTATATATGTTAACTGCATTGTACTTGACTCATTATTGTATCGATGCCAACTAGTCAGAGCTTGGGGTTTGATTACATCTAGGTTCGTCAGCCGCTTCCTCTCCATATCACTAATTACTGAACCGCAGAAGAAGCAACGATCCAATCTCCCGGGAAATTATGAGACGTGCACGTGACATGAAAGTAATAAAGCTAACTCCTAACAACAGCACAACATTACCATCTTTTGATTAAATAGCGCCGCAGTGGTAAAGGTTAACTCTCTCCCTGGTAAAACAAGTTTCGATGCATCTGCACTCGCTTCTTGTTCTTCAACAACGTTTTGTGGTCCATCTTTCTATGATTCAAGATATTAGGAATTCCAGTGATTTTCTATTGCAGCTTACATTTAGGAAACTAAACTTAGTTGTTTTGGAATATTTTTTCTTAACTGTAAGAGAACATGGCCTGTAATTATCTGTATCCGAAGAATCTCAAGATCAGTGGAACAAACTAAAACCAAAGTGCTCGTCACAGTTACGCAAAATATCTAACTAATTGTATATCCAATGACATTAATTACAAACATACATACCGGGAGGTTTTTAATGATCGTGTGAACATTTATCATTCAGATAACGAATGTCTAACATAACTCAAAGTTATTGTATACAAACTTACACCACATAGTCATTGACCAACTCCGACGATATGGTGGAAGCAAGGTTAAGCTCATATATTTTAATTAACTCACTTGTTATATGTATAGTGAGCACAGAGGTACCACCGAATGACACCTCGGTCCATTGTTGAATTGACCATGGAACCAATGAAAAACGTTTACACAAACAAAAATAAACATTACTTTTTATTGTATTGTTATCGTTTATATTATAAACCTACCGATTTCAAATATGTATGGTTATTGAAGTACTAAAATGTTTGTAAAAGCCGCATACAGGTAGAATTTTCAAAAACAAACTGGGAACAAAAGGTTGTTACAGTCAAATTTACACGGTCAAATACATCCGGTGTCGGGCCTGTCTTCTGTCACAAATATGTGGTCGCTTATATAACAACATATATAATATTAACGAGCAATCGTTTTACATATCTGAAATAAAGTGTGACGCGGTAGAAAACCGGTGGAGAACAGGTTTGAAGGAAAACCTGCGCAGAGCCGAGCTCAGGCAGTAGATACAATACTGTTCGGACAGAAGTAGTAATTGTTATCCGTGAGAGCTCGCGAACGGGAGGGGGTCAAGGACGCCCTATATATTTCCCACACATTCATAATATTTACTTACGTCGAACTTCTATAGGTGCAAATAGAGACACCCTGTATTAAAACATGTTACGTCTACCCTGTTCTTTTCTACTAACTACGTCAGTGCATAGCAGTTATATTATTGTAGGCTAGTGAAAAAAATGGGATAAAATCATATAATAAACTCGTTAAAGGAATCTTAATCTTTGCAAGATTTGCATAATCAATCTAGGCAATACCCGCACGAAGGACAGATATAAACTGAGGATATTTTAATTATACTTAACCCGTCTGGTAAGTTTAAATTGAGTAAAAACGTATTAAAGCTCCACAGTTACACACCTGTTGTACCTTGTTATATGTAGGCAAGTAGTTATCTGTGCACTCACGGATCTTGAATTAGGTACAAGGGAGAACTTGGGATTCCTTCTCTCTAATAACTTTACTGAATTTATTCTTAACATGTAAATTTATAACGGAATAGTTTGCAGGTAGTCGTAATTCGTCGTAATTTTTATGAGTAACTGCAAACAGTGACAAGAAATGTAAGCACACCTTATTTTCGAAAACTATTATAACGATTACCTAACGTCACCCATAAGAGCTGTGCCACGGTCAGGCATAGGTCGCGAGTTCGATCCCGCTCGTGTCCACCATTTTTAAATTCTCATCTTCATTCCTCAATCAATTTGTATTAATTTTTTTTCGTTGAAAACATACGTTGACTATTTTAACTTTTTGCTAACTTTCTACAAATTTTGTAACTACTAAGGAAAGTGACTGCGTCCTACAACACAGGGTATCCCAGTGCGGGATGCAGTGGTGCATTATTATTTTATAACCTTCTTTTAAAACAAATAAACTTTACTTTACTATTGTAGACACACCTAAGATTAAAAAAAAACTAAAAACATGATAACCTCTCTTTTATTTTATGTTTGCACAAGTACGGTGTAATATTATAAAATCCGTCAGCTTGACATTAGTGTGCGGGCCAGTTAGCTCACAAGCCATATATTACGAGATTCGTTTGCTGAGGTGTGCAAACGCGCGGAACATCTTCTAGCTGCAATTTCGATTGCAACTGGTTGTGTAAGTTCAGTTGTTATGGTGGGTCGCGCCAAATTGTATTTTAATAGCTCTTCACTTTTATGATATAAGTGTTATATTTTTTGCGTGTGCATAAATGGTTTGACTGTCACTCATTCTACTGTAGTTTTTATTATAAATGCTAAATAAAAGATACAATTAAAGTTTAATGACTAAACCATTAGTTTTAAAACTAAATGATTTAAACATGAGGGCAATCTTTGGCCTATGGAAATTGTCATTTCAGGTTATGGAGCATATTAAGCAGTTCCTTCTTTAAATAAACATTGTATGAGCGATTAAATGACACATTATAAATGTATTATATTCTGAACACGTGCCTCATGCTGAGAACGTTGTCAAGTAGGCTCCGCGTCACGTCGCTTGCTACCGTCACTATAGCCACAGCGACTGCCAAGCCACGCCAAACAAACACCATCACTAGCATTCTATGAAGCAGACGCATAGATATGCAGGCCTCGACATTGACCATAACTAACACAGCACAACATGATATTCGTGTAGCTGTTTCCATGACAGAAAGCTAAACATTCGTATTTTTGATATATAGTACGTGCACATGTTTTTTCAAAATTGCAAATTTCTTCATTTTCCGTATCACACATGTTCAGAATTCGAAAAGCGAGTACTTTGTTACTTAAATAATATATTAGGTACAACTATATATTTGAGTAGCCGATGTGAGCTTGTTTTACATCTATAAACAGTTCGTAGCTGATAATAAAAAATAATAAGATTACATTACAGTCACAGATTATATCTACGAAAATGCTGGTACGGTACGCTAATCGTTCATAGATTTATTACTCTATATTCAGTATTTCAGAGTATTTTTGTTTTATTGTCTTTGCTAGTGCGTGTAGCTTCTACGTAGGCCTACGGTAACCGTAGATATGTGTTGAGTATAGCTTCTGCCAATTTAACCCCTAATTATAAAAATGTAAACTACCTACCAAAGCTTGAGACAGCCTTCTGTTCTTAAAGAGAAGATTTATTCCATAGTTACCTTACTAATTCTTCTTAAATGAAGCCGTCTCTACTTGACAACTTATATCGCGACTCTATTAAATAATCTTCCCGTCTAGAAACTATTCAATTTATGTAGTGTCAATACTACACACTTACTACCAAGAGTATCGAATACGTACATTAAAAAATATATTTCTTCACTGTAAAAAAATATTTAAACCCTTTTTGATATGGAAGCTAGACAGCTACGTGAAGCTACGTGCGGTATATTGCGGTGATTTAAGTGTTCATAGTAAAGGGGCTGATCTATAAATAACGAGTTAATTTCTACAATTCCTTGTGTGAGGGAAATAAATACCGACCGATGAAATCGATACCTTGTGCAAACGGAATATATGAACAGTAGCCGGTGCGGCCGGAATCAATTCACGAATACCACGTGACCGTATTAGGACGATACAATTCTAGTTCTGAAGACGTAAGGATGTGTTGGCTCTGGACTTTGACTCTTCGTGTACGTAGAGTCGTCTATGTAAGAATGTGAAATATGACACAGGTGTAGGATTTCATTTCTAAATGTTAGTGACAAAATAAAACCTAACCAATATACCAACGAGTTCCAACTGTCATACATACACAAATATAAGTACGTATGTAACCCCTAAAGGGATCGACCACAGTTCTCCTTTTTCAGGAGACATAGATATTGCCGCTCGTCAGTTCTACAACCTATGTAGCTTAAGCCTTTATTCCACTGTAATCTATATCTCTAATTATACTAGTTCCTATTATAAGGCTATAGGCATTAGGAAATATAAAAGAAAACATTTAGTTCATAATTCAATTAAACTAGTTTTTACTATTTGAGTCAAATTGACAAAGTTACCGAGAATACACGGACTGATAAACAAACCTACTGATCTACAAAAAGCTTGCCAAAACGCTTATTACTGGCCAGTTAATATAATTATGTATAGTGGGCATATTATAATATTTGGAATGAGCATATATTATATTATTACACAGTGGCTTTAAAATGTAGCAATAATTTAATTATTTGTGCGTTTTTAATGCTAATTATTGTAATCTAAAACATGTTTTGATGTTTATAATATTAGAAGCATGGCCACATGGAGCGAGACGCATAACGTTAGTATCAAAACATGTTATATATCGGCCCTAAAGCATTTGTCAAGTGTCACATTTATACGTAAAACATAAAGTTAACCGTGACTCAGAGAAACCCGGATCTGAATAATAATATTTTTTCTATACGAACACCAGGTTTATATAACTAACTGGTTCTTATTAAACGTTAAGTAATATTTGTCATTTAACACGCAATAGATATCATTGTATTTAAAATAGCGTATTAATAGGTGACTGCTAATGCTAAGAGTCACGGCATCACTCGCCCTCTAAGGCTGCATGCGTATAGTTTCAAAATAGTAAATAGTTTCTGTAACGTTTATTAGAAAGTGTTGTGCGAACAGTTAGTTATATCGGTTCAGGTCGTTGTGCTCAGGGTTACAAAAACGCAAATATTATTGAGAAAGGCTTGCCCAAAATATTTACTGGCTTTCGCAAGCCCTGGCCGCTCGACATTTACTACACGCCACTCTACGCCAGTTACGCATCGTGCGTTGTTCCATAATCCAACAACAGTCTCGAATAATTACGCTAATACAACTGTTCTTAATAAATAGTCTGTTATCTGTATATTATCAGCAGTCACGCTTACCATTTTACGCTGTTACGCATCAACTGTCCAGGAAAAGCTACGCTAAGATCGTTGAAGCTCAAATAAAACAAGGATAAAAGGACTTGTGCATAAAAGCCTCTGTAATGGGGCATAACAATCTTTAATATAATTTTAGAATTTTCATCTTGGTCGTAATACAGATGAAGATGTTTACCACATACCACATACTATGGAATAGATAAAAAATCTACTAAATAAGAAGTATCAAGTAAACGACACACTTTATTATTGGAACACGGAAAAACCACTTAGCAAACTGAAAATTGGATGTAGTAAATGTAATGATTCAGTGCATTCATATTTCAAGAGCATTTGAGAACTTCCTAAACGAGCCATGTGAACGGAGGCGACGCGGCGACACTCGGAGTGCACCCGTGTCCTGCCACAAGGTCTGGTCTGCCTCTCGAGCAGCCTCGAGGTCAACAGTGAACGTAGCTACCGGGGCAAATATGTGCGCGTAATCAATTGCCTATTTATTAATCTTACTCGCTCTTTCACTCCTCGTACAACCGACAAAGAAGTCCAAATGAACACGTTTCAAGTCAACTAATTTAGCACAGTGCATTTTAATGCTTAACTTGTGGATCTAGCTCATACAAAGACTATATTTAATTGTGATGAATTTTGCACTGCTTCGTTGATGAAACGTGCCAGATCACACGTGAATGTGAAACGAAATCGAAAGGGTACACAGTAACTCATAAGTTAATATTAAACAGACTTTCAAATCGGACTATCTCGAAATAATTGTACGTACGTACTAATGAAAAAGTGTCGACATGACAACGTCATAATGATAAACATCGAGAGTGAAAATATCAGACGGCGCTGAAGTGTAACATGTAACTAACGTGCGTATTATAGTTATAACTAATATCAGATTAGCTGCTAGTTCAAACCCCGGCACGCACCAATGTCTATTTGAATTCATGTGCGCATTATAAATTGATTATCAGCTGCTAAAAATCGTGAGGAAACCGGCACACCTGAGAGATTTTCCAACGGTGTGTAAAGCCATGTCAGAGACCTAGAGGCGGTTTAAACTCTGATACCAGGTTGTTCATCAACTATACGATAAGAAGAAGAAGAAGCTGCAAGATTAGTAACCAAATTCCAAAATAGACAGAACTTACATACTATCATCGTAGAGAATTAAAAATACCTTATTAAGTAAGTAGGGTACTGAGTCATCGAATAGAATTGTTATTGCAACGACTTGTAAAGGTTAACTAGAAGTGACTGTTGATACTATTATAACCTTTACATCATCGTGCTTTTAGGGGCGATATAACCGTAAGTATTCCGCAGCCGTCGCGGATTGATGCGAGTATAATGACACACGTAACTCGTAATGTGTTGTACGGTATTGCGGTTCGTCAACCCTAGTCAACGACGGATTGCGATCACGTAAAAATTAACACGTCGAAGTCGCGTCGGCGTCACGTACACGGATCCCTAACGGCAGTGGCAGTGGCGGGTTAGACCATAGATTATCCATGATACGAACAGTTGATTGAAACAATGAACGTAGATACGTGACTATGATTGTTATAGACAATGGAACAAACAAAAGGTAATTTTTACGTAATTTCTGCGTTGATACCGACTAATCAAAGGGGAAGTGCGAATCTTGATGAAGATCGTTGAGCACAAAGTCACACAAACAGAAACAATCTTGAAGAAGTTTTAACACTGCTTTACTACAACGCGTAACGGGGCTACAAATTACCATTTTAAATTTTTAGTCGGTACAAACTGTTAAATTTTAATGTTTACAGCAATTATAGTTGTGGCATTCTTAACTAGACGATTTAATTAAATTTATTATCTAATATTACGGTATATTCACAAATGTAGGCAATTTTCGTAATAAGCATTTACTGTGTTAATTTATAATCTAAAGCACTTTTGTTACAACTCATAAATCGCACCGTTGCAACTGACCAAATTGTAAGCGAAAATGAAAAGCTTGTGAAATAGAAACGATCTAAGAGAAAAAAATAATGTTATTATTTACCATGAATAAATGTCACATAGTACCTATACGAGTACTGGCATCTGAAATGTTAGTAGGTCGTTAGAGGCGCGTCGTACCTCCCCTTTTTCTGTCCTACGAACACCATCATGACTTTCAAGGCGAGGAGGTCGCTGCTAACTTGATAATTATAATGCCGTATATCTGGTTGTTTTATTCGCAAATATTTAGCATTAATGAAGGCATTTAAATGAACCATTTAATTAATATATTAACTATTCAGAACGATAAATAATGTGTTGAACCAACAATGTAAATTAAGAAGTGGATTTTTGCATAAATAAGAAGTACGCCTAGAGATTTATAAATAAAGTTTAGTGGTCGAGTGAGCGGCGAGGCGTGCGGCAACCACTTGAGTATTGATATCACGCCCGCCGCATGCCCGGAATCACAAAGTGTGGTATCCGCGGCACGCACCGCGCCTGTCCACGGCTGACACCAAAATATTGCCATCACACTGCACAGGAATTCACAATACATCTATCTGAATCACACATAATTTTAAGTATTAACGAAGACTATGATCAATATGTCTGTTCTGACGTTCCAGGCACACAGATCCCCTGGCATTGGGGGTTCATAACCGCATATCAAGGTCCACGTATTTCTTGCTAAATACCTACGCTTCCCAAGCAGAAAATCAACTTTTACCACAATGCCGGCTCATAAAACATGTTTCGTAAACAGGAACTGCTCATGCGTAGGTACCGTGACTGACGGCGCACCCTAACAAAAAGTGTAGAATATTTCAAATGTAAATCATCTTCAAATAGCACGGTGACCAGCTTCCACGCTTCAATTAGTTTTAACAGTACCTATCAATTAATACGCGAGCAAACTTAAAACAATTAACGGGCCGATGTTCATCGGGTCAGCGGCTGACCGCAACGATAGCTTTGTTTGAACCGTGTCTAGAATAAATTATAATCGACAAGAACAACGAGTGCATTCATGTCTGGCGCTCATAACTCATAGTAGTGGCGTTACAATGGCCGTTTCATCGGTATCGCCGGTCGTGGATATGTTTCGTAACGGCCGCAGCAGATCATGGACATAGAAAGAGCCAAGGTCAAAAAACTGCGTTCCAATCGTTCAGTTGAGTCGCTTTGTCACTCGCTGTGTCAACTTAATTCTCAGTAATTGCTGGGTATCCTCTACCGACATGTTGCAAAATGTTACTATGCAATAGATAAAGGTTAAATCATCTGAATTGCTTCAGAGAGTTGCTAAGAAAGTGTAAATGTTGCATCCGTCTCGTGCAACAATGGTGCGTGCAGGCAGCAGGCACACACTTGAGACTAGAGTAGGTCTAGGCAGTAGGTATCACGGGATGCCGTACGTAGCTATAACTAATCAGAGTGATGTTTTATTCATCCGTTATCTCACTTCGCATTCTTCGAAAGGTCATCGGCAGGAAAGTGAAACTGGTTGAGGCCGAAAGTGATGCTTACAAAATGTGAAGACGCACATAAATATCCGATTATGTTCGCGTTGACGCGGTGGCTGACGCAGGTTCGAACCTGGATTCCACATTCTTATACTTAATGTAGTTAATCCAATGTCATTTTATTATGACATGCTTTTAGCGTTTTCTCCTCGTATGATGCGCGAACCGATCTGACGACACCGAGTGATATAATGTTTGTAGTGTTTGCGCAAATATTGTTAGCGATTACCAGCAATACTCGTTGAACTTAAATCCGCGTAGAAAATATTTAAATTGATGCCGGTATGCCTCGACTCATCGGCTCGACGGCAGTAATATGCATAATGTATTTTATTACTACGAAATATCACACAGTTATTTACATTCTTTATCCATAAAAAATCATCAAAGAACATGGAACGTGTTAATAAAATATTAAGCAACTAGTTAAACCAGCCAAATAAAGAGCGAGGTATTTAGTATCAAAATGTCACAAAATGAATATCGTTAGTTCTAGGTATAATCGTACGTTGTTTCACGGGGACGGGACGGCGCGCTACACCCAACGCGCGACGACCGCATCGTCAGGTTTGGCTTTTGTTTCATCCTCTTTTTGGAAACACGTCGTGACTCAGTTCGGCGGAAGCAATTGTCGTAATTCACTTAAACGGTAACTTCATGACTTAAAATTAGATGTATATCAATTCTACGACCATTATGAAACATGAGCAGACAATTATTATTTTCCTCAACAATTAGGTGCTTCCCTTTCGCTACATCCGGCTCTTGCTGAGCCAATGTACTGTTCATATTATCTTGATATTTTTCACGAGGATTTAATCTATACAACTTCTAAAAAACTACTGTCAATGTTGCAACACATGATACAAACTTGTCTGGTTTTCACAACAACTTTTTACTGGTATCCCCAGGTGTCTTCTAAGCGTTATATAACGTAGCGATATAAAAAGCTCTAAGCAATACCACTCTAGGTAACGTTGGGTTCATTATTTCGGCCACGACATGGCCGCATTACTGGCGCATCGAAGCCTGCGTGCAGTTGCAACACACCATTGATTCTATCATTTTAGCTGCAACAGTGCTTGGGAAGGTGCACGTGCCGAGAAAAATGTTCCTGTAATTTACCGCTACAAGCATCACCGCACTGAAACTATTAAAATTAAGTGTTGCGTCAAATGAGCTCGCCAACTAATGTTGTTGCCGAGCCGGTTCTCGCCGAACACTAGGTTACTGCAAGCTTATGTTACTTGCAGAATCACGTGCGAGCTTATGTTGTCGACTTGATCGATTAAGAAAAACATCAGGAAGATGAATGACCAATTTTAAGCGACAAGATGGTTGAATCTGAATGAAATTAAAATATAATTAATTAGTTACTCTACGGATTGTAATTAAAGCGCAGATTAGTTCGAAAAGTCTTTTGCTATAAAATAAGAAAAGAAATGAACAGTACCTATTTACTAACTAAAACTAAATATCCACATTCCTTGCACATACAGAAAATAATTGAGTGCGCTTGCAGCCAACCTCTAACAATTTGCATTACCACATACATCTGTTGCCAAGTTTACACACATTCCGATGAAAATCAATATATATAATCTGACCGTAACTAATGAATTGGTCATAAAAAGAAATATCTGTTGCGAAAGGATTCATCGACATTCAACACTAAATTAAGTGGCTACAATATTTATGTATGTTTCATATGCACTATGTTTCAGTAAATCTAAATTGTTATTGACGAATCAGTTATGAACTGTGAAACAATATAAAATCGTCGTTAGTCTCTGGTCCGGCGCGGTTGCTAGGTCGTGAGACACGCCAGATCTGCAAGCTTGTTGCCCTTGACATATCGACACATAGAAAGTACTAAGCATCAATCTCAACTGCTCGGACACACATATTGTTTGCAAACTAGAATAGTTGATGTGTTGAATATTGTTCTGCAACTTTGTTTATTAAGTCATTGAAAATATGACATGACCCATTGTTGTCAAAGAACAGTTACGTTTATGCGCAATCAAGGTCTAAGTTAAAAAGTGCTGCAAAATTGAGGAGCTACCTAATTTTGGGCTCTGTAAAAAGTCTGTTTTTTAACTATATTAGCTACTACTAAATAACGTAGGGTGGAATATAGCAAAACAATTAAGAGACGCTGAGATATAATAATTTTCAATGTCACGTCCCACGCGGTCAGCGTTTACCTCGTTATACTAAACCTATTCATTAGAGCTGCTGAGTCTCGTAACAACCGCCGAAAAAGGAGCACTAGGTTAAATAAAACAGACGAAGGCACTAAGATTTAGCCTTGAAATCTTAATCATTCTACAGTCCTTGTGTAGTAAAACATTTATATTCACAACACCTATTTGTACCGTTACATTTTATTTTTTAAATTCTAGATGTAAAGAACTTAATCCTTAATGTCTTAAGTATGATGAGAGTATGACTGTCACATAGGATTTTCGTTAATTAATCAGTGTTACTAAATTCATCATTGGTTATGCAGACACGAGACATCGACCTTTCATTTCGTGTAGCATTTGTTTTGGCTTATTGCATAACAAAATTGAGAGTATTTGTTCTGGCATAGAGAAAGTCAATAACAAATGATGAGAGCCCGTTTATTTTATGCGTTAATGTTCACCGGTGACGTCTATTTGTAATGTTAGGTTTTATTTAAAGAAAGATTCCTAAATAGTTGAGACAATATTTTATTTAGACTAAATTGGAAAAGGAACGCATATAAACTAACGAAGATTTTTTTTAACATTTAAACGCGAGAGGCGAAAGTTGTCGGATGTAAGATGCGCGGCCACAACAGCGCCACACCTACAGATTACGTTTAGACGACGAGAAGTCGAAACAAACTATAGTTAATCAGCCCCGGTGGATCTCTCCAAACTAAATATTACAAGTGAAAATATCTCAGAGAATTCAAACTTGTTTAAAGATATGTATTTAATTTATCTGATAATAGGACAACATACGATATGTGTCAAATAATTTGCAATTCAAAAAACCTCTTTTGAGTGGTAGATTTTTATCAACGATTGTTATACGACCTAAGGACCTGGTTTAGAGATAAACTCGTCTTATTTAAATATACTGAAGATTTCTAACAGGCTGTTGAAGGTCGAGGTTTTACTCATTTAGACAACGTACGTACACTTTTGAATTATTGTGTTTGTAGACTTAAATTAAATTGATACTATTCAGAAATCATGATAAAAATAATTCTCAGATCGTAAATGTCTAGTAAGGAGACAGTAGAACTAACAACAAAACATTTTATCCCATCTTTACAAAAGGACACCGTGTGAAACAATCTCGATTGTCGCTAGTTACGTAAGTGTTGGCGAGGTGTGTGCGATGGGCTTAAGCGAGATTCACACATAAAAAGCGAAAGTGAAGGTCGGCAATCTGCGACGCGTCGACTGCGGCGACGGCGCGGCGAGACCCGCCCGGCGCGGCCGGCGCGCGCGACGCGTGCTCACGCGGGCCGGCCGCGACCATGTCACCACCATTTTGAAACACTTACATTAATATTAAACAGACAACATTGCCCAATTTTTCGTAAACCAAATAATATGTTAATAAATAAATAACTTGTAAATAATTACAATAAATTGTAACGACCCTGATTTATTATTTATTGAAAAGACAATGATGACGCAAACGGAGCTAATTATATTACAATGCATATCGATTCTGAATCTTATAGTTGACGAAGCATGAAATCTTGAAGTTACGTTTGCTTAAAGACCAGCATTCCGATCTATACGTAGTACCTATAACAGGTAGGTACACTATTAAGCTGCCAATCGTTCTGGCGGTCATTTTTTGTCGCACGACTAGTGTAGGCGATCTAGCGGATGTTACGTTTACCTTCATCCGGGGAAACTAGCCCCAGACGCCCGGACATCCTCGCGCATAAACAGACACCCGATTGCTTATGTGCATATAGAACGCGTGTGGTGAAATAAGGGAGCCGACAACGTGAATAAATACCTAGTGCGCTCCAGCTCTACTGCTTCATTTTATTAATTAATAATTAACCTGCATCTGCCTATCAAACGCTGTTGCTAGAAAAACAGGTTGGAGTATGTATGTAATAAATTTAATGTTAGTCTTCGCAACTGAAAGTGAGTGAACGTTTTTATGCCAAACATTTTTTTCTGATAGTTATCTATTTAATGATTAGTTCAAACATTTCGTATGTTTGGTGCAATTTATGTGCATATGCGTTTTTATCCACTAACAGTTACCACCATGTTCTACTCTTCCACATATTTAAGTTTTCAAGGGATTAAAGCTACTACCAAACTAAGGTATACGACAGTGATGACGCTGTATGCACGTAGATATTTCAGAATTCAGAGTATCTCTATCAAAGAGCTGATAAGGTTTTTTAACCTTTAAACTATTTAAATAAATAAAACATAATGTGGGCAGATCTTATTCTTATGAATATTTATTATTGACTGAATAGGAATATTGCTTTCAGATGGTTGATTTTCATTCAGGTTCATGACTTTTGGGTAGAGTTATATACAACAATCTGAAATGCCATGCAATTGATATGTATTGTAAATCAGATCACTGTTGTCCACAAAATTTGTGAGTGTGTTTGTTACCTCTTCACGCTCAAACGGCTGGACCGATTTTGATAAAATTCGGTATGGAGCTAGCTGACACCCTGGATTAACACATAGGCTAATTATTATTCAAAAATATGTACCGGCTAAAACCGCGTGGCGCAGCTAGTTTATTTCATGTAATTCTACTCCGAACATACAAACTCATAGACAATGGCCAAGTACCCGTGTACCTTCACTTCAAACTAACACATTGGCAATAACTGTTGCTTAGAACCAACAACTCAGGAACAAATTGAACAGAGGTAATACTTTAGGCTCATAGACAACACAAACTACGTGTTAAGCAACACGTCGGAGTTGAAGCATGTTCTAAGACAATACACCAATGACTTGTGCACTGAACAATGTCGGTTTACGAACACATTTTTGTCAGCGCTCATAGACATAGGTATGTAAGGTTGGCGAATATAATAATACAAATGTATTTATATACCTTAAAAGGGGTTAATAGGTACGCAGGTATGTACATATATACCTAGACAGGGAGATAGAAAACGTTGAAAGAGTTTTAACTGTTTTAGTATGTTATACGTACCTTGTAGTTTCAAGTTTAATTAATATAGGTTGATGTCAAAACAATCACTTTTTGATAACTTTACTATTAACCTTAGAGTTCGCTGCTATGTTAAATTTAACATTAAAACTGAATCTTACGAAAACAAAATTTTATTTTAATAAGTGAATTAAATATAATGGGGTTTAATCTAAATAACTTATTATAAATTTAATAACATCATTACATCGTGCCCGTATTCCCCTAAAAGGCTCTGCCTACCTTTGTGCTCACTGCTCACACTGTACAAGTGAACACCCTAATTTCGCCAGTTTGTTATAGGTTCCAATGTAATGGGGAGCGAGCCTATTGCCATTAACCGGGCACCAGCCCGAACTCTGTGCGGCTACTGAGAATTAAAAACCCACAAAACACTTTGCACGACCCGAGATTCGAACCCAGGACTTCGTGCTCAGCAGTCGCGCTTAGCAACCACTAACCCAACAAGGCAGTCATGAATTTAGATAGACCTCTTTTAATATAGTGATTGTAGCATGTTAACCAAAGTTACGTTTTAGTTGAGATATCTTAAAAATGTAATGTTCTACCTTTATTGTCTCTTTACCTAAACTATTAAATATTGTCGGAAAAACATACTTATTTATGTAAAAAACTAACACATGAAGCTATCTAAAAAGAATATTTTTGTTGAGAATTGATCGATTATAGCCATGTCCAGCAGTGGACCGCGATAGGCTGAGAGAGAGAGTCATTCATTTAATATCTAATGACATGAGACATGGGACGACCGACAACCTGTATAGATGCCTGATAAAGAATAACGCTTAAGAAACACCCACAGGGCCTGTACAGTGTACAGTGTATGTTATATGTATTTATATTTAAGTACGTGTTTCTTTTCAGATCCGGAATTATTCTTTAGTAAATACTTCTACCTCAACGACATAAAAACGTAGCAATTTTTAAAAGCTTTACAGCAATAACACGATAATAACTTTAAATACAGTTTTTATCAGCTACGTGTGCGGCGTAGCAACACCTTCGTGATGGATCGTTTGGATACTTTCTCAGTTTCGTATTTAATATCAGATTCAGATTACCAGCCACTGCGCAGATCATTGTTAACTCCACCTACCCTGTTTGAATAGATAATGTAGAAAATAATAGCAAAGAGAAGTTGTAGAGACATAGGAGTATTACATGTAAATATGTAAACGCGCGAATCCGAACTTTAACCTATTGATTGCACATCGTAGAACGTACCATCTGATTTATAACAATAACTAATTATTTCATAATTAGGTCTAGGTTATCCGTGGGTAATGTGGGTATCATTTAGGCGTTGGTGAATCAGTCAACACTGATCATATAACCTTGACAACACTGTCATCTCTCCAACACATATTTCTTTCCAAATATAGAGCCTAAAATTTAACATAATTAATAAGCAGTCTCAAGTATATATTTAAGTTTGAAGAGTAAAACATATGCAAGAAAATTGAGTAACAATATTCACTGTGAATGCACAGTATCTTGATATGGAGTTTGAGATAAAACAAAATGACGAAAAGCAATCAAGTGGGTACCTATTCGCGGTTGAGAAGAAGTGAGCCCACAAAAAGCTCATTGGAAGAGGCGCGCGCGGCGGGCTGCCTCAACCAATGATTACCTATTGAAATGTAACAGACATAACTCGGAACGCGACGTAAACACCGATAGTCACGTTTATGGACTTTCTTTTTCACACATGCCCGACATATCGAAAATCTGTTAGTAAGGAGAAATTCCTATTCTAATTTGTATTCAGTAAGAAAACGCCTAAACGAATTTTGCATTAGATACGAATTGTTACGTTAGTTTTTTAATAGTGAAAGTAATCTAGGTATGTTTATATTACCTAATTAGGAAGTCGCGGCATATAATAAAGCGATTGTCGCACTACACACGTAACATGGAACACGCAGTTAGTTTTAAATGCTCAAATGGCTTTCCTTCAAACAATGTCTATTATCCGGTGTACAATTAAATGTTATACACCATTACATAAATCATTAAATACACGTTAGATGAATTATTGTTGCGTAAATGTAATGGCGATTATTGTTTACAATTATTCTCAACCTGTTTAAAATATTTAGGTATTTTAAAGTAAGTTAAGCATGGCAATAAAGTAAGTTTACAAACATTAATTTAGCGAAATGTTGTAGTTATTTATATTAATGGCTGTTATATAAGATACTTTGCTAAGATTGTTATTTATTTGCCATACTAAGAATCAGGGAGTTTTTGTTCTACTACCACAGATTTTTTGTTACTTTC
The DNA here is from genome assembly GCA_905340225.1 of Abrostola tripartita. Taxonomy (NCBI): domain Eukaryota; kingdom Metazoa; phylum Arthropoda; class Insecta; order Lepidoptera; family Noctuidae; genus Abrostola; species Abrostola tripartita. The sequence continues at coordinate 5,740,446 of HG996486.1, forward strand.
AATATTGACGCAATAACTATTTCCAGATCGCTTAAAACGCAATATAATAAGTTTACGACTATAGCGCGACCTTGCATTTAAGCGGAGAAATTATGCTAAACCATTTATCAATAACTTTTGATTACAATAAAATATTCATTGCGTTACATTATAAATTGCAAACTTAACTTCACAAGGATATTATAAATTAAATCCAAGGATTTTTTGAAAGCTTTGTTTAAAACAGCTTTATTTTAAGATATTTTAAATCAAATAACTGCATACATAAATCTTATGAGAAAAAGGTCAATGTCCGACCCCTGTCCACAAATTTTATCCAGAATATGCACTCGATCTCTTTTGACACTTGCCTCAACAATTTGAGAATCTTATTTTTGTTTTTGAATGGTCATCATTATTTTACCTGGTCTTATTTTCGTATTAAATAAATAATACGTTTGAGTGACTCACGAAAAACAACAAATCTTTACAAAAAGAATAACTGCAAAAATAAGCTAATAAAGACCGTAGAACTAAAGGGTAATCATATTCAATTCACGTAAAAGCTATAGCATTGAGCTTGCGTTGGGATGTATTGTGAAGACGATGGGTACAGATCTAGTAATGTTATGATAGTTTTTTCCAAAATCTACAGCGAACGGTTAAGGATAACAATAAACTGCGCTCGTTATTACCGAACGCATACCACTTTTCGAAACCAAGGTCAATTCAAACCGCAAGCTATATTCTTTGGAATAAATATTTTTCTCAGTAACCAATAATGTTATGTGTACCCAAGGTATTTTGCCTAATTAATTCTGCGAACTATAAAACATCATTAACTACCACTAACATAGTTATTAGGTATAACCTTTTAATGATTTCTAACTTATAATTCATTTTTTTTTAATACCAGCAAATATTCAGCTTTGGTAATCAATTTTAATGATGCGAACTAAGTATACGAAATAGTTTGGCAAAGAAAAGCACACGCGATTTCAAACTTCATGGTAAAATTGTTAGCACCGCTTTCATATATTGCACGCACTTCAATGTTTTTACTATGACCACAGTAATGAGTGAGCTGACTGCTGACCGAAAATGACAGAGCTGTGGCTAGCGCTAGGAGCAGGGTTCAATACCTAAGAGGGCCATATCCGCGCCACTACTTAGCACTCTGTTGAAACTGGAGAGAGCTTTGTCACTGCACGTTGTTAGATAATACTTATCGTGCACTGAAGTCTTACGAGACAAGTTACATATCTAAAGGTATTACAGAACTTTTATCGTCACTTAGCGATGTTTACATCACCATATCCCATTAATTCAACAAGATATTTTATAACTCTGGTAAATTTTCAATAAATTCTCATAAAGTACACGCCTGTAATGACGCTTGCTGTATGGAGAGTGAATGTGATTAAGCTCTTACGTTGCGAAATGTATCCACGGAGGTTAGTTAGCTTGTTAATTTCATTTTTTACATTATCAGTTAATCAGACTTAATATACAATTAAGCATTGGAAAGATTCTTAGTCATAAAGAAAATCTACGGATACACGTAAGTTCTGTGTATATAACAGATTACTATGCAAATTAGTATCGATGGAGAAAACTATGAAACTGGGAAAAGACATTAGCGAAGTTTTGCGGTGAAAACGTAGGTATATTTACACAAACATCTTTCTTTATGGCATTGAAAATATATAAAGAGGAAATTTTATGATATATTTAGAGTAATTAGTAGACTAAAACTTGTCAGCGCAATCATTAATGTATGTATAATATATCAAGTACTATGCAAATGCGATCAGAGATAACGAGGTCCGCCCGCGAGCGAGCAGCGGGCGCGCGGCGCCGGGCGGGAGACAATATGCGCACAAAGTCGTGCATATTTTAAAAGCAATGTTTCGCAGCCTTCATTGAGAAATACGCGCCCTCATTCGTGATTTAGTTGGCTGCCGTTGAGCAATGAAAACCTGATTTCCACACGAGAAATCAGATCAAATTGTCATATCGATCGATGCGTTCGCGCTATCACAAATCATAGGTATATAGTATTGCAAGTCACCTCAACAATCACAAGATATAAGAAATTCTGCCTCTAATCCAGGCGTGGAGAAGGTCCGAGTTACTATTTACTTATAGTTTTTAAAATTTGTTCATAACAATTATCGACTTCGATGTTAGAAAGTGGTCATGTAGAAATAGCCACATGTAAAATTCTACAGTCATTATCACGTTTACAATAACAAGCATGAATTCGTCTGGCTGCGGTGTAGTGTAGGTAACAAGCGTGGGGTACTCACAGCGCGATCCTGGCGGTCATGTTGTCTGCGCGGTGGTGGCGGGTAAAGCCGGCCCGGCTGCTCGGGCTGCTGCTGCAACAGAGATTCACGTCAACACACGCGCCTTTCCCAAGCGACACAAAGTTGCGACAGTGAAGCTCAACGAGGAAGCTGCATCGCACATTTAAATGCAACGCTAATGTCAGAGAGCGCTTAAATGCCAATAGCGGCGACCTTTCGGTTTCGACTCAGGTTGCGCAAGTGAGAATCGCCGGTGATCGTGTGAGAAAGGCGAGTGCGTGTGGGGATCAGGGTAGGGGTGGAACGCACCGGAGGGGGGGAGCGGGTAACACCGCTGGCGACGCGCTGCCGTACGGCGACTAACCTCGCTTGCGCGTGCGCACCTCTTACTTATAGCCGCGCGCCCACCAGCCGCCCGAACGCCGCCTGCAGTTACCCTCGACACCTCTCCTGAAGAACTCAGTGTAACACCAACCCCCAATTAAAAACATTAAAGAAGTTCTTTATTCAGTGTCACTTCATTCTTACGATGCACTTATACATTAAAATACTAAAATGAGAATCCTATTTCAAGAATATATTTCTCAATACAAGGATACATAAATACATAATAATAGGAATTAAGGGGTCGTAATTATCTTATAGTTATATTTAATTACTACCACTCAAAAAAAATAATTAATATGATGCGCTACAAAAGACTTCAACGCGTTCGGTTCATGTTTGGTTATGTTACCCAAACAACAAAATTATTCAATGAACCTGTAAATTGAAGGTCCGGTTTTGTATTAGACATTTTAACCACTTGTGATTAGATAACCCTTATCCGTCAAACTTAAAGAGATGTCATTGTCTATTGCGTAATGTCCCGGATATGCGTTATAAGCCGTTTGCGTCTGATAAAAGCCATAAAATTTTTATTCAACAACTGTAAAGGTAGGTATGTTTAAGTACCTATTACCAATAGACTATATTATCAGGGTAAATCACATTTTCAGTTTTATTATCTTCATTTTCAGTTTTTCATCTAAACAGTTAAGCCTTAAATACGGTAGATATAGGAAATACATAAATACATCATTATTTAAACTGACTACCTCGTTGGTCTAGTGGTTGCTAAACACGACTGTTGAACACGAGGTCCTGGGTTCGAATCCCGGATCTGGCAAAGTGTTATTGAAATTATCCATTAGGTAATTCTCAGTAGCAGCACGGTGTCTGGATTTGTATCTTGTTAGTGGCAATAGACTCGCCTCCTATTGCATTAGGACCTATAACATATTAGCGAAAAATGGGTGTACTCTACACTGGGCAATACGGGCGTAAACGTGATGATATGTTAAACGCGTTAGATATTTTTTACATAATCAATGGCACGAAAAATATGCCACGAATACATGAGCAAAAATTAACGACAGATACGACAATTTGATCCGATTTATTATGTATATAAGAAATCGGTAATATGTAAATATGTATGTAACATCGTTGAGGTGATTTTCAATCCTATATAGAGATATAGGATGGAAAATCACCTCAACGATCAAGATACAAGGAGCAGTTAAAAAAGCAATAAATAAGCAAGCAACACAGTTTTCCGAAATCAGAATTTATAAAATTAATAAAATCCTTAAGTACTAGGTTGAAAAGCCAGGGAAAAGGCCTTTGCCCAGCCGTGGGAAACAATGAAATAACTATTTTTTTAAAGTACAAGGTCTCCACTTGCTTGGATCACTACGTGTCTTTGCCAATTAACTAAACATCAAAATCAAAATCTTTATTTGTATAAACATAGGTAGGATACAGATCTTACTTTTTAAACATTCAGTGAACTCTATGTCTCACTGTTTACGGTATACAAATATGGTATTTACATCAGGACATAGTAAAATAATAAAAGTAAAACTTTATATAATATATATCCATCACTAACTTCCGCCCGCGACTTCGCCCCCGTGGATTTAGAATGTTTTATTGCCTATAGCCTTGCTCAATAAATGGCCTATCTAACACTGAAATAATTTTTCAAATCGGACCAGTAGTTCCTGATATTAGCGCGTTCAAGCAAGCAAACAAACTCTTCAGATTATAATATTATTATAGATATGATAGAGGAATGGAAAGCGTTGGGGAGGCCTTTGCCAAAGGGCTCACAGAATAATGATAATATTAATGTAAGTAATACATATGTACATAATGGTTTAAAGTTCTGAAATAAGGCTATAAATAAATAAATAAAATAGATATGTTATTCTCATAAATCGAAGCTGGTTCATAGAACGCTTGCATCCCACTGTAAAGACCTTTGCCTTATCTTATTAGGTACTCGCATCTATTCTAATATTATAAAAGGTAAATCGTTGTTTGTTTGTATGTCCCCTACATACACGTAATGTTCGAAACTGTGTCCTACTGGTCCCATTCTAAATGTTGATAAAAGAATGTTCGAAAGTACGTCAGAGTGGACATAGGTATAGTGCTAAAATCCCGTAAAAGACACGAAAGTAATCCACGCAGACAAAGCCGCTGGCGGAAGCTCGTAAATAGGTATAGCATGTTAAAAACATGTCAACAATAAATTATCCCTTTCAAATTAAACTTACAGGGACTCGTGAAGACCGAGTTTTTTTTTTAATGTCGCCCAGCACTAGGAATTTCTCCTGTCTCGTTGGTGCGTTTCACAAACATGAAATATCACAGACACCAAAACTCAGACTCAGGAAAAATATCTACGGATCACACTTTTTGTCCCGTTCGCGTTTGTGGAATCCGCATACCCTAGCGCAGCAGTCCAATCGCTTAGCCACTGCACCAATCCGGTCGTCAAAGCTTTACGGGTTAAACTAAAGGTTTTACTTACCACTGTCGGTCCGTTAAATGGGTTTCCATTCATCTCGTTCCATAGCTCTGCCGTCCATATAGTACATAAAACCTTTGAACTAATTCGCAGATCTCTGACAGAAACAAAAAAAATGCAATCCAGTCTTTCAATAGTACTACATTCTTACTATACCCTCAAGTATTGTATTATCTATTCGGACTGGGCTGTGAAGGTCAGCTAGGCTGTTGCCTGTAGAGTATTGCTATGCAGCAGCACCACCGGGAGCATTTGGGGACAGCCGACCCATAGATGTATGTTGTGAAAGGTTGAAAAAACACGTGATTATCCTAATATTATAAAAAGTTCTATACTAATATTATAAAAAGAGTTTGTGTGTTTGGTTAAACGTGCTAATTTTGGCAACTTCAACATTCGAAATGCATGCGGACGAAGTCGCGGGCGGGAGCTAGTTAATTATTAAAATGTCGGTGTGGTAAGAAAAATGGTAATATAAAATCCATACTACGTATCTACAATGATATTTTACCATGATAGAACCACATGTAAGGTGGGCGATGACGTGAGGTGTGGGCTATGACGTGAGGTGTGGGCTATGACGTGAGATGGGGGCCATGACGTGAGGTGTGGGCTATGACGTGAGGTGTGGGCCATGACGTGACGTGTGGGTCATGACGTGAGGTGTGGGCTATGACGTGACGTGTGGGTCATGACGTGAGGTGTGGGCTATGACATGAGGCGTGGGTTATGACGTGACGTGTGGGCCATGACGTGAGGTGTAGGCTATAACGTGAGGCGTAGGGTAGGATGTGATGTATAGTATATGATGTGAGGCGTACGTGAGGTGTAGTAGTTAGCTATCGCATAGGTAAATTTTCTTTCCTTCTCTATTAAAAAAATCATTAGCACACCCTTTTTCTTAAAATCCGGTTCAATAAACTCTGCCTACTAGTGCCAGTACTCATTCTGCAAGTATACCTACATTAACAAAAACATGGATATGTACCTAATGACCCAATAAAAAAAACTCTGCTTCAGGCAGATAAAATACTATTTAGAATACCACTTAAAGTATAGTACATAGCATACATGTACAAAGAAAGCTCTCCGTCAGTGATTTAACCAATTAAAGCATTTTTGCGTGAACTAACACAAAACTTTCTTATTTACGAATCAAGATAGGAACAATTTATTACCTAGTAACATTACATACAGATGTCTGCGGTAAATATTTTTATACTTACAATTACTTCACCCGCGTAGGCATACTATACAATATACATTTTTAGTGTCCTAATAGACCACAGGTACCTTAAAAGACAGGAAGAAAGACTTTAACAAAATTCATCGCTCTACAAAGTTGGTTGAATAAATCATCGCCATAAACAAGAATGCAGAATAAAAGTTGTTCATAATGCTACTATATAACAGTGCATGCTTGGAATAACAAACACAATTTCAAATGTTAATAATGGAAAGGAAATCGTGTTAGTCATTGGTCGAGAAGATTCACTTCGCACCGACAACAAAGTTCAAGTAGTTTGGCAATAAGGAACACACTTATACAAGCTTTCGGTATGTAAGGTATGCATAAACGTTTTATTTTATTTATAACCTTCACGTAAGGTTTCCCTTATGTGGCTTGCAAAAACTGCAAGCTTTGGCGCCACTTCGGATCCCGCGCAGACGATTCAATAAACAGTTTTGTGCAACATTTTAAATGCAGAAAGCTACTGTAATTTGTATACAAAACAACATCCGCATATTCCCGGCATAAAATGTGAAGAACGGAATGAGGCGTTTCGGATTATCTAGCATCAACCATAACATAGAAGTAGCTTATTGGTATTCTTGATAGGCCGCGACCGCGATGCATTGCGTTGCGATACGTCTAGGTTTTTGACTTACCAACCACGCGTTCCTTCTAAGATAATTATTATAATTTGTAAAAGCTTACATAGGTTACTTATTTTAGATATACTCTGAAACTTAGTCCAAATACCCATGTCCGTTAATAAGAATTACTTTGACGATAATGCACGCGCACTCGGCCAGTCTCAACCCAGACCCGACAAATAAGCAGAATGTGCTGAATTTATACCAATGTGTAAGTAAGCATATTATGACAATATACTACTATACTTATAACTGCTACAACGAATTACTATTAGAAATCCCCGTAAATTCCTTTGGTCTGACTTAGAATTAGGGACTCATAATCCTGATCCGTATTAGTTGACCACACGACAATAAAAACCGACATATGCGGCACAAAGGCAGCATGATAATAAATTAGGTATTATAAATAAAGACGCCTTTGACCGACAAAACTTTTTTCCTGTTCAAGCTTAACCCCTTTGAGGTTTGTTCACTGATCACTTCCAAGTAAGAACCTATTGATTTTTATTTATGATTTCGGTTGCTTCGTGGCCAGTTTTAAGAAGCTTGCTGTGTCTGCTCTTGTGAAGATAAATCAGAGTATTTCGAATACCGAAATACCTATTCCATTATATTAAAATGTATTTGGTTTATATAATACCTATGGATAATTATATCAGTTAACCAAACATCATTTACAACATAGACCGCCAACAATTTTGACAATGACTAGCAACAGCATTCTGTATAAAAATCAGATATGTTTAGCAATGTGCGGTATAATTGCTCTGCAGTAAGATGATGTCACTGAGATTTCGCCGCTAAACAAATAACATAACTTTTAAAGATTGGACACCGAGTCTAACAACAAAATTAAAATTGAACATCGATTTTGTAACATTTTTAGAAATCGTTGAGATTGAAACTAAGAAATTTTAATTCGTAGGTAGGTATTGTAGCAACCTATTTTTATTACAAATAGGTGGAACAAGCACATACAACATAAAAGTTCAAAATCATTACGTATAGGTAATATATTAATCCCTACTTATGTTGTAGAGAAGCTTTAGTAATTGACAGAACACCTATTTTAATCAATGTATTCATAATTTAAGATTATGTGATCGGAACACGATATGGGACCATATTTGACGCATATCTTATTATATTTCAACGTGACGATCGCTAACGCCTAGCCTAATGTCCGCATTATATATTCTACGGTAGTAGGTATATAAATATTTCACTGCCCGCTGTCGACTTGTGAATGCATCAAAAGTCAAGGACGGATGATTAGCGGTCCAAACTAGTTCATGATCTTCTTCGGTTCGATTTACATATAGACGGATCAATTTTATTAACAACTGTTGTAACGTTAAATGCTACAGATGTAGTAACAAATTCTAAACTATAAGAAGATCTTTTTTATATTTTATCTCAAGTGTCAACATAGACTTTATTAGTATCAAAACCAAGCAGCCTTAGCCTGTATTAAAAAAAGTCAGTATAGAATTAGATCTATATTAGTGGGTACCTAATAGGTACTACCTATATGTAGTATAACGATAGATCATTAATATTGCCTCATTTAAAACCTAATTACATTCTCCTTGATTGTGTATCCATTCTATTGCTTCGCTGAGGCGTGATTGGGTTACAAGCACTACCTACACTATTGACAAACGAGACAGGTTAAGTTTTAGTCAAAGGAGTCAGAGCCGATGACCCATGTTCCAGGTAACAGGGGCGGAATTTCACGAAGATTTACGCCTTGGCCTTACGGCGCTTTCTTGTTCATCATCATCACATCAGCCTATTGCAGTCCACCGCTGGACATAGGCCTCCCCCAGGTTACGCCACAAGACCCGCTCTCCCGTTTTTGCCACCCAGTTACCTGGAATAGTAGGGCGGCCGGGAACTTGGGGGCGTTTTCTTTGGCTACTCTTCATGTGGGGTTATGCCCATAGTCACCACGCTGGGCAAGCAGGTCGGCAACCGCAGTATAGTGCACGATAACTATATAGGGGAACGCTCATGCCCATCCCTTCTTTTGAGTTTAGAGAACATTGGGAAAGATAGAAACTGCTTTACCAACAAAAGCTTGGCATTGGCCAAAGGTAAGGAAAGAATATGCTTTTGTTCATACATATAGAAACCTATATGTATGAACAAAAGCATATTCTTTCCTTTACTACTAAACTCCAGGTTATACCTAAACAGGTATAACCTGGAGTTTAGTAGTAACATATAGGTACCTATAAAATTATTTTTTACATCATATAAGTAGGCACGTAACTAAGTAGGTACCTATATTTTACAAAGAAAGCTTCAACACTAGATATTTAACTGTTTCAAAGCAGTTAACAAATGTAATGTGTTTTTATTATTTAGAAACAATTATGAGCACATAACACTGACCTCTAACAATATTTCTGGCGTGGCGGCATTTCGCCAGTTTTTCTACTTTAATGTTTGTCATACGTTTTGTGATATATATTATGTGTAACCTTCATGACTTGCACGGTTATAAACAAAATTTCACAACATGCATTCATCTTTTAAATAAAATTTTGTAATAACTGACTAATATATAAAAATCAGATTGTAGGTATTTGAGTTGCAAAGATTGTTATTTTGTTTAGAGATAGACTACATACCTAACGCCTTAAGGTCATAGCACACATATCAACCCGGAATGGAATCGTGACCATCAACTCGAGCCGTCGCGCGTCGAGAGTATTCTTTGTATGAAACTCCCTACTGCAACGCACACTAATCGGAATCGTAACGTAATCGCCTCGGCGAGTCGTTAGCTCGGCGTCGCCTAGCCGTAGCCGAGTCGACGTATTGGCAGCAGCTGATCCACCTTAGTTACGTGCTTACGTTATGTTGACGCCTGATTGACGGCGAGGCAAAAGGCGATACGGTGACAATCCCTTTTCGAGTTGATTTGTGTGCTAAGACTTTTGGCAACATTAAAATATATGTTTGATGTTCTATATTTTAGCACACCTAGTTGGAAAGCATAGTTAATGCCTTTTGGAGGGCACAGTTGACAGTTGCCTGTCAGTAAATAAGTTACATGACATGGAAGCGGCTTTTAGTAAGGTTTATAAGTATACACACCATTATCATATATTTATTGTGATAGGTAGTTACATAATACGCAGCTGGCTACCCTCAAATGTAAGTGAAAAATATTGCATGATGTCTACGGCGAAGGTCACGGGTTCAAGGCCCGCAAGTGTCCATCATCTTTCAAATTTCCTTCATCAATTCAGATTCAAGTTTAGCAGGGGAAACATGCTAAAATTACACCAAATCTACCTACAGACAGGTATAGATATATAATTGAATTAATTGTACTGTAATTACTCCCTAGGTACTGACTCCTAAAGATTTTTAAATTCATTTATTTGCGATATATGGATGTGGAGGGTGTTACAAAGTTGATGATATCACCATACTCAGCTTTTTAGAATACAAATTGGATCGGGGACAGAAATTCCAGAATTACTAATAATGGAAACACATGACATCCTGCCTTATTATGTTGTCCTTGCCTGGAACAGAACCATCCAGGCGTGTAAGCCACTACGAGCAAATGTTATGAAAACTTAACCAAGGTTTCTCAAATTACAACTCCAGCCCCCTTAGACAAGTGGCAAAACGTTTGTCGAATAGAAATCAAATAGAATGATAAATGTATGGGGATGACACATGTCATCGATAACATAGTCGAAACATGATTCATTCTATTTCTATTCGTCAAGCGTTTTATATATAGAGAACTATCTCTAATATATTTTCATAACCATTTTACAAAATTACTAGGTCGTTAATTTTTTAATATTTAATAAGTTATTTCTTAATAATATACAGATGAGATCAATTAATTAAAACACAAGAATTATTTTAAACATTTATTTACAATGCGCATAATTAATATAGCGAACATTGCTACTGAAATATTCACTCTGTATCGTTCATTCGCTTTACAAATAATGATTTTAACGTGTCTAAAAATAACAATCTAAACATGTTACGAGACGAGATGACAAAAATATATCACAATAATAATAATTAGCTTAAGGTAGGTACTTATTTATAAATTGAACTAAATATTTACAAATTTGGTTAATAAAGTTAACGTAAGACGCAGGCGACCCTGTCCTAAGGGGCTGCCGACACACCACGATACAGGTGAAGTATAAAACATAGCTAGTATAGAATAGTTCAGGCAAATGCCAGGTAACAAATATACATCATACATGCTACGTGTAATAGACATACAAAGATGCTACGGGCTTAGTGTGCCTACAACATGGCACGATAGTTTAAATAAATTGAACACATCACAAGACTAAGATAAATATTCATTAGCCTTACGTTATCTATACAGGAAATTTACAGATTTTTTAAAAACATGATAAGGCCTGTCTATATCACTAATAGCGGAAGAGATGCGTGTATTTAAATATATAACCAAGAATTGCCCGTGTAGAAGTGTACCTATACGAAAGTAAAAGTGAATAAATAATAAAATATACTATAGACCAAGTGATTATTGGGCCAGTTTATAAAGTAGCAGTGCTGTTCTAAAATACTTGAATAACATGTTAGCACTTCGCGACACGATTAAAAATAAGCTAGTTTAAATCGATGGCTTTTTAATTGACAAAGGTTTTTTTTAAATGCACTTGGTCCATAATATTTTATTTCATCGAATAAGTTTATTTGACAAAGAAGTATTTGATAAGAAATATGTAATAATTATAATAAAAAACCTTGTTCTTTATTTTGCATCTAATTACAAACCGTGATCATTGTTTAATGAATCACGACACATATCACGGTGTGTAAAGTTGCAACAAATCGCGTATACAGAGTGTAAAAATACCCATCACCAATCTGAAATCTACGCATACTACACATCAAACAAACTAGTAGCATTGTGTAAATACAACTGCTGGGAAAAGACTTTTATCTCAAGGTATTTCAAGCGGGCTGTTAACAAAATTCTCTCTTTTGTAAACGCACAAACGACAGTGGCTCTGTGCATGTTATAAGGGACAATCCCAACCCCCGAGAGTCAGTAGTGCGTTTGATACTCGTTGCATTTTTGTGATAAATTTATTATTAAATGCATGATTTGATAAGTAAATTTAAAATGTTTGTTTGTTAATCTATGAATGGGTGGACTTCGATTTCATTAAAGGTATTTTTACACCTGGTATAACATTGAGCAATTGAGTATTTTCTGAAAGACAAACATTTTCTTTGATTTCTTTCCCTTTAACAATAAGATAATTATTGATTACAACAATTGGTATACCCATTCAAAATCGCAATTCCGTATATATCGTTGACGCCTGGAAAATGCATGAGAACAGCATTAGCGAAACATGTAATCATTTTAATATTATTGCGTCAACCTCATACATTTTATTGACGATTGTATTTCTTAGCGTTTAAATGGTGCTATTGTGGCACATCATCGTTAATACGACCATACATGTAGCGGAAATAAATCCGTCCGGTGGAAAATGTTAAAATAAAGCCGCAGTAGTAGCGCATTGCAGTTATCACATTGATGTGCTCGAGCCAATTTACACATGTGCTACGCTAGCTCTACTGCTAATCGGATGACTTGCACGTCTCCGTAGCCGCGCCGTAAAGGCAGCAAAACTCAAATATTACAGTTTCTACCAAAACAATTGTATCGTATATTGTACATCGCACATGCTACACTAATAGCTAGACAACTTGCCGCTGCGAATTTGTCTGTAAAATGCCACCTATCAATACCAACTATAGTATTTTAGTAGTAATAACAATGTCACGAAACAAAACCCTAACACTATCATTGATTCCAATAGCGAGGTATACATATCTAAATGGTGTGTATTAAACCTTTATATAATAATACTATTTTTCATGCAGCCTTAATCTTAAATTTTACGTGTACCAAAATAAGCAATCTTTTTATTTATCTTTTATTATAGTCTTCTATTATTTTTGTATATTAAAAAAGTTATATTTGATTCTATCGGGCAAAAACTACAATTGTAATGTAATAACAACATCTATTATAAAACCATTTTTTTTTCTGCATTGGAAAATGATTTGGTGTCAATCAAAAATAAGATCTATAGCTTATAGTGATTATGGTTATAAATCAAATTCTATATGACTTCAGTTTCAATAAATCACAATATCGTATAAGAGCTTATTCTCAATATTAGGTAAAGTCTCACCATTTCCATCACTCGTGTAAAATATAGACTAAATCGATGCTGGGCATTTCGTTTTGGATAATTATTGGCAAAAACCTCATTTTATTAAACGATGTGTGAATCCTTTGTGAATTTTGTTTTATTTCTGGATATCAGTATGAGGACGCAATGCATATTTTGCCGTCAGCATGAAATTAGTCGATAACTATCACACTTGACCCATATTGAATGTATGGTTTAAAACACTACTTTTTAAACCTGATTATACAATAGATAATGGTTCAAATGTGCACTGCCACAGATAGCAAGAAAGTCTCATATGTTTTATCGTGCCTGAAAAATATCTACAATATTGATTTTAAAGTTAGGAGTTTACGATACTTCGTCCATTATAACATTTGACAAATAACGTGATAACGCTAACGTTATTTCGGATAAGCAGCTAGCAGTACACTACCTATGCGTATATTAATCGAAGTGGAAGACAGTATAAACAGAAAAGGGGTCGAATCCTTGCATGAATATTGTCGCATCTTATTTCTTAAGAATTTTTGACTGATGTTTTCTTTAATAATCGTTTTAATCGAAGTGGAAGACAGTATAAGAATAAAAAGGATAGAATCCTTTTATAAATATATTCACATCTTGCTTGTTATGAATCTTTGACTGAAATTTTTGTTAAAAATGATTCGAATTTGGTATTCGACTCGAATTACAACCGAATGTCGGTGTGGAAAGACGCAAGGAACGTAACGTCAAACGCAATGCACAATATTGTAGAAAGTAGTCAAAGTTAACTTTTGTAAATATAACTTGTGTGTAGTCAATTAGAAATCTTACCTACATCTAATATAGAGTATATTTATTAAAACCATAGGTTGTTCAGTTAATATAAATAATTATTATATATTGAATTAGTTATTATTAAACGGGAATTTATCTATTGCAGGCTTAAGTTGTGTAAAAATATATATAATATTATTCGTGAAGTAGGTATGCTATTTTTACGTAACTTGCCAGCTAACTCCAAGAAGTTCCATGACTTATTGACTATATTCAGTGACTGATCAGCGGTGACGACGCCGCCGATTCTTATGTAACATTTATAGTGCTACGTACTCTTACGCATTGTAGAACTAGCTGATAAAAACAACGATTTTAATTCAAAACAAAAGGTAGTGTAGTATTTTAAAAAAGCCTACAATCAACTAATATTAACCTTCAAGCCATCTCAATAGAGTACATTATGTACAATGATAGATAATTTCAATGACGTTTTTCACTGTTAATACAAAGTTGTTCACTCTTTATTCAGAAACTGCAAAGTTCTAGTCGTGTAAATGTAAAATAAATAATTCATATTTTTATAACTCAATCAAATATTTGGATAAATAACGTTACAACGTTAACGTTATTTAGAGCTGCTTCATTTCAACAATAGTCACGTCACAACTTCATAAATAATCGTTGTTTTGTCTAAAATCATCATTAATGTAGAGTAGGTGTCAAAGTAACTATTATAAGTAATAATAATAGCGATTAACGTTTTATAACTCTTTATATAATATGTTACTGATGATATTAAACTAGTGTGAAGAAGAATGTAACTATTAAAACAACTTGAGGGAAAACAGCGCCTGCATTCCAATGACATCTCGATAATGTATCCGATGTGCTTATGGTTTAAAGTAAATTTTAAATTACCCTACGTAACCTGATAAGTTATCAATGAAATTGTTTAAGCACATTCATGGTACTATAATGTAATGGTAATAAACCATGGCTATGCTTTTCTATATGTATATTCAACAAATTGTACTTCTTTCAGTAAATTCAATACCTACAACTATGAATAAACAATTAAGGCATGGTACTACAAGATTAGTCTATTTAAATATGTGTCGTATTTAAATGTAACTGTATGTAAATAAATAGATATGATTACAATATTAGATGTATATACTATTATTTGTATAATACAAAGTGCATTTAGTCCAATACAGTAAGATTTAGTCCAGAGATAGCTGGCGCATCTGTTAAGGCATGTATTGAGTGTCAATTACCTACTAGTTTAACAACAGTGATTAGCCGCGGTTCGTCAACATTCGTGGCCTGGCATTACACTCGACAGCTGACTTACTGACTTATAACCGTCGGTAAAACACTAATGCTCAGTACTTAAATGCCGAATAAATATTGAAATTATAAAAAATACGCAATACTACTCTTTACGATATTTTTATTGCAAAATATTAAAACATCGCCAAGGCCACTATCAGTAACAGGAGATTTTTTAATAGAAGTTACAAATTTTGAATCGCCTCTACTTTTGTAACTATTTCAAATACAGCGTGACTGCTGGCTTCGAAAAGAGTGTAACTTATATAGATTGGTAGGTAGGTTCATATTGTCAAACTTTAAATCCATTAAACAATCGTCCAATCGGCTTAATAAAAATAGTACTTGCAATGTCATTAATTAATCAATGAGTCAACTGTGTGTATATTATAAATAGTCGAATATAACATATGTATATAGAAACATGAAGGCTGCTTTCTGTATCCTAAAATATGGAAGAAAACCTGATAACTACTCTAAGCATAAACAATTTACAAAGCTGCATGCACTTTATCAAACATGATAGCCTAATTGTTTATTTCTTTTTCTTTTTGTATATTTTTTTGTTATTTTCGTCTTTTTTGAAAGATTGTATTTTATTTTTCTTTATTATCTGAATTTAAAGTTTACGCTACAACTAAGTGCAAAATTGTGCAAAAGCAATCGTATATTCTCCAGGGAGATCCAACTAAAATTTGCACGAAATGTTAGATCACTCACTTCTGTCCGTAAACAAGTTGCCAGGGATTACTATGGTAATTATAGAAATATTTAAAAATATAATTTATATCACTCGTCATTATAAGCGTATTCATTTACAACAATGGCAAATACAACTTTTACGTAGTTTATTCTACAATACATTAGATCTCCCTGAATACACTTTACAATACGACAGCCAATGATGATTTTACCATATTATTAAATAGTTAAATGTATAATATATTAATATTTATTGTTTTATGCTATGGCTCTAGTTTATTATTACTATACATACAATATTTTTCTTCGGTTTCTTTTATTTGTATTGTGTAATCTTCTAACTTGTATTTATCAAACCAACATCATTTAAATGCAGCATAAAATAGATTCCGTTTAAATGTCTTGATGGCTATAAATTAGGGAACTCGCGCCAAGACTCGAGTAAAATTTTGAGAACTTTTTAAGAACAAAGAAAAGGTTAGGTAATTCTAAAGTTGCAGTTATATTGCTCTTACATTTCCATATTAAATGCATCCAGTTAGATGCGGACATTTCGGGATGGGGGCTACCTTACAATTAACCTAACATCACCCGTCAAGCTTTAAACTAAACTAGCATATTAATCACTTTCTTTTAAACTATCATTATATACACATTGTATTCTCAACAACTTTAAATTATAATCTTTTGCTATCACAAATGTATACGGTGTAATAGGCATTGGTACAAACCACCTGCAGAATTGAAATGCATTTGTGTGTAGGTATTTATTGAATATTCCTTTTTGATAGTTACTCCAGGCAGTACTAGTGCCGTTGCAGTTTTGCAATTTCCTCTTCAGTTAACCGATATATACTCATGACATGGTACAGTACACGAACAGCTACCATAATATCCTGAGTCCAAGGAAAGTACATTTCATAAACAGATTTATATTTCTATTCACATAATAAATTTATAAAAAATATGGTACTTATGATTATCTCACAGTTTTATTTCGGTTTTGTTTATTAGTTTATTTTCGGTACTATAACTAACAATCTAGACAAAAACACTTCTATTTAATTGCAATGAGAGATGTAAAACAGCTGTGCAACTGTATGCATTTAAGGCACTTACTAAAGACAAAAAGTGAGTCGAGAGATTTTTTTCAGAAACGTAAGACACTGGGTATTTAAGGACACCGCCTCTACATCGTACAGAATTTCTTTTCTACGAATGTACAGGAAGCCGTTAAAAAAGATAACTTCTTTGTTATCAAATAAATTCAACGCTCGTGTACATTATTTATAGCACAAGACGGATGCCTACTGTCCAGACTATTATAGATACAAATAATATAATCAATTTAGTATTTGTAGATTTATTTTTTATTTAGATCAATTTAGTACTCTTTATTTTCTAACTATACAGTATAAACTATGCGGTCCTAGAATTGGTAACTGGAATTAGCATCTCACTCAATTAAATCACTTTTTATAATTGTCTTAGTTCACTATGATTTATGCGGACAGTTTATTTTATATCTTTAAACTATCTTCGCATACAATTATTTGTTTAAGCATGGGTATATTATAAAATAACATCTCTCATAAAACTGCCTGACTTGGATCTAATATTACTTTAAAGTAACTTAGTATGTAACTAGTACCTGTTAATAATTAATACTTGTGTTACTTTTACTATTGTTACTATGTCTATTGTCTATATGTGACGCATTTAGTACCTATTTATTTCTAACGTTCACAATTTCGAACTTTGGTTTCCGACAATTATAAAATGCTGCAGTTTAATAATGTTAGTTTAATACGATAACCATTCAACATGACGCATGTAATTTTTTAACATTCTTTATAAAATAAGGCGATCACTAAATGTGAATGAATCTTGTATATTTGGTGATGATTAAATAGTCATATTTTTAATTGATATGCAAGCTAAATTATTTTTTATCTTTATATATTATTATTGTAAAAAAATATTTCTTTTTCATATATATTTAACTTTTTGAAAATGGAATTAATAACTATCATTTATTGTTAGATATATTATGTATGTAGGTAGTTCTAAATTTAGTATTGCTTACAATTGAAACTATTAATCGTTTAGCCGTTCGGTAACATTATCCTGATAAAGTTTACACATTATCACAATAATGTTACGGAAAAGCTTTAAGGCATCAAATAATCGCAGTGATTGAATTAAAAATAGTAACGTTAGGCACAAGTAGTGTTCATGCCTTAGTATGTGACTTAAAATACTGCTTTGTGATTTTGATAAAACGTTGCCGCACTAGTCCTTGTAAAATACGTTTATATTTTTATTTTAATAGTTTTATATATAATATGTTGGGTCTATCAATCAGTAGTAAAATTCCTGAGCGGTAAGACAGACCATCAACGCTCAACAACACATATCACTGTGTTGGTTCTTTAAAATACATACATTGTACATTGGACTTTGCTCAAAGTCTCACAATAATGACGAAAAAATATCAATGTGCGTTACTTTAGTAAATATCTAGTAGGTACGTGTTGTCACTTATACTACCAAAATATAAAACGTCCCAAAACGCGACAACCCTTTTCACTGACAATAAAAATATACGAATTTTAAATTTGGCGCACTATAACTACTACTTATTATTATGAAACGCTGAAACATATCACATCATGTTCTATTCCTTTAAAGTAATGTCATAACTTATACATTGTCAGTGAATATGAATATAGCTTTAGCTTGAGCACGATGCGCAGTTAATAACAAGCCGTCAGAACCAATACACTGTATATTGATAAAATTGTCTACGAAACCGACGTTGTAAAGGCAATATGAGGCGTATGCAATTCATTTCCAAATTACACACAGGACAAAATATTAAATAAACGTAAATAATTAACCACGTATGAATGTACATAATAATAGGACACCTACTTAAATAGACGACAGGCAAGTAATAAATTTATTAATATTGCTTTGCAATATTCAACGGAGTGTTTTGTTAGATCGGCACATTATGATCGATGCAGCGTGACGTAGACAGTGACGTATTCAAAGTGATGGATAAGTCTTCTTGAACTACGCACTTGTTTTGTTGCGTAATCTTGGCAGATGGGCTATGGAAATGTAATCTCAGTCTCTATTCGGATCGCAAGAAAAGTTAACTTCGATATTATTTCGTTAAACTTACGTCTATTAAAGCTGCTGTCATATTTTATATACACGCTGTATAATATAGGTAGATATTACGTAAAAAACTTAAAATAAGATAACAATATTTTATAACTAAAGACGTGAAAACGTTACCGATAGTTAGTAGTTTACACGAACCGAATGTTTTGTTTCTGACGGCGTTGTTTGGTGCGCATGCGCCCTAAAGAGTTGGCTATACCCAGACGGGATGCTTGACGTCACGCGGGGACAGGAAACACCAGTGTTATGGACGGTGTAGGAGCGGCGTCTCCTCCCCCTCGGTGCTATCCCAGCGTCCTCCACGCATGCGCTCGCTGCATTTGTTTGTACAGCATGATACGTTCTGACCAGCCTGCAAGTTTGTGATTTAATTTATCTTAGGTTAAATTCGCTGATGTAGAGAGGGGTTGTCTGAAAGAAATTGCCTATAGCAAATGACCGAACCGACCGACCGAACGAAAGTTATTTCTAGGTATAAAAAATATACCTACTACATTTTTTTTTTATAAATAACTTATTTGTTGTAATTGATAGGAAAACATCTATGCTTACTTATCTTTATTATAATATTATAAAGAGGAAAGATTTTTTTGTTTCTTTGTACCGTAAAGGTTCGGAAACCACTGGATGGATTTTAACCATTTGTTCACCAATAGAAAGCTAAATTATCAGGAAGTAGCAGGGGTTATAATTCATTTTCAAATAATTTAGAGATCCTTATGAAAATTGTAATAATGTAACCGAAAGTAGCAAAATGTTGTCTATAATAATTATATGTTCTAAATTGTATTCATGTTGTAGTTACCAAGATATTTGAAGTCTAATGGAGATTACACAAATGCAAATGAAACGCGGGTGAAACGGCAGCGAACAGGAATACCTATATAATGAAGTTACCTGTGACAGATGCAGGTCGTACAGATGCAGCGTGCTGACGGACATGTGCTGGTTGTCGCCGGCTGGTGCGCTCTGCGCCGGCAGCCCTAGCGCACTCAAGCCGATGGCGGAGCCCCCCGCGAGCCCCTGCGGCCCGCCCGACGGCGACTGCGTGGAGCCCGCCGCGGGTCCTTCGTCCTCGTCGCTAGTTTCATCCATGTCCTGATAAACATACCACATTTATACACGCATACCCAAAAAAAGGAGTGTAATGTTTTCTGGGTTCATATATGTATGTAATAAGTAGGTATGTATCTAAGTATGTATGTATGTGAGTTTCATATTGCACCATAACTACTGAATGCCTGAAGTTATTTTGATGTATGGTGCGTTGTTAAAATCCTTGTAACAACTACATACTATAAAAAATGAAATAAATAAAAAGTCGTGTCTCGTCGCGTTTTTTATTATATGTTCTTTTTTAATTTACACCACTTATTCACTTTATACGGTCGGTGTACCGTATGTGGTACACTCTACAGGAAAGATTAAAGGTTAAGTCACATGTCTTGTTATAAACCAAACTGAACACTTTCTCAAATATTTACACACAAGTAATTACTAGAATGAATAGACATAACAATAAACTATTTATATTATTTTCGTTTATACCAGTAGGTATGCACTTGCCCACAATTCGCCTGATGGTAAGCAATACTGTGGCCTACGATGGAGCGCGCCCACCTAATAAAACCGGTACCCTCTCGTTTAGAAAACCGTGAGATTATAGTTCTCTGGGAACACGGAATCCAGCAAGGTATTCCATAGCTTGGCGGTTCGCACCGTGAAGGTGGAGGCAAAACGCTTAGTGCATATTTTTGGGACTCCCACCGTGAACTATTATTAAATAATGCCGCGAATGAAGGTACATTTTGACAGTAAAACATAAATACTCACTGGCAACCTGTACTGTGGCCTCTGTTGTGGATAGTATGAGAGAACGGCAGGTAACGGCGTGACGGCTCCAAACAGACTTTGTTGGATGTACGAGCCCAGCATCGTTTTATTCTGAAACGTACAGATGATTCATTTAACATTTTGAACTTAATCTATAAAGCAGAAATCGTTGTCTTATATATTTCATCGTTTTTTAATTTGTAAACCTGAAATCTATAATGTAAATATATATGAACACATAGTAGAAAGGGACACATAGTAATAATGCAATTAACGCCATTATTAACATTAACATAAAACCAACTAAAACCGGACATGCGTCCGTGCCTCATCCATTTTCGAAATCCACGACCAGTAACCTCATTAAAAACAGCGCCTTTAACGTTCCGGTATCAATATATTATAATATGTAAAAAAATCTTAAAGTTGGTTAATCAAAAAATCTATTACGAATAGTTGTTTGCCTATTGAAATTGTAAAAAGGCGCTTCATCCGCTGCATCTGCGCTGCGATGTTCCGAGGTCGATCACCGAGCTTTGGAATATATAACATAAGTATCAAAACCAATTGATAAATTTTAAATCCTTAGCCGTCTAGTCCGCCAGACAGCGCAGGCTACTAGAGGCCTATACAAAGTCAACAACATCACAAAAATAAAAAAGTATTATAAATAGTACTTACAAGATGATTGTTAGCTGGTATAGCGTGGTGCATACTCTGCCGCAGGGACCTCAAGAAGTGTCTTTGTGACGGCTCGGTAGGCTGCCACCCTGGATGTCGACAAGAAAAGGCCACCAAGGACAGCTCCGTCTTACCGCCTTCGCCTTGATCATACTGAGTGTTGCCATTTGTTGCTGCAAATATAGTGAAGTATATTATGGCGAGATTTGAAAGTTAATTGAAACTAAGGAACAATAAAATTTGCATTTTTAAATTGTATGCCAAAGTTTTGTTTTGACTGTCCGCAAAGCAGTAGTGCACACGATCGCTGTAAACGAAACTATATTCCAACTCGTATGTATCCTTTGATGATTAATTTCGTTGCAGGATTCCAAGCCAGTCGAGTCATTTCTCTGGGACGCCTCGATCTTTATTGCCTCGTAGGTTTTTTAATGGTTATCATCATAGATATTTGCTTCCAGTAGTTACAATGATGAGCAATATACTAGACATGAAAATTGTTGAACCATATCATAATCAAAGTGTGACATTTAGGCAGAGACTGCAACTATGATTGTAAAGACGTAAATTAGCATTCAACCGTTGTATTCTCCACGCTTTGTATCATAAATACAGCTTAACTAGAACTACCGTCCATGGTCATGTTACATGCTGCGATCAGCGGTGTTACCCGCTACATTTTCACGGGATAAAAATATGCCTATATGTTTATTCAGGCTGTCAGCTACCTCCATACCAAATTTTAGCAAAATAGCGTGAAGAGATAACCATACAAAAATACACAATCACAAACTTTCGCCTTTAAAATATTAGTGTGATATTATGTACCTGTTTATAGGAAGTTATAGAACAAGTACTGTACCTTTAGCCTTGCCGGCTGTGTGCCAATCGGGATGGCCATGTCGACGGATGTCCAACTGTAACAAGTACTGACACTTATAGTTTCTGCATTAGGCATATATTTACGTATTTGCTTGTTTAAAATGTAAATATAAATAAATATTATTCAACTTGTGAATGTTAATAGCTTTTATTAGGCCTTTTATTTATTGATATTAATCATATAATGTTACATTACATAAAGGTTTACGCGCTTGATCCCCGGTAAGTCATACAGAGATAGATCCATCGTACCAGCCCGGTACCTACCACTGCTGGGTATAGGCCTCCATTTTTTCTATAGGTATAGGCCTTCAATAACCCCGCGTTTTTGTCTCTCTGGCTTATTTGACCATTCGGTCAAAGCCGCAGACTATTATAGTTAAGTTAATAGGGACTACACATCGAGGGCATCGTTCCGATGGCCAAAAAAGCGTTTTTTTAATTAAAATAAATTGAAACCTAGAAGCGCGAATACAAAATCTGGATTGACATTACATTTTTAAGTATAATAGTTTTATCAAAATTGTATAGGCGTATAATTAAAAAGATTTAAAAATGTCGTGCCATATAGACCTTATAATTATATATAATACTATTATTTAATCAATGAACGTATAATATACCTGCGCGAAAGAGCACACGTCTCCGATGCCGAGCACGCTGACGGTGAAGTTGCGGTAGAAGTCTACGATGTCGAGCGCGCGCGAGCGGAGGGAGAGCAGCACAAGTGGGCACAGCAGGGGGCTCAGCAGCTCAAACACGATGTATACCTAGCAAAGCTCTTACCATTATAATTTTCTATAAAAATTATATAAATTTGTCGCTAAAGTTAAAGCCTATGTGTTATACTGATGTATAGGCTATTATTGTAAAGTTTCATCAAAATCCGTTCAATAGTATCTGCGTGAAGGAGTAACAAACATCCCTCCATTATCGCAAACTTCCGCGTTTATAATATCAGTAGGCTGTAAGTACGTACGGCTCTGAACTGGAACAGTTGTTGGAAGTGCTTGGCGACGTCCTTGGTGTGCGCGCGCCCCCTCCAGGCGGCGGGCAGGTAGTGCACGTGGCCCAGCACCTGCACGAACAGCTCCTCGCCGCGCGCCGGCCCGGTGCAGCCGCCGCCCAAGCGCTCCTCCTCACCTATGAGTGCCCTGAAGTTACCGTAACATTCAATTAAACTTCCTCTATATATTCGTTCTGAGTACTCTTCTATTTACCGGACTTTTACCGTATAACCGTGTATACAAGCACGGTCATAGCCGAGTGGTTGAGACCATTGGATTGCCAAGTCAAAAGTCGCAAGTTTAAACCCCGGCACGCACCAATGTCAATACGAATTAAAATGCGTACTATAAATAAGTTATCAGTTGCTAAAAAAGGTGAAGAAAAACGTGAGGAAACCAGCACACCTGAAAGATTTTTCAACGGTGTGTAAAGCCATTTCAGGGGCCTACACTGCCTACAGGCGGTTTAAACTCAGACACCAGGTTGTTCATCAACCATACGATAATAAAAAGATCGTATATAACCACCACGATGGTCCTGTCTTCAAACAGGCGACGAATTCGCTGCAAATGCTGCAATATACATAATCACACACAAGTCATAATGTACACACTTGAGTATGGAGTATAGATGAAGTAGTGAACTAACCTGGCGCCAGCTAAAACGCAGCCCAGTATAGTGATGATGCTGAGCACGTGTTCCACCGTCAGCACGTCCTCGTCGTACACCGACAACACAACGAGCACGCCCAGCACGCTTGCAGACAGAAACACCACGTTCCTAAAACATCACACCTTCAGTGAGGACACGAAGACACGTTCGAACATGTCCGACACATAGAACTTCCTTTACCATCATCTGTCTGATGTCCAAGTTACTATGTTATTGTTAGTTTTTTCGCACAACAAAGAACAACGGCCACTTCTGGGACAAGCCTGTTACAGATAATCAGACTTATGTATCTCAGTACACATCATCAGCCGAAAAACGTCCACAGTTGAACGAAGGCCTCCCCCTTTTAAAAGGGGGGAGGTTGCCATAATCCCCACGCTTGGCAAGCGGCTTGGGGATCGCAGTATTGGTGGTCAAGTTACAGAAGACGCTGCTGCCCATCTTCTGGATTTTCCCTTAGTCGCCTCTTACGACACCCACGGGAGGAAAGGGGGTGGTCAATTCTTAGCCGGATACCACACGGCACTGTATCTCAGTATTTTATAAAAAACCGAGACAAAAAATCACTAAATTAACAGAGGCAAAGCATAGAAAATTTATAATTAAAATGTTTATCATCAGCATCAGCCGGAAGACGTCCACTATTGAACAAAGGCCTCCCCCTTAGAACGCCTTAACTAAAATGTTTATTTAACCGTAAATTACCTATTTAAAAAGGTTAGAGTGATAATCATTATACCTACAAAAGTCATGGACAAAATATAATATTGCTTCGAGCTAAGGCGATATTATGTGAGAGATATATCTTAATTCTGCTTTGTCAATGAAACCGAAACTAAGGCAGCTGCAGCTTAAAGCTGATATTGTTATCTGTAGCTGTAACGGTTCATCAAGTTGTGGCCGCTACGATGTATGGAAAGTGAGCGGTGTACTTTATTACTATCGTATTTGTGCATGTGACTATCACATTTGCGTAAATGTATACAAACTATGAACTGGAATTAAACACTAGTGTTAGGTCTTTGTACTTTTTGCCTAATTGATAAATAATTAACAACGTCAACATTACACAAGCGTGCATAAATAAGAAGGCTGCCGACATGTATAAATAGTGACAAAGACGAATGAATTGATACGTGACTTGGATATTATGTTTATCGCTGTAGTGGCGGATTAGATTTGTTACCAAACCGGCGAAATACATAAACAAATGTAAGCAGAAAACATAAGTTAATAAATATTCATTTCTTGCTGTATTTACTTTTGCTTTAAAGACAACTTTTCCATGTCTACTAATAAGGCTTTTATTCGTAAAAGTAAAACCGCGTTTATATCGAGAGTAAGAACATATCTTTAACCTTTCAATCATTATTATAGTATTGCCTATAAATGTTTTTAAATCTACAAATTATTTGTCTACGACCTTACCAAACCACTAATCAAGGCGCCACGAAATGTACCTGGTAAATGTACTGCAAGAATGTTTGAGTGTTCATTTCTAAAAAAAGTGTACAATTTTAAATTACAATGAAGTTCAAGCTAAATATGCATGTAGCATGGCTCAGCTCCATCGTCATCAGTATATATTGGTAACAGAGTTAGTGCCAAATCGCATTTTGTTGTTATCGAAAATAAACATTGCGTGGATAAAATAGAACAAAATTATTTACGCAGTATGTCCATTGATAGATAATCACTATTGCGTACTTAGGTTGCTCACTGCGACACGGATTTTACTGAGACAATACTTGCAGCGCCTAAATGTATCCTTGACTACATAACTGCCTTAAATCTCAGTTCTACATAGTTTTGTAGCGCTAAATCAAATTCTTTGGGATAATAATTAATTTTAATCAATTTTAGCTAAATATTTAAAGACACGTGTTCGAGTCTATAAGTGATGAGTCATACTGAAACTACGCATAATGATAAACAAAAATATTGGTAGTAGTACGCTTCAGTGTCAGATCAACAACTTTAAATATATCATAGAGAGATAACATTACTACTTTTATTATTAAATGAAAAATGATACTGCTTTTACTAGTATTTAAGTATTTTTTGTTCTACCATTGACTATTAGGAGGAGGCAGAAGGATTAAAAACGAAATAAGATAAATAAAGAGTCGTGGAGGCCTAGTGGTTCACATATCGGATTTGTATGCATAAGGTTGCAGGTTCAAATCCAGGCAAGTAAGAAATGACTTTTTCAATGTCATGAATACATTTTTAGGAATTTTAAGACACCACTGACTAAAGCTGACGGAAATAAAACAATGTGAGAAAACCTGGATTTAATTATCTAAAATCGTCTTACCGCAGTGAACTAGCGTGGTGAGCAACGCTCAATCTTTTTCTATAAGAAAAGAGGCTTTTGCCCTGCAGTGGGACAAAGATAGGCTGTTGTTATTATTACTTAAAAATTATAAAAAAACTATGCTTCTATGTGCTACATCAAACTACACATGTAATATATAATGATATCTTCTTAAACAAAAGCGAAGGCATTTACTGTAGAACGATTGTGTGCAAAAAGATGCTATTTTTATGTAATATATCTGCATGAACACTCTTACTCGAGTATGTGTCAATAAGGTCATCTCTGGTTAGACACTGCATTTCATAAGGAATAAACAATGTATGTATATTCATACATAAATTGTAGTTTTCTTTAGTTATGAAGATAACAAACATACTGTTTTTACGTTAGTGTTGTATAGATCGGAGTATCAAAGCATTATGTCACCGCACGATGGATAGTTTATGTAAATGAAATATGTATGTATGTAAATGAAAAGTAATATTTAAAAATGGAAATAGAAACCTTACTTGGCAATAACAGTAGTTATAGGAGAGGAAAAGCTAGCGAGATATTTAGTAGCGGGCTTGTGAGCGCGGTTGAGTCTGTCTCGGAGTTCGTGTTCAAGTTCGTTGAAGTGTCGCAGAGTGATGCGAGCGTACAACGACCACGTCCGTAGCCCCAACGACGCAGGCGAACGTTTTATTAGCTGAAATATGATAATAACAGTTACTTCAGTATAGAAGGTGACTTCAAAATAAGGTAGGATGTGATGGAGCATTAAAAATTAAATTTGCTTGGAGCCACCAGCTGGTTTTGGTCCAAGTGTTTTTTTTTCCTGCGTTGGAGATGGTCACTTCGTGAGCGATCCTGAAGCTACTGACGTAGCGGAACGATTCAATATTATCGGTAAGACAAATAACAATGACAAATGTTATGGCAGTAAGATTATTGACAACGTTATATTATTATGTTTGCGATCACACATTATCAATTTTACAACGAGGGACCAACATAATGTAAATAAATGATATTCTATTTTCAATACAATAACAGCTTATTACAGAGTGTGGATATAAGCGCAACAAACCTCGGCATAGTTGAAGAAGAAGTACAGTATCTGCCATGCCTGTATAAGTGGCGAGAGCAGTAAGTTCACTAAGGCCAACAATAGTATTTGTCTCTCAAGCTGTCGAGCCAGTAGCATTCGTTGTGAGTGATCTTTATAACATCCACGCAGTTGCCAGCAGTTCTCCCAAGGACTCCACGGACTATCTGTTGACAACCAGTTCCATTATAATAAATATTGTGAGTATTACAATGACGATTGAGTAAATTGAAATCAAAAGGGGTAGCAGAATACCTTGAAATATTAATTAATAATATCCTAGCCATTAATATCTATAACTTTTACAATGGTGTTCGTGGGAACCATTTCAGGCAAATCGTAACAACAACAACAAGAGGTTTAATTAATTTTAACGTTAACGATTATATTTCAAGACTGCGGTGAAAAAAGAATCAACAATACTGGGCACTAGACTAAGTTCGTTTGGCGTCGCTCGTGCAGCATGTAGCTCACGTAAACACTTTTTTTTTCAAATATATATTATCGTTTAATAGGAACATTGTCCTTTTCGCCCCAAACGAATGTTATGTACGCCTATAATTTGCTTATACATAAGAACTTTAACCTAATCTATACGTAACTTGAAATGTTTTATGTATATCATATTTATAACATATTTTCATACATCGATTATATGACAAGATGCAGTTGTTACATGAGCAGCCTAAGCGAAGTAGAAGTGTATTGACCTTACTTAACACTAGGTTAGATTATATATACTAACATAATAACTAAGTTATACTGTCTTATTTTATAGTAAGTAAATGAATTGTATTATTATTGAATTTATAGGATAAGTTATATTGATGAATAAATGTTAATAATTTATTATACTACACTACCATTGCTATTTTAGTATACAACTAACATTTATACTTAATTTTATCTAACTACTATTACATAAAGGGTTATCTATGATTAAATATGTTTACACTGGTTATAGTATAGATTAGACTATGTACTTGAACTTAAAAGAAGTTAATCCAAAGGCACTTACAAAATAACATAAACTCTAAGTTCCATTGCAAACCCCTGGATAAATAGTGAAAATCACCAATACAAGGCACATGTATTTGAAGTGGAAGTAGATTCTTATTTACCATTGCCACCATGTAGTTTTTAAATCTGCAACAAAAAACGTCACATTAGGTCACTCCTATTTTATCATACACATATGTATAAGATGAGATATTTTTCTTGGACATTACTATGGTGATACAAACAAGTAAGGAATTGTATTGTGCTACAACATGTTTGCATGTTCATGTGGTCAACCTTTACATGTTCACCACTTACAACACAACATTAACAATATTCATTATTCTATTTGCAATATACGAACTTGGTAGAAAAATTAAGGTGTGTGTGTATAGCATGCATAGCAATATAAAGTACGTACGAGCACTGTCAATGAGAGTGCTCGTATGGCATATATTGTGTTAAGTATGAATTTAAAGGAAATTTAAATTAAATTACCTCTTTTCAGTATTGATTGTTTATGATATTTCGAATGTAAATTGAAATGCAGAGATAGCTTAAGAGCCATTTTACATTTTTACGCAGTTTTCTAAGATTTCGGACGCCTAATTTACCATCTTAGGTAGTATTTAGGAATTGATATATAAATGTAAAATGTAGATCAATCTTTCGCATTGACACATAAGCTAATAGATTTACAAAAAATAACTAAATTGCTATATGGTGATCAATCTCCCGCAACATGTTTTCTGAAAAATCATCGCCAGAGTCAATTTCGGGCTCCAAATTCTATCAATTACATTCACAAATTTGAACGATAAAAATACAGTAAGCATCAGGCATATATTTTTATTGAAACTTACGGTGCAACATTTTCGATTAATTACACTTTTAATTGATAAAAAAAATAAAACTGAAACCTATTTTCACGGTTTGTACTGTAATTTTATCGCGACTTTTTGCTTTGAATAAAGGTATATTTTAATTTTAAAATCATGACATAATAAACTATGCTCTTTAAGAAATCTAATAATACAGTGATTTTCAAAATTCCTTTATTTAATTAGAAATCACATCATTTTCAATATCACTCCAAATCACAATAAATTACGATGCACAAACCTAGAATGATCAGTCGGGCCCGAGCGCCCAAAGAGGTAGGATCTGTGTCACTTTTTTCTAATTTCAAATTACGAAAATTCGTATTGTAAACGCATGTTTATACTACGACCACAACGTTTTCATTTTCTATGTATTATTTTCATTCGGTTTTGTTTATTATCAAGTAAAATATATTATTCTATTAGTTTATGATATTTTATTAAATTAATATTCAGCTTCTTTAAACTTGACTGTACTATTTTGTCCGCGACTTGGTCCCCTTGGATTTTTTTTACGCATGAAAAGTAGCTTGTAGCCTTTAATATGGTAATCCAGGTTATAAACTATCTATGTGCAATTTTTTTTCTATGTCCTTTTAACCGTTTTTGCGTAATTGAGTAATAATCCTCCAAAAATACAATCGCTTACATTTATTATTAAAATAAATTTTACAAAACATGATCTATTTATAATTGGTGAATAAATTATTATTGTAGAAATTATAATTTGGCTAAATAAATTACGAAAGAAATAAAAATATTTTCATAAATCTCGAATAAGAAACATTGTCATAACGATCAAAATTTTTATATCCGTCTCAAAACTCTCGCTACACTGTTTGCATTGTTTTTGTGTGGGTGCGCTACGCACACATGACAATTTTGACAGAATTCGAACGTCACAATTTTGTGAAATGGCTCTTAAATGTAAACATATTGATTTGTTTTAAGTTCTCATGCAGCATAATATAAATAAACTCTTGGGAAATAAACGTAGATAATGGCAGACACTTGGACATTGCACTCGAAGTAAAAATATGTATTATACATAAGTCAACTTTACGCAATCTGGACAGGCACAGCTAGTATGGTTAAATCATTAAGTTGTGTTGCTGTGCCATACAATATACTTGAATTTAAAACATTTTCATTCAGCTAATCACCAGAGTGGAACACTCATGTTATTAAAATAAAAAAATCTATAGTTATAATGTAGATATTACATTGGGTCAGCTTAGCTTACCATATGCATTATAATAAAGTAAAGAAAAAAAACGTTTTCAGTAAAATTGCAACACAATAATACTATTTAATGTAGTTCGTTAAATTACATATAAAACAATCTATTGCTGGAGTAGGTATTGGAAAATAATAATAATGTGACGTTTTTCGTCCCACCAAGACCCAAAATCAAAATGTAAGTATTGCAAAAGTTTAGTAGAAACTGAGAAGATGGTGTGACGATATGGACACCCATGTGGGATATTTTTAGCCTGGCAGTGATAAGATTTATAAATCATGAGTTTTGAGTACTTATAGGTGTAATATATGAAGTAGCAAGCGAGATATTCGAAGCCTTTAAGTGTGATGCTGGAGAAGCATAGAAGGTTTCTTAAACTTAACAAATCACAAAAAGTGTCCTTGTTAATAATAGGTGCATTTTCTATACATGTAATTTTACATGATCTATGCCACTGCACAATGTTCTGTTTTTTATGAATACCAAATCTCCAACCTATTTATCGTCAAGTTGGTTCAGTCTGAGATTAAATAAAGTAAGGTCATAACATACCTGAGTATTCGGTGATATATATCTAATTCGTTGATCTCTTGTTTATGGACGCACATGTGATGCTCAGGCTGCGCTTCTCTTACTCTCTCCTGTATAGTCGACCAATTTACCCAAACTAAATCACTCTGAAACATATACATATATTCAAAATTAAAAATAAAAAATATTCTTATTTTTTATTTTAGTTTGCTTGCTGCCCATTAAATCGTTCTACTTCACTGTTATAGATAGGTGACAAATGTTAAACCACACAAGTGATGAAAGCACATCAGCAATTAAGAGCATGAATATGCTACCAAAATAAATTCACAAGTAGGCATCATATAAATAACCAATCATTATGATAAATATTATTGTAAGTTTCATATTGAAAACCCCAGCTTACCAAATAGGCATACTATTAACAATGTATTATTAAAAAAAAAAACATTTTTACAAACCTCTTTTATTTTTAATGCATTGTTATAAAATAATTTCGTGTCATACGCATGATATAAATGGTATATTGACATCACTAGTCTCATTAACCAAATAATTGCACATAATGTGATGAGACACCACCTAAAACAAGTATAATTAGGTATCATAAAAAATATGTTGGAAAATTAGACAAATGTCGCCAGGGCTTTCGGATAATACAATACAGTTGATACAATCGAAAATCGCAAATCAAGCACAAATAATACAAAAATAAATAATACCATTACACATAAGGACTTGTCACAGACAAAATATTGCTAAAGAAGGCAGGCTTAGCAGAATATATCTTTATAAATGGCATAACATAACATCATACCCCGGCAGGCAGAGGTGCACTTAAAGTACACCCACATTTCGCTCTAGTTATGTTATAGGTCCCAATGGTGGAAACGAGCCTATTGCTATCAACTGGGCACAAATCCAGACACCAAGCTGCTACTGAGAATTACCTAATGGAATAACCCAGTATCACTTTGCCCAAGCTGGGATTTGAACCCAGGACCTCATGTTCGCACTAAGTGACCACTAGACCAATAAAGCTTTTACTTGTTGGATGTTACCAATTGCTTCATGATCATGTAAAATGTAATTTAAATATATTATAAAAAAAGTTAAATTGGTAAACAAAATGAACAATTTTGAACAAAAATAAAAATCTTTACAAAAATTCCTTCAAAATAAAAAAAAACATGAATGTGTATATAATAAAATGCTTTATGCCCTCTTGCCAAAATATTGATTCATCTCAATGTTTAAGCAATTTCTAGCTTACGCTAAAATGTTATGTTGCATAAAATTTTATAAAAACAGCCATTGATATTACTCTGGGCTGCACAAATGCCTATCTCAATTGGGAACACATCTTGTTAAGATTGTTAACGTAGATTGAAGTTGAATAGCTGTACACTTGTTAAGGAAAATTGCCATAAGCAAAGGCATTATGACGTTATAGCAAATATTTATCAAGAATAATGTCATCCAAATTGAATTTTCTATAAAATTAAAATTAAGTTTATTTTTTTATGCTATCATAGCATCCAGACATTTTTTTATTTGCTATTTCTAATTATAATTTTTATAGAATGTGTTGCAGTTAAAGCAGTTACATTTAAAGCAGTTTTATATCATTTTCATAAAATATTGCATGACAGATAATATTCAATTCAATTCAAATTAATTAAATAACAAGTCAAATAATATACCCCCCTACCCCAGTCAAAGGAGTACTTACCATTTCCATGAAATACTATCCACACATACTGCAGGAGAAAATATTACTTCATTTATACTAAGTTTATCACTTCTGTTGGCAGTTGGATCATTCCTAAATAATTTCGTATAATCTACACAATACACCAAAAATGTGGAAAACCACACTATGAAAATAAATTGCAACAAATAAAATAAATCTGACATTATCATTGGGTAAAATCCACCACGAACATAGTAACTATACATTTTTGTAAAAAATGAGTCTAGATCCTCTATATGAGTCCATCCTCCTGCAAAAAGAAAAATTATCATTTTAGATATAAATGAAAATTTACTTTAAGACTGTATTTATTGATATTATCTACATTCAGCTGATTGAACAATTACATGGCACATTTGATGGTTGTCATAACAATATTATCATATATAGAAAGCTGATGATTTAGCAAAAAAAAAACTAAATGGCCTTGGGTTATTAAACATCATTCTAAAACAATACAAGCTATTATGTTTATCATGCAGGCAGTGAACAAAGACATGACACATGTCTTGTACTAACCTTTATTTTTGGGAACTTTGTGGATGATTACATTGTTAGCATCCTCATGTTCATGGTCCAGGGTGATAATTGTGGGAGCTGCATTCGCGATATCCGCCAAACCCCCAAGTGGAGGAATCAATTCGTTGTTAAGCGCACTATATGTAACATCCCGTTTTCCGAAGTGAGCCATGTTAATGCAGGAATATGAACAAAACAACACGTTTCTACGCCTAATCACAATATACAGAAGCCATGTATTATCTACACATTCTTGACTTCGTCCCAGAAATGCGAAACATAAGTTTACAACACAACAAAGTTTGAATATTCATACAAAGGATTTAAATTAATATTGAAAACTTTTATCACTATATTATTAATTTTATTTGTAAAACCTTTCTTTTTATCAAAATTAGTATAATAAGTTCAAGGATACAAGGAATTTTGTAAGTCCCCAACAATATAGGTAGATTGAATACACTACACAAATGACGAAAATAAACCACGAATGACAGCTTATTAATTTTCTCAAACAATGGTTCGTTTTCACGCAGAATTTTGAACAAGTTTTACTGTATGATGCATTTACGAAGAATGTTTAAACTTAAAGTAAAATATTAAAGTCAAGTCAGAGTCAAGTAGAAAAATACCAAGCGCCGCTTGCGCTATTGTTATTTATTATTAAATCTTGCAACGTGGATACCTGATTCGACAAAATAATTTCTTTAAAACGAATAATTTGAGTCTGTCGTACTAAATTATCTAAAAAAAAAGGCGGCAATTTTGAAAATGTTGTGATGGCAGGTGTGTGTGTAATTAATATCCTCCATGTTGCAAACGGCAAGTTGTCGTTCATTGTGGCGTTCTAAGGGGGAGGCCTTTGTCCAGCAGTGGACGTCTTCCGGCTGATGATGATGATGATGTTGATAGTAGTAATACTAATTTGTTCTCTGTTCTGAGGGTAATACCTGTGGTAGGTGGTAGGAACTATTAATTATCATCATAGTTATCATTAAGTACTATCATAGAGAAAATAAGTAGTCTATGGTACTATTAATTAAATTAAATATTATTAATAAGTTATTACCTATTCATTTTTTTAACGACATCCATTCCTACTCTTTCTGTTGGTACTGTATAACCTCTTAGTAAAGTCTAATCGATCCCAGGCGGTAAAAAATGCAGCTTTGCTAGTTTCTCATGGCCCATGATATCTCGCGAGGACCTCTAATGTGCCCTAAGGTGCTCAATATTGCATAAATAAACTTCAATTCTTGCTACGCACAACCAGACCTTTTACACCAAAATGGGCGCATACATCTAATCCAGTGTGACAGTACCTATACCTGACTGCCCCGTTGATCTAGTGGTCGATAAACACGGCTGCTCAACATGGGGTCCTGAGTTCGAATCTCAAGTTGGGCGGTGTTATTGGGAACCTATTCCATTAAATAATTGTCAGTAGCAGCACGGAGTCTAGATTTTGCCAGGTGGCAACAAGCTCGTCTGTAGCGCGATGAAAGTGGCAGTAGGCACATAAACCTTCAATCGCTGTAAGTACTCCCGCACTCTCGGAATAATAACTAAAGCAGTGGCACTTAGGGTCAGTGTGTTGTTATCAACAAATATGTATTACGATTTTATTTTTACAATATTTTGAATTATACTTACCTACCCATAATAAATATTTTATTACTATGTATTTTATTATTCGTCCATGTTTATGTTTCCTGAAATTAAAACAATTTGGTGTGTAAAACATAAAATGTTTTAGGTACTTAGTTATGAAAGTTCACTTCAACATTTTATACAACCATTCATTTAGAAAATGGATTTGTATATCTTTTGTTTGTGTTGTGTTGTACAGCCTATATTCCAGTATGTACCTACATATATTTTTAAGTGATATCTTTTCTAATATACCTCAAAGAATTTTGATGATATTTATAATGAAAAGGTTTTTTCAGTTATTACAGTGTTTATGGGAGAAGAGAATCACTCCAACGTTTTGTAGTAGAAGAGGGAGCAAAACCGTATGTACCTTACCTAGACCTACGTACATCTCTGCAAAATTTAAATAAACCTACCTAGTTACTTAATCATTTATTCGTTTTGATGTAATTTATTATATACCTATGCAATAATTCCATAACTTTTATCCATATTTATAACAATTTCTCATAATTGTCATACCGCGTAGCGCTAGTTCCGAACTCACATTATTATCTAACTCTTAATATATTATGTATTACCGAACTCTTCTAAGCATTGTGTATATCACTGAACTCCTTAACAGTAGGACCAACTTCGATGACTTTTGTGTCGGTCCCGGTTGGTGGCGTTGCAATAGTGGTCTAGGTTTTTTTTCTGCAGGGTCGGCTAGTATTTTATAAGGTACGTATAAAATACGCAGAAGTAGAATAGCACTAAAGCACGGGCAAACCGTAAGATACCCTACATTTAAAGTACTAGGTACACGCCAGTACTTACTTCCATTTCGAAAAGATCGAAGTTCCGCTGTGCTGTTTGATATCATCAGGCAAAATGATATCCGCAGCGCTGTCACTAGGAAACGCTGGTTCAATGCTTGAACCGGAATTTCGGTTCCTAAATCGGTATTAAAGTTTACTAGACTTCATTTTTTTAGGTTCTAAGTATTTCTAGTAGGTATACGTAGTTCCTAAAGCAATTGCCTGATTTGCTTATGGGCTAATGCGACACTGCCTATATAATATATGTAACTATCTACAGCATACATCGAAAAGAAACAATACTTTTAAGAGTCGTGTCTGTACAACAGTAGTTAGGTACTCACTTTCTCTATCATTTACTCCGTAGGTAGCTACTCCGCCAATAAGGGTAGGTACCTAAGCATGATTTACAAAAATAAGATATTACAATAAGAACATTTATTCCTTTTCAGGGCTATCTTTGGATCTTATAGTTATGATCCAGTTAAGCAAGTGTTCGTCCCTCCTCCAGCAGATAATAATACTGTTAATGATGTACCAGATCAAATCGTTAACGGTTCATTTGTGTACTCTACGGCTGTAGGCGATCTATCGACGGACCAATCAACACATGCCCCTCCAAATCACACGGACCCTGTGTTTAGGAAGCATGTAACACCAGTAACACGCAAGAATACGGCTTGGTGGATAAGACCAAAATTACCTTTCAGTAACATTACTTCAGGCATACATAAACTAAACAAAATCTTGTAGGTAATATTTGTTCCTACAGAGATACATAAGTTCAAATCGAGAGACCCTCTTTTTGAACTTTACTTACCAAGAAGCATACCCATCACATGATACCGTTAACAAAAAAAACCTATCTATCGGTAACAAAAAAAAAACGGGAGAGTTTTACATTTTATAATGCTTGATTATAATAAATAATTTGTGGACAACTAGCAACAATTTTATTTCCTTACCAAAACTAGGTATCATCATCATCATCAGCCGGAAGACGTCCACTGTTGGACATAGGCCTCCCCCCTAATGGGGGGGGGGGTTGCCATAATCCCCACGCTTGGCAAGCGGCTTGGGGATCGCAGTATTGGTGGTCAAGTTACAGAAGACGCTGCTGCCCATCTTCTGGTTATTTTCCCTTAGTCGCCTCTTACGACACCCACGGGAGGAAAGGGGGTGGTCAATTCTAGGCCGGATACCACACGGCACGGGGTAATGTAATAAAACTAGGTATGCACACTTAGAATACTGTAAAACCGTATTCGGCTCAGTCTACAAGACTTTAATTTTATTGTTTAATTAATAAAGTTAACAAAAACTTTGTAATTGCGTGATAACTTCATGACGTTGATAAATGGATTTGATTTTAACTTCAGCTGAGTGAATAGTATTGCTATCTATTTAATAACTAAATAATCACGAACTCTTTGCCTACCTTACCTTACCTTTAATATGATATTATAAATAATTATTAATGAGTCATACTACAGGCACTAGCACACAAACATAACGCTAAGATTAGTTATCACTGTCCTGGCTACAAACAAGACCATCTAGACGCCAAAATAGCGGGATCCGTATTTTTGATACAAAAATTTTTTTACACCTCCTGGGACACCCTGTTTAAATGTATCAGCCTCTGTAGGGAATTGATGGTTACCGCACGTTAATGCCTCATCTGGATTTACATAATGGCAACATTAACATGATACTTTCAAAGACGATGTCGCCTGAGTTTCGACATATTCAGGGGCTATTTGTAGCATAAATATGTGTAAGAAGTGTGAGGTAAGAACCCCTAGCTCTTGCAATAGAATTGCATCTTCCCATGTGGCTGGCATAATCACCTAGAGTGGCTGAAGCCCTGTAAAACACTGTTTTTTTTTTTTTAATATCGGTTCCAAATAGTACCTATCTATGAATTTGTAATACATTCCTAATTACATAATCAATGATCCCGATATCCTGACGCTCACATCAAATGAATCGATATGCTATCTCCTGTTGTAGTGCACTGTAAGCTGCTAGACTAGTTCTACGACGCGGTTAGTGTTACTGCGATAAAGCCACAATTAACACTCTTTATACCATAATTGTGTCTTAATGATTTGAACTATTTTAACAAACAATAAAATTGGTGTAACAATTTTCTTTCATCAAGATAGTGGTATCCTATATAATATTAAACACAATTCACATACAGGTTTTTTGCACACCATTACATAATGAGTGCCTACTAAAAATCTGAAGTGGCCCCTCAATCTATAGATTGATGCCACTTCTGATTTTAAAATATAAGTGCCAGTATTATTCAGTAGTAAAATATTTAATTTAAATAAATATTTAATGAGTACTATTACCAGAATTTAGCTATCTTACTACTAAATAAGTGTTTTTTATTCAACAATCTGATGCGGCTCCTCACTCCATGCGGATATTATCGCAATGTAATCCACATTTAATTATTATAATTTACTACATAATCCTATTGATATTTCATAAAACTACATCATCTATTCCTCAACCAACCAACTCAACCTCATCTATTTTTCATATGCATCTCATAATTATAATATGCATATAATAAAGAAAAGAAAAAATTGAAATTACCTACTTACTCCATCACTTTGGCAAGCATCCACTATCCATTACAATACATCGCGTGGTTTAAAAACAAACAAATAAAATTTTTGAGTATGCTTTTGAAAGACATAAAAATTATTTGAATCGAATGTACCCAATAGAGCATTTAATATGGCAAATAATGCAATTATTGTGTACCTACTTATGTATCTACCACCTAGGCACATGCTATTTAACAGTGTTAATCTATAGTTAAAACTATTCACCCGATATACCCAAGTGTTTCTTGTAGTTGGTAATGTGATAAGTGGAATTGCAGTATCATTTATGTCTTTATTAGTTGAGTCATAATGGCAGGATGACAATATCCTCGGTCTAGGATTGAAATAGTCTTTGAAATTGTTCATATTATTAACTTAATTGTTTTAAAATAAATATACAATATTCTGATTCGCAGTATTCTAGTTAATTATTTATATGACTAACTTATGCAGTTATGCCTACCAAATAAATATATAGTACTTAGTTACTTTTCAACACAAGCATAAATATCACGTGTCATATAAAACTATTATAATTTGTGATAGCAAAACAATGAAACATGGCTAAGTAACTTGATTGTAACAAAACACTAGCTATTTTCTTTGCTTGAGCTAATCCACACGTTGTACTTATAAATACTATTGTTTATTTCTTATTTATAATATTACTGACTATGTGTCCCACTCCAAAAAATATTGATAAAAATGCAATACCGATAATTGCTCGGAAGTACCTGTAACAAGAAAATTAGTTAAATAGGTCATGCAATTAGGCCAAATGTGGCTACAATTTACTGCAACTTGTATAGCATGGATAACTATAAAACACTACACCAACAAGACAGTTAATTGCGTGTTTCTAGCAAATAAAGAAATTTACTTTATAATATAATATTATCTGATCAATTAGGTATCTTAGGTAAAGAACAAAGAAAGCTGAACCAACCATGTGAACTTAGATCTTCTGAGCAATCTGATTATGCCTTCTGTTTGGTATCTAGTGTTGACAATGCTTCCTGAATTATCTATTACAAAGTGGGATTTTGCCACCTTATCTCCCAGTGGCATTTGGCAGCTGATGCGTTTCTTAGCTGCTTTTTCCGAAAAATCACTCCTTTTACACAATCTATCTAACTGTTGATGATCTTCGCTAAAAACAATAATTTTACTGTTTATAAGACTTTTAAAGGATGATAATATAAAATACAGACTAAACTGCAGCAATATATAAATAAAATTAAACTAAACTTAATTATTACAATTCTCACCAAATTACTGTGATAATTTTATGCATAAAGGTTAACATCTTTCCAGTTTCAAATAACAATGGCACCTCCATGACTATGTAGCTATGGCCCGAAAAGAAGTAGGATATGGCCATTCTCATCATTGCACTTTGTATCCTTGGATGTGTGATGGCATTGAGTTTGCGTCTTTTCTCAATATCATTGAATATGATATCACCTAGCTGTAGTCTATTTACTTTACCATCAGGTAGCAATACTTCATCACCAAAATACTGTCTTAACTCCTCCCAGGCCTTGGTCCCTGGCTCCAACACTGCAAATAAATATCCATAAATTGAAATATCTACTCTTTGGTACAAAAGGGATCAGACAGAATTCATTTTTAATAAACTGAAGATAAATAAATAGTTATTTATGCCAGTAAGTAAATTTTACATCAGTGATTACTCTTTTTGTAACAAATTATAAATGCATTCAGTCTCACTGGAACTCACGTTTGGACTCAGGTCAAATAACTATGTACTAGGATGGCACATATATTGATTAATGGATTTTTCATGATCACAATTCACACTTAATATTGGTGCAGGCACAGCTAAAATGTTAGGTACAGTGGCATAGCAACCTGGTAGTTAATGTATTGTCGAGGTCATCTTGTCACATTCATTTGCATAGCTTTATCATAATAAGATGAAACACATGTTAATATTAGTAATACTGTGGGCATCAAATTTTTCGCTTATTAGGTATAAATAGCCCACATAATGCAATAAATGAATAAATGATTTATTTATACATTTATTTATATATACATTATTATCTTTTCTATTATATAAAAATGAATCTCTATTTCCCTAGGTGACTCCATAACTTGAGTATGGCTAGACCAATTTGGCTAATTTTGGTGTTGGAATCTATGTCGAAGTCCAGGAAAGGTTTAAATGGTAAAAAAAACCACATCCAAATCTGTTCACCCGTTCTGGAGCTACTAACGGTGCCACAGACAGACAGACAGACACACATAGCGGTCAAACTTTTAACACCCCTCTTTTTCCGTCGGGGGTTAAAAAGGCGGTACATAGGTCGCCGGGTCAGCTAGTTTGAAATAAAGTGTAACCTCATAAGAAAAGTCAATCATATATTTTTATATTATTATATATTATTCACTTAATCCTAGGTACATATAGAAAAGTAGTTATATTGATTATCCAATTTCATTTGACAAATTTTAGCTACCAATCATCTAGTAGTCAAGGTTTAAAGGTAAATTTCTGTGTGTAGCAGTGAGCAGCAATAAACTTATCGTTCAAAATGGTAATTAACCACTGATTACCTGATTAACTAAGGTAGGTAGGTAATACAGTTGATTTTATCAGCCAAAGTTATGATTACGAGTGGGGCAGTTTTAATGTTTATTAAATACAAAACAGAGTGCATGTATAAAAGGTATATTGCATTATGTCGCTAGGCATAAAGTATTAATTATTTGCTTAGCATACAATCAATAACACGAATGATATATCGCGCTCAGCTCTTGCTTTGGTAATTGCAGTCACAATATATAACTTTATATATTTAATCAATCATACCTTTTCTGGCAACTGCATCTGCATCAATAACTGCTATTCCATTGTCCCGAAATATTGAAAGTACAGTACTTTTCCCAGTCGCAAGTCCACCAGTTAGACCCACTATAAACATTGTGTTAATATTTTTGCTAAACTCTAGTCTTCTTTATAAATTTTTATTTTATTTGTTAGCAATTTATTATTATAATATATCACTGCTACCTATCATGAAAAAAGAGAGGATGAAATAAAATGAAATTTTAATTTCGATTTCGACAACACCTACAACGACTAAGTCGACGAGGCGACAGTGACAGCACTTTAACAGTGTTGCAGGTGTATTCCTAAAAATTACCTTATATAGGTGGAGGTTGGTGGCATAATAGAAAAAGCAAGATGATCATTACCTTGGCTATTTTGTTTTTTTTCTAATAATTTTACAAAACACTGTGTATAAAGGCACTTATTTCCCGGCATAAAACTGACTTGTTTCTGTCTACAGAAAAAGCCCTCCCTCACAAAAAACCTCTAAACTCTACCTGACAAATTATTACCGGTAATAACTGTAATTCCTTTTTCTATAACAACACTAAAATACAATGACAGTGTATTTTTTTTTATGATTTGATATCTAGTATTTTAAAACTTCCACAAAATTGAATTTTTGTTGTTTTTCGGTTATTCTTAAACGTTCATAAATTATTAACTGTATCAGTGACTGACGTTTTATTTGTCAATTTTCAACATAAGATGCAGTTACTCTAGCAAACGGTCTGTTCCCAGATTTTCAAGTTTGGTATACTAATGAGTAAACTTATTTGTTAAACTTGTAGGACAAGTATACCTATCTGCTAAATTAATATCAGAGTTTAAATAGGAAGCTTCCATTAGTGACGCTACATCGCCTACATCCTTGTAGACTGACTAGCTTCTACACCAAGACATGGCCTAATTTCATGAGAAAATTACCCAGGTCTCGAATAAAAATGCTACGAGTTTGGCTACGACTGGGCTGTCTACATTATCTAACGTCTATTAAATTTCTAGGTTACTCGAAATTTTCATTAAAATTTTTACATTATTGGTCCGAATCATGTGTTTTTTTATTTCATTAAATAATTATACATAACATAACATCACGCCTGTATTCCCCGAAGGGGTAGGCAGAGGTGTACATATAGTACCTACACCCAAATTTCGCCAGTTATGTTGTAAGTCCCAATGTAATAGGGGGCGAGCCTATTGCCACCAACCAGGCACAAATCCAGACTGCGTGCTGCTACTGAGAATTACCTAATGGAAAATAATATTTATATAATAAATAATTATATATTTCTATATAAACAATGTTCGCGCCACCTGCACGCGAAATGGTATTTTACTTTAAAATACTTTGAACTTATTTGCATAACTTGTTTATTTAAGTAATTTATTAACTAAGTACATAAGTATAACACTGCAGTGTAGGTAAACATATTATTTGAGAGCCATTTTATTTTTAACAGTAACGTTATTTAGATCCGTCTAAAATGATTAATTTAGGTACCTAATATTTTTTGGCAATTTCCAATGTTTTTAGTTAGAATTTTGGAAATCGATAGTCGTCCACTGTTGAACAAAGGCCCTGCCCTTTTAGAAGGGGGGGGGGGGGGGGAATTATAATCCCTACGCTTGGCAAGCGGCTTGGGGATCGATGTTGGTGGTCAAGTAACAGAAGACGCTGCTGCCCATCTTCTGGTTTTTCCCTTAGTCACCTCTTACGACACCCACCGGAGGAAAGGGGGTGGTCAATCCTAGGCCGGATACCACACGCAGACGTAAGAATGCATACAAACCTTTTTTAAAAACGTACTTTCATCACGCTTGTATTCCCCGAAGATGTAGCTAGAAGTAGGGCCGGATTAACCATGTCGGGGCCCCTAGGCAATGCTCGTCTCAGGGCCACATTACCCTTTTCAGGTCTTCTCGAAGGCGAAAGCTAGTTGTAGTACCAATATAAATACTAGGCAGTCATTATCATAAACCAATATTGAAATTAGGTTCACGACATTGACGAAAAATTAAAAAAATGTATATATCTCGTGGTGCGGGGGCCCTGCATTGGCAGGGGCCCCGCACCACGAGATTTATACATTTTTTTATTATTAGGCAGTTGCCTATTCGGCCTAAAACTAATATTATTAATATATACCTAATCTGGTCCTGGCTAGAGGTGTATAGTAACACCCTCATTTCGCCAGTTATGTTATAGATCTTGATGTAATAGAGAGCGAGACTATTGCCATCAACCGGGCACTAGTCACTAGGACCTCATGCTCATCAGCCGCGCTTAGCGACTACTAAACCAACGAGGCAGTCGAACAAAGCTGATAGTAATTAACATTCTACGCATAATGTCACGGGTTCGATTATCAGGTGATCCTCAAGTACAAAAATGCATAATATAGGCACAGCATAGGTAAATTTCGTTGACAATAGGTCGTAGTCGCAGTCGT
The DNA here is from genome assembly GCA_905340225.1 of Abrostola tripartita. Taxonomy (NCBI): domain Eukaryota; kingdom Metazoa; phylum Arthropoda; class Insecta; order Lepidoptera; family Noctuidae; genus Abrostola; species Abrostola tripartita. Next base: position 5,784,495 of record HG996486.1, read on the forward strand.
AGTGCAAGATCAGGGATTATCCAATAGGCAGAGTAGGCAACTGCCAAGGGGCCCCGCATCGGCTAGGGGCCCCGCGCTGCGGGCAATTCACGTCTGGTTAATAACATAGGTACTGCTTTCAATAGGGATGTTGTCAACATATCATTTGTTTTTCCATTGATTTTATATTTTTTCCTTTACAGCTTTTTTAAGTTTGTGAAGGGCTCTCTCTATCCTTCTCGCGCAAAACGTTTAATGTACGGGGCGATGCGAAGGTTACTACTTACTGCAACTATAGGACATTGACGTTACCATCCTATAGTGCCATCTCAGAGTAACAATATTTGAAATGCTTATAACTTTGTACATTTTTGCCGTAAGTACTCGTAGTACGTTTGTGTTTACAGTTACCATGTTAATCCTAAAACTTTTTTCAGAATTTATAAATAAAACATAATACTTGACATTCCCATTAAAATATCTCAAAACCATGTATCTACCTAGGTACACCGTACACTATGGATTTATTTAGCAGTAACAAGATAACGAGCTACCTTAGTTATAGTTAGTAATTTCCTTTGACTTGCTAAGCAGAGATTATAATAAGATTTTAATGTCTCGGCAACAATAAGGATTTTGTAATATTCAGTAGGTTAGTGTGCGGACAACCTTTAACTAGACACATGATATTAGTTACTCGAATCACTATCGCCTTAATACATTAAAATACGTCCTCAATAAGTTAACACCCTGTAGTCGCCGTACCTTTATTTTAAAGCTTCTTACGCTTTATAAAGGCGACTCATAATAATTATTTCCACACATTGTTTTTTTCAACAAGTATAACGAGGTCTCTTGCTCTACTCGTGGCTGTTCGGGCTGCGTGAAGAATCGACTTGTATTGTACGATGAAAAGGGCCTTTTTATTTTGGTCGATAAGCAGTTGGGCGGGGAGATAGTGACAGGGCGGAGTCTCTTCGTCGCGCAGGTCCACCCACCCTCCTGACCCTCACAACGTTATTCACTGTCACTGAAAACACTACTCCGCGTTTAATTATTCAAGTGTCCTAGCCGGTGGAATTTAATTCATATTATGAGTTTTGTGGAACCAGATGAATGAGGATTTTATTACGGAATATGTTTAATATGGATGGGCCGAATGGAACCCGGTGCTCGTCTATGGACACTGCGAGTGTAGTGCCCTTGCCAGTAGGGGGTTCTCCAACTTCAGCCAATAGCTCAGACATGTATCTGTTTGATGACTCCTCGATGTCTGATGGCAGTCTGTATGCTAGTGACCAGGAGAATCTATCCACGCCGCGACGAAGGTACGGAATTTAAATTATAAAATAATTAAATCCTAGACTAGTTAATGGCTCAGCGATTTTGTTTTGTTTACGTTTGAACATAATTATGTACCTGTGTTCATATTAATTGTAAAAATATTTTATTATTACCCGCCGCATTAGCGAATTACTTATGAGAAGAGTTTTCAGGAAAAACATAGTAGTATGCTAGGAATACAATACCTACCAATTAATATGTATTTTACACTAGATTAAAACTTACACTACTATTTACCTCTGGCTATTTTAAGCTCGATTTAAAGTATAATCTCCTGAAAAGTAGGTATACCGTGTGTAGATACTACCCTAAACGAACCGCTACGATTGCTACGAAAATAGCTGCGATTTATTCTATATTCATGTTAATTCGGCATGTTCATTTTGTTCATACTTTGTCATTCAATGTCATCTAGAACTACTGTTATTACACTGTGTTAAAATAAAAGAAAATCTAGTGTCTTTTTCTCTCTCTTTTACCCTAATGGACGGTGGCTGTGACAAGTATCCTGGCTACACAGACCCTGAGACTGAGACCTTGATGGTGCTCGAAATTGAATGAAATAACATTGGAGCTCTAGGCCATAAATGGCATTGCTTTTTTATGTTTATAAGCATTAAATTACTAGGTTACATCGCATTAAAAACGACTAGATTGGTTTAAAAATACATAATGATAAAGAAAATTAAGACACAAACATAACATCACGCCTATCAGTACACCCTCATTTGGCCAGTTATGTTATAGGGTGTATAGAGGTAGAGCACAAATCTAGATTTCGTGCTGCTACTGAGAATTATCTAATAGAAAAACCCAATAACATTTTGAACCCGTGAATCGAATGATAAAATAGTTGCCACAAACTCTTATATTTGTGTAATCATAATGACCATTGTGACTACATAATCGTCATTATGATTTTAACTGTGGTTTCTAGGTCGGACTACCGACGTATGCACAGGCGAAGATCATCATTGCGGTGCCCACAGCAGCAGATCCAGCAGCGGCAAGCAGCAAATCTGCGCGAGCGCCGCCGCATGCAATCCATCAACGACGCTTTCGAGGGCTTACGCGCGCATATTCCAACATTGCCCTACGAGAAAAGGCTATCAAAAGTGGATACTCTAAAGTTAGCCATCGGCTACATCAGCTTTCTTGGTGAATTGGTGCGTAATTGCCAGTGTTTTTTTACTAATCTTTCTAAAACGTCACGTTTCCAATTTTCTGATTAAATACGGCCAGGAGCTTAATGAATCTTTTACCTACGAACCTGGCCTTAAATGGGTCAGAACTAAAGAAACTAGAGTAATGTGCCCGAGATGTGATTCAAAGGTAGATACTGAAAAACACAACGTGACATGTACTTGTACATTGTACATTAGGTTCATAAGTAATAGTCAATAGTATGTAATGAAGATAATGAATCCCGAAAATAAACACATGCATGATGTACACACATCGTCGTTCGTTTCACAATCATGTTTCAACCATGTCTCCCAATGTGTTAGTTACATATAATTATATCTATGTTGTTCGTACAGGTACGAGCCGACCGATGTTCTTCCGAGACCATGCTCGCGGGAGTGACTAACACACACAACAAAGAGGAACAGAAGAAAGTTATTATTAGAGGTAAGTACCAAACTCATAAATTAATTCTCATAAGTCCTAATAATACTTACTATTAAGTAAGTACCTTAGTGTATTGATTATTCTCATATGCCTTTTCTTTCATATACTTATCTACGAGTATCTATACTTAGCTTATAAGCTACAAAAGTACTAACACAGGAATTTGTAACAAGTAATCTGTGAGCATTATAAAAATATGGCAAAATCAAGATGCACTGAAGGACGCCGAGACGTGGACTTTGAAAGCCATTCACCAAGCACATTATTTATTTCAATATATTAGATTAGGACAAATGCTGCATAACTTCACGCTTGTATTGCCCGTAGTGGTAAGCAGAGGTGTGTTGTGCCCACATATTGCACAGCTTTTAGGATGTTCAAAAATCTATTACCTACTAAGTCTATATACTAAGTTGGTCCTTAACAGTTGTTACCCAGTAAAGCTGGGAATTCAACTGCAGTGTTCTCCATATTTTGGTTCAATAGGTATTACCTAATTAAGTTCAAGGTGTTCATATTCTTGGACATTTAATATTTTTAAATAAGTAAAAGTAAACATTATTGCATACGATTAGATGTGTAAATGAAGTCATACAGATGTGCGATGCTCAATGGAGCATGTAGTGATGACGAGACCCGTGCACTGCAGTGCATGGCGCGGCGCACTGTCAGGGCGCGACCCCTGCAATGTGTTTGTGCACCTTTTAATGGGGAATACACCACTAATGTGGGTTCATTAAATCCGCCAAATTAATAGCCTGCAGTAAAAGTGCCTACCTTTGTGTTTTCGATATAATAATAACTTTCTGGGCACGAAAACTTAATCAAAATAGATTAAAGAACTTGAAGAAATTAAGATACGATTTATTCTTATATACTATTATATACCTACAGGCTACAATAGGGACATCTTTACCGGTCAACATCAACCGTTGTATTCGTCATCGGCGTTCATATCAAATAGTCGCATTTTTCAACTGCTTTGAGGTTTAAACATTGTTATGGTTATATGTTATATGGTTGTTTTCTGTAACGATCATCATTTAGCTCTTTAGTAGACTGACTTTCATTTCGTTTTTTAATCTATTCCTACTCTCTCTCTCTCTTATTTATCAGCTTTGAACTCTCTAATCCATGAGAGTTCCAAAGATGATAAATAAGAATTCGCCCGCTCTCTGCGCAATACAAGATGTATTTTATTGTATCCGAAGTAAACTACATTATTAAATCGTATGATATCCGATCCTAATGCTAGCAGTATTTGCTTCACAATGCATCAACTTTAGTTGAGAGCGTCTTCTATTACAGTAAAGGGATCCAGATTCATTTGTGATCGAACCAGCCATGACGCAGTTTGCGAAGCTATAGCACTAGGTAGTAGCGAACAGTGCGGGCGTATGTAGGTAGTATAGATAATCTGTTATTAGAGGTTTCGTTTTGGGGTCTTTTGTGTTATCTTGAGTTTCAAATCATAATATTTCCATTCTACAATTTCACCCAATGGACTACAGAGATGTAATAATTACATGCCGACTACTTTTTAGAACTACCAACTCTGCTTTTAGCCAAGACGCACACAGTCACACACCATCTAAAATCTAGTCATACAGTACATACTTAGATCTACCTATAAGTTTCCGCAAGCACTATGTTTTTTTAACCAGAGTATTTACACGTGAATTAATTTAAAAAATTAAACCCATCCATAGTTGCGGGCCACCCCCTGAGGGCTGCAATTACGTCAGCATCGCGTGTGATAAACGATTGTAATCGTTAATATCTCGGATGGTCCAGTAGCATTGTTTATTCTCACGGTAATGTAACATCGCGTGATGAGCTGCCCTATCCCGTGGGATAGCTGCCGTGACACTTAATTCATTATGATCATTTTGTTCTCTCCCACAAGGTGTTAGGAGGGTACGGTATCATAATTTGAGGTCGCATCTGTCTATCTGTATATAGTTCATCATAGCAAAGCGATAATGTGTGACCAGTGGCTGTGTATAAAGTATTCTTTGGCAAAATGTAATCTTTACAAATATTTAATACTTATCTCTAAGCGATAATTATAATTTATACATTATACACTGAGATTATACACTACTTTAATATACCAAATAACTTATTTTAAACTAGCATCTTAATATTTCATAAGCGCCTGTAATTGGTTTACATGAAATAAAAACATTTTGAATTTGAATTTGAAATTATATATGATTTCTGGCTAATTAGTACCTATGTAGGTAACTATTGCGTCGATATTATTATACTCCCCATCATCTTGAGTTGAACGAACTATACTAAGATTATTCATATCTATAGCTACCCTATTATACTTACCTACTTACAAGTAGAAATTATGTTTATAAATATAGGTACCTACGTGGGCCACGTGTTATTGGTAACAGGGGGACACTGATTACTATGCGTTTTGCGTTTACGTTTTGAAGTATATCGACTATTGTTAGCTCATTTGAAATAATTATTTTATTCAAATCATTATTTTCGCTACTTTCTAGCATTAAAATTCTACCGGTTTCAAAACTGCATTTAAAGTATTTTTTGTCGATCAGAGTTATGGGCTTATATTATTCTAAAGAAATGTCAAATATGTATCCATAATAGTCATAACAATATACAAGTAGATATCTATAGCACCTTTTTAATAATTCAGGATCTAATTTAAATTGAACACATTAAAAACAAAAAAAATAGTAATGTAGGGTCTGAAGCATAGCTTAGCAATATTTAAATAATACACCCCTAATTTGGCGCCCTACAAGCATTGTGCATTTGTACACTTGTGCCGAAAATCGACGCATCTAAAAGTGTAAACAAGGGTGTAACCCAGTGTAAGTATATTTGCGAATCACGCCGTAGCAAATTGAAAGATCGCCCTCCGCAAATAGGGAGTCGGGGTGTATTAGAATACAATTAAGTACTCAACACTACTTTAATGTCTACCCCTGCTTATATTTGCTGATTACGTCTCGATTTTTCAAGAAGTAGCTATAAAATTCCCAAGGCATATTTCAATAAGAAAACGGTAGTATTCTGCCCCACATTTGAATTTATTCGGTGTGTAGCCTGCGTAGCATAACTATGGAAATAATTTACTCTGAGGCGTAGCTACGCGTTGTTCGATAGGTAGTTTAATAAATACTTTCGGGCAAAATGTGAATAGCATACATTTGCCTTCCGCGGCATTTCGGGGAAAACAGGCGAAAATATTCACATGATATCTAATTTATATAATTGGAATAATTAAAAGCTTGTTGTTATTATGCTTAAACTGTTTATTTACACCTACAATTCTAATTTGTCCAACGACAAACCAAAATATCAGGTAGGATAATATCAATATGCTATTATAATAAAACACCTAAAACTACATTTTCTAGATAACATCACAAAAACGTAAACATACTGATAATATAAAATACCCCGTATCCAAGTGTATTACTTAGATACCAAATCATAGCCCTGCAACCACCCAATACTGGCCGCTGTATAATCTTTTTTTCAATTATTAAAAAGCACCTTATCGAAGTGTAATGTAGGATTTACATAGAGATTAGTGCGCACGTGCGTCCATTCACATTCACACTCGCCTCGGTGCGAAGTGGCATTGTTTTTGTTTTTTTGTATAAACTAATCCAACCAAGAAGTATATGAATGCCCGTAGCATGGAGGGACTGGCATCATACAAGAGTAAATAAAAAATAATACATTTCGAATTGAGACATTAATTGTCAAATCATATTTCACTGTCTAATTTTTTTTGATACAAAAATCTTAATTGATGTAAATTGTATTTTTATACATTGATTTTTTCTTCAACACTCTTGTTTAAATTTATCTAAGTATTAACAATGCCGATCAAACTTTTGCTTGCTCGTCAAATATTTGACGCCACAAGTGTACCAACGGTTGAAGTAGACATGGTGACAGAATTGGGTTTATTTCGTATAGGAGTTCCATCAACCGACGTTAAAAAAATTGCAGAGGCAGTTCAGCTAAGAGATAATCATCCGGCAGAATACCATGGAATGGGTGTATTGATGGCGGTTAAAAACATAAACACTATAATCGCCCCAGAACTCATCAAACAGAACTTAGAAGTCACGATGCAAAAAGAAATAGATCATTTTATGATCGCCTTGGATGGCACTGACAACCGGTCGAGGCTTGGTGCTAATGCCATAATGGCAGTGTCTTTAGTGGTAGCTAAAGCTGGAGCCGCCAAAAAAGGTGTGCCATTATACAGGCACATTTCGGATATGGCCGGAGTTACCACTATCATATTGCCAGTGCCACACTTCACAATCTTAACTGGTGGCATTTTATCGTCTAACGGACTTCCTTTTCAAGAATACATAGTTATGCCCACCGGTGCTTCTTCCTTTGCTGAGGCGATGCGTATTGGCACAGAAATCTATACGTACGTTAAAAACATAATTCTGACAAAATATAACGTTGAGAGTACATACGTCAGCGATAACGGTGGCTTCTCCATACCACTCATAAGTCACAGAGATGCGCTACTTTTTCTAACAGACGCCATCAAGCAGTGCGGTTACCATGGAAAGGCTGAAATTAGCATTAACGCCGCAGCTTCTGACTTATATAAAGATGGTGCTTATGATTTAGAATTTAAGAATCCGAATTCAAATCCTCAGGAATACATGTCCTCCGACAAGCTCGCCGAGGTATACTTAGATAACATAAAAGAGTTTCCAGTGTGTTCCATCGAAGATGCCTTTGAATTCGATGATTGGTCTGCATGGTCCCTCTTAACCACACGCACATCAGCACAGCTATTTGGCAATGACTTGACTCAGACTAATCTGAGAAGAGTTGGCCTAGCTGTCGAGAAAAAAGCTGGTAATACAATTGCATTGAGAATAAACCAAGCCGGTACTTTGACGGAAGTCATCGAGTGCTTCAAGTTGTTGAAGGCAAACGGTTTTGGCGTTACTGTATGTGATAGGTGGGGAGAAACTGAGGACTTGTTCTTGGCTGATCTGGTGGTAGGGCTGTCTGCAGGTCAAATTAAATGTGGTGCACCTGCGCGCTGCGACCGAATTGGCAAATACAATCAGGTGCTCCGTATTGAGGAGGAACTAGGAGCACTATCTAAGTATGCTGGCAAGAATTACCGTGGACAGTTGTAACATGGACACCATATTATTCATGTAAATAAAATATTAATACCTGACATACAGTATTCATTGTTATTTAATTGTCGTATCTAGGCATTTACTGGTATTCACTTAATTTTGTTCGGTAGATTAGGTTAATTACTATAAACTAAAAACTTAGCCAAGACATGAGAATTATAAAAATTATAATTTCTGTAGAATACAGGCTCGTTTGCATGTCAAGTGAATATGTCACAAATCGTAAATCGTGACTGGTTGGTAGCGGGCGTACAAATTGCCGGAAATGCTCATTATTTCAATTCTAAACTGTTATTAATGTACTCGTCAAACTAAGAGGGGCTAGTGCTTGTTCATTTTCAAATGCAGTTGTACGTTTTTATTTTAACAGCTACGAAGGTACCTAATTACTAAAAGTTTAACGTGGTGCCGCAATTATGTTAATAAGAATTAAAAAGCTTTTATTGGTTCTGTTTGCTACATTTAAACAGGCAGAATATTAAGATCAGAATATATTGCACGGACTTTGTCTAATAAGGGCACTAGAAAAGCAAAAAAAAAATTAAAGGAGTTCACTAACTTGTGAGCTCTATAAAAACGTGTAATTTGTTAAGGCCTATACCCCTTGTTTTGTTTTAAAAGCAGCTCCTACTGCCCAGCGTTATCAGTATAATACATCAATGAATTTGTTATCATAAGCGTAGCACAATAAAAAAATAATCGACTAGGACAGGTCAACCCTATCGGTTTGTATCGGAGGGGTCTAAGAGCCCATAACAGCGCGCACGTGCGTGCCCCTTGCATGTCACCCTCTCGAAAAACACGGGGCCTTAACGCATTTGCGAACAGTTTAGTTAGCCCTCTATGCATCTCACAAAAATAATTGTTCATAAATAAACCTCAAGTTTAAGCGCTTAGGGTGTTCCGGAGCGGTCTGTAGATAATTAAACTTCGACGATTAGCACTTTTTTTTAATCCATATATTGGTTTTGAATATAATAATATGGCCTTGTATTGTAGGTATGATGTGGAAATATTCGTAACCACCACACTATTATTATTACAAATACAAATATTTTATTGGAACAAAAGCATATTACATTTTTTGGTGTACGTTAATACTGCGTTAGTTTAGTACTTAAATGTGTCGCAGTTATTAGCGCTCACCCCAGGAGCGAAAGACAACTAAATTCCATAGCAACAATTTTGGTTATTCTTATAGGTCAAAACTAGACATAAACATTTAATAATAATAAACCTAAAATAGGACTAGACATTTATTCAAGTTGTAACAGTATACGTGGGTGTGTGTAAGTGTGACACTGAACATCTATCCAGTCACTTTCATGAACTAGTAACACTGTGTCATCAGAATATGTTAGTTATTACAGTCTACAAAATCTGTTTATATACATAAGGAAGAGGGCCCTAGGACATTGCCCTGAGGAACTCCAGTAGGGAAGACTCACCGAAGTCTTCCCTACTGACTTCGAAAACGACATTAAAGACATGCGATATAAAAACGTAGCGTGCCATAATATTATATTTAAGACCCAAAACTACTACCTATGTTTAACCATGTTTAACAAATAAATTTGATTTGATAATAGGAATAAGATTATTTCTAGCAGCTTTAATTAGGGAAGAAGATGAACCGTCGCAGCCTACTTCGGTATTAAGTTTTAACCCTAGGATATGTAATTATTTAAATAAAACTATTTTTACGGATTTTATCACAGTTTTAATTTTGTTTTTTGGTCCCGACGTTTCGAATCCTTTCAGCATTCATGGTCACGGGCAGACTGAGGTGTTAAGCATCTAATTTGAACAAGTACTATCAACTACCTTACATTTTTAGTTATTATTTACAATCCGATTCACGCAAAATGAGCTCACCGTGTCATTCGGTCTTGCAGTTTTACGCTTGGAATTAACTTTAATAGAATCTATGATGGGACATGTCCCAGCCATCTTCTCTATTGAAATTTGGGTGTTTTTTTAATTTCAATAGCCTCACGTATCATCCTAGGAAGGAATCGATTTTCTTTGGCAAGGATCTGTGGTTTATCATATCTGATGTAATGGTTGGCTTGGTCAAGCGTATGGTCACAAATATAATATGGTGTAATAAAGATGGTGCTTAACACCTCAGTCTGCCCGTGACCATGAATGCTGTAAAGGATTCGAAACGTCGGGACCAAAAACAAAATTAAAACCGCGATAAAATCCGTAAAAATACATACATACATACATAAAGTCACGCCTATTTCGCCTTTCCGTAAAAATAGTTTTATTTAAATGTCTAATATTCGCGTAAGTGGTAGAAATCATTATCCTAGGATCATTATTTCGATTTCTTCATTATTAGTAACAAATACTGAGTGCCACTGAGTCATGTGATGCCCCAGTACCAAACTGGGGGCTTTAAGGAACACTTGTAATTTTGGATGCCAGAGTTTTTCCTTCATTAGTGAAAATGTCTTTGACTTGATTGAGTAACAAACTAGGATCTGGATGAAAATACAGAAGTTCATTGGGAGAGGTCTTGTTATTTTATAAGTTAGATAAGGTATTAATAATATTCCAGGTAGCTTTTAGATTTTTACGGGGTTTGAGGAATTCAGTTTTTTTTCAGTAAATTATAGCAATAATTCTGTAACGCGTTATTTAAATAATATAATTATCAGGATGTCGTTTTGTTTTACGAGAAGGATTGTCTCGATTTCGGATATCTACATTCCGAATTCTTGGAGTAATCCACGGCTTAATAATCCTTTTTCTACTGGAAACAACACCGACACTGGTATTTTATTCAACTACCGTAGAGATTATATTAACAAGAATAGTTGCAGCTTAATTGGCATCTAAGATGTATAATATTTTATACATTTTATATTATTTTATTTTGGGAAAATAAGTTCTTTGTTATAATTCCAGGAAGCAACCTGCAAGCGCATTCACTGTCGTGGTCGAGGCGCGGCGATAGGACTCCGGGCTCGACCTTACACGCCAAGATCTGGGTGCCAGAAGACCCCAGAATCTTTCCCAGTACGCCCACCGTCATAGAAAAGGAAGAACTAAGATAAATCACTCGAACAACTTTGTTATTTTCTAAATCAGCATTGATCTCATTGTTATATTAACTACTATTTATCTACGCGTAACCTACTTAATTATGTCTTGTCAATTAGGTGACTGTTTCACCTTAGCCCATCATATGGATAGATAAATATTAAACTTTATACAGATAATTTGTATGTTAGTGCGGACCTAACATCTATGACAAAATATTTTATTTATACACCCATTTTCGAGTAGGTAGCCGTAAATGTAGTTAGGAATCTAGTCATTGAATATTAAACATCAACTTAATACATTGTACATATTTATTCCAATAAACGTTGTGTATCTATTCTATTTCATTTTTTATTTTTTTTCATACTCAACATAATATATTTCTATTGCAGTCATATTATTCAGCCAGCACTTTCAGTAGAAATATTTCGTTGAATAATCTAGAAACGTCGAAAGTGCCGAACGTTGTTGGAGAAAGCTCGGACAGGTGTTGCGTTTCCCAAGGGGCGAGCACAATTCTGTATCTGTATTCTGTACATAAGTACGTTTTACACAGCACATTCTGTTAGATACTTATACTCAAAATACGGGAATTTTGTTATGTTTAAGGTTACAACTTCAGAGGTGACCTTGTCCCAGACAAGCTCGTCAGACATAAAAAGATAACATAATTATAATAGTCTGGTATCTACCTATGTCTATGTCAAGAATAAAAAAAAGTCAGCAAAACCTATTTAGCCCTGAAGATTTAGTATACGGATATACGGAGATTCGGCCTTTAATTCACCCGTCCTCATCTTTAAAGTATATCGATCAAAGTACCAAAGTGTAAAAAAATATTTTTAATAAATCTTCATAAATAACCCGTAGTAATAAAATTAGAATATAATTGCTCAATAAAGTTATTATCATAATTGTGGTAAAGTGAAGGTAAATGACAGTGAACCTAGGTTTTACGTCGTTCGAGCTACACAGCCATTATTTATTCAGCGACAAGCAGGCATATTACCCACCTACCTACCTCGTTACTCAATAAAAACAAGGCTATGCTTCCAGACATCGGTATGTTTTCTGCTATCGTCTGATATACTTACTTAAATGTAAAATTGTAGGTAAATCTTTTGTAATAAAATAGATCACTAACACCTTTTATAATACTAAGTTCCTTTATATTTTGGGGCTGCTTTTTAGTTATGCACCCCCGCGCGGGGTAGGTAAATACATTTTTTTTTGTTTTTGCTTTATCAGTTAATTTTACTATAATAACTTCCGTGAGTGTAACTTAACTTAACTTAACTTCGGCATTCCCGAATACACACGTGAGTATAACCGGGATATATAGTAAATAATATTATCAGTTAATATTAATATACATACATATTAGCGGTAGAAAGTTGTCTTTAGCTGCGATTAATAAGGCATGTCTCCATTATTTTGAGTAAGACCGTTCGAAATAAGCAAAACGTACCGCCAGCAGAGCTTACTCTAATTTCCGCATCAGAAAAAACAATTAAATACTTAGTACTTACTTCGTTATGTAGTTAATACTTACTTAAAACCAGGTAAGTAGATACTTAGTTACTTCAGCCCATTGGAACATAATTGTCTACGATCTAGTCTAAAGTCGTAATTTTTTTATCCCAATCCATAAAGGCAAGACTCGCCTTTCCGTGTATAGAATGTAGTTCAGCGTGGCTATCCTGAAACGCAAGGCCAAACAATGGGCGGCATTCGATCAATATGTACCGCAGATACGGATTGGCCGCAAATGTCTTTTCCCACGAACCACCCTCACCACTTCTGGCACTGCATACTAGTGAACTGAAATCTCGTGCCACACCGTGATCGTTGATAACGACGAAGCTGGCAATATCTGTTGTTCAATTAAATCTAAATAAATTACCTAGTTTTTATTATTAGTTTAGATAGTATCCAAGTACTTATCTACCTAAATAGGTATTAGGTTAGGTAAGTAGTTACCATTTTCCGTTCATTCATTTATGTTTGTGGGCTGAATCAGTGTTCAATAAAATTAATTTTTACGACACAATGCCTTATAGCTACGTGGACATTTTGCAGAAATTATGTGTGTTTGGTATGCAGCTAAGTACTTAGCCATTATTTAGGTATTCATAGCCTAGTGTCTCACAGCTGGGCACTAAGAATTTCCTAAATTGGATATGAAGACGGGTGGTTACTAGGGTAGGTCTGACTGACTGCTGACTGAATATTGTTTTTTCTTAACCCCATAACTTCTATTAGGTAGGTACCTACATACTTATTAGGAATTCACTAAGTGTTTTGTAACAGTGTAGGTGTTCCACTGTTGCATCAGAACACACCATACATTTTTAAGATCATTAGGTCAAGGCCTATGAGCCGTCAGTGCAACATGATAATGGAATTAACATCCATCACGTTCGATAATTATGAATCGATAAAATATAATTATCCTGCACAAATACTAAATAACCGACCTACTAGTAAATAATTACGCACTCCCACTTCAAACAATAAAGGTACACCGTTTGTTAGTTGCTTGGTTCAATGATGAAAGCACACGTCTTTACTCATGTGATAAAGGGAGAGCGAAAATGACATGAAGTATGTAATCATACTTCGTCGGTCATTTTTTCACTTAGATAGGTAGGTATCTACCTACTTTACTTACTAGTTCTTGGTCATGGTTTCACTAAAGAGAATCGATATCTTTACTCAGTTGATTTTCAGTTAGTTATAAATATAGTAGAGCGCTATTCAAGTATGTATTTACTTGCCCAACTCAACTTTCAAGGTTACACGTTTATACCATATGTATCTATATGCTTTGGCAATCAATAGGGTGTTCTTTAATAGGGTATTTCTTGAGATAAATAAACCACTGTTATTTGTCACATTTTTATTATTACTGTGATAAAGTTTAAAATACAAAACGAGGATCATGATTTCTGACTTTTGTAAAATTATGATCTTTACATTAAAACTAGACGAAAGGTAATATTAGCACTCTTCTTGAAAGAATTTACAGAAATCGTATTATTAAGTCTACTTATATGACATTTGTTCTCTTAGGAAGTTACCTAGTAGGTACATTTATAATTATTAATAAAATAATACATATAAAACTATAAGAAAGAACAGAAATCATAACAAAAAAAGAAAATTATTTATTTTTAGTAAACATAACCTCATTAATGACAATTTAAGATCTCATATTATGTATAATTATAACAATATTATTATGGATCCTGCAAAGACGTTTATTATTATTACAACACTGCACTCCATCTAAAGCAGTAGTTCCCAAACTTATTTTTCTCGTGCACCACTTTCAAAATTAAACTGGTGTCGGTGGACCCCCTGCTGCTACATTCCTACCACATTGTTAAAGTCGACAAAAAATAAAAATTGTGTCGCTTCTGAGTTCCGTCCCTATATTCTGATAGGTTAAAATTTTAAATTTTAAATAAAAACGAAAAATGGTACATTTTATAACATTTTATTAATTAAAAGAAAAGAATTACAAAAAAATAATAATAAGGTAATACTTATAGGTTGTGGACATAATTTTAATTAATGGGAAGGATGTATTTGATGGAGTGTCAGCAAACGATCAATGTTTGGCTTTATTTTTGTGAGCAATAACCGCAAATCCCCCCGCTCTGTGATGTTTAGTTTGCTCCTTTTTTTTGTTAAGAGGTTTGTAACGGCACTAAAACTTCTTTCGACAAGGTATGATGAGGGAAAAGCTATCAAAAATTTCCTTGCGATTTCCCACAGTCCAGGATATTTTTCGTGTATTTCTGCTTGCAGCCAAAATGTTTGGTAGCCTTTTCTAAATTTCACCTTCAGCTCCTCATTGGTGCTTAGCTCAAGCAGCTCCTCTTGTAATAATACATTGGCCACTTCAGTTTCATCAAATGGATTTACGATCCATGGTGGTATATCCATCGTCAGCATATCTTCAAACCTGGTTTTGAAGTCATCATGCAGGGCACTTAAATGTTGACTGTAGGTATGGATATCCTCATCAATAGTTTCTACCTGCGACAAGTTTGGAAATTGAGATAATTCGCGCCGACTAATGTTTTGCTTCATAAATTTCAATTTCCCAAGAAAAGCCGAAATTATCCCCTTTGTTTTTATTAAATTCAGGCTGTCCCCTTGTAACTGCAAGTTAATATCATTAAATTTTTTAAACAAATCTGTCAAATACGCAATGTCTCCTTTGAATTTGATCAAGTTTTCTTTTAAATCTGGATCTCTACTTTCTAAGAACTCTAATACGGAATCGAAAACAGAGTAAAATCTCGTTAAGCATGCACCTTTCGACAACCAGCGTACTTCAGTATGTAAGAGCAGTCGTTGGAAGTCTTCGTCATTTTCGTCGCACAATTGAGCAAATAAACGCGTATTCAATGCATTGCTTCTAATTTTGTTGACAGCGTTTATTATAAAATGAAGAGATTGGTTCAACCTGTCACTTAAATGTTTCGCCACAAGATGTTGTCGGTGGATTACGCAATGAATAGCTGTAAGTCCTGGTATAATTCTTTTGAGATGACTTATAAACCCACGATATCGCCCTACCATTGCAGGAGCTCCGTCTGTTGCCACTGAAATAATGTTTGTAAATGGAATCGATTTTTCCGTAAAAAAATTACTCAGGACATTAAATATTGATTCGCCTTTAGTGTCAGTCTCCAAAGTTCTGGCAAATAGCAATTCTTCGTGAATTTCTTCCTCCATGATAAATCGGACATATGCTAATAATAATGCTTCATTACCGGGTAACGTTGACTCGTCCAGTTGTATAGAAAAATGACTTTTTTGCAGATGATTGCACAAAAAACTTTCGATGTCAGAGCTCATTTCATCAATGCGTCTTTGTACAGTATTGTTACTTAATGGAATTCTTTTTAGTACGTCAAATGGAGATTTGTGCAAAACAGTTTTTAAAACCTCTTCAACAGCGGGTAAAATTAATTGTTCTCCGATAGTGTGCGGTTTTCCAGATTTTGCTATTAGTAATGAGATATTGTAAGATGCCCGCAAGCCATCATCGTTACTTTGAGATGTTGAAGCGAACATGCTGTGCATGGTGGGTCTCTTTTCATATTTTTCCTTCAATGTTTGAAAATATTTTAAATCTTTACCCATTTTATCAGTATGACACCTTTTTAGATGATCTTCGAGCTTTGATGGTTTCATAGAGTCATTGCTTAAAACTTTATTGCATATTAGGCACATGGGCAAGTGTTTATCTGCCTCTGATGGAACAAAACCATATTTCAAATAATCGACACTGTATTGTCGACATTTTTTCTTTGCTGTAGCCATGTTTTGTATCAGTTACCTTCCCTGTAAAAAAAAATGTTATAGTAACCAAGTTTTTATTTGAATATAGGTAGCACAACGCAGCCTTTGTCAGCTTTATATTATTATGATTATCATTATATTGAAAAAGTATTACGGCTTGTAAAGGGACCAACTAATAAACCGCTAAGACAAGTACAGACTTTTTCACGAAGCGATATCAATGTTAAATACCTAATTTACCACAATTTTTTAATAGTAGAAATAAAAATTAGTTTACTCAGTATCGAATATTGATCATATTTGTGTAGGAAAAAATAAAAGTCGAAATCCCAAATTGACCAAAAAAGTGACCATAAAAACAATAACTAAAATTTCATTAAATCAATGAGTTCACGCGCTAGTAGTTTTATAAAACAGTAATTGCTCTGCAATATTGATTTTTCGGCCTTTTTAGAGAGGCAGTCCTCTCGTGAAAAAACAATTGAATAAAACGTGCTGTGTTTGTCTTCAAATCGAAAGAGGACAATTAAAATATCTGTAAGTTACTAAGTTAGCTATATACAATGTGTCCGAGCGATAAGACCGCCCGGCGTTTTTTGAATATTTGTACGAAATCATTAATAATTATATTTACATTTGTGACTTAGCGGCCTTAGTGATTTTATATAAGTAATTTTTTTACTACATTTTAGTTTTGTCTAATGATTTTAATTGATAAATTATGATGTCGGCTAGTCAGTAAACAAAAATAATGGAAAAAGATGAACAAACTTAGGAAATATCGTAAAAAAACTGCAGCACGTCACGCGTCTTTACTTAATTTAATTTTGTACAAATATTCTAAATACGCCGGGCGGTCACTTATCCCTAGGACACATTGTATACAAGCATTTGTTATCAACCGACCAGTACACGAAACAAAATACTTAAGAACTAGGTACAACAAAAAAAAGGTACGTACTTACTTTTCTCCGGCACTAGGAACACTAATATAAATTTTCTCACACCTTCTTTTTCGAAATTCCGGAAACAAATAAATGAGCATGCCTTTGGCATCGAGTATTTATAGTCTTGATCAAGATCATGTCTAAACAAGCACTAAGCATTGTCGGACGGATTGCGCTTTGCAAGTCTGTACACGAAATTGTAATATCGAATACGCAAGTTTGGACAAGTAAGAGTCGCTTGCCAGATTAAAATGTTATCTGCTTAGTTAGGTACTTAAAACAATATAGGTAGGCCCTTATAAAAACTATATGCAGATAAATTTTCGTGGACCCCTATTAACATCTTATGGACCCCCATTTTTTATTGACGCCTACGTAGACCCCCAGCAAGGCTCCCGTGGACCCCTGGGGGTCCACCTGGACCACTTTGGGAATCACTGATCTAAAGTCTGAACCAAACCAGTAAAAAGTCAACTTATTATTAGTTAGGTACAAGTATTAATCACAGTATAAAATATAAGTATTATTTAATAAATTAAAGGGTAATTATACCTAAGTTATACGTGCATAATAATTTTACAAAAGACAAATATTATGTAGTCCACGCCTGTGTGTAGAATGAAATGATCTTAACTCCTTCTAACCACGAGTTATTAGATACTAACTGAAGACGAAAATTTTTGCAGTAATAGGTACTATGACCACTAAAAATTACTTATAAGCACATTATTGATGGTGGTATTGGTATTATTGAATATATTATGCTTATGTATACTGTTGTTGTGTGTGTTACATATATTATTAGATGTACAGCTATTATATACTAATATTGGACTTATAAAAATCAGAGGCTATGTCGGTAGTTTGCATGACTTATTATTGACTACTAACTAAGCAACAATCGTAAAACTAAGGCTACACCTATTACAGCCCGTTCCCACTAAATAGTTGAATTATTTCAAGTTATAATATTAGACTAGCTGTCTAACCTAATATTCTAAGCTAACGCTACATAATGTTTATGAGCACAAGTAACAAAACAAATATAGGTTAGGCAACATTGGATGTCACTTACTAACTAATTCGCATAAATTTGTATCTGGGTTATACAAAATACTTAGGGCCTGTTTCATCATCTACAAGTAAAGTGTTTAATAGTCACTTGTTGATTCACGCCAATCGGCAAGTAAAAGTTACGAGTATCTTCTATCGTATCTTAGTTACAGACCAACCCTGATTAATGCTACTCAGATATTGTGAAATTAGTATCAGTAGGTACGGGTGACTTTTAGTAGCGGTTAGTCTACTTGACACTTTACTTGTTGATGGTGAAACAGGCCCTTAATGAATGCTCTTTTCTTGCGCAATACTTTAATCGTATGACATACTAATGATAACATGAGTTTACTTTTATAATTGATCTTAAATGTGGAGCAAATATAAAAGTTTCTGTTACAGTTATAACTAACGACTCACAGCTTATATCTTTAAATTAATGTTGCTGCACCACCGTACGCTAGTAGGTAGTAGGTACTATAATGTAAAAATTGTTAGCAATATAATATACATAGATAAATACTATTCTGTATATAGAAAGTTAGTGTTGAAAGTTAAAAAATGGGGGAAGACAATGACAGCCATGGATTATAGTTAATGAATTAATATAATGACATAAGAGTAGGTGTAGAGGAGGTGACACGGTACGTAGGTATATAGGTACCTACCTATATACCTACGTACCGTGAAAGCAAGCATGAATTTTGAAGCTAGGGTTAAAATACGTGAACCGCGTGAGGGTAAGACCATGTGTGAATTTATACATTATAATATATTATGCATAAGCAGGTATGTTGATGATGAAATTATCACTAACATCAAAACTTGAACGGAATCGGAACGTAAACAATATTTACTCGAGTATATAAATACAATGAATTATTCATTATCTTTTGCCAGTCTAATATGCTTAGAGTTAGAAATAAATATATAAAAACAGTCAAATAAATGTGCGTACTAATGAAAAGGGGCTATACTTATAGCCTGTACCTAGGTTACGAAAACTACTGATCTAGTTCAGCCTACTGGTTCTTGCAATAATTAAGCAAAATACTCTTTGCCGGACATATTTATTACCGACTCACTGAGTACGCACGTAAACAACTGATTTTAACTTATTATTAATCATTATAGTTTCACCCCTATGTTTATATACTGACTAAATTATTGTATAGGCATTTCACAGCTTGATTATTGTTGAGTTGCTATTAGAAACGAATACTTAAAGCCATGCAGAAATCACCAAATGTATCTGCTATGAAAGGCTGATATTATCATGTTTGCAGTTTAAGTCGCTATTAGTAAACTAGACGTTACATACTTTAGAGGTAGGTACCATTCGAGTAGCAATTAACTACCACCAGTAAACTATTCATTTTATTGGTATATTTCTAGTCGGTAATAAAGTGGGAAGTGGTTCACATTCCTAATTACTAAGTCAATTAAACCTTTAAGTTGAGGCACCCGTTATAATTTATCACATAAACAAAGTTTTGTCAATTTCTTCAAATATAGTTAAGTCATCGTAATAGTAAAGCCGATTTAAAACTTTACGGATTTAAAAAGGTAATAGTAAAAACAATATATAAGTATACCTACAACCATGATTGCTAGTTGAAACTAATATAAATAAGAATAACCCAGAACATTAACTGTCTTATACATTCACGTCCAGTCGTCACAATATGCGACTTGCTGGACAGCATTCTAGTAAACGATCATTACCAACCAAAATTAACTAAATACGTAACTATCTGCCGTAAAATTATTTACTTTTTTTTATCTGGTGTAGATGCAGTTGTACTTAGGCGACATTTTTATGTATTAAAAATGGATATGTACGACATGCAATCACTAACTTCATTATAATCATAAATCAATTAGACAATTTAGGCAGAATAGTCGTAATATTATTATTGTGTTTTGGGACGAACTCCAGAAGCTTTTAAAGCCTTAATTAATAGAGGCTTGTACACGAATGACCATGGTAAGAATAACAGGAATCCTGAGAAGTACAAACTAGAATACACAGTCCACCACTTGGAAAAGCTTTTGACATCAAACGGCGCCAGACTCCACCCCATGAACACTATGGTATATGTTTTGAGTATAATATACAGCACATATTTGATGACTGTGTTATTCCACATGGTGTAATAAAAGTCGGTCTTGATTAATATGGATTCCAAATCTCTCTCCAGCACCATAATAAGGAATTCATTTATGAAGGTCATATAGTAGCCGGACTGCGTGCCGTGCCAGAGAGCTAGGAACATGAGTGTGATGAGTTGGCTAAGGTTGCGGTTACCGAGGAACCGGAGTCGCTTGTACACGTACTCAGCGGCGAAGTGGTTGGTGTTGCAGTTGAAGCTGTCGATGTAGTGCTGGAACCTGGTGGCGCTCTCGAACCGCAGCAGCTTGATGTTGTTGCACCCGTCCCACTTGCTCACCATCTTCTCGCCCTCACTCTGCATGCCGTTGAATGACAAGCCGAATCTGATGCATGACGCTGTAACAGTGATTCGTTTATTTTACAACTACCGCTGTAACACAAATTAAGTCAGGACACAACAAAGTGTACTGCATTTTACATATCAACAAAGAACAATATGATCTGACGTATGAATAAGCTAATTTAAACAAAGTGAAATGACCTTAGTATTCTTATTGCCTCATATAAATTAAATACTAATGCAGTACTGATCACAACTGTGCCGCGACCATTGTTACTGTCTATTAAAATTCTAAAAGTATAATTTTAAGCGTATTGAACTAATTCGATACTACTTATTGGGACTTGAATCACACTAATATTACAAAAGGCCAAAATTTGTGTGTTTGTTACTTTTTTACGCTCCGGCTGGACCAATTATGATAAAATTTTGTATTGAGGTAGCCGGATTAACACATAAGCTACTTTTTATGCCGAAATAATGTAGCGGGTAATACCGCGGGGCGCAACTAGTAATTTATCAAGCAGTATACCTATTATGTTCTGTTTTGTACTACTTATGTAGCCTATTTTATTGCTGATTATCTTGTCCATTATTTACATATTTATTGTTATTATCTAGGTCAATTGTAGTAATACATATTTTGTATGTAGATAGTCAACAAAAAATAGATATGGGCATCGCGATAAAACTCAGATTTTTTTATTGTTAAAGTTTGCTTTTTATGCTTACTTTTATGTTAAAATAAAACTACGCTTTGTGTTTAATTAACATAAATAACGTTCAAAATATAAATAATGATGATGATCTAACCTTCGGTAAGCAGCCAGCAGGAAATGTATTTGTATAATGCAAAATGAGCCCAAAGTCCACAGTAAAAGTGACGATAGAATACTGATGTGTCCCAAAACTCGTCAGATAACATGTACTTCATACTAAATACGGTGACTGAAACAAAATAGATTAATATAAATTATTGTTTTGTAGGTATTAAGAGCAACAGAGTACTTGAACGCTTTTGAGCTATTAAATATATAGGTATATTACGTTGAGTATCAATTATAAAAAATACATCGTCTGTGCATTCACTTTTATTTATTGCACATTATGTATATGAATATTTAGTTCGTATGGGAATAAAACCAGCCAGAGGCTTTTGTCAGGCAAGGTCAAGAAGTTATTAATCAAAGATTCGGTTGTAAGTGACTGAAATATAAAAATAATAACCTCCAACTTGATAAGCCACCAGGTAGATGACACCTTGAATTAGTCTCTTCATGGCTTGCCCCTCATACACCGCAGCCTCCGTTTCCAGGGGAAATTTATCAGATATAAAATCTTTGTAGCGGCGGAATGAGAAAATAGGACCGACTAAGAAACAAGCAGGGAAGTAAACAAAGCCAATCAGTTCCATGAATGTAGGCGAGCTCTCTAGAGCAGTTAATTTATTATTAGCAGACAGTTCCTGTCCTTTTAGTTTCTTTTGTCCATCCCAGAGGTCAAAGGATAAAGCAATTAGTTTGAGAGTCAATACGCAGTGGGGCATTGTCCAAGTGATATCATAGTCTTCCGACTCAGTGACTAAGTAACCGGCAAGAAGATACGCCATATTAAAGACGAAAGTTACAATCGCGTTGTTTTTTCCTGGACCAAGGAACTGAGTAGTTAAATAAATGACTAAAGCCGGGATGGCGTTATGGTACATTGAGAAACCAAAATTATAGTACGCCATGTCTAGTCCTGTTAGGAGGAAATATAAGTTTCTATATTCTACATTTTGTCTGATGTATTTATGATAAACAATAGCTAGTGGATATCCTATTAGTATAGATATCAACAATTTCAGTGCCGGCTCCGTCGCCCCAATGATTTCGGCTAGGTAGGGTACTGGGCTCAGACCAACTAAGCCCAGTAAATAAAGTAGAAGCCCGAACATTGTTCACCAATCTGTAAACAAAAACCATACTCAATAGAATGCTACATGGGTTTGTGTATTCACCATCAGGGTAGGTGGTAGTGATGTTATGTGCTATTAGCTATTACATAGGTACCTACCAACATAACAATCAAGGACCAAAGTTATATCAATTTATTGCACACATTAATAGTCGGTGGTGTCATAGAATTTGTACCTATAATAAATGATATTAAAAACCATTGATTTGTCCGAGTTTTAACCCACAACATCATATAAAGTACACTCCTGATAATACATACCTAATTACTATTTGTATAGTGCCAGTGACTTTATTAGAAGATAAGAATAGCACTACACAAGGTTAATGTTGCTCAGCCTTATGCATTGAAACATTATACAACACTCAAAATGATTATGTGATATAACAAACCATAACTAAAAACTGTATGATGGCATAGTATAGTTTTATAAAAAGTAAGAGCTATGTAAATAGTAACAAAAAAGTGGTAAAGTAAACAGGAAACACAGTACCAATGTAAACTGACTATTATCTTTTAGAATATTAGCAGTGATGGTTGTATTATTTATGACAAACATGACAGAGCCGCTTCTGTTCTCAATTTAAATTCTCATTCGATATAACTTTATGAAAATGAATGTTATTTTGCATCACCCTAACTCACCTAAGGCAATAGCTTGTTTAACATATCTTACTTGTGGTAATGGAGGTACTAAATTTATATTTTCTAATAAAATTTATATTCTGGTGTATTACATTTCTTTGCCTTTACCGTCCCACTGTAGGGCAAACCCCTTTTCCTCTTTCACTCATACCTAACTTAATTATTATTATAATTAGAATAACAAACAATAAAATATATGAAAAAATCATACTAGGCAATCTTCACTAGCACTATTCATCATCGCTAATAGCAGATATGGCTAATAAATTACTTTCTTATACACTATAACATGATTTGAGTCTTAGGCCTACTAATACTCCCCAACAATTTAATTTGATGAATATATTAGAATTATTCTGATATATAAGTAAATCATTATTTATCCATAAACCAAAGTGATAGGTTAACTAGCACACATTGATGAGTTTACAATGTATGCTGAATGTATGTAGTTCAGCAGTTGAATAATTATGTGGGTATAAGTAAATAGTAGCAAAATAAGAGCTAACATAACATAACATCACACCTGTATTCCCCGAAGGGGTAGGCAGAGGTGAACATATAGTACACCCACATTTCGCCAGTTATGTTGTAAGTCCCAATGTAATAGGGGGCGAGTTGAATGCAATAAGAGCTAAATCTTCTAATATTACTGTTTACTCAATTTTACAAGTTTAAGTTAAAAAGTCAGGGTATGTAGACACTCTTGTAACATAAACTTTAAATAAATGAAAGTAAACATTAACATTTAGAGGATTATGTTAAGAGCAAAATATTAAATGAAGGCAGTATACAAGTGGCAATTTACATACAATAAACAAGTATAAAACACACTTAAGTAAATAATTATTTAGTATTATACATACCTAATAATTATAGCTAGCACAAAAAAATGCAAATATATATATGTATGATAAAATACATTCTGCAAATGTAGAAATAGACTATTTCATTGAGCATGGCCTCATGTTAATCATTAATATCTGGCTGTAATGCCTTGAATTACAAAACCTAAGAGTATTATAAATGGTTTTATGTACTATCTATAATATCAAGTAATATAAAAATAAAGGAGACATTATTTAATGATAACCATATCAGCATAAAAACTGAAAGCAATGATAATTCGATTTTTATACACCAAAAGTAATTAGGACATATCAATGAATTTCCTTGGCCTTTTCCTTATTTTTTCAATCAGTTTTTTCACAGAGATTTTACCTTGTTATAAATTTATAGTTTTGCAATATATCGCTTCAGATAACGTACTTAACAACAAAAGATATGGTTAAGGAATACGCAAGTACCTCGCTACTTAAATCTAATAAAAATTGTAGGTAGTTTGTCACAAGTCTGTCAGTCACGCACGGTCATTATTGCACACGTAATAATTTAACGAATGCAGTCACGCAACAGCTTAGTAATAGTTTGAAACAATAGTTTATACTATAGCACAAATACTTTAATTAAAACAAAGACATATGTGCAATGACTAATAAATATTTTGACGAATATTATCACATAAATAAAATACTTACTTTCAGTGAGCAGTGAACACAAGCAAACTTAACTGAAATTATCTACACTAATTGTAAGAAAAAAGAAGAGAAGGGCCAGAAGGCATACCTAACACAAATATTATACAACGTAGCACACAGTAATAGAAAAAAAAATACTGTGACAAGAAAAATATTATGAGTAGTGAATGTGTCCCCGAATACGCAGGTTACATACTCTATGCGCAGCACAATGCAGCAGCTCGGTGTAAATATCAATCAAATACCTATGTTCCTTGGTCTACGGCATTTTAGAGTAGTCGAATAGTAATTTAGCGTAGTCGAGATTGAGACATTTAAGTCGAATAGTCGATTATATACTAAT
Source organism: Abrostola tripartita (assembly GCA_905340225.1). NCBI lineage: Eukaryota > Metazoa > Arthropoda > Insecta > Lepidoptera > Noctuidae > Abrostola > Abrostola tripartita. The sequence goes on from HG996486.1 coordinate 5,809,941, forward strand.
TGAACTAAAATCGATTTTTTTCTTTTCCTTTCAATTCCAACTAGTCTATATTATCAGGCATAGGCTGCCCTAGCCTAGTCATCCATCCTCATCATCATCATCCCATCTACTCCTAGTCCAATGTGGAATAAACTAATAAAGTAATCAAACCAGCGTAAACTTAACTCATTCGCCTGCTAGTAGCATATTAATTGCAAAATATAACGTCAAAACAATCGAATAACAGTGTATTATTTAGTAAGCTACATAATGATTGCATTGGCCTACAGGCCTTTTAAATCCTAGAAGGTACAATGATAATTATTATTATATTAAAGACAGATTATAGGTTAGTTTTTTGTTAAAATTTTCGATTGGGTTATTTTAGTTCTTCTTTTCACCATGTATGTTTACCTCACCATTTATTATTGTCTTAGATTACTGTATACATCTATCTCAGACTTGTGATCACACACATTCTGTAAATTCAGTAAGGTACCTTAGCTAGACATTCGGCAATCGTCTTGTGCAAAGAAGAACATTCATGATCGTCATGATCTTCTTATTTCATTTCCATGATTTTCTCCACAGAACTCTAAAGAGAAGTTAACAGGGTTAAGGCACAACAAAATAAATAGGCATATTTATATATAGGCTGATTTGGATAGTAAATAACCATACCATACGCAAAAGCTGGATTAAACATGATTAAACGTAAAGATGGGTCAATACCGATATTTTTAAATATTAGGTAATATGAATATATTAGTTTAGTAATATTATAATATTTAAACTAATATTTGAGTATCAGTGATATCTGAATAAAACATAATACGTTGCATACGTACACATACTGTATTCGAAATCAACAGATCATATTAAAGGGGAATATCCAGATATCCGATTTGGATCGGATTATCATGTAGATAAATTAATATTAATACTTTGTGATGATGGATCACAAAGTATTAAATGTTAATTGTACTGGAGAACCGGAATGAAAATAAGAACATTTTTTATAGAAAATAATTTAAACGATTCGATGATGTTGGCGTGAAGCACGAAGATTCGTTAGAAAAAAACAATATCGAGGAATTTTAATGAAAATATTTATCAATCAATAATTATTTGACATATCATTGGTAAATCACTATCACTACATAGTATAAAACAAAGTCGCTTTCTCTGTCCCTATATCCCTATGTATGCTTAAATCTTTAAAACTACGCAACGGATTTTGATGCGTTTTTTTTTAATAGATAGAGTGATTGAAGAGGAAGGTTTATATGTATTATAACATCCATTAAATAGTGGAGAAATACTGTTATTTTTGAGGTTTCTAATGTGATGTCGTAATTAATTACATTTTTTCCGCTTACATAGCAAACGCAGGCTGAACTCTACGAGATTTATCAAAATAATGTACTAAGTATTGTCATAGTACACATTGAAAAGGTCTACAGAAAACTCCGCTATGGTATATGTCTATCTCATAAGGATATCCCACAATAACATTGTTTGTCATTTACTTTTTACGACAAATAATGGCTAATTTTCGAAACGATTTTAACCAATACAGCATTAATCCTTATCTAATTAAATACCTTAAATATATTGTTGATTTAATATAGATCTATATGGCCCTTTACAGCATATGAGTTAAATGAATATTTTCGAAGATATTACAGATTTAAAAATTGCGGGACGTAGCGTTTGCGGCGGTTCCGGCCGGCCGGGGCGGGAAAGGTGGTATAGGGAAAGAAGAATTGTTTTATTTTACTCTAAATTTAACGCGTGCGGGCCACGGGCAGTAATGAATAAATCAAAACTACTGGATAGATTTTAATCATTTTTTCAGTGAATGACATAGGCAATAATATATTTTATACCCGTGCGAAGTCGGAACGGGCCGCTAGTAACTATATAAAATAATGTATTACGTATTAACACTAACAATACAGAGCTATAATTATAATATAAAATTACTTTGTTCGACATTAATTGTTTATTTTATAAGAATCGTTTATAAGCTCGAAATAATGGTGTTTACAGATAGAGATAATAATATTATAACAGCCTCCTTACCATGAATTCTTATAGCACGGCAGTTTACCACGTGGAAGCGAGATGCCGCTACGTGCTGTGTAATGCAGCGTCTCGTTTCCAAATGGTAAACTGTCCCGCTTTAAGAGTTCATGGTAAAGGGGCAGTAGTCTCACATATTTCGCCTACTTTTTGCGACATGCAAAAACTAATATTGAAATTGAACTGCCAGTTTTTAACCAAGAATTTATCAATGAAAGATAAATTCATTGTGTCTACTGCATGACAGCATAGAGAAAAAAGATGACAGTCAACAACTTATATAACTTGTAGCTTTGTAATGTACCATAACCTTCACGAATACATTTCTTTATCTTTTATCTTTATTAAATCTATACATCATCATCAGAAGACGCCCACTGCTGGACAAAGGGCTCCCCCTTAGAACGCCATAATGAACGACAACTTGCCGTTTGCATCCACCGGTTGCCCGCAACTCTGACGATATCGTCGGTCCACCTGGTGGGAGGCCTGCCAACGCTGCGTCTTCCGGTTCGTGGTCGCCACTCGAGAACCTTTCTTCCCCAGCGGTTATCAGTTCTTCGAGCGATATGGCCTGCCCATTGCCACTTCAACTTGCATATGCTTTGAGCTATGTCGGTGACCCTAGTTCTTTGGCGAATTTCCGTATTCCAGATCCTGTCGCGCAAAGAAACTCCGAGCATAGCTCTCTCCATAGCTCGTTACGTCAGGTATTATCTGTTGGAATCTAATTTTTTCAAATTTCCTTTATCAATTTAGATTCAAGCTTAGCATGGGCAACATGCTAAAATGGCATCAAAAGTCATATAAATTTGGATTGGTATTATCGTTTCAGTGATTTATAGCTGTAAAGGTATAACACTGAGTTGGTAATCATAGATTCCAACAGATAATACCTGACGTCACCCTTAAGACGTAAATACTAAAAGGGAACTTGAAATTCGATGGATGCGAGCAGCGACACGGTGGCTCAGTTGGTTAGAGCAGCGCCACGGATCGGCGAAGGTCGCGGGTTCGAATCCCGCTCGTGTCCATCATTTTTCAAATTTCCTTTATCAATTTAGATAAATACAATATTATAAAACAGTCATACATAAAAACTAAAAATACTTTAATCACTTATGGTGTGTGTATGAGCATGATTATATTACATTATAAAATAATGGCATAATGCTCGGAATACAGAACAAACGCCTAATGTAAGGAGCCAGCCATCTGAATCTATTTATTTTGTGGTCAAGGTTTATTCGAAACATACTCGAATCTCTGAATAGTCATTATAATCTATGGTTGGTTCGTAGTCAACTTTCTTACTAATTCTTTGCTTACTATGTTACTACATTGAGTATAATCTATGGCGATTTACGCTCTTTGCGGTTTCCTGAACTCAACTCAACCCATAGACTACTATATTATACTAGAGAACTCAACCGGTCAATGGCATTACTTGGGCATTACATGCAATTTGCAATTACCGCGTCATAGTGAGATTGAATTTGCTGATTATTTTGTGACTAAAATTCGTGTTGTATCTGCTAATTTATCCTCATTAATATAGTTTTTAGTATATATATTAGTATCATTCAAGATTCCATTTGCAGTCGGCCGTATGAAGCAAAGGTAAGTTTCATAAAGAGTAACAAAGCCTTTTTATCATAGTGAGTACTTCATTGATTTCCGAATCATGAAATATATTGGATTCGCACATATTTTCCCATGGGCTACAAATCAAATTAAAAAATAGGAAAGTAATCCTATTGTAGGTAAATTTTGTGAAATTAAAAGCCATTTGAGTAAACCTAGGGTTAATTACTTTTCTTGAATGATTTAGCAGCTTTCGTGCCTGTGTATTAATAAAATGGATCAACCATACTGTTATTATTGATTGATATCTATTTGACCTCTATTTACTGAGCTCTGCTTTATTCTTGCAACTGCACTGCTGTGCATAACTGCTGAAGAGATTACATTGAAAAATGTATTTGACTGTGTAAAAAGTACAGCAAATTACTGTATCTTGTATATGTCAATGTAAGATTAGGTACTTTTACTATAACTTGTCTTAACCTTAATGTTATTTACAGACATGCCTTTTTTAAACTGCCTAAACATAAACAATACTAGTGCGACAAACATTCCTGCATTACCCACGGAAACCAGGCATAACCTAAAGCAATAATTGACTTGGCCGACTAGATGGGCAGTCGGCTAGTGAGTCGAACTCATAGGTGGTACTAGTTGGCCAGTCGGCTAGTGAGCCAAACTCATAGTTGGTACTAGTTGGCCAGTCGGCTAGGAGTCAACTCATAGTTGGTACTAGTTGACCAGTCGGCTAGTGAGTCAAACTCATAGTTGGTTCTGGTTGGCCAGTCGGCTAGGAGTCAACTCATAGTTGGTACTAGTTGACCAGTCGGCTAGTGAGTCAAACTCATAGTTGGTACTGGTTGGCCAGTCAGCTAGTGAGTCAAACTCATAGTTGGTACTGGTTGGCCAGTCGGCTAGTGAGTCAAACTCATAGTTGGTACTGGTTGGCCAGTCGGCTAGTGAGTTAAACTCATAGTTGGTACTAGTTGGCCAGTCGGCTAGTGAGTCAAACTCATAGTTGGTACTAGTTGGCCACTCGGCTAGTGAGTCAAACTTATAGTTGGTACTGGTTGGCCAGTCGGCTAGTGAGTCAAACTCATAGTTGGTTCTGGTTGGCCAGTCGGCTAGTGAGTCAAACTCATAGTTGGTACTAGTTGGCCAGTCGGCTATTGAGTCAAACTCATAGTTGGTACTAGTTGGCCAGTCGGCCAGTCAGTCGATCTCCCAGTAAGCCCTGAGTTTTATTTCCAGTATAGGAAGAGTGTTATGGATAGCAGTGGCTCTCTATTTGTCACCAGTTATTCGCAATAAGATTGCCCCCTTATTACATTGGGACCTATAACATTACTGGTAATTAATTGTAAAAAAAATTATGTGTAACCTTTTTGATGCTAGGTTTATTTAGGTAACTGTGCTGTGTACTTTAATATTTAATAAATTATCTTCATGCTATATCTCTAGGTGATTGTTGAGCATGGAGTCTGCTGGTGATTGGTGTTTGATAGAAAGTGACCCTGGAGTATTTACTCAACTTATAAGAAAATTTGGTAAGTTTATGTAAATATTGAAATTGAACTGCCAGTTTTCAACCAAGAATTTATGAATTAATATAGCCAAATTCATTGTTTGACCACCAGGTTTCCCCCATACAATAGTTTTTCTATTGTGTCTACTGCATGACAGTCAACAACATAAATAACTTGTAGCTTTGTTACGTAATAATGATAAAAGTATAGAAGTATTAGGTATAAAAGTATGAGTGAATATTTTGTAATATGAACCTTGTGCTTAAAATGGATATATTAACTTGTCTGTGTTTGTGTATTTCATGAAGGCTAACATTTTATTTTTTAGGGGCTACTGGAGTTCAAGTTGAGGAGTTATGGACAATTGAAGATGGTATTTTCGAAACTCTAAGGTACTTATTAGTTGGACATTGTGTTGTGTCAAACACTTTTGCTGATAATATGATGATGTTATATTTACCTTGGGTTTTTAATATATTTTTGTAGGCCAGTACATGGACTTATATTCTTGTTCAAATTTCTGCAACATGAAGAGCCTTCTGGACCTGTGGTTACAGATCGGCGTGTTGACAAGATATACTTTGCTAGACAGGTATTTATTACATTCATAAATGCAGTAATTTTGTTGAGCTTTCTTGTAACATTATATGATATGTTTACGGTTTTATAGGTTATCAACAATGCGTGTGCTACACAGGCAGTTATAAGTCTATTGCTGAACTGTGAGCATCCCGACGTTGACCTCGGTCCGGAGCTGACAACGCTGAAAGAGTTCAGCATGTCATTTGATCCCAAAATGCGAGGGCTTACACTTAGCAACTCACAGACTATTCGTAGTGCCCACAATGCCATGGCACAACAGACTCTTTTCGAGTTTGATCCTAAAACAGCTTCAAAGGTACTTGTACAACTTATGTCTCCACAATTTATAAGATACTGTTCAGGTTGTTACTTAATTTGCAGTTGTACAGAACTAAAAATACTGCTCCACAAATAATTTTGCATCATCATTTATTTTTTCAGGATGACGAAGCATATCACTTTGTTGGATACATGCCAATAGATGGTCGTCTGTATGAGTTGGATGGCTTACGAGAAGGTCCTATTGATCATGGGCCTATCGCTGCTGAACAGGATTGGTTGGATGTGGTTCGCCCGATTATCCTGAAGAGAATTAACATGTATGTAGGTCACTTCATTCTTTTCGAATCTCTTCAAAAAGCAATTGATTTAAACATAGATATATATTAATAACCTATAACTGTCCCACAGCATAGCAAGGCTTCTCATCCTGATAAGGAATGAGCATTGATCATTACACTTGGTCACTGGGTTTGCATTCCTTTATTTCATTGTTAGTCAGTGTTGTCTTGAAATATTTTAGGTATTGTCCATTAATCACGTGAGGCATGAACAAGGGGGGGGGGGGGGGTAGTGACATCACTTATGTACGATTCAGCCGACCAGATCACACAGGAGCGCAGCGCAGCGCATCGCAGCGGATGCGCGATCACGCGCCAGTAGCCGACCGCGTCCGTCCGACCGCTACAATCTATTGGAACCCGGGCGTATGATCGCGCATATACGCATATCCGCCAGCTTATGATTCAATTTGCGAGCGCGGTCAAACGGCTGCCGCGGCATGTGCGCGAGTTCCAAACAGTGTAAATTCCATGCAAAAATGAAATTTAACTATTGTATAGAAGGCTCAATTTCCTTTAGCACAATGTGAAATGCGCTCCAACACGCTGCGGCGTGGTCCGTTTGGTGGAAATCGTACATTACTCCATCGAAAATTACCTCGTAGTTCGTAGTAGCAACTAGTAAGTTCATTCGATTATGATTAGTTACTGATGTATTTAAAGATAATATACTTAGAAAAAACATGGCTTAAATTCCATACACTAAAAACCCTGAGTCGACAGCAATGATATGTAAACCAATGGGTTCACTTTAATAGACATTTGATGGTACCAAAAGGACGACTCTGACGTGGGGTATGCGACCTATAGATACCATAATATAATAACAAAAATAAAGTATCTTGTCGCTTATTCTGTTGTTTCGTTTTCTAGTTATGAGTTTGGTGCAGGTAGATATGTAAATACATAACATAATGTTACGGCATCACCCCTTTATTCCCCGAAGAGGAAGGCAAAGGTGTATCTGTATAGTGAGTTATTAAGTTGCTAAAACATAACGTGGTTAATGGACGATCCCTTAAAAAGTAAATATGTGTGCATTGAAAATACTTTGATATTAGTCTAATCCATTTATTATTTTATAGATACACAGAAGGCGAAATTCACTTCAACCTGATGGCTCTCGTGTCTGATCGTAAGATGATATACGAGAGACAACTCCAGGACCTTATTAACGAATCGCAAATGCTGGGGATGGAAACAGATGCGATGGAAAATGAAATACCCAGACTAAGAATGTTAATTGAGTATGAGGATGTTAAGATGGTTAAATATCAACAAGAAATGGCACGTAGGAGGCACAATTACCTGCCATTTATAATAGTGCTCTTAAAAATATTAGCAGAGGAAAAGAAACTGATGCCCCTGCTGGAGAAGGCTAAGGAGCGCGCGTCGAAGAAGGGTCCGAAGAAACAAAAAGTATAACACGAGCTTCGGGGTGGATTGCGGGTAGAACGCGCGCGCGGTTCGCGGCGCGTTTCCCAGTCCAGCCCCTCGCGCGTCTTGCCCGCTTCCGAACACATGCAGTACTCGTTAGCAGACTTAGACGCCATTTATACTGATCCCCAAGAATCCTTATTATTAAATATAGAACCCCAACAGATCCTAGAGCAAGGTATGATAGAATCACATGAAATATTAGATCATTCGATATTCGAACCTCGTGAGACACGGAACAATAACATACTAGACTCTGACGATAGCAAAGACTTTTTAGGGGAATCATCACAAGCTGGTTTAATTACAGACATTATTGATTCTGAAGATATGGACGTTGACGTTGTTGACGATCCCATATTGGACATTAAACCACCAGAACCAGACTTTGATACCGATTAGACTAGCTAGTAAAGACAGTGCTTTTAAATATACATTTAAATTTACGTGACCAAAAGTAATTATATCGCAGTGAACGTTATTTATCAAAGAAATTAATGTGATCGATGAAATACAAAAAAAAAATTAAAGTGCAAGTGAACTTAAAAAAAAATTAGTGTTCAAATATGAAAAGTGCAACAATGAAACAGCAACGATAAAAATACGTATTTATTCACTAAAATATTCGTGTTTGTAACTAGTAGTTGTTGTCCAGTTACATGTCAAACAATGATTTATAAACAATCCTGAAATATAGGCATAAAGTAATGTGTGGATTATTATTGATCATTGCTTGAAAAACATAATTATTATAATTTTCATAGTTGGCTAACGAGCCGGTAATTTACAAGTGACTGTCGTATTTTGACAATTATTACAGCTGTGCAATTTATTTGATGTTTTTAATGTAAGGTCGTAAATATTGTGTCCGTATAGATAATTATTATAAATACGAAATGTCTTGCAAAGCATTATTTGATCTTTGCTGCTATGTAGGAGGGTATACAATATCAGGTACATTTGATGTGTATGTGCTAGTGGTTAATTACAATAAAAAAGCAACTATACAAAACTGGTATTAAAATCATACATTAATATAGCATATAATATTATAAAAGTCGGAGTATATAGAGCATTGATAAATGTAAATTCAAATTATTGTAATATTTTCCTGGTACTCGGTCGTAATACCTCTTAAGTTACATAAAAATATTGTCATTTAGTTTGCATCTTATCGATTGCTGTATATTTATTATTATTTACATCTTATTACAAAAATTACCTAAAGCTAAATTATAAACCTAATTAACGAAAGTTTTTTTTATGTATCAAGTTTACATGAGTAATAAATTAATGAATTTGGGGTGTGATGTGGCACTTTAAAATAGTCTAGCATCTGTTATTTACAACGGGGACACGTTTTACTGGTACAATGGCGAAGATGCGGTGACAGTGACATGAACGATGATTTAGGAGACATTATTTACAGATATAGGTACATAATATTGAGCTTAGCTGCCTGCTATGTTCTATGTCATTACATGGATTCGGACGGCATACATTTTGTGTCGTCGAATAGTGTCTAACAATATCACAGATTGTTGGTTCAGTTCAATTTAGACAAAACGCTTTCCGGTAAATGTTGTATTGGTGTCGTAGTAGTTTAAAGTCGAATCCAGGTAATGAGTGAACAGAGGCTGGGTAAGTTGGGTAGTGCGTTGCTTTGTCAGACCGCTTCACGTATTAGGCAGCAAGCCTTTCGGCTTGATCATCATTGTCGCACGCTTCAGCGTGTAGTCCCAGCCTCGCCAACGGAACCACACGATTCCTGAAAAATATAACCTCTTTTATTTTTACTACATATGTATATTTACTTAATTTTGTTAACATGTAAACATACCAATTTTACATTTTGAATTTAATGTTCTCTTTGGCTATTAGCTACACTTCGACTTAGGGTACCTAACTTTTTGTAATTAAAATAATAAATAAATTATAATAAGGTCCAAAAACTAAAATGAACTGTATTTTTAGAGCTTTTTGAAATGTTTAACAATTTATTATCATTTTCAAAATAAGTATCAAGTAAAAAAAAGGTATAAAATATTGTTTTTAAGTTTTTAACAGTATAGTTGGGAACCCTACTTCGACTGTGTTGAAATTAGTAAGTAAATATTTAATGGATACAAATTTTAACAAATTTTTTGATATGTAGTTGTATGTAGTCCTTGTCACCTTGTCTGGCGGTGAGGTCCTGCGGGTCATGCAGGTACAGGCCGTTGAGGCCGCGGCCGCAGGACTTCCACCACCAACCACCCTTTAGCATAGACGCGCAGTTTAACGATGATCGGTCGTTGTCTCTGTAAATATTACAACGGTATCAAGCACTTTGTATTATCCAACAATGATATGATAGCATCAAATTTAAAATATATTTTTATACCTACGTACGTCTGTCTAGGGTTGTTGCGGAGCCTAATTAAGTCCAAAGTATTTTACTTGTAAAGTAATTGGGAAGAAAGTACCAGTGTTGGGTAGTGATGAAACGCGGTATATGCCGCAAACATCAGATCACTTAGTGTAAGTTTTGTTGATATGCATGATATTATTGATCGCGTTTGAGTTAACTTTTTGGTACTTAAATGAATGATGAACAATAGGCAAACGCTGTTGTCATAGTAATGTATGAACAAAACTTACACTTAAGTGTAGGCTTTGTGGATGGATTTTGGAATTTGTACAAATATGTTATTAGATTTGAATCTTGTATAAATTTGATCAACTATGAGCTCAAAATCTCGTGTAAAAGCCGCATCTTATTAATTTAAAAAAGATAAGATGCTTATTACATGCATATGTATTTGCTTCTTAAAGTAATACACCGATTTGGAGAAGCTGAAACTGTAATTATGAAATAATAAGTATTGGAAAAAGTAGAATCATGGTGGCATCTAGGTGTTTGTTAATGCAAAATAAATGTAGATAATTGGTGTTCAATTAATTGATGTTAGCCTCTATTGTAAATTTATTGGTGTAATGAAGTATTATCGTTAAATCCATGACTTAAGAGTTTCACCAAACACGTATATTTTAAACTTGTGGTAAAAAACTAAAATACTTGTGTCGTTTGTAGAAAAATTATCAATTAGCTTCAATTGTTTTATAACCCTTATATGTTATAAAAACAATGCCTAGTGATATACTAGTTCTATGTTATCTATTAGACGGGCTATAACTATTAAAATAATGTACTTAATTATGTCATCTAAATCTACTTTATTGTAGCGATTAGATAGTACCTCGCGACCTAAAGACAACAAGGATAACTGTTGACATACCTGTTGTAAGTAGAAAATGGGCTGTTGTTCGATCCGTACCAGGGGTCGTTGAGAGAATCGCCGGCGTTACCTTCGTACCCGTCTATTTCCAGCTTGTAGTATTCCGCTTCCGAGTATATCTTGAAGTGCGAATACTGTGCATACCTAGGTTTGGAAAAAGGTTTAGTTACGTATCAGTCATTTTTTTAATTACATTCATTAGCCATGAAAAATACTTAAGACTTAAATCATAAGAACCTAATAAACGCTCGTTCTTTAGTAGATGTCTCGCAATAGTCTATTTTAAACGAACTATTAGAGGTACGTATCTATCTACAAAACAAGGTTAATTTAAGCAATACTATTGACAATCGACCGTAATTTTTAAATCAAAGATGTCATTAAATCTTCACCTACGCTACAACCTACGAGCGTTTATATTGATAGGCAGCCAACTTAAGTGTTGAATCACAGTGATGTGTCATGTCATCGTTCTAATTTGGACATATTATTTTCGGCTTGTTTAATATATTAACGCATTTTTTATATTATAATCTTATCTTTAGTATTTCTCAGATTGGTGGCAATAATAATTCTGAATAACAGGTTTTGCTTGTATGCATCATACCTAATTGCATTTATTATTGTATAATGGTATCGCAATTAGTATTTAATTTTTCTACTTTCCAAAATATTTGCTTTTGTACCCAAAACCTTATTAGCAAACCCACATTGTTTTCAATACAACATTGTGGTGTTATTGCCTATAATTTGAAATATGTAATTATAACGCTTAACTGTTGCACGTTAATAATTCAATTGTATTCAATTTTTAAGTATAATATGTTCGTTATTCTTAGTAAAATTAAAATGTTTGAAACCACATTAAATGTTAATCTATTGGTAGGTAGATAAGGATCATAAACACCTACATTTGTTACTTACACAGTTTTGCTCGCAGGTCGCATTTCTGCGTGTCTGTTGGTTATTAGTCAAGATTTGTCTACGCACTTAATTCTCTAGACTGATTCAATAGTTGTAACGCATATTTTTAATTTGCACCTATGTAGGTGCTGATGACACGAAAGAGCATCCGACCTCGCTATCAACATAGTTGTTAATAGTTTGTCACGACTTTTAGTTACACACTTTTAGTAAAACTAACTAACACTTTTAGTTAAATTCAGCGTTCATCTATAGGAACAGCAGCCCCCTTAGACAAGCGGCAAAACGCTTGACGAATAGAAATGATAAATGTATGGGGATGACATTAACCCATAACAGCAAAACTTTTATCGATAGGCGAAGGCACGGGAGTCACTAGATAATAAATAGAATGGTTATCCATGTTTCGACTATGCTATTAATGACATATGTCATCCCCATACATTTATCATTCTACCCGAGAAACGTTTTACCCCTTGTTGGAGGCAGAGGCTGAAGCTCCTTACAACGGCTGTTCTATGGACAAAAGTTGAATTGAACTGAAAAAGTTCCCAACTATTATTATTGTGTATGATACAGCAAGTGACATATGGACTCACCTCTTGTTACCGTCGAAGTCCTCTAGTTCAACTCTGAGCATGTAGTCGTCGTTGTTGGTCAGCATGTATATGTTCTCATTTCCAAGCCAAAACTCCTTGTTGGGATCACCGAAGCCGTTCTTGTAGTCATTCCAGTCTCGGTTGAAGTTCTCAGCGGGTACGCCGTAGTCATCGCGACGGTGTATCACCTGATCAGGTGTACAATTATTTAAATACATGACTATTTATGGACATTTTAATGTTCCGATACTGTTTTGTAGTAAATCCTAATGTTTAGGGCCGAGTCACACCGAAATGGCAGCGGCCGCGGGCGACGCCAGCAGCCGCCAGCGTCGCCGCTGGCAGCCGCTGGCGGCCTCGCGCGACCTTCAGACCCCGCGCGCCTGGTATCTTCTTAACTAGTTTAGTTTTAGCGGTGCCGCAAGCGGCCTCGCGTCGCCGCTGGCAGCCGCGGGCGGAAACACCAACAAGACGCGCGAGGCGCGCGGCCGCTCGCGTCACCGCGGGCGGCCTCGCGACCTTTTCAAGCTTTTCAAGCGATACTGTTCTTTAAAGTATGTAATTAAAGTTTAAAATTATTTCACACTTAAAGTGCTCGCCGCGTCGCTGCCGGCCACTGCCATTCCGGTGTGACTCGGCCCTTAGAAGTACCTAGCTAATCTGTCTTGCTTTTTGTGTAATATATTTGTATGTTATATTGCTCTTGTTATAACTTGGATATCTACCTTTATTAACTAAATGATTATAATTATTGTCATAGGATTATTTGAAGCCTGCACAATGCAGTTAATATAATGCAAAAATATAATTATTACTTAAATTTTAGCTACTTACATAGCTTAAAAGTACCTTACAATATCTTGAGCATGCTAGCACAAATAACTATTTAATTGAAATGTACACTTAAATGTTATATTAAGCGGTTATTGTTTTTACTTGTAACGTTGATAAATAAATGGCTATACTTATGTATTTATCTAATTATAGGTAGGTACTTACTAAATCTACTTAATTAAACAAATAACTTCATAAAATGTTAACAATTAATATAAATGACATGCATGTGCAGAATTTACTTTCAAACAAAATTTCGATTAACGTATTTTTTCTGGGTGTACCTACTATACACCTGTGCCTATCCCATCGGGGAATACAGGTGTAATGTTACGTTTTTGTTTGTTTATTAGAATTGTTTATTGGCTGTTAAAGAAACATAGGTAAGTATTTATTACGAAAGTATTTTTCAAAAACCATATTTAATGCTTACAACATTAAAAATCTGGTGATTTTAAAATTAAAACGAAGTGATCTACTATTTAACTATTATTTTAATGGTACTTACCTAATAAACTGTACTCACCATGTCATGTCTATTTTTGCAATATAGATACAAATGTATTCACTGATTCAGCGTCCTATAATTTAATAATAATGTAATTTTTGGGTAGTGTTTGAAATTATAATAAAAACCTAAAGTGTACTGTGTTTTGTTGTTTAATTTACCTACACCATATTTCTAAATATAGATGTACATAATAAATTAGTATTTTAATTCATTAATATCCAATAATAATAAAAAATTAACCTTGAATATAATAGGTTTTTTAAAAGTATCTAACAATTACAAAAAAGCAGACGAATTCTTACTTGCTAACATTTTTAACGTATAAACCACTAAACCGGCCATCATTGAATTTTACTTATACGTTGTCAAGGGTACGGAGAAGGACAGGGTATCTCTTTATCTATAAAAAAGTAGGTACTGTTCCCGAGGGAAGGAAATTTTGTAGTGTGACACTATATTACATCTGTATTGATTGTCAAAATCTAAATTAACGCGAGCGAAGACGCAGATAAAAACTAGTAATATAATAATATTAAAGTAATTTACGCTGACCTCCCTATTAGGGTCGACTGTAAATAGGGTTGCCACCTGTATATATTATAATGAAAACTAATTTTATTTATATACAATTGCACATAGGTTTTAAAAACACTATCACGTCATTTCACTGGATGGTGTCAGTATAAAGTAATATTCTTAAGTAGTATTGAACTATACTTTAGCCGTATGTAAGTATATCATAGAAAAATTTATAAAGTATCTTTCTATTACCTACTTAAGAAATGAATGACCGAAATAAATATCTTCATCTCGCAATGTTGTAGAATGAGAATATTTCGAATGTACCTAAATAAAGAACAGGTACCTATTTAATGAAAAATAATGTGTAGGTACATAATTTAAATTTTTAATAAATACATTAATAAATACATACTAGGAACCTATTTTTTACAAAAAAGTTCAAAGTTTCCTAGGTGTGCGAACCTACCACGTTTTTTACTATAAACAAAAAATATTTTTCTTCAAACAAAGGTGGCAGTCCCAACTGTAAGTCTGTAACTGCTTAGTGCTTATCCTTTTACATTTACCGTCGATTAAGCTTGTCCACATAATTGTAAAGACCTACGCTACTTCTCCGTGTCCCTTCGAACGGTTTTTATCAACTAACTATTAATAAATGTGTCATAACGACATGCCTAACATCAGGGAAGAACCTTCTCGATATAATATGTAAGTAACTACTGCGATCTCAAATAAACAGTTTTGTTATTGTGGAATGTTGTTCTCGGCCAAACACCGTCGTTGCGCCAATATTTCCTCATAACCAGTAATAGCAGGCTGTCTATTAGGAGGCACATGTTCATTAATGAAGTGTAATGTGGCACGCCACTAGTGATCTCTTGTATTGAACAAACTAAGTAGGTACCTACATGTATTAAATTGCCTCCTGCTAAGTTAAATTATTAGATCATAAAATACAACTTTAGGAATAATCGTACCTAGCGTATTTATTTATAAGGTAAACCTAATATTTGAAACGTAAACGTATCGCTCGCTGAACCGATAATTTAACCGCTGGGGAAGAAGGGTTCTCGAGTGGCGAACACGAAACGGAAGAAGCAGCGTTGGCAGGCCTCCCACTAGATGGACCTACGATATCGTCAGAGTTGCGGGCAACCCGTGGATGCAAATGGCAAGTTGTCGTTCATAGTGGCGTTATAAGGGGGAGGCCTCTCTTCAGGCTGATGATGATGGTGATTTGAAACTTAAGGAATGTTTAAAGCTTCGGAACGTCGTAAATATTATTATTTCGACAAATAATTGATTATAATTATATTAAATAACCTATGGTCTAGACTTGACTTTGATTCGTAGGTTGAATGTTATTATTAGGTTTTATTAGCTGTTTAATAAGTATTTAGTCTTATTAATAGTCTCTAACTCAATTAGCTATCTACTAACAACTCTAAACCTTCTAGTTGTACCTAATTTAGATAACATTATTTCTGTATCGCTTCAATACTTGACTCAGAATTGGTGTCAAATCTTTGTAACTGTAACACTGATGTGCCAATAACAAAGGAAACCGCAGCCGACTTTCTGCTCGAGAAAAATGTTCTAATTTTGGCTCTTATGTGCCTAGTTTAAGTACGTACCTAATAGAATTATTTTGGTGGTTATTTTGTAAATACCGTATGAACCTAGTTACCTATACGTCAGATAAAGTGTTAGAAGCTCGACAGCCACACTTTTTAAAACCCAAACTTAGTGTTATCAGTTAAAGGTGTGTTCTACTTACAGTCCATCCTCCGTCAGCGACGTTTTGCTCGCAGAAAACCTTCAAAAACCAGTATGTCGTGCCTCTGATTTGTAGGTAGTACACGCCAGACTCGCGCATTCCCCCGTTCAATAGGTCCACGCACGAGTACCCCTGAAATGACATCGCACCTCATTATAGACACACCATCTGCATTTAAATAACGTTTACACAAATATCCGTGGGAGGAACATCTCACCTCGTTACTTCGCAACATCCATACGTGCTACGTGCATCTACGGTTGGCTTTAGTTGAGTTTGCCGGTGCCAAGTTAAGACAAATGAATAAAAATAGTGTTTTCTTATTAACATTCGCATTGGTACCTACGTATGCAAGCTGCACGGATCTATTTGCACAGAAATATGTAACTATAATTAAAAACAAAGCACAGAAGAAACCGTAGTATTGCTACATATAGTGAACTCAATAAGTAGATACTAGATAATCTTCTAAATGCGGAACCGATCACATTAAACCCAGTGCCGCTGTTATGAATAACATTGCGGGTATACGTACTTACAAGTCGTACAACGCCTTCAGCCATTCCATTCGCATCGGCATCATATTGTATTCGCAATGTCTCCAGCATGATAGTATAAATACAACTTGATATGCATAAAGAGAATAAGCATTTCAATGGCTGTGAGGCGCGTATAAAACCTTTAGTGTTCAAACAATGCTATCAATTTTAATGTCGACGTTATGTATATCGTTACGCAATATTAATAACTTTCTTTCCCTTTTGGTTTTGCAGGTAGCTTGATAACCGGCCCCTTTGTAACTTTCTCGAGATAATTGCTATTTGTACAAATGACTGAATTTATAAGTTTATTCAAATACTTATAGAATTTTAATCTTATTTCATTTGAAGAATACCTAAGGTACATTAATTAATTATTAATCCTATTAATTTCTATAAAGATTTCTCTCTCTCGTTGGGTTTCTGTAATAATGTTGTCTTTTTGCAATCAAATTACCATAGGTTAAACAATACCTAAACTAAAAGTAGGTATAGAAAACAATAGTAGGCTGAGACCGGCGCAACTCGCGATGGGAAGTCAGCTTTCTCGACATATTGACTGCGGTGTCGTTCGCGGTACAGTCACGTATTCCGCTATGACAACATTGACAACAGTCGTTTTATTTGCCTACGTTTAGTAAACAGTGTTTCGACACAAGAATAGTAGTGAAGTCGCTTTGGAGTAACGCGTAGTACGAGTAAGGTACTCTTAATACCTCTTTTCATCAAACAATTGTAAACAAAACTTTATACAACTATGCAAGTTTTTCTCTACAATTAGTAAACGCAATTGTAACAAATGGAAACAAAACGTTCATTTTTCGAAATCTTAGCAACTCATTCACGCGATCTGCCAATTACGTCGGCATTTACCGCGAGTGTAGTCTGACGGTTCATTAATAGATATCTCCATAACGTATTCAGTATTGCCTAAAGCTGTATGCGCTGTCTAAACGCCTGTTGTACCGGTCGGTGTCGCTTTGTTTAAATAGAGATAAGTAATAATTCTTCTTACACTATTGCGCAACATATACCTACATATTTGTAGAGTCGAGACGCTTTCCTTCTACAGTACAGCCTATATAATTATATATATATGAACTTTATAGCTTATACCTATTGCGTAAGGACGTGGTCAGGACCAGCGGTTTTCCTAATCGCTTTTCATTGAGGACATTCGCTACTGTATAATTCTGATGATATTAAGTACCTACTCTATGTTAACAACTACAAAAATAACTAAGCACCTATTTACTCATAAGTGCTCTTTAAGGCTTTAGTTAAAGATCCTCTTCAAAATATCATTATTCATTGTCTCTAACTAATCCATCCATCTCAGAACGATAATACAGTTTCCAGGTACAACCGCATAATCACAGTCACAAGGAAACGACTGCTTCAACTTCACGGTGAAACTTATGCTTACAAACCGTTGCCAGTTGATATTTTCCCTGCGATTGTTAACAAATTATTACCCACGATAGTCAGTGATTTAAAGGTTATTATTTTGATTTGCTTAAGCGTACCTAATACATAACGTTAGGTCGTCGGACAGCTGTGGCCCTTAAGGAAAATGAAAGTAGGAGGTTGTTTTTCATCACTTAGAGCTGACAAGGCGGTCACGATCTGTCAATCTTCTGACTACAAACATACCTACCAAGATGTCATTGTTACAAAGATTTGTCATGTTTTATCTCATACAAAAATGTTACATTTTGCTAAAAGCATATTCGTAGGTTGAGTTAAAGTCTACGAATATCTTTCTGTCAGTAGCCCAATAATGCACTCAAGATCTACAATTAAAATTTATTAACATGTTAAAACAGAAATAACTAACACTGTGTTATAATAAATGACGGTAAAATGTTAAGTTTAACATCATGTTATTCATAACTCTTAAGCCTGTAAAGGTATGAAGGGAATTTCATTGATAAACTAATTATGCTGCACGTAAATTTATACTATCACTTAAACAATATCACTAAAAAGGACACTTGACAATCTCATTTTTAACATGATAGTTAGTTGTAAGCTTATAATAATAAAAATCGTTTAAACTTTAAATCGTTTTATCTCAACCCACATAAAATTAACATGTTATAATACTTAAATAACATTTTATTTAACATGTTTTTTTTTCACATTAGCATATAACACAATCATTTTTTTCAACATTATTTCCCGCCGCTCCGGATAGAGCCCGCACAACGCTATCCGCTTAACAACCATATCGTTCTGAACCCTCGTCTTAGAACACTGCGGGCTCTACCCGTACGGGTCTCTCGTGTTTGGACAGCCCGCACGCGTCTCCCGGACGACTGTGATACCAGCCTTAGGCATTTTATAAGAATTTAACGAAACAGTTTAAACTCTAACAGGGTAACAAGTAATCAACATTCTTATAGACAAACCGAAATAATTATAAATTGCTATTTACCGGCTTGATTTTGCGTAAGTCCACTCACAGCAACAAAACATCTAAATTAAAATCTATGCTAGGACTACTGGCTGCGTAAAGTTAAATCGAGCTTCTAGATTTCATTGCATCCAGGTCTATCCCTGTACAGCAACAATATCGTTAGTCCACCTAGTTGGAGTTTTGTCTGGAGCTCTACTGAATCCTCTGGGATAATATTATGTCTATAAGATTCCTTTGTAAACTTTTATAATAACAACAATAAATGAAAAAAAAAGAAGCTTCAATAAGTTTATCAGAACTAATAAATAACTTAAAGTTCGTAAATCTGTCGGTGGCATGAAGTGAACTGATAAGGGATGCAAAATTGTCTTTATAAGAATATAATATTATGAGCTTCATATTTTTGTCCTTTGCCATTGATATCTAACTAAAGATACTGACCATTCGTGCTCTACTAAATTGTGTCGGTGAATATATTGTAATTGCGACACTAGTAACTACGTGGGTGTTCAGTACTGTGCAGGAAGTTAATTCGCGAAATTAATTTCCCACCTTAAGTTAGGTAAGTTGTGAAATCTCGACTACCTGCTACAGTTATAATAAGTGCTGTTTCATGTAGATTCAATTTATCGGATACCTATTAATTACGGTGAATTACATTACATTATTAGTTGGCATTTTTCGTACACATTTGTATTAGTTACTTAGTACACGCCTTTTCCGGTCGGTTTTATTTATCCTTCAAATAATGTACAGTCAAATCGAAAAAATATAACAATAAAACATACCTCAAATGTACGACAATTAATAAATAGAAAACGTTGCTTAGCGCCATAAGCAACGTTACGGTATGCAACGTTATCTATTTATTAATTGTTGCGAACAAACAGTAACCACAATGTATGTATTAGATTGCGTTCGTAACATAAGGTAAGTATTTAGAGCGACATTTTTTACACAGGTGCGAGTCGTGCGCGATAGGTAAACATGATATAAACCGTTGCATCATGGAACTCTACATAACCGCCAGTTCTCGTACGCTAAGAACAATAAACACTTGTAATCATTGGTAATTGTCGCATGGCGGGAATGGCCGGTTTTTGCGCAGGCGCTCACAAAGGCGCGGAAAGCGCGGCGTGTGTGTATGAGTACGATGCCGAACCAGATTTATGTAATGCGAGCCACGCAACTTTCCTTGCACGGAAATGTCGCGGTGTCTGCCGAGTGCCGAGGGCGAGGTGAGTGCTTTTACGACGACTCACCAAAGAGAGCTTCTGTTGAGATTGTTTGTTCAGTTGAACTTTTTGTGATCTAATATGTATGAGATAGGCTAATGTATTTATGTACCAACATTAGTAAAACACATTTCTAACAACAACGACAAAATATTAATATTAGGTACGCGAAGCGAAAAGTTTGGGTACGTTTTTATAATATTTAGCACAGTTAAAGTTTACATGGAGAAGAAGTGCAGAAAGTTTAAATTTGTATTATAATTACGGTCTAATTTTAGCTTTAGGGGGACCTCTTGTTTATATAAGTCCAACCCAAAATATTTCAACCACTAATAGATATGGATGAAAGTTATCAGGAAAATATTTGTTAATATCGTTATCAAGTCATAATATCTTGTCCTGTAAAGTATTTCGTATAAATTGTTTAATCATTTAATTGTTCGGTATTTCCTCTATTAAATAAAATTATTTAGGTATTATGCAACTCTATGTACCTAGATACAACGGAAATGATCAAATGTTCGTAAAATTTATTTGGTAGCGCATAAGTCTATTCCAAATATCCAATTATAATTATGTATTCCGGTAACAGCATACCAGAGCATATATTGCGCAGTATTTTGAGTTCTTGTTGCTAAACTAGGAGACATAAATAGCAGTGGATTGGATAGCTGGTGCAGTGCAAGTTGCGCACAACTAGACCGACAGACACTGATTAAAATTCCGACAACAGAGGTTGAACACTAACTGCAACATATCCGAGTCTGCCTGGGCTGACTGACTTGTACGGTCGTAACATTCCCCTTTCCGTTGTCATGCAATCTCCTCTATTTCACTTAAACTAAATCTAAACTAATGTAACTGTTAACGCATAATTAACATTGTAAACTCGTTTCTGTTCCAATACATGATTTTCATTTGATTTGACATAAGATTCTATTTAACTAAAATATAAATCTCGACAGTACTACCTAAGTACTAGTAATCTAGTTGGTTTCGTTTTCGTATATGTAACCAGCAAGTATGCATTAATATTACCAGAATTCATCAACAATGCATACAAATAAATAATTAAGTATCATTTTATTATATTGTAGTTTAGCATCTTCGTGTGGTTGTGATATTTTACATTATTTGATAGACTCAGAACAAAGGTAAACAAGAATTTAACATTTTATTAAAAATATTATGTTTTGTACCTAACTATCGAACTTATTAAAACACGTAATATCGTCATCTTATTTCTCCATAAAAACCAGATAGATGAGACGAAAAAGGTTTCGTCTAAAGATAAATTCAAATAGGTATCTATAAGATTAATAGCCACGAAACGAAGAAGCACATGTTCTTTAATAAAGTTATATCACTCACTCGGTTAGAACATTTTATTAATTGCGCCTTTATGATTTGTTCAGTGACAACGATAGGTGTGTTATAATGAGTAATAATATTGTTTATATAACTTTGACTCACTTTCACGTCTTTATAGTTAGCGACGATTTCCGAAGCGAAAGTGTTATTCCCGATGATGGGCTTGTTCTTGACGCTGGGGAAGATGATGCCACCCTTGCGGCTGGAGGGCCGCGGGCTGGTGCTGCCGGTGCTGGCGGGCGTCACCGTCACCGTAGCGCCTGCGTTCGACGTCGAGCTCCACGTGCTCGTGCTTGGGCTGTGTGCGACCATTACAATTAGTTACCGAACACCCCTACACCCCATGGACAAATAAGATATCGCAGTGTAGGTGTTACAAGTATCATGTCAATTCGCCAAGGCTCGCGAAATAATGTCGCTTAGAAACGAAAATCACAGTACAGCGTATTCGCAATGGCATACTTAGAAATAGAAAGATTTCACCTGTTGTTAAAGGTGGACGAAGGCGGCATCGTGGTGGCGGCTACGGTGCTAGTGGAGGGGTCCGTAGAAGGCTCGTCGACGCGGTACCTGTTCGGCGCGTACTCTACCAGCCGGTCGATAGTTGGGTCCAGCAGCAGCTCGGCTGGCACCGGCCGTTGTGCTAGAGTCGCCACGTCGTCTTCTTGCTTCTTTAATCGTTTTTCAACCATGTCTAAATTTTCTATAATAAGATTAGTCTTTAGTCGTAAATCGTTATGAATTTGCCCGATTGCACGTTCCTGACGCTGCGTTTGCGTCAGTAGCTCGTCTGACTTAGGAACCAAGTCATCAACGGAACTCTTAGTACCAACTACTACATCCCAAACTTCATCCATCTTCTCCGAGACACTCATCATTGGTATAATCTTATTCACAAGATTATCAATTTTGCTGCTTTTCGTAACGGGTGCCTGCGTGCTTGTCGCCGTCCGATTTTTAAACAGACTATTAACATTGATCGATGCATCTTCAGGTTCAACTATAGCCGCGTGGACATCGGCCATCATATAGAGCACTTTACCTAAATTTTCAGAGACAAGATTTATGTGAAATTGTAATTTTCGATCAACAGTTGACACGGAACTTCTCAGTTGGTCTACTTCTTTAGTGATTTCATTGACAACCTCGGTATTCAAGCCTTTTGCAATTTCTATAACATTTAAATTGATAGGTTTCTTTTCACTGGCCTCGGCATTGATATCATCGACAGGCAAAAAGTTACTGTCTATCTGATTTTTAAGGCCTACCAATTTCGTGTCGATGTTTGAGACTTTCTGATCTAATGACTCCAATTTTCGGTCAAGTAATTGAGCGTCAGATATTTTTTTTGTTTCAGCAAGTCTTTTTGCGTTACTTTCGGTGACACTTTCCTGATCTTCTTGGACTATGCGACTAAATAGCTTTAGATCAAGGTTTCCGAGTTTCGATATGATAGCGTCAGTTTTATGTATATTGTCGTTCACTCTCGAGTCGAGAGCTTCAACTCTTCTCATCAGATGTTCCACTGCTTTATCTAGGTTTTCTATTCTCTGCAGTTTTGTTTCTAAAGTGCTTACTATTACCTCAAATACGTTGAATATGTATTGCTCCCTGAAACAATGAAAAAAATCGGTTACTATTAGATAAAGTATTCATTTAATACATATTGACAAATTGAAGTGCTGTAGCATTATTGCTACAGTACCTAGATGCAACGAACTAATCGTATCTACAAGAGCTACGTAGCTACGGTGACATATTTCCAGGACATTATGTTGTTATGTAATCATTGTTATTTTCTGATATAATCTTGTGTTATTGACATATTTGTTACTACAGTTACGCAATGCAATAAACAGTTAACACACCATAGAGCAATGTATCCTTAAGACATGGCAGATAAGTTACCCAGTTGTTACATTATGGAATTTCATATATTGTGAATGAGAAATACTACAGTTCCTCATGTAGCGACATGAAATTAATTTAAAACATACTATGACTTAGGTAAATATAGTTTAAAGTTGTGTAAACTTGTAAAGTAGTGTAAAGAAGATTTCGCTAGTAAATTCATACTTTCGATACTAAGATGTAGATACAAATGTTTTAAATAGCAAGGTGTTCGGCAACATACATTCGTTTCGAAATCATAAACGAACCTGTTATTATATACACAGTGCGTCGGCCGCACCACATTGGCCTAAAGTGAATCGGTATTATGCAAATCCGCAGTTAAATCGCAGTTTGGTAAACCGGCCCGCTTAATAGTGTTTGCTTTACTAAATTGATCGCCTGTTACGACCTGTCCTATCCGATACGTGAGTTAACTTCCTGAAAGCGAAACATTTACTAAAAGTACACCAACGGCATTGATAATTTTGCAACACTCGCCTCCTTTCAAACACATTATAGGCTGCATATTCCGGGGTATGGCTGCAGAAATTAAATCGACCAAGTGTTGATTAATGAAGCATTCAATATAGCAATTTAGGTGAGCGGGTATCTGGCTACACGTGAAACTATTTTGTAAGTTTTGTGCCGATCAATTCTCTAGATTGTTAGGTACCTTCGCACGTAGCTGTTATTTAGTTTGCGTGATGGTAGTACTTTGCCATAAAATGATAGGGATAAGTCAGTGCGTTAATCAACCGCACAATTCACACGCGTGCCTAATTCGTTAGAGATTCGGACTTGCTGCTGACTTTGATTGCAATAAGTAATTAAAGGCTGCTAAATTATTAGTTAAGTTAGGTAACTTACACAAACAGTAAGTACTTGTCTAATTACACCGTAACAATCGCTATAATAAATTATTGGAATGCAAACATTTCTGAACTCAGCTAAAAGTTGAGTATTGGCATATTTCCTGTAAGTATCACCAATGGTTTAAAACTTTACCACAGAAAACACACTGTTTGATAATGGTTATGTACTTAATATTAATAGTCCTGGTTAAATTTTCTGCAAGGTGCTTGGTAATCGCTACGCCCTTGAACTTTGCCATAACCACACAAGAATTAGGCATCGAGCTTACTTGGTTAAACGATGTTTTTGATTGTTTACTAGAATGAAACTAACTAGCTGTACAGTTTTGAATATTTAAAATAAAGTTACGTTACACAATAAATGTGTGGTAGATTAAGTCTATTAGTTACATAAGCCTTTGTTAATTGATTATCATTATAATCTCTAATATTATACAAGAACATTTTAAAATCTATTGTAGTTATGTCGCTATGCTGCACCTACCTGTGTTATGCAAAAAAACAAACAACGACTAATGCATACCAGATTTTTTTAATTTGATGTAGGTGAAAGGTGGGTCCCACCTAAGGTAGAATCGAACTAAATGGAAATTCGTAGTCATTTTACCTTAAAGGTACCTATATAAAATAACTTTTAATAGGACAAATTTTTCACTTTCACTGAAAATGTTGTGCATTACTTTTATGTTAATTCCCTACGATGCCCGTAATCCATCAGAGTTCGTGGAAAGCTAAGCTTTTACTAAAATGTAACATTTTATGCTTTCCGTTAATTACAGGAGCAATTCTAACACATAACATTCTTTTGCTAATGAATCAAATGTGGTTCAGGGTCCTGTGTATTGTGTGGGGCACAGATTGCGCGTTTGCAACCCGCGCACCGGTTTGTCACTTCTCTCCACATGTGCACTCGAAGGGGTCATTGCCAAATGAATATTAGTTCAGTACATAATGTAATTTAACATGCTTTGTCTTGGCATGATGTCGACGTCCGGACTACCCACGTGTCGGGATTTCTAATATTGTTATTGCAAGTAAAGATTTGGTTGCAAGTTTCATACGAGACTTTGAAACGATTCGAATGAGACGAGCGAGCGGCTATGATTTATTTGGCCATTCTCTGGCTGCAGGTGATGTTCTCAAGTAAAATCAATGATATCCCTATAGTAATATATTACGTTGTAATTATTTTTTACTCGGGCTACTCACCGTGTGGAAGATACTCGGTCCAATAGAAAGGCAGTCCATGTCATTTATTATTAGTCCTATCAGTATAACTTATTTTGTAGTTTTCGGTAACGCTAACCATAATGTTCAGAAAACAGCCTTTTTCATCTCACAACTTGAAAGATGAGCTACTCGAATTTTTTCTTACTAATAATTTGATATTTTGATATTTCAGTAAGTCCGTATAATACCTATCCATTGTATCTCGGGGTACGGTGCCGACGCGATATTAATCGACTAGCATGCCGCTTGATATAATACTTAATATGTTCATAATGGCTAAGTGTACCACAAGGACTTTATAAGAATCTAGGTAAATATAATTGGTTGGGACTTAGCCGAGATATAATCGACAATAGAGCACGAATATGTCACAAAGTATGTTATAGTAAAAACAGCAAATATTTGTCATGGGAATAGCATGTGGGGACCTTGCGCGGAGGTGTTTGTTCGAATTGTCGACCCATACTCCACGCGCTCTTGACGACGGCTTTGAGATGAAATAAATGAATATTGACCCTCGTGTGACCATGCGGCTCGTATTTAATGCCGGTTATGCCACGTAACTACCTACATATGCTTGCGTGTAATAGCTATGATTATTTTAACCTGTCGATACTAAAGGCATATTTAATTTTATCGTGTTAGGTATGTAAGTATTTAGTTGTAAATTGCGTTTTAAATAATTGTTTTGACGTGATAATGAGAACATTCAACAATAATGACTATGGTCATGTGTGAATACTAACATGAAAATATGGCCAGCTAGACACCTAACTAAGGCCTTGATAACTTAATATGCCCACGGTGACGTAGTACACTCAACGTGCGGTTTAATGTGTCTAAAATAATTGGTTCATAGTTTAAATAAGCAACACGCGTTTGTCGGCCGCTCGGCCACACCCGTCTCATGCAAAAAGTTTCATTGTTTCAAGATCATGAGATCTGCACTCAGCGGTACGATGAAATTAGATTAGTTACCTACTATGACGAAGTAGCTTTACATAATTTCACCTACGCTTGTTTTATTTTATATTTATGGAATAAAATGTGATGTTCTATATACGATTGCTGAAATGCGTTCTTCGAAGAGTTAATTTTAGTGTTACACCAGCGGTATCGGCAATAACGGAGATGTTTCTTGATGTCGACGGCTCATCCACACGTAATCGCACGCCTCACAGATATTGTATGGACGCCGTACACCGTGACTGGTTACTGTTACAATGCTACATTTGATATTTGCTAAGATCGGCATCGGCGTGCCGTCGATATTCTCTCTATGACGTTTTCCACGCAACAGTTACCTTGTGCTATCTAGTGAATTTGTCCGGCATTCTCTGCGATAGAGCGATATTGTATTTCCACTTTGTTAACACAGTATTTTTTCCATTATTGTTTAGAGAAATCTTGTGACAAGGTTTTTTAATACCTATTGTAAAGGCAATTGATACAGGAGACTAGGCTTAGCAACTGGAAAAATTGAAATTAATCCGTCTGCTATTTAGCAAAGCTTCCCATTAAAAGTTTACTTATCGAAAATTCTAAGATTTAAGGGAAAATGAAAACTGATTAGCGAAGATTATCGAGTAAGATATTTAGAAACAGGCTCTATGTCGAGGCATTGGGTATTAGTTAGTAGATATATCGAGTGATGATAGCCTAATGCAATGGGTAGCATTAGAACTGAGGGCACCTCTACATGCATCAAGAACAACGAAAACTTCATCCTACCTTTTAAGGTAGGATGAAGTGAAGGCTTATTTTTTATTGTATAATATTCATAATTATCATCAAATAATGACATAAATAAGACGTGTTACACAACAAAAGTACGATTACGACGTACAGTTTAGAAATTAACAAACGGTATTTTGTCAAACTAAAAAGCGAGTTCACACAGTAATAAAGATTTTTATATTTTTCTGATGATATAACCTAACACACAAAATTTCTAGAAATCGGTGTGATTATTTCACTCGTACTGTTTAAGAACTAAATCGTTTTGTTAAAAATTCATCATAATTGATATTTTTATGTTAATCATAAAATTTGGGCGTGGTTAGTTTTTAATATGCTTGACCAACAAGCAAACATTTATTATCCCATTTATCTCTTTTTCAGGCAGAACGTTTTCCACTTTTATGTTAACCGTTACAGAGACTAAAGATCAACATATTCTACGATCCCAATGTAATATGTTAAGATCAGTTATGTGTGTAAAAAAGTAAGATAACCTTAGAAATTACACTAATTGTACAAATTGTATTAGGTCCTCCTCCTTGTGTCGTTTGTCCTCTGAATGCTGAATGAAAGATGCTGAGGGTCGTGACCACGACGAATTACTTTCTCCTGGACTATCTCTCGCCATCTTGTCCTATCTTCGGCGGCGTGGATGGCGTCGCAGACTGTGCTGTTTAATGTGGAGCTGATTTGGTCTGACCAGCGAATTGGACTTCTGCCTCTGGGTCTTTTCCCATTTATTTTGCCAGTAAGAAACAGTTTTTCTAGGTTATCCCCTCTTTTTCTCGCCACGTGTCCAAAATATTCAAAGCATCTTCTTAGGCATATGGTGGAAAGCCTTATTGAGATGTTGAGTTCTGCCAGAATGGATGCGTTAGTACGGTGCTCAGTCCAGTGGATCCCAAGCATTTTTCGCCAACACCACATCTCAAATGCGTCAATACGTAGACGGTCAGCTTTTTTAAGCGTCCAAGTCTCCGCACCATAAAGAAAGATGGAGAAAACGAGGGTAGTGACTAGCTTTTTCTTAGTCTTCCGCGAAATGCTCCTGTCGGTCCAAATCTTTTGTAGTTGGGACATAGCACTCTTCGCCATACTAATCCGTCGTCTTATGTCTAGTGCGCATGACCCATTGTTTGTGATAACCGAGCCCAGGTACGTAAACTCCCCCACAACTTCTAGGTTAAGTGTGCCAGTCATGCTAAGAGATCCGCTTCGGTCTACCACCGTAACCTTTGCTTTGGCTCTGTTTATGAGAAGCTCCAGGTCTTTGCCAACTTGTTCCAGTCTTCCCAGTAATGTGGACATCTCACTCTCATTGGACGCGAACAGCGTGGTATCGTCAGCGTATCGCAAATTGGTGATTTTTACGCCTCCAAAGTTGTATTAGGTACGGTCCGATATATCTATAGTCAATAATAAGAAAATTCTTGGTGCGCTGAAGTTTTGGTGCTTGATAAAACGTCGCCTCACACTAGGTATGTCTCCTGTGTCATGGGTGCGTTTCACAAACATAAAATACCACATACACAAACACCCAGACTAGGGACAAACATCTGCGGATCACACAAATTTTTGCACAAAAATTCAGAGCTCACTTTAATAATTTTGCAAACATAATAATATGCTTAAGTTTTGCAGTATACTGTTGCAGTTGAGGTTCTAAATACATATTGGAAAGTAACTTGGTCTGTCTGATTTTGACCTCAAAATGCCAAACTACTGAATCGATTGTAATAAAATTGGTGATGTAGAAGGCTTGAACGGACGCTAAAACTTTGGCAAAGTAATGATGCCTTCACCTACCTAGTTAATTGTCACCTTCTTAGCACAAATTCCTAATGTTCTATTACAATATCATTGTTGTGAAATACGATACACTAACTTTCTATTAACTAGCAGTAAATATAAAGAAATCACGACAATAGTCACAGAGTATCTACCACTACGATCAAAGGTTTGTATCATGTCTGACTGAAGCTTTATACGAGACATTAGATTGTGGCTGTGACTATTAGTATATTATTAAATTTAATTGGTGGTAGCAACAGAGTTACGTTAATTTAACTGTAGGTAATTGATATTTGTAATAAATAGAGTATCCACTATAATTCCCAGAAATGGCTGCACGCAGTCGGCAGGATGTTGTGAAAGCCGATATAAAAGAGTCAACAATCTAAAGTCTAGTTGTCGAGGTCGTTCATCGTTGAGACGATAGCTAGGGCGGAGGCGGTGGAACGATAGAAGAATAGAGTACAAACAATGCATTTACAATACAACTCTTCAGTTTTCCAGTGATACAAAAGTTAGTATATTTTCTGTTGATCAGGAGCAAGATTGAGATACATGCAAATAAAAAATAAAAATAAACAATTTACTCAACGAAAAAGGATTTGCGAAAACGAAATAATATAATTGCTACTGTAAATTTAATTGAGGTGGACATTTCGTAACATTTAAAAGGGTATGCCACTTGAAGTGTTATATGCTCGCAAGTAATTTTACGATTTTATCAACGTCTGGTTATTACAGCTCTATATTTCTAGATAAGTGTCCTCGAGTGATGGATTGGCACTGTATTGCACCTTTTGCAACCGTCCATAAGCATGTAAAACGACCACTCGTCTAATCCCACTAGCTTAGGCTTGCATTGCAAAATATGGGCGACAGTTTAGGTAATATTTTGATATAAATATAGGTACTAAAGGCGGAGGAAAATTGTTGCAATCAGTTGATGTTTATTAAATCGTACAGATTATAGAGACAATAATTCAATAATTTCTGTGACTATTACGGTAGGTAGGTAGGTACCTATGTATCTATTCATTTTGAAACTATGCTCGATTACAGATTATTAATGCGATTTTATATGCGGGAAAATGTTTGTTTTATTTTGTCTGTTATTATAACTTGAATCTGAAACACTCTGGTCTGCCCCATTACACAAGTGGCAAAACGCTTGACGAATAGAAATAGATAAAATATATATTCCATTTCTATTAGTCAAGCGTTTTGCCACCTGTCTAAGGGGTCTGTATCTGTAACCTATTAGTGTCGACAATCTTACAACACTGCATATTGGTGAGTTATGGTTTATTCCCCGCTACCAACCAATAAATAAATAACATACTTGTGTTGTTCTCCCAGCAGGCGGTCCGATTTGTATTCATATCACATTAGTATTTTATAATTATAGTATGTCCCTATTATGTCACACGTATTTATTTATTCAGAATATTAAATTGAGAAAGGGACAAATTATCTGTAATTTGATAACAGTTTATATTAATAGAAAGCATGTAAATGTTATATAACCACAATATATTAATTGCCTACCGTTTAGTAAATAATAGCTTGACAATTGTTTCTTAAAAGCCTTTCACTGGCTGTCCTAAAATACTAATTAAACCGTCAGTAATTGTGCATAGTGTTTGTGGTATTTTCGGACGCGTCTTGACATAAGTTGCGCGTTTGACATGATTGACGTTTCTCGTCGTTCAAGTATTCATACCGCGCCATATTTCTATCGTATAACGACTGAATAATTATATCTGATTCTGTTTAAGAATTCGGCCTGTGAGTTGACTAATACGGTCACACGACACAGATGTATGTATGTGCCGCCGCGAGATTAACACATGGTTAATATTAATGGGCAGTGTCGCCGCCGCCGCTCGCTGCGCCCGCCGACACCCGCCGAGCTGCCCCACGCTTTATGTTGAGACCGGCCCGATTTTATCTAATGACATAATTGTAATATTGATTTATAATCTCCTTGAAGTCTGCGGTCAAAAGCTTGTGTCAAACTATAAGAGGATATCTGGCTTTTATATTTGGAAACTCCACTAAACTACTTAGACTTGGTACCTACTACATAATGTTTTGAGAGTTAACTTTGTGGAATTAAAAAGGTTACATTGCGACTAAAACTACACTATGTGTAGTATGTACATAAACACACATATTTGATTATTACTGCTCCTACACATCGGTAGATCGAAATAGAAATAAGAAAGAAACACATGTCAGTGATCTAGTGGTATCTAACGTAAGAAATTCTTCTTATTGTTGCAGCTAGTGTTAGCAAATAAACTTGAGCAATTTTGAAATAGGACAAAGACAACGAGCTGTTAGGAAGGGGCGGGATCGACAGGCGATACAATCAGTAATAAGTTGATTGACGGCTAGCGCCCACCGGAGAAAGGGGCTTACATAATGTCACAGTCATTAATACGTGACTAAAATTTGTAAAGCGTTGATGTCCGCTATACAGCAGGCATAACATATTAACACAATGTGGTAATGTAGTTCACTTTTTGTAAAACAAACAAATGATACATTTACAGCTAGACATATAGGCGCCAGTCAACATAATAGAGAAAAAACAGAAAAAATTACGTGGTTAAAAATAGTTTGGCTAAGGTGAAAGAAGCTTTATAAATAGTACCTAGATCATAAATAAAAACAGAGGAAATTTTGTTGGTAGCTAGGGTTTAAATTGGTGACACTTTTTTCTCAGATGACTATAATATCTTCTATGATAAAATACTTAAGTGAATAATTTGGGCCTATTCTGTATGAGGAGAAGTCTTTGCACTGCAGTGCAATAGTGATATTTTAGTATGAAAAATTATTATTAACAAGTAGTACTCCGTCAGAATACAAAATCATGAAACCTTTTACCTATAAGTCAGCCTAGTTTAACTACGTACTACTCTATACATACCACACTATAGATTTTTTTTAAACTATTTTTGAATACTTTGTCAATTAGATATGTTAATTATGATTATTAACACTTTATTGGAAGCAGTGGAAGGGTTAAGGGAGAAGCCCTTAACCCTTCCACTGCTTCCAATAAAGTGTTATCGACTACGAAAAACCTTCCCACAAAAACTTAAACAAATATATGTATCCGGGTAAAATAATAGAATAAGGTGTCGACGGGTGTGTAAATAGTTTTCATCACCTTATAAAATTTGCCACGGTATTTAATAGATATTTTGTAATAACAAAAGACACGTCTACTAGTTATTACGGTCAGTAAGTACGTGCTCTATTATTTTTACATCAAAGCTGACAATTTCATAATGACAACAGGCCTTGGTTCGAAGTGTTTTTTCTGAGACAAACGAACAAGTATCTGGCGAAAACGGCAGCTAACACCTCTGGCATGTTTTGGGTAAAACATAGTAGGTATGTAGTGTGGGTAGTACAAATAATACTGAAGTTAATGCACCATCAACAAGCAATATATCAATAGCAATATTGATCGATCCCTGTAATATTATTTATCGTAGCTTAGAGGCTTAGGCTATCAACCACTCTACACGACTTTGGGTTTTCTTTCATAATATGTAGTTTAGTCAATGTTAAAATATTTTGGCAAATGTTTATCTATGGTAATAAAATTATGGAATGACAATGGAGGTCCAGTAATCTTCAATCAGGTGTCTACCATACTCCTATTATACCTACATCATTCAACGTTATCAAGTGCTACATATTTATTATAACCGCCGCTGGCTAAACATCAGCCTCCAACATAAATGGAAGATAATTTGCTTACTATAAGACGAAGGGCTCGTAATTACGTTCAAACGAATAACAATGGACCAAGTAACCCTCAGATTCACGCTGATCAAACTTGATATTTAACATCTAACAGTTGTTGGATCATTACTCATCATTTTGACTTTTAATAAGATTACCGAGGTAAATAACGACTTACAGAGGAAGCCGGTTAGCAGGGACTACTTATCTCCTGAAGTTCTGACCTCTACATACTAATACTTAGGTCCTTATGTTTATGTTATAATACAGCCTTTGTCGCCACATTTGTTTCGTAGACATAACTCTACGCGTTCTTAGGTTTATATGGCAAAAAAGCGTGATAAAGTGAATGTATGTGTGCACTCGTTACAAACAAAATAAAGTCGCATAGATCGTCGTGAACATAAGTACATGTACGCCAACTTGTACTCCATAGCCTATAATGTGTTTACGACTAGATTTATTGCAATCGAGCTCAACTTTACGACGGTTGTTACGTATATTAATTAACTACTGAACAAGTGACCATAACACCGTATTATTATAGGTACATATAGCTAACAAAACCTACTCATGTAAGACGACCTGATTGGCACAGTGTCTAACTAAACGATAGGACTGCTGCACTTGGGGTTGCGGGTTCAATTCTCGCACGGGACATAAAATAGTGTGATCCACAGATGTTTGTCCCGAATCTGGGTGTTTGGGTATGTGATATTTCATGTATGTGAAACGCATCCACGATATATAATAATTGCAAGTGTCAATGTTTATAAGTCGAAACACCACGTTTTGAATTATAAGTACGTAAAAAAAGAGATATTTCTCATGAATAATCTTTTAAGCATTAGCTAGTATTATTTGTCGTAAAATGTTATGATTATGGTAATCTGATGGTGAAATGACTGAAATAGATAATATAAGTATCTAGATGTTTTTAACCGAACCATACTTATCGTTTAGAATATTGTTGGAAAATGACTTCCATTTTCTTTAATGTTATAACGACGAATGTGATGGCTTCAAGGTTTACCTGAAACAAATGAAACATATTATAAGTATATAATTTAATAATAGTTAAAAATACCATAAATATTATCTTGGCAAAAAAATGATTATTAGTCAGGTGATTGCTCCTTGCTCTAATTATAAATGACATCTCTACTTTTTAACTATAATACCTACACTCAAGATTTATTTTACGCGCTACACTTGTATTCAATAATAACACAAACACTGCACGGGCAGCACATAAGCGCTAAATGTCGTCCACGGTACGTCATGTGAGTAGGTACTGCTGTTGGTGAAAAGCCAAAGGTTGAAAAAGCAAGTCCTGTCGTCATCGTCCCAGCACTTATTTTGTAACATTGTGTCGCGATTTATGCCTTTCACTCCTATATTTATATCTTACCCAATTATTTAATTAATCATAATTTCTAGATTGTTGATATGGTAAGTAATTAATCTGAATCGTTTTATTTGTATCAAAGAAATGAGTAGATTTTATTGGTTGCCGAAATTCTAAGAGGCATATGTACGAATATTATTTTTTCTAGTAGAATAGTTACAGACACATTATGTAGCGCCCAAACTTTCAATCAGAAAGGGTTCAGTTCTACATGATAATAATAATTATGTTCTTCGGCTATTATTTGTTAATTAAAACCAAACAGATACTGTTCGTATTGCGTTAGTTTTAAATCATACACTTTACATAGTTTGAGAGTTGATGTCAGTTACTGTAATTTAATGTCGACCAACTAAACAACATTTGACACGCTATATTATTTAATTCTTACATCGGGTATTTCATAAAAACCTAGGTATATCTGGATTATCAAGTTTGTTACGATACCGAGATATTTAAGTGCTTGTTATTGGTTTATTAATTGACATCGACGTAACGAATTAGTGAAACAAATAACTCTGTGATTATTTTAGTAACTACTCGGCATCATATGCATGTGTTGCGCAGAAAATATTTTCACGCATCAACTTGTATGCTCAAAATAATTAATGAAATTACAAATCTCTGTGTAAACATGACAAGCGTCGCAAAAACATTTTCCAACTAAATGCATTTCAAAATGGTTTGCTTTCTTAAATAATTGTGAAATAAAACAATTTATAGTTATATTAAAGCTATTTTGTGAAGTTGTTATCATATAAGCGGTGAGTTTTATTATTATAGCCGCCATTCGGAGCATTGAAGTCACAGAACAGTGTAGTCACAATACAGATTGTGCGAAATAATTTGTTTGCATGTGTAAGTAGATGTTCTTAGTATGATAATAATGTTGACTCAGCTTTTTTACATTTTTAACAAGTAATGCTAGGTTCATGTAGGCTAAGGTATGTTAGTCAATATCGCCACATATCGCGGAGTATATCAACAGTCTTAAGTTAATATTAATCATAGTATAGTTGCTATTTTCATTAATTACCTCATTAGCAAACTGGACAAGTTTATAAACATGTTTTATAATGACAATGAGGACATAAGTACCAGACGAATATGATTCGTCTCTATAATTTTACGTTGAAAGATTACAGAAAAATGTGAAAAATAAATAAGGCTTTTATTACTTTTATAGGTTGGATAAGTTAAACTTTCTGCTTATCATTTTTATGTTTATAATTTATAGCAATTAAAAACTTTTTAATTTAATAATCTGGATACGGGGGAATGGAATATGTAAACTTGCTGATATTATGTACATAGTACGTAGTCAATAAAAAAAAAACTTATTGAATTATTTACCTATATGGTTTCTAATGATTTGATTATATATTCATCTAATAACATCGCTTAAACTAGGTTGGTTTCATTTAAACAATAAACATTAGTACATAGCAAAATCTGAATTGACACACACAAAAACGAAATTATATTTTATATAATTTCTTTATTCATAATGAATTTATTCTAATTATCTCATAATTCTTAATTGAAGCTCACATTGTACGGGATAATTTGTGTTAAAGTGACATAAGACGGCTACGACATCGTCAGCTACGTAATGAC
Source organism: Abrostola tripartita (assembly GCA_905340225.1). Lineage (NCBI taxonomy): Eukaryota > Metazoa > Arthropoda > Insecta > Lepidoptera > Noctuidae > Abrostola > Abrostola tripartita. The sequence goes on from HG996486.1 coordinate 5,846,076, forward strand.
CACTAATTTAGGCTTAAGTATGCATTAGGTACCTACTTGATGTTAGATGCTGAAGGTTATTTTGTCTTCTAAAAGGGTTATAATGTTAAAATCTTCAATTGATTTTAATATGTGAATATGGAATTACCAAAATGTTGCTCTACAGTTAGTTAAATTGATTTGATTTCGTACAAAAGTTATCTCCTTTTACTTCATGAATTCAAATCTACACTAACAACCTTCATTAGTTGATTTTATTTTGATGACTATGCTTCGTCAACTAAATATGCATACATATTTGTAATCTCAATACCCATTAGCAATTCAAAGTTGGTGATTTTCAACATCAGCAGTTTTACTTTCCCTATCTTACAACTTGAACATACACTCGCGAACAAGCTGAAGCAATTATTAAATATTTGACATATTCTTTTAAATACGAAACTCTCCATTGGTGCTAACAGCATAATCATGTAACATCTATGGAAAACATAAACGCGAACAGTTTTATTTAACATTTTAGTTTTAGAAAAGTGAAACTGATTTTAATTACCGCTTGAGTTAACTGATTAGGGTGTTGATTCGGATCGGTGACGTCGTTTTTTGTATTGTGCATGCAGCCAACGGTCTATTGCATTTATTTACTTATTTGTCTGTGTTGCAACGCTGGATGTCAATCTAACATAATTATATAACATATCTAACAGAAAGGTTACTTTGTGTAGGCTTTTTGTCTTCCTTGTCCTACTTGTTTTAACAAGCTAAGGAACGTGCAAAGAAAACTTGCCAGTGTTTTTACCATAAATTAATCGTGCACGCTCCCTTTGCACACATAGTTAGGTAGGTACTTAAGTGTATCTACTATGCACAAGTCTTTTTTACACGGGTATAATGTCTAACAAAACACTATTATGTCAGGGGATCCGATCGGAATAACTCGTCTGTTTAAAATAAAAAGCACTTTATTAGATATGTAGGATTGTAGGTACCTAATAGCTAATTGTGTTATATCACAGTGCGGCCATTAAGCTTATTAGAGTAGCAATAGTCTAACAGTGCAGCTAACCGCGATTCGATTCGTGTGATATGATAACGATCAGCCGCCGCATTAGTGCATGCTACTTGGATAATGAACGTGTATTTGTCTTTTGCCATACATTATGTTGCATGAACTCTTGCCAGACAAGTTATGGACAGGGGCGAGCCGACCACCACTTATTTTACAAGCTTTTATTTCCAATTAGATATGTGACTACTTCGATCAATACCACTCAAAATAAGTTGTAATCTTTGATATATAATTTTACAATTATCGGTATAGTGCGTCGCTTACCGCAGTTACATAATCCCGGAGGTTACATACATTTCACTCTTTCTCTAGAGCGTATTGGGGTTTTGAGAAAAATGTTGTAGGTAAATTGCACTTTACGTAATTTTGTCGTTTGTAATAACCTTAAAAAATATTAAGACCCAATTTGAAGAACTAGGAAATTTAGTTTACGAAATTGTCTTTAAAGTGTTTTAGAAATCATCTCCATATGTTCGCGTCCATAATAATGTATTAAGTATGTTAATTCTCAAAGTAATATTATAAAATTACCCGTGTGAACTAGGCTTTAGCAAAAAAGGTCGAAGTTATACAGTATCACGTAACACTAAGCGGAGCCGCTGAGGTAGAGTTCGTGTTTAAATCCGACCTCGAACTGTTCACAAAAACAGCAATTCTTGCGTCTGTGAACACTAGGATTATAAAAGAGGCCTGGTAAATAGTGAGTACGGAGTCGAGCCCACGAACAGCGGCTCGTGTTGCCCGCCTCGCTCCATTGCTCGGCTTACACTCAGATAAATATCTCCGGCGTGCATAACAGCGCACTGCCGTGTCAATTAATAAGAACACATTTTGCTTCACATCTTTTGAGGTTGCATTTGTGCCGCAAGACCGCGAATCGTCAGCCTTTAACCTCTGATACGGTATTAAAAGCATTTCAACTGCATTGCGTGTGCTAATTTCACAATCAGGTTGACCAGAGGAATGTGCAACGTAAGTTATGCTAGCATAATTCTTTAAAAACGTTAGCTTCTTTAATTTTACTACCAAATAAGCATCACAAAGATTGTTTTGTTCAGAAATATTTTTATTTATTTTTTAAATTACATATTATACTATTATTGTGCCAAAAAGTAACGTGATTGATCTATAGAGGTAGTATTCATAAGTAACACCAGTGATTTAAATGGATTTTGTATTGTATATACATATATGTATACATGTATGTATGGAGCTAGTTATAACCAGTCGCTTTTCACAAAACATCAACGTTAGTTTATTAAGTAAAATCATGTATTAATAATCAAATAGATAATATACTTATTCAATACTTAAGTATTCAAGTTTTGTCAAATGTGATTAAATGATATAATAAATTAATTATTCTAATCATAAGTATATTGACCTATGAACTTATGAATCTATTTGTTTTATTAATTTCATTCTCTGTTTAGCAGAGGAAGTCACCAAAAAGATTATTATTAGACCATTTACCTATTCATGAAGTTTATTTATAAGTATTTATAGAAATAACGTAATTTATATTTATACATTCGAAGAGGCTAATAGCCTTTGTATGGTTTATTTACCTTTACTTTTTTATTTACGCTACCCGGCTATGCGAGCAGTCATACTTAGGGTATAGAAACGTAACACCTGGCTCATAGTATGTCTGTCTGCTCTGTTTATTGATTATACTACAGTCAGATAATAAATTCAGTGGAGTAACTTAATATAATGTTATGAATTAATAAATTACCCCACGTGATACAAATTATTTTATGTGTGTAATATCATATTAAAAGATGTCATAACTAGGTCTTCCTAAAACCTGACGGTAACATAGAAATCTACAACTCCGTTTGTTTCGTTAGCATGCTGTCTTTATACTTTATTAAATACATTTAGCATACTGTCAAACTGTGTGGGTGTTAAGTTGATACAAAACGGATAGTTCCATTTGAAAAATCACTATTACAAATCATCCAAATTACGCACATTTAAAACTGCCTATGATCAAAACAACTAAAGACGTGATTAATCAGCAAAGGATTACAATTTGGAAGATACTGGTTTTTTAATACGAGCTGTTTCCTGTGGTGGTGTATAATAGACTCGTCAGGCTATTTGGAGTGGTAAGACCTTGAGTATCTACAGATTGCGAATGTGCTGCCTTAATCGAGCCTTCCGGCTGCCATGGCTACCATCACGTGGAAGGCCATAGAGGTATAATAAAGAATCTAAAACCTGGACTTATAAAGTAACTCCAGAGATACTGACGACAGTGCAGTGCGACTGCCAATAACAAATATCTATCGCGATTAAATTGGTTTATATAAAAATACCTAAATCTGTTCAAAGCTTCTGATGTAAGTTACATGACAAAAGTATGTGATTAATACAAGACATCTTGTTTATAACAATAACACATAACGGCATCGATGTCACCAGGAAGACGAGGGTACGGTGTTCAAAGGCCGTGAGAACTACATAGCTGTCATTAACACGTAAGAAGTTACCATTGTAGCAGTCTGTATGAATTCTCAAGAATTCATTTTTAGATATTAAGCTCATAAGTTAATAATTCTCTATCAGCAGTTGTGGTTCTATAAATCGACATTCAATTGCGATCAAATTCTTACGGACTTGATTACGAGTGTGGGTGAGTGTTCATTATGATAGTGATTACTGTAAGTGTGGTCTATAAGTGTGTTGGGTGGAGCTGCGCAGGACTTGCGTTGAGGTCGGCGAGCGGTGTTTACGGGCCGTTTATCAAACCTCGACAAGGTCTCAGGCACTAAAACTATGGTTCATTATATACTGTTATACACCATTATCGGCCCACAGGGCATATTTTTTACCTAATGTAATATGGTACTAAGGTACCTACCTACTAACACTAACGATTTCAACGCTCACTTAAACCCAAGGTGTAATGAAATAATGTAAAAACCGACAAAATCTCAATAATTCAAGTAAGCTCTATAGAAGATTTTATGTAAGTAAGTCGGCGATATACTTTTCACGTAAATTTTAACGAATGTTGTTAGACTCATTTATATTAAAGTTTATTTATTTACGTACTTAGAAACCTGGCCATTTTGAGCAGAATTACGTTCGGTAGAGTTACTAGGTACGCTAATATAATTTTTATTATATTACGAAAACTGATAAATAATGCATATATTTCACAAATCAGATATTGCATTTTTTCTGGTGTTTTAAATGTTCGAAACAACATTGAATTACATGTCTACTTTTTGTGTCAATGTGGATGTCATCGAACCGCATCGCCGTGACGAGTCTCATAACGAAAACAAGCGGAAAAACTGGAAACAGTCTCGAAATACTGGTTTATCTACTGTGAAATTATATGTGTCAATGACAGATTTATAATAAGTTCATAACATTCATGGCATAACGCTTGTAACTTGCCTGCGGTAGTGTTACAACGCATCTAATTACTTTTCACTTATATTTCTTATAGGGTAGTTCGATAAATAAGATTGCGCTGATCGTTGATAACTGGTATTGTTTACATTAAAGTTTTGGACGTTGCAAATTGCAATATGGCGGAATAATAAGGAGATTTTGATTATAGATTGAATAAAAACAAGATTTATGATAAAAGAAAGATTGATATAATGAGAAAGTCGATCTCTATTCCTCTTCTGACCCTGATCCTTAATAAGTATTTTTTAAGTATCTTTCGAATTTCCTCAAGTTATATCATGATGTTAACCTAATTACAGTAAAATAAGCAAAATGTAGGCCGTGTGGTATCCGGCCTAGAATTGACCACTCCCTTTCCTCCCGTAGGTGTCGTAAGAGGCGACTAAGGGAAAATTCAGAAGATGGGCAGCGTCTTTTGTTACATCACCACCAATACTGCGATCCCCAAGCCGCTTGCCAAGCGTGGGGATTATGGCAACACCCCCCCGCTTACACGGGGAGGCCTATGTTCAACAGTGGAAGTCTTTGGCTGATGATGATGATGAAGCAAAATTTTGCATTTCCTCAAGACTTTTCAGCTATTTGAAGAGTTGCTGATCACATATTACTGATTTTATTGTCATCTGGTGATTCATTGAAAGCTGATTCTTTTTCCATGTTCGAGCATTTAAATACTCTAAGTTTTCCATTAAAATCGTCATCACAACTGAGGCACCGCAGCATAGGTACTGCTAGTGTTCCTCGATCCTTGTCAGTGTTTATTTTTGGATAAATTTTAAGTCGTAAATGCCATTTAAGTTTTTCATTTTGATTATTGAACCCGTCTTTATCTTTTTAAGCCAATTAAAGGTAGACCTTAAATAGAGTGGACGCTCTCAGACTTATCAAATGGGAACGATAACAAAACGAACACATTATTTGGACAAAGTGTAGATATTCTGTTTAACAGAAAAATGTTCACACTCCTACATGTAGGTAAAACCCAACATAAAGTTTATCCAAAACCAATCTAATGTTAAGATTGCCTCGCAGAATCTTCTTGACGTTGACCTTTATTAGGATCAACGCTCACTGTCAAAGCAATGCTCGTTAAATTGTGATCTATGGATGCATAAAATCGATTAACTTACAGCGTTTCGATAGGTTATTCATAGTTTAGTATTTAGTCATTTTGAATATTTAAGCTAATTAATATACTGAAGGTCTCAGTAAAACTACTTAATTTATGATACAGATTGTCACAGCTACAATACGTTATCGGGAAGAACCCTTATTTACATATCTGTAACAAACCTTTTAGCAAAATGTCAAGGGACGCGCTTTTATCCAATCGATAAAATAATAATTGTAATTCGTTTTTTGAGCTGAGCACCAAGTATTTATTATTTAAAACATGTACTGTAGACATATAATTTTTACGATTATTCCCGTAAAAGGTAAGTATTTTATACAGTTCATAGGCGAGATCTTTTCTTGAGCAGGACTAGGTAATAATGCAAACGATCTCTAGCTCTCGCCTCTGCTTTTTGACTTCTGTAGTAGATTCACATATCTAGTTTTGCAGAGTAACTTACACCATCATTCATGACTTTTAATTTTTGCCTCTATCTCGAGGACTAACTGTAATGTATGTTAATTTAGCTTTAGTTTTAGTTGATAATTAAAAAGCAGCGATAGCCGAGTGGTATGACCGTTAGACTGCCAAGTCAAAGGTTGCAAGTTTAAACCCCGGCACGAACCAATGTCTTCTCGAATACATGTGCGTAGTATAAATTAGTTATCAATATCTAAAAACGGTAAATAAAAACATCGTGAGGAGACCGGCCGGCGGCCGGCGGTATACCTGACAGATTTTTCAACGGTGTGTAAAGCCTTGTCAGAGGCCTACAGGTGGTTTAAACTCTGACACCAGGTTACTGTCTCGTCCCAAGGCGCGATAAGAGTCTGGCTATGGTCTGGCTGCTATCATTTTCTTAATCACATAATAATAAAATCAATATTAGCAGGTTGACGTAACATATCAAGTTATTTATGTGTTAAGTGTAAAATTAATGTGATATAAATGCATCATTTACTCATAAATATTTAGAAATAATGAGCTCCCGCATATGCAATTACGTGTTTAGGCAGGTAACCAGGGCAGAGAGCACCGGGTAGGCATTGCCGGAGGGTGGAGCTAGGGGCTAGGCAATGTAATAAGCGGCAAGTTGATAGTCGATACGCAACGCACCGTAAGCGTAAGCGCACATTTCAAAAGCTTCCCAACTTAGCCGCACGCAGATGAACAACGCGATCACAATCTATTGGTTACCTCGTTTGTAACTATTTGTCTCAGATTAGCAGTTTACGGCTTCACCTGACCAGCGAGCCTGTTAAATTGAAGTGAGTTCCATTTCAACTATACTTCAGCGGGCCATTACGCAAGCGGTTATATCAGTTTATAACAAATATTACCAACAATCAAATATTTAAGACGTAGTTAGAAGAGAAGCTTCTATATACCCAGGTAGCGCGTGGTTAAACGGTGCTAATATGACAACATTAACAAAGACATTGATTTTGTTTTCCAGGTTACGAACATAATATATAATTGTTTTATATGTACATATGTATGTATATCGTAAAAGGTAAAAAACACCCATTTTATTCCAACTGGAACAAAATGAAAAAAATACTTATTATTTATTTATATTTTTCCTTATTTCTAATTGATTTCCTATGAAAGTTTTAATAGAAAGAAATTAATAAAATATAAGTTAAACCGCAAACTTAGGATATTGATAATTTCTTAAAGTGTGAAGTTAATTTTGTTATGATTATGACCTAGTAATGGAGAGAAACCAAATTAATATCTTGTTGTGGATTACATAATGTGATTGGAACAAAAAGTTCAACGTCCTATTTTATGGTATGAAACCACTTTTTAAAACCAGTTCCTTAACTTGAATCTTTGGACAGGCTGTATACAGATTTACCGGCAGAAGTTTGTGTTTACTCACACGTACCACCTACACCCTGTGAATGAGATTACATTGATAATTACTATATCGATAGTTTATGTAACTCGGGGACATAACATTAAAATTATTATGTAATTGCTTTAAATGAATATGTAGGTTTATTCTCGATTACAGACCGACTAACTGTTTTAACCAGAGAAGTACGAAAAGTGGCACAAAACCGTTTTTTATATAGAATCGATTTGTGTTGGGTAGATGAGATGTACGTGTAACATGGCGGGCTAAAGATAGTGTGCTGCATAAGGGGTTTTCGATAGTTTCCATAGAGCTGTTAACTTGACGTTCTCTGTCAGTTACGTGGGTCAGTGTAACCACTGACATCGTTTCGAGTGATCCGAATACTTCTTTAGTTTTATTCACTGGCATGAATAAATATTATTGCATACCGGTCACAACGCGATGCAAGGTGTAATATCAAATGTATTTGTGTTCGTGGTTAATTTATGTAACCGTTTTACATTTATATACCTATAACAACATTTTTCTAAACGCTTTTGGCCCCAACTGTGATATCTTCGTACGAGATTTTACTATTTACATATTGTACAAATACAAATAATAATATGCAATCAAAAAGTTAAGGTATTGCACAATTTCGCAAGGAGATATCAAGCGTATGATTGACCTAATTCTTTATTACGTATGATCCACAAATAAATTGGCAGTGCGCTGTAAGGTGGACTAGATTAGATATTTACCGACTCTCCGATACGATCCGTGGTATGTATAGGATCGATAAAAGCCCTTTCCCCTTGGTGAAAGTTTAAGTAAACTTTTAGCGAATCGCCTGGTTTCACAATGTGCTCTCCAAGCGTTTCGTAATAATAAATACCGGGAAAGACATTATATCAAGTGCTGCATAACAAGGCTAGTCGTGGTGTAAGCGAATACGATTTAATTAATAATTTTCAGTAACAATTTGCATAGTGTATGGATGTTGACAAGCGTGAAGAATGAATAACATAATTCATCAATGATACTATTAGTGTTCTGTTATTAACAGGTTCTCATTACAGTGTATCATGTACCTATATTCCCTGATGATAGTCTACTACGCGGACTATTGAATGGTAAAATGATAAAGATGCCATGCGGGCAATAAATTAAACCTATATTTAAATAGTCTTTGGATTCCATAAAAGATTTTATACAAAATAATATTAATTTGTAGTGAGTGTTTCTGTACCTGTTCGGATTTTTTACTGACCGTCCACCTTGACCGAGTAAATCACTGCGACCCTGCACTATCTGGTAAACTTATACTGAAATGTCTCTCCTCAATTGTTTGAATTAGTTTTGGCGACTTCATATAAATGCAAAATTAAGTAATCTATCCTAAATATACATAGATAGATTCGTTGGTGGCTAAAATCGCTTCCGTACTAGTCTTACGAGTGTGTTAGCAATAACAGACAGTCAGGCAAAGCTTATATAAAATTTTATTATTCTATGTGGTAACGCTGCCAGTTCGATAAGTACAAGAAATAACGTTTTTTAATTTTACAATAGGCTTAATATTTCAGCTATAACTTTCTTAATTTATAATAAATGACTTTTAAATATTTAGTATCCGTATACAAAGGTAACCTTTGCAGCCAAGACAGCCGGAAGGCATCATATATCGTTTCTCTAATTAATAGGCAAGGCACTTACCAACCAGTGTTGAGTAGCGGACCGTTTACTGCATTGTTGTTATTTTCTAACGACCGCTAGCATTGTTTATTGTTTTTTTAATATCATACTTATAACCAAGGTTCCATCCGCCTTAGTTTTATGAAACTCAAATTTAACTTTATTTTTGTGGATGAGATTTTAAGTCGGCAATCACAAACAGTCAGTAATAAGTTTACAGTACCTACCGATAGTAGTTTTTTTTGTTTTTGGGAAAACATCGCCTCTTTTGCCCATCATTGTAACTTCTGTAATCCATGATCTACAATGATAAACATTAAGAACCATTGAAGCAATGAAGCTCGAGGCGTCGCGTCCCTATGAAATTACTCGACTGTCTTGGTACCCGCAATGAAATTAATCATAAAATAATATACAAGATGTCCCAGATTTAACGCAAGACCCAATTATTAAATTGTATTATTAGTTTATTAAATTATAAGATTAAAATATTATCTAGAAGCCTAGTCATTTTTCATAAAGATTTTGTTTATGTCCGTTTAGGTAAGGATAGCTATGGCCATATTACAAATTCGGTCGTGCATTTAAGGTAGGCTTTATTCCTTTGAGTAAAGGTTTCAATTCATAAATGTAAAAAAAAATACGAAGTATCCCACTGCCTAGGGCAAAAGTGGGGAAGTGTGTGGGACTGCTGTTTGGTAAAACAACGACCCCACCCATTCAAATAAACCCGGTGTATCCCTCATCGCTTTAGACGACAGCGACTCTTCATCATCAACACTGTAAAACCATAGAATACTCACTATATAATAAAACTTATTACTTGGCACCCATGCCTATAAATCTAAAATCTTTTGTCGGCGAAGTCGACAACGACCCATTATTGAATATTGAACTTGGCTCTCATTACACATTTACGTTTTTGATGGGATTTTATATACCATCATCACTCTAATATAAGCTGTCATTACATTATTGCACGAGAGTTAATTTAACATTATTATTTCTGTCATGATTAATATGTCACTTAATTTTTACCGAGCTTTGTAACAAACTTATATGGGGCATTTCTTTTAAATTCTTTTTGAAACATCCTAACTCTACCATGACAGGTCAAACGCTCTAGACAACAAACACTAAAACCAATGTATGTAACTCAATTTTAGACGATTTTCTTCAATATATATACGAACATTTTGCTTCAGAATACGAGTCTCCCATTTCCCCCGCTAGAGGGTTGAGGGATGTTTGTCTGACATTCAAACCTGTAAAAAACACGTTAAAGTAACTACAAAAAATCTATTGATCGTAGAGTTTTTATCTTAGAATTTTCCTCTTTGTTTTAAAAGGATAATAATACAAAACAAGAACCATTAAAGTCCCTAAAAAAGTCTGTTTTTATCTAACTAGATGGCGTTGGCGTCGAGTTAGATGGCGCTATGGTTTCGTTACCGGCGTTTGGTTAGGTCAGAGAGCGAACACGTTTACTTATGACCGGGTCTAAGATTAAGAGGACTCTGTTATTCCAAAACCTACCTAATACACTATTTTTGAAAGATCACCACACGAGAGTGCTGGTGGTTTTATGATTTCCTATCTAGTGCTGATGCCCTTGTTTATTACAAGGGTATAATGTAATGGTATTCACACTGAGAATACTGATAACTAATTGTTATATTGCTTTGTAGTCTTTTGTGCCTGCTCGGTCATTTTTAAGATCGCTCAGTACTAGTTCATTTCGGACAGTGAACTAGTTCATTCTATTAGTTCTAATAGCTCTAATGGGTCTTCGCTCTCGGTCAGCATTTCCAAAGAGCACAGCGCGAACCTCAGAGCAAATAGCCAAATACGCTTTTTACTAGGTACTAACAAAGTCATTGTAATTTATCACTACGTGTAGGAACTAGATATCTACGTAATATTATGTATAAAATAACCGAGATAGTTACTATTGTATTAATTTTACATATATATTTGATTTTCCTTCATACTTGAACAGGCTTAAGACGGTAATTCTGGTCGATCGCTTAAAAAATATATATTAATCAGTGACTGTAACAAAGACTACTTAGAGATATTATTTTTTCATTTCTCGTTCTCGTTCGAACAATACGATCGCGCGGTTTACAATGTACGAGATCGAAAAGGGCTATTTGACCTATTAGACCAGTGATTCCCAAAGTGGTCCAGGTGGACCCCCAGGGGTCCACGGGAGCCTTGCTGGGGGTCTACGTAGGCGTCAATAAAAAATGGGGGTCCATAAGATGTTAATAGGGGTCCACGAAAATTTATCTGCATATAGTTTTTATAAGGGCCTACCTATATTGTTTTAAGTACCTAACTAAGCAGATAACATTTTAATCTGGCAAGCGACTCTTACTTGTCCAAACTTGCGTATTCGATATTACAATTTCGTGTACAGACTTGCAAAGCGCAATCCGTCCGACAATGCTTAGTGCTTGTTTAGACATGATCTTGATCAAGACTATAAATACTCGATGCCAAAGGCATGCTCATTTATTTGTTTCCGGAATTTCGAAAAAGAAGGTGTGAGAAAATTTATATTAGTGTTCCTAGTGCCGGAGAAAAGTAAGTACGTACCTTTTTTTTGTTGTACCTAGTTCTTAAGTATTTTGTTTCGTGTACTGGTCGGTTGATAACAAATGCTTGTATACAATGTGTCCTAGGGATAAGTGACCGCCCGGCGTATTTAGAATATTTGTACAAAATTAAATTAAGTAAAGACGCGTGACGTGCTGCAGTTTTTTTACGATATTTCCTAAGTTTGTTCATCTTTTTCCATTATTTTTGTTTACTGACTAGCCGACATCATAATTTATCAATTAAAATCATTAGACAAAACTAAAATGTAGTAAAAAAATTACTTATATAAAATCACTAAGGCCGCTAAGTCACAAATGTAAATATAATTATTAATGATTTCGTACAAATATTCAAAAAACGCCGGGCGGTCTTATCGCTCGGACACATTGTATATAGCTAACTTAGTAACTTACAGATATTTTAATTGTCCTCTTTCGATTTGAAGACAAACACAGCACGTTTTATTCAATTGTTTTTTCACGAGAGGACTGCCTCTCTAAAAAGGCCGAAAAATCAATATTGCAGAGCAATTACTGTTTTATAAAACTACTAGCGCGTGAACTCATTGATTTAATGAAATTTTAGTTATTGTTTTTATGGTCACTTTTTTGGTCAATTTGGGATTTCGACTTTTATTTTTTCCTACACAAATATGATCAATATTCGATACTGAGTAAACTAATTTTTATTTCTACTATTAAAAAATTGTGGTAAATTAGGTATTTAACATTGATATCGCTTCGTGAAAAAGTCTGTACTTGTCTTAGCGGTTTATTAGTTGGTCCCTTTACAAGCCGTAATACTTTTTCAATATAATGATAATCATAATAATATAAAGCTGACAAAGGCTGCGTTGTGCTACCTATATTCAAATAAAAACTTGGTTACTATAACATTTTTTTTTACAGGGAAGGTAACTGATACAAAACATGGCTACAGCAAAGAAAAAATGTCGACAATACAGTGTCGATTATTTGAAATATGGTTTTGTTCCATCAGAGGCAGATAAACACTTGCCCATGTGCCTAATATGCAATAAAGTTTTAAGCAATGACTCTATGAAACCATCAAAGCTCGAAGATCATCTAAAAAGGTGTCATACTGATAAAATGGGTAAAGATTTAAAATATTTTCAAACATTGAAGGAAAAATATGAAAAGAGACCCACCATGCACAGCATGTTCGCTTCAACATCTCAAAGTAACGATGATGGCTTGCGGGCATCTTACAATATCTCATTACTAATAGCAAAATCTGGAAAACCGCACACTATCGGAGAACAATTAATTTTACCCGCTGTTGAAGAGGTTTTAAAAACTGTTTTGCACAAATCTCCATTTGACGTACTAAAAAGAATTCCATTAAGTAACAATACTGTACAAAGACGCATTGATGAAATGAGCTCTGACATCGAAAGTTTTTTGTGCAATCATCTGCAAAAAAGTCATTTTTCTATACAACTGGACGAGTCAACGTTACCCGGTAATGAAGCATTATTATTAGCATATGTCCGATTTATCATGGAGGAAGAAATTCACGAAGAATTGCTATTTGCCAGAACTTTGGAGACTGACACTAAAGGCGAATCAATATTTAATGTCCTGAGTAATTTTTTTACGGAAAAATCGATTCCATTTACAAACATTATTTCAGTGGCAACAGACGGAGCTCCTGCAATGGTAGGGCGATATCGTGGGTTTATAAGTCATCTCAAAAGAATTATACCAGGACTTACAGCTATTCATTGCGTAATCCACCGACAACATCTTGTGGCGAAACATTTAAGTGACAGGTTGAACCAATCTCTTCATTTTATAATAAACGCTGTCAACAAAATTAGAAGCAATGCATTGAATACGCGTTTATTTGCTCAATTGTGCGACGAAAATGACGAAGACTTCCAACGACTGCTCTTACATACTGAAGTACGCTGGTTGTCGAAAGGTGCATGCTTAACGAGATTTTACTCTGTTTTCGATTCCGTATTAGAGTTCTTAGAAAGTAGAGATCCAGATTTAAAAGAAAACTTGATCAAATTCAAAGGAGACATTGCGTATTTGACAGATTTGTTTAAAAAATTTAATGATATTAACTTGCAGTTACAAGGGGACAGCCTGAATTTAATAAAAACAAAGGGGATAATTTCGGCTTTTCTTGGGAAATTGAAATTTATGAAGCAAAACATTAGTCGGCGCGAATTATCTCAATTTCCAAACTTGTCGCAGGTAGAAACTATTGATGAGGATATCCATACCTACAGTCAACATTTAAGTGCCCTGCATGATGACTTCAAAACCAGGTTTGAAGATATGCTGACGATGGATATACCACCATGGATCGTAAATCCATTTGATGAAACTGAAGTGGCCAATGTATTATTACAAGAGGAGCTGCTTGAGCTAAGCACCAATGAGGAGCTGAAGGTGAAATTTAGAAAAGGCTACCAAACATTTTGGCTGCAAGCAGAAATACACGAAAAATATCCTGGACTGTGGGAAATCGCAAGGAAATTTTTGATAGCTTTTCCCTCATCATACCTTGTCGAAAGAAGTTTTAGTGCCGTTACAAACCTCTTAACAAAAAAAAGGAGCAAACTAAACATCACAGAGCGGGGGGATTTGCGGTTATTGCTCACAAAAATAAAGCCAAACATTGATCGTTTGCTGACACTCCATCAAATACATCCTTCCCATTAATTAAAATTATGTCCACAACCTATAAGTATTACCTTATTATTATTTTTTTGTAATTCTTTTCTTTTAATTAATAAAATGTTATAAAATGTACCATTTTTCGTTTTTATTTAAAATTTAAAATTTTAACCTATCAGAATATAGGGACGGAACTCAGAAGCGACACAATTTTTATTTTTTGTCGACTTTAACAATGTGGTAGGAATGTAGCAGCAGGGGGTCCACCGACACCAGTTTAATTTTGAAAGTGGTGCACGAGAAAAATAAGTTTGGGAACTACTGTATTAGACTGATTACAAAAAAGCGTTCGGAAACGTTTCTTCTAGTACAGTGCGAAGATACGGTTCCTATTCGTTCATCGTTAACGAACTACACAAGACTATTGCTTTGTAATAAACAAGACGTCCTTTGACCGCCACGGTCATTTATAGAAGACAAACGTTTCCGTACTCTCCACCTTTGTATAGAAGACAGTACCTAATCGTAACATTTTTGCAATGTATATTTAGGGATGCTTGTATTCGTATAATTTTTATATGAATATTACGATTAGATAGTGTCTTCTAAAGTTCTAATAAAATTGTGGCGTGGAGGGCACGAAAACTTTTGTTTTCTATATAAGCCCGTGGCGGTCAAAGGGTTATATTCGAGTGTATTGTTGTTGGAACTAAAATAAAAGTGTTATTACTTTAATATGTACCCTAAAAAGGGTTAATTTTAAATCAACCCTGTTTACGTAGTCAACTTAATACAGAATAATTGTAAAAGACCAATGGTCGAAAGAAGCCAATTTTTTTGTACGAGCGTTGGACGTAGTAGTATGGCCCCGCCACAAATTGTATGGTTTATTAATTAAATGTACGTTGATTCATTTCTTAGAATATTCACATTACTGTTTTTAAATTGTATAAATTCTAATCACCGCTCAAAAACGTGAAAGAAATAAGTTATAACAAAAATAAAAAAAGCGGACTCAAAAGAGAAAAATCTTTTTGCACAGAAATGATTAGTAATTAACATTAATAGGTTGTTAATTTAGTTTATTTTTTAATTAATTTAATTGAATGGTTCGTGTAATATATAAATATTAGATACGCAAGGCAGCTGTGACGCCAGTTCCTTTTTTAATTTGGCTGCCGCTTTTCTAGATACTGAATGTCATTCAAGCATTATTATTCAGTACCTAATTAGAATTTTAATTAACAATTCACGGACTTATGAACTTCGTGCTCATTGTAAATTGTTAATATCATAGATTTATTTAATTTTGAATTTTGTAGTTAGTTGGTAAATGGTTTTTCTGATGTGTTTTATTATTACGGAGTTTAGGATTTATAAAAAAGTTTTTATTGAACTATACGAGTCAGTTTATGTGGTTTAGCGTAGTATGATAGGCGTGCAACGTTTACGAAGGTGACTGAACTGTGATCGACCATAAACCATTCGTTCGCGGTATACTGATCATGCAATGTAAAGCCGTAATCTTTGTCATAATCTTATGTTTTTTCGTGGTTGATTCAGCTTGTCTTCACAGGGCCAACTGCTAACTACACCTAAACTGCACCCTCACATAAGAGGTACTCGTTATTACAACAAATATTTTAGATGCCTAACACAATAACAACACTGGGTTCATTTAAAAATATTTTTATCTATTGACTACGTTTTTAAGTTAACACACGCACCTTATTTACAGATTGTTACTTATCTATATTATGTACGTATTTAAAAATATT
Organism: Abrostola tripartita; assembly: GCA_905340225.1. Classification (NCBI taxonomy): domain Eukaryota; kingdom Metazoa; phylum Arthropoda; class Insecta; order Lepidoptera; family Noctuidae; genus Abrostola; species Abrostola tripartita. The sequence goes on from HG996486.1 coordinate 5,862,241, forward strand.
TAAATATGTTTATCAGTTGTCCGGATGCCATAATACAGGCTCTGCCTAGTTTGGGGTCAGATGACCGTGTGTGAGTTGTCCCAAGATATTATTATTGTTTCAAAGTCACCAATCAAAGCTAAATAAACGCAGTATTTTGCATTCTTAATAGTGTTGAGTTGTATAATACAACCCAACAACGGAATACAACTTGTATTAAGTTCACAATTTATAAAGTTAACAGAACACTAAACATGAAAATATTCTCTGAGAAATCAAACTACTTACCTGTGCCACTCTCAAACTATAATCCACAAGGAGTTTGACAGGGATTAGAATCAATATATATTCATATAATACATACCGTACACAGTAATTACATATGTCACAGAGTGTATGAATACATTCGTTGACACAACACTCTTGGGTAGAATGATTGACATCAAAGTGCGGCTTATGTAGACGAGCTACATATTTATGATTATTTATTCTGACGTCCCGATTTAATCGTCCGTATGTTATGGCCGGCCGAGCCAAAAATAGAAAGATTAGAATGATCGCTAGACCACCTTGGTACATTTTCAACAACTGCCGTAGGCGAACCGCGTACAACTGTGCAGAATCATTAATGTGCAAATTAATTACTATAAAATTGGCATTTTCTCAATAATTTGGAGGCACATGACATAAATTCCGACAAACTTCTTACAATACATGTGAATAATTAAGATAAAAATCTTGTAATCTGTATGTGTGTAGCAAATAAAAATATTTCGAAATAAGTTGCAAAGTTGTTTCGAGTACCAATAATATTTTATGAGAACAGATTTATGTGAAAATAACTGGCTTCTAACTACATTGTATATTATTATATTAAGTTCTGTACAAATGCTGTAATTGATTATGCAGTTGCAAACACGTTGATGCACATAACTTTACCAATATAAACACGGAAAATAATTACGTACTTTTAACTTCATAGACACGCAACCCTAAAGGTCTATATTTATTTTATTTCTTGTAACCTCAGTGCAACATGTTGAATATTAATAGATGTGAACCTTACTTCACCTAACTTTATGAGATTTTCGGGTTATTACTGTACAAGTCCTGCAGCCAGAATTCAGACTGTAACTAGTTACATTAACATGTGTGTAAAATATTACCAATTAAACCATATAGAGATATATCATTACCAAAATTTTGACAAATGTTTATTGATGGCATAAGGTAAAGATTCTATGTGTTACGCTAAAAATGGTATTGAAAGTATATTCTGCACACAGGGACAACTAACTACTCGTAGCAAGACACGGAACTGGCTCTGACATAGAGAGTTACTCTCGAGGGTCTAATTATCCTGGGAAATATCTAGTTATGTCCACGAAATAAATTCGTCTATAACATTTAGGTACTGCTGGTCAACAAAGATAAATATGGTTCTGTCAATATGAAATCCTTTGACCACAATTTAGTCTCCGCCAGACCACTGATCAAGTCTGTGGGCTTTAGCCGTATTTAAAAAGCAGTCTTATATTATAAATCGAAATGTTCTAGTGTTAAATAATGTGCAGCACTTGAACGGCCCGTATTTTGGTTGGATTACATTTATTGCTAGTCTCTATAGTCATCTTAAAAGTTATGCAACGCAAAGCGATGAGCTACTAAACACCTCTCGTATTGCAACCTTTACGGGCCAAGGGATCCATTTGCATGGCTATTTACCTTACCTCATTTAAATTAAAGCCTTAGCGAACGGCCTGCAATGTAATGAACCCGCGAATTATCCGTGACTTCAACACTCTATAAACTGCTAATTTAATTTGTATTCGATAAGTTTGCGTCACAAGTCGTAATAATGCGTCTGACTTAATTGCTTACAAGATACTATTTAGGCGACGATATTACCTAAAAATGTATGAACGTAATGTGAATAACATTTTAATTTTCAAACACGATTACAATTACTTTATAACCGATAGCCTCGGTTTATATTGTTATGGCACGTTATACAGAACGTATACGTACGCATACATACATACGTATTATGTATGTTTAAATAGCACTCGGCATATCTTGATGGCGATTGGTTGACAGGTCTATCATTAAAACAAGTCAAAAGTTAAATTGACTCATACATGTAGGGCCACTGTAAAACTTGTAGTATAAAGAGTTATCGAAGAACGACACATAAGTTCATATTACTCTCATAATATTGTGAAGCCAATCTTCGTAAAATAAAGAAGTCTCTTGGCATCTATTCATATACTTTATCTAGTTATGTCAAGTAACCCAGTAGATTACATTTGCTATTGTACAACAAACTGACCAAGTTCTTAAGAAGATAAAATTACGTTCTAAGTTAGTGAAAATGGACATCAGGTTTATATACCTAAAAGCATTCTCTGGCGCTGCGTGGCATTTAGTTGCACTAGTTATGCGCCGGTGCCCTATATTGCCTAACGTGCACAGATACCAAGCACCGCTTCCGCGTCAGCGAACTACATCTTAGTGGCCACAAATCAGTGGTAGGCGAGTGGAAGCTCGACTTGCGCAATCTACTGGTACGAGTAGTGTTGGCTAACACCGTCACTGTCTGTCCTGTCCACACTGACTTCACTACTGTGCACTGAATAGTCATATCTTTGATGCACTCTATTTTATAGAACATTTACTTACTTTACTACAAACTATAAATACCTTTTTATAATTCCTTGAGTGGCAGATTTGTTGAACAACTCCTCAAGGGTCAGATTCTGTTAACCTTGTAAATATTATGCGCTCTTGAAAATACTTTTACATAATATTACATAGTTTTGTAATAATTTACATTTAGTTTAAAAGGTTATTTATTATGTTCGCAAAAAATTATATATTCATTAATATCCCAATCTCTTTTATTAACATAAATTATAGCACAAGTAAATAGTTTCAAAACCAAGGAAAAGTCTAATTTTTATACGCTATACGCTTTGTAATCATTCGTCGATCAATCCTTCAATTTATAAGAGCTTGATAGTATTGCTTTCAAATAAAATGTAATGCTATCAGTAGGCACTTACGTATGCACATTTGTTAAATTAATATTATAGTACTTTCGATGTCTCTGTAGTCTTCTAAATAAAGGTAAATTATCTCATAGGTACGATATTCACATATTTCATATTTGATTTTAAGTTACTTGGAAACGCTTCGGCAATGTAAGTAGGTCGTTTTGCATTTTAGTAATAAAACCTAGAAATCTGTTATCTGTGCATTAATAATAACAGTTCTAATCATGTGATCCAACATACACGGCTGACATTGGATTCAGTTATAATTTATTCAGTAAAATGTTGTAACACATTGTGTCGTGTATTGAGCACATAGGCATGAGGCCTTTAGCGGGCATCGCGACAATGACCACGCAGCGAAAGTTCATTTTCTTCATACAATGGCTTGGGAATTCATTACCACTTCCTCTAGAGAAATCTTTCTAAACTCCGCATTAATAATAATATAAGTAGTCCCGTGTCTACCACGCATAGAATTGCCGCGCTTATTAATATGATCTGGTTCTATTCGTAGGTCGCTATGGAAAGCACAACATAATTGTGTACATAAAATCTTACCATGAATTACGTATTGTAAACTGTTATTAAAATAATAACAACTTGGACTTCCGAATCCCACCGGGTATCATTAGATCGGGGACTAGAAACTCCGGAGTTGCGGTTCATAAAACAAAGTGTGAAACCGCTAATTATAAGTTTGGGATTAACAAATATGTTCACATAGTGTTAATAACTGTAGATTTAGTGGAATATGCTACACAGCATTGTAATACAATAGTTCGGTATAACGCGAATTTACCATAACAATGAATGAATGGTCTTGGTATTTGACTTATGCAGTTAAATCAGATGAATGCAATGGAGAGTGTTATGCAATGAAATGTCAAATTGTTCTGACAAAGCTTATGTAAGGGTCGCCGGCGACTAAGTAACGCACTTGGCCTTAAGTCAGACGTTAGATACAGTAATGAGTTCCCAAAGCGTGAAGATTGTTTGGAAACGCTTTGTTTCCAACATCTTGATTAAAATTGAATAGCTTAACGTGCATTTTTGCTGTGTATTTAATCTTAGAATATTTAATGTTATTTTCTGCAAATTGTGATGAGATTAGATTAATTTATTTACAATTACTGTTAACGCAGCTGCTTCAATCTATTGTCCCGACTTTATCTTTGTGCGGTATCTCATATATGAATAGAAAAGATTGTCCTTAACATAAATCGTCAACATGTATGCTTGCCCAATGAAATGTTCATTTCGAAATAATCGATGACTTCTTTCATGAGTTACAATTAAATTTGTATAGCGTAGTTAGGCGTAGTTATATATTGACAGGAAAAATGTGTATACATCGTTATATGAGTTTAAATCAAACCCTATAAATACGTATGACACGGTATTTGCTAATATATTTATTATGGTAGTATACCGTATTATTATAAACCTACTTTAGTTACAGAAATATTATGAATACAGTTCTGTCCGTCGAACCCTTTCGTAGGCGTCGGGAAAGCGAGTCGTAAGAGACGACGAACTCGGTGTGGGCCTGATTAAAAGAAATAGGCTCGTCTCCTACTTCGTGGATATTATTTTGTGCGGTGAAATTAATGTGCAAGTATTATTAAAGCCGTAAAAAGTTAACTCGGTTACATTGTTTTGTTAAAGTAAACATCGCTCCTCTTTTGGAATTTCATCTGTATCTTGGGCACGTTTACCGTGCGGGAATCGAAGCCACAACCCATAGCGTAGCAGTCCAATCGTTTAGCCACTGCGCACCGTACAGCCAATCGGGTCGTCATGTTACTTCCTGGAAGCTTTAGTGCTGGGTAACAAAAACAACAATTTAGGTTAGATTTTGCTATATAATGGGAGTTGAATATTTATAGTTGAATTATTCGACATTCAAGACTTTGATGATCATACGGCTCGATTTGCATGCAAATGACACGTGCAACTTGACGTCTATTGAGAACGATCGTAAAATTATGTTTTTATAATAATTATGGAATAGGAGATAATTTGATGTGCCTAAAGGACAATCAGTTTACATAAATTTTAACTATAACGTAAAAACAATTGTAGATTTGATTAAGTACTAAGTAGGTGAAAAAATAGTTAGACAGCATTAATTATGTTGTCATACTGTTTTATAATGAACAGTAATACGAACTGAACGGCGTAGTATCAAATTTCCTTTATTTTTGTGGCTTCAGGAAGTCTTTTTTAGCCTTGTAGTGTTAAGGACACTGGAGAAGAATTATTTATTGACGATAGTTAGGTATTAACCAAAATAGTAATACACACATATCACTTAAACCAAAATATAAAAGTTGGTTGCTATGATATAGTCTTTTTTGTCTCATAATTAACGTTTTTAGAAGCGACAGACAGCTTAACAAATTAGGCCATTTTTTAGCACATCCTGCATACGGAAATATTTTTTATATCAAAGCAAACGTTTACTAATTTATATATACTTTTGCGATGTTAATTGTATAAGAACCAACCATCAAGCAATATAGAAACATCTAGCAAATATAATTATTATTAAGTATCTCCTTTAAGGGCTTTTATAAACAGCCGTTTAAATTATACACATTAGTTTGCTGCAAAATATCTAATGAATATTTATTTGATTTGATTTGATTTATTTACCTTAAACCATTCGTACTGACATATTTTATAGCAGATCTAAACTCATCACTTCACTAGTACGCGACCGAGGCCGCGAAAGGTATTTGGTTGGTATATTCTTAAACGTAGGCATCGAGCTTTTAAGTGAGTTGAGCTGAATTCCAAAGCATAATTAAAATTAACCACTAGGTAATTAACAAGATCTAGGTACCTTAAAATCAGGATACCTATGATGGTAGTAACAATTCCGATGAAAACATTTACTATGTAAGTGGGTTATTCTATTACACAAAATATTATAATTTTAAGTTCAGAAGTAATAAGCAATGCAATCAAGTTTCCGACTAGGCTCGCAGGTCACGGGTGTTAGTCACGAGAGTCGAAGTGCAGCCTCCTTGGCCCACCCTTTATGTTACCATAATCTACTTTACTTTTACAAATCTAAAACAGGCAACAAATATGAATAAAGGATACAGAATTTATAATATCGCACCATATTGGTCGTTTTTGGCCGTTTTCGTAGCGGACGTATGCTGAGGTCTACGCCTAATTGATTGACCAGCCTCAAAGTTATATTCTGGTGGTATAGTGACTTAATCCATAATGTATTATGAGAGGCAATTAAACCGTCGCCATTGAAGAACATGGAGGCTTGCCTACAAGGCGTTAGAGTCAAGCCCGAAGATTAAAGTACATTGGTAGGTATATTATAATGTTTGTTTTTTTAAGGCAATCATTGTCGAATTCGTAGGCACGATTAATTAACCATCAGTTCTATTATAATGTCCTCCTGACCGAATTTCGGTCACGGAGGCCTGTCTCAGCTGAGACTAGCCATCTGCGCAGGAGATATTATAGTGCACAAGTATGCGCGCAGACACAGGTGCACTCCCTATTCCCTCACTCTCATAATCCGATGGGACGGCAGACCGACACGACCAGAGAGAGATCAGGCGCAGGACCAACAGCTTTACGTGCCTTCCGAAGCACGGTGGGGTCTCGACATGTGAAAACGGTCACCCATCACAAGACTGACCGCGGCGAGCACGGCTTAACCTCGCGGATCGACTGATCTGCCGGGTAGCGGCATAGCTACGAGCTATTATATCTTAGTACTCTTACATGAGCAATGTTTTCGTTCTAAACGGGTAATACTTTATTCGAATATGCGTGGTGAACTCTGAGGTGTTCAAGCATGTTTGAAACTATGACAATAATATCATAAATACTTATAGGTTAACACGATGCAGCGTTTACAACTAAAAAATTGCCTAATGTACAATTCGGCACGTGTTTCTTTTATAATAAACAAGGAAGTAAAAAGCCTATTTGAGTTGTATTTGAGAAAAACTTAGGTAGCTACATTGTCATAATGATACTATTTTTTTGCTTGTATTTAATGTTAGCAAACTGTGTTCACTGTAAGTATTTCTTAAAACAGTCATAGAATTTGAAATAGTTGCAATATAAGCAGAAAATAAATACCTAGGTACGCAATATTTGTAGAATGGTCAGACTATTTTTCGTCTGATTATAGAAAATTCGTGTAATTATAATATCTTGAACATTTCGTGATGTCAAACTCCAATGTTTGTCTCGTTTCAGTTCTAATAAATAAATGCAAGCTGATTATAGGCCCGACAGATATAAAATTGTAGCAACATACAAATATCACTTGAATCGCGGATAGCTATTAGCTTAGCAACACTGTAATTTGCTACATTTTAATAGGCCGCTTATAGTAAGTGCCTTACTGTACAAATGTTTAATTAGAACTTAGGTATTTTCTAGGCCCGACTTGCGCACGATAACTTCGCAACTGCTGCCAATTTAAGAATAAGAAGAAAAAATAAAACAGCTAATATGTTGGTTATGAACGATTATTACGACATAGTCCGGGTACGGGTTATTGTCAGTAACAGTATACCTAGCTACTACTAATTTTGACTATACTCGACGTTTTAAAACTTTTTACAAGTTAGGCCTACAGCGCTGAAACCTGTTTGTATGAGTAGGGCTTTATAAAATAATAAGCTTTATTAAAATAAAGGTGGTTTTAAAAAGGTTCATTAAGTAATGATATTGTAAAATAATAACGAATATGATTTAAAACAATAAATACAACGCCGTTCGTCATAACTTTAGTCCAGCCTCGAGCCGTTACTCACGAAAACATGGAAAAGTTTAAAAAGTGAGCATTAACAAATGTGTTAACTAATTTCATTTCACGGACTATTGTTTTTATTTATGTAAGATTTCGCTCTGGATGCAAATCCGTTCACTAGACTGCCAAATTAGGAGTGTATAGGTCTTCACTAGAAATATTTAAATACGTCATGATCCCTTTTAAGAAGGATATTTAAGTGGGTACAGTTCGTTAGTTATTTATCATCACGTTGTATTCCTTTTTGGGTTGACAGAATTTTAAGTGGTAAGGTACACTACCACACCTAAAACACACGCATAGAAACACCTAATACAAAAAAATAACTTCAAATTATATGGTATCACATGATCTGTAAGCGTAATCTGCAAGTAAACAGGTACTAAACGCTTTTGGTAAAAAATATCGAGTAGGTATTAAATCAACACTTAACCAAGTGTATGAATTATAAAATTACCAAAATAATGACATTTTGGTATACTTTTTTTTGTGTAAGTATGTACGATTACTGCAAGAGCGGTCATTATGAATTTTATAATCAAAAGATGTATAATTTGTAGTGATTAAGAGATTTCAAATTGCTAAAAGTTGGCACGAGTATGTATGTATGCTCATTATCACGGATTAACTTTCGAAAAAAACTTAACCATTTCAGGTTAGAGGTTTAGTTTTATCCTTTTGTGAAGCATCTGAAACTGCTGTATATTAAATACATTTCGTAAACGAAGTGTAGTTATATAGATCTACTTGTTAGATAAGTATCAGGCTATAAGTCTACACAAGTCTTAAATATCCATAAAGAGCACATTACATTTTATGCCACAGTTCGGTTATGGATACACATGTGACTTTTTTGTACGAGTCACATGCTATTTATGAGGTATACACTTGTTGTTTTATTTAACATTTTTAAATCTCAACCAGTACAAGTATGCGAATAAAAAGTTTGTATACAACTAACTTTTACCGAACAACCTACGCGGTAGGCACCTAAAACAAGTGACCTTATAATACGACACGTTGATTTCCGCGTTGACTGTACCTGAGTACGTATGTAGATTTGCCAACTATCCGTGTGCATGTATGTATATGTGAAGGTAATTAGAAAAACTCGTCATTGAACTAGATAGCTTAGCATTAACTACATTGTGACCATAGCGTTGATCGGATCACGTCTCCCCGACATGCTATCTAGCCAACCGGCCTCGTGACTCTAAATAACGTTAACAATTTTTAAGACACAAAAATACATTCACATCTTTGAAAAAATAGTGCACGGCCATGTCAGTGTGCTCGATGTTTTACTAACCTGAGTTCTAACCAATCAATATTTTTCGTTTGACAAATATAATCAAAACACTTTTTATACACATTTGAAAATAAGCTTTTAATATTTTGGCTAGCTGTAATTAATAGATTCGTGTGTAGCAATCAGTTCTAAAATGACACTTAAGGTAGGCACATATGAGGTGGTATATTGTTTAAGATTTTTTTAAGACAATAGACAGCTGCTGCTTCCTTAACTCTACAATTGCCAACACTTCGTTGTTTAGATCCCAATTCCATCTGCTGAATAAGTAAATGAATAAAAGTCAATAAGAGAATAATAGAAGTGAGACTCATGCCATGTTGAAGTTCGCGATTACCACTGACTGATAAAGGAAAATAATATATTTCACAAGTGGAGTTACATTTAAACTTCACTGTGAAGCGTTTGAATGATATATTTAGTACCTAGCGCAGGTGTACCACAAAGGATATTAATTCAATTCATAAGTAAGATAAGCAAATTACGAGTAGGCATTCGTAGTGGTGAGTCGTGAGGAAGCGGGCGGCGCGCGGCGGTCGTGAGCGTCTGCAGTCTCTGGGAACGAAGGTAAACGTGACTGCCTCTGAAGTGTTTCCACAATAATTCCCTTTTTAATGCAACCGCTTTACTGACAAATTGTATTTAATGACTGTCGAAGGTCGTTCCCTATTACTCATCCTCTTCAAATGTAATTTTCATAGAATAAAATCAGTTACGCCGACTTTCGCTTTAGCTATTTTGGTAAGTCAAGTTAACTGAATAAACTGCAATAATTTACCATTTAATAACATCGTTATTAATTATCTATTCTTCATCATTATCATAATCCACAGCTTCTAAATTCCACTTCTGGGCATAGACCTCCCTTGACTATGTGGTCCGCCGCGGTCTCGTGCCATTCTATCTAAACTCAGAAAAAAAGAAAATTTTCAAGCCTAAACAGCAAAGCAGCTTAATTTAGTACAAAGATACCACGCATTTACCTCAATTACGTGAACAAACTGAACGTTATAAAACCTCTTCAAGCTTAATGTAAAAGCGATAACACTAAATTATGCTAATTAATATATAATTATTAAAGACTTGTCTAACTAATGTTCGTTAAAGAAAGTCGGATAGCGTAACCATGTCAGCGGAGAAAATCATCAGCAATTAGGCAGTGGCAGCCAAAGTAAGTCATTGACGAACTTCCACCGTTGTATAGCCACGGAGCAAATGTTATGTCGCATTCAATACTTTAAACAAACAGCTATAATTACAAACTTAATGAATGGTAGTATTTCACCAAAACAGTCACGCGACCGTCGACTTAAGTCTCCTCGATAATCGTTGTCCTCATATCTCCATCCATCACTTGTATTGTGTTATTGTGTGATCGTCCTAGTTCATGACATGTCTTACTAGGTGTTCTGTTAGAAATCTCTTACTTTCCAAGGGATAAAGATGTCTAATGAAGGACATTGATAGATTACTAAATACACTATGGACAAGACGTGAAACTAACAAAGTAGAGTTTATACTGCGGTAAATCCTAGAGTCCTAGATCCTTGTCTACAGTAGATAATTATTATCTTTACTGGTTTACATCATCATCATCATCACCAGCCGGAAGACGTCCACTGCTGGACAAATGCCTCCCCCTTAGAACGCCATAATGAACGACAACTTGCCGTTTGTATCCACCGGTTGCCCGCAACTCTGACAATATCGTCGGTCCACCTGGTGGGAGGCCTGCCAACGCTGCGTTTACATACTAAGTACCTATGTATCTGATTACCAACCTATCTTCAATATTTTTATAGGTATCCACCAATAATTATCACTTGAATTAATCGCTATATAATTGAAATGTAAGTACCTTCATATATAATTATTCAATTAAAATGATGAATTAACATCATTCAAAATATACATATATATCAAAACAAATGTAAAATCATGTCATTTTTATTAATTTACGAATATAATTAAAGATATGCTAAACCATTTTCTATCATTAACTCTATGTTTCAAAATAGGTAATTATGTAGCAATATGAATGCGATATTGAACTTTATAAAAATACAGGTAGGTAAGTATAATGATTTTCGACATTTACACGAATATTGGACGTTGAGTTGGATCAATATTTAGTGATTTATTTCTGTCTACCCTAATCCAAAATTTTGCAAAGGGTTTGAAACAACAGGTACTAAAAATATTGACCACGATAAAATCAGTAATAGTGATAGTTTTATTTTATAGAATACGAAAAATTTAATTGTGTCCGATAATTATTTTTTTAATTAAGCATCGCTAGAGCATGTGATTTAGTTTAGTTGTTGTTTTCACAGAATGAAAAGGACAAACTCGCTTGTTTAAAAAACCATGCCACATTTTTGATGGTAGAGTTGGCTTGTTTCTATGTGTATTTAAATGGCTGTTGTTGACATTAAATAATAATAAAACAACAGAGTAGTGTTAATAGTGTTTCAAGAATTTAGTAGGTATAGAAATCAATAAACCGAATTTGGAATCGAACAGTGTGTACACATACATACAGTTCAATCCTGCTACTACTTTGACATCAAATTGCATAAATATTTTAATTTACAACTTTTTACGGCACTGTTGCTTACAAAAATTGCGGTTGTCAAATATGTCTTTGAGACGCTGCGGTGTGGTCACATATTTATTATTCGAACTTTGGTTTAAAGTATAAACCATATAAATATAAATGGGAATAACCAGTTATAGGTTTTCCGCAATACATAAAATATTACTCACGGAACCGGTTCAATTATTTAAGAACATAATTCAATTGGTTAAATATCATACTGTATAATATAGGAAATAATAACGCAATAATGCATCCGCTGAGGAATTAAATGGATCAGTTTTTATGCAACGAATCGCTTACAAATGTTGTAAAAGTTGAAGAATGGTGACGCAACACAATGATGGATGTAGCTGAAACATTCTCTATGAATGATATACATAATATCAGTGATACATCATTCAGATTACCACGTAATTAGAAAAAAACGCACAATTTAACATTGAATATGTCATGTATGTAACATAACAAGTCCTCGGTTTATTTTAACCGACTTCGAGGAGTATATGGTATGTGATGACGCGTGACGCTACAAATGCATACGTGTTATTAAGCTTGTCATTTAGAAATTTATTCAGTACATATAGATACATATACACTGTGACATACTTCGAAAAACTCCTTGAAGTAGATACTCCTGTTATAATTAACGAAGATTTTTTTAAATTATAAAAGTGAATCGTTTAATTGGCCAACTTCAAAGATCTCAACAAAAGAGAAACGTGAGCCTATTCAATAAAGGCAGTCTATCACTTTTGCAATGCTTTACTTATAGCTAGTAACGCACACAGACAATAGAAAATGTTGTGCGTAACAAGTAAGCTAGATAAATTGGTTCATTTCTCATAAGAAATTGATATAATGTTTTCTTACTGCGAACCACATAACAGTAATGTTGTGCTATAATACTTCAAACGCATGGTTTGTGGAGAGAGCTTTGCATCACGTTCCTATAGTGATTCGACCAAGAGATTTCGAAAGGTTGTAAGTTCATGTTACGTGCCTAGCGCTGAGTGCGGCAAAACAAATGTATTCTGCATGGTTATCAAGGTGTCTGATCAGGCACGCAGCACAGCCTTGCCTCAGCCACGCTAGTATCGTAACTGTACGCGCTATGCAGCCCTATGTTAGGCACGCTTGTTTGTTTAAACTGTACATGTGTGTCCACTGCCCAGCCGAGTACCCAGTACCTACTAACATTTGCCTTACATGTTTTTAGTTTGACTGTTATTCAACGAAAGAAACGGATAACAATTTTGATTACGGTTGACCATATGATATTTTTACACAATAACGCGGTGCACGGTTCGCGTGAGATAGACTTTGCCTGCCTAACCACGGGGAAAAGCTAGCTTATCATACTGCTGACAATTTGACTCCCAGCAAAGGAAGCCTTAAAAAATGTATAGTCACATTAATATAGGTAAGATAAGTGCCTGTAACCGAGACCAGAATAGATAAAAATAAAGATAATGAGCTTATAGGTTCAAGAGCCTGCAATTTCAATTTCAACACTAGTCATTTAGAATATTTGCAGTGTAGTGAAAGCAGGTTGTCGAAGTTGGTCAAAATACGTATCTGTGCTATGATTCTATTCGGGGCTTTGTTGGCTTGTTTAGTTTATTTTATTCCTAAAGAGAGCCTAAGCTAAAATCTATTTACAAGTATTATAATATCTATTAAATTAGTTTAAAAAAATTGTATGATCAAAACTGTTTTATTTAATAAATCTCTTTTTACTTCAAGGCCTTATGTTCAACAAATTATTAAATAATTGGGTGTTATTGTGCCACTTGTCAGAGGCCTATTAAACTGAATTTACTATAATAGGCTAATTGATTTTTGAAGACGAGGGTCTTTAATCAGTTTGTGTTGCCAATGATGACGTACATATGACTCCGGGACAACTTCGTTAACGGTTGACTTCTTGGAGAGGCTCAGAGACACTTAACGAGCTATGGAGACAGCAGCTATGCTCGGAGTTTTTTTCAGAATACGGAAATTTGAAGTGGCAATGGGCAGACATATCGCTCCAAGAACCAACCGCTGAGGAAGAAAGGTTCTCGAGTGGTGACCACGAACCAGAAGACGCAGCGTTAGCAGGCCTTGCACCAGGTGGATCAACGACATCGTCAGAAATGCAGGCAACCGGTGGATGCAAATGGCATATCCGCATGTGGCGTTGTAAGGGAGAGGCCTTTGTTCAACAGTGGATGTCTTCCGGCTGATGATGAACTGCTTTATGATAAAATGTGTAGATTTATGTAATGGTTACATTTCACTTGAAAAATTACGACTAAGTTAATTCAATGTGTAATGTGCAAGTAGTGTAAATTACTCTTAATGCTACAGACAAATTACGAAATATCCACATGTAAGTAAATATCACCTTAGCCTTGTATCGCACGTGTTGACGACTGCTTATGCTCATGCCTATAAAACTAGCCTTCACTCGAATTGGACATGTTTCTTCATATTTCGCATATTCATAATACAATGGTAAGACGTGGCTAACAATCTAATTATAAATTACTTAAAATTATGATATTAAAGAAACGTTAATACCTTGTGATGTTGCGCCACTTGGGAGAGGCCTATGTACATATGTCCAGCAGTGGACCGCGATGGGTTGAGAGATGATGGTGAATACCTTCTAACTGTGTTGTGCAGAGGTGAATAGAGCACAATATTGAGAGGGATTATAACCTAGACATTATTATGAGCGCTAAAATTATCTGGTTACTAAACTATGTATATGTCATACCAACACGCCTGTATTTCCTGAAGTAGTTGACAGTGGTGACGTATAAAGTAAACCGTCATTTCGCTAGTTATGTTTTAGGTCCCAGTGCAGTGGTGAGCCCATTGCCATGAACCGAGCACAAATCCAAACTCCGTGTTGCTACAGCTATTTACCAAATGGCAAAACCCAAAAACTAACGCGGCACTAACAATAAATCATGTTAATAAAATATCTTAGCGTTATAAACGAAAAACCTATATAATTTACTGTTATTTTTTTATTTTAATATTGTTTAATGATTAATAGTGTTTTTGGGAATGCTCGTAAGTTTCGAACTCAAACGGAACCCTAATGCATGAGCTGGTGAGGCAGCGAGGTCGCGAGCCGAACAAGCATTTTATTTTGTAATCCCTTTACCAAACTAGTAGGTTAGGTTACTAGGTTTCTTAACTTAATCCTAAGAATTCTTATTCGTAGACCGAATTCTCCTAATTACGCTCGAAGACAAATTCCCGCAGGCGATTTTCGTCACTGAAGACGCTCATTAGCAGTTAAGTTTCGAACAAAAGAGCCTATAGCAATGGATTTTAGATGGGCACACGTTATGTTCGCGTAACGCGAGGAACGCGAGTGCATTAGCGTACCTAATTATGCAACTGCTACACCGCATCTGTATTTGAATACGAAAAGCTGTGTTTTTATCGAAACTCAACTGCTCCAGAACTACTAATGAGCGTCTTTAGTGACGAGAATTAGCCTACTGGAGGTAAATAAAGACTAGGCTGGCTACCGAAATAAAATGTGACTACCTAGACCATTGGAAAATAGGCAGACGACAGGACAAGTATTGCAAAAAGAGTAGGTACAGGTTGTGGCTATAAATATCAATTCGTTAGTCGTAGTCGTGCATTCAACGTGCGGCTTGAAATACCCCATGCCAGTAACAGCTTACGTAAGCTACATGAAAGGTTGATCCTGCAGTTAAACTGGCGCTTACCTACCTGGTTAAGCGATTGACCTATTTTCTGACCGAGTATTTAAAACAATTAAATTTAAAATTACTTAATTCGTACTTTTACGTCTGTCTGTTGCACCTTCACGACTAAACCGCTGAACGGATTTGATGAAAGGCATGTAGAAAGTTCAAGACTCGAGAAAGGACATAAGCTTCTTTAAATTATACCCTCTATGGGGTTTAAGTAGGGGTTAACGCGTGCGAAGCCGCGGGCAAAAGCTAGATTATTATTATTCTTGGGTAATGTAACATAAATCTTGATATTATGAAAGATGCATGAAATAGTATAAGTTTCATACAGAGTATAACATAAAAACTAATAACCCTCTTTTTCCGTCGGGGGTTAAAAATGATACTGCTTATTTAACTTATCGCGTAAATCTAGTATAATACTCTTAATTTAAAATACTGAAATAAATGCGTTCTTGTAATACTATTGCATCGCTGTATTCGATCTTATACATTTTTCATAGACGCGCCCATTGTTGCCCCAATGCAAGTATTTAGTAAGGCTTATTACTTCAAAATGTTACGCGTCAACAACTCGTAACTATTATGGTTTTATATGATTTTGAGGGATTAGGTTCTGATGACTTTTGGAGTAATTAATAACCTAAGAGAGAGATAATTATATCCATTCATTTTATGGAGTTATACCTAATTCATGTGTCTATTCTTGTAAGATAATTTCCCGGACACGTTTACGTAAACTTCCTTCATCGTATCTACCAGTAAGCAGCAGTTGGGGCAACGGCCAACCGGTGTCGTAACATTAATGTGAAAAGTGACAGCTTTCCAAATAATAATTGTCTCTATAAAATGATCCATATTTCGGTAACATTGTTAGTAATGCAGTTTTTAAACATTTACTATACTTAAAGGGGTCAAATATAACTAGTTATTATTCATCGCTGCTTATAAAGTATGATCGCATCTTTATTAAGAATAAAATAACACAACAATATGATATTAAAAAATATTATATACAGATAGGATTACAATAACTGTGTAACTGTTACAATTTTATTTCGCTTTACACCATGTGCATATTGAGCATTGCATACTTTTTCATGCGATGTCGTAAGATCTAGCGCCGATTGTAATGTCGTTCGATCTAAAGCCGACTACCTACCTGCACTAGAAACCGGCCTCAGCGCGAAACTATCGCGGATACGTTGTAGCAGATACCTACTTGTAATTAGCTAATCGTACTATTGCTCAATTAACTAGCTCGCCACAACTGTCTAGTATCTCAACTCATGATTAATATGGCAAAATTAAAACAGGTCGAACATAAAATATGATTTCAAACTGTTTTTCTAGTAGATATCACATTTCATTAAAACTGTATAGAGTATTTAGAGTCCAGTAATTCTCTAAAGCGTGGGAAATTGGTGATCATAATGAATTCATTAAACGTTTGATATTAGAATCGACATTTAAAGAATTCCAAGTTATTTTATATGATCTGACGTAGTACAAATCTAAACAGCAACAATGGTGTAAAATCTCAATTATAGATAATATACAGTTTCTTTTCGGTTACGCAGACTTAATGCCTGTTTTTAGAGCACAAAAAAACGGCAGTATTGCGGATCTCGTAAGATAGAGCGCGCTTGCTGTCGCCGGCGTCAGACGTTGCGCTTGCGTGGCGGGGCCTCCCGGCCGGCAGCAGCGCTTATATATGCTTAGGTACAACTACAAGTAGATTTTATTTACTTTTTATTCTATACTATAGGTATCTATTTTAAGTAAGTAAATCACAATGTCACACTATTGTAAAAACACAGATCAAATTCAACAACAAGCGGTAGAGCTATAAAAAAAACAAACCTTCTGAAATACTTGCGTAGGATTGTAAAAATATTATTGCCGCCACGCAGTTATGAATTAATTATTTTGGCCAAAAAGATTTATCATTATGTCTATTGACTGCCTAACTAAAATACGGACAGCAAATATGTATGTAGGTACATTTGTTTAAGCTGTAAACACAGTATAAATTTATAACATTTTAAACTTAGGTAAAAGGGTCAATTGATTTGTAATACTTAATATATGGTGGGTAGGTCCGTGCCTATAATATAACCGTGACGGAAGGTTCGATTATCTAAGAGTTACCCAGGTGTCAATGACATCAACATTATAATGAAATACTACTGACCAGTGACCTATTCCTGTTTAGGCGGCCTTCGGCACTATTGAGCACAATGTGGTTCATCCCTACCCTTTAATAAAAGAAGAGTCAGAGTAAACATAAAATATAGTAAATTAGTTCAGGCTTAATGATGATGCTTAATTGATAACAAAATAATAATGATATTTATTTATTTGACCAAATATATGTTACAGTGTAGGACTTTGATTTAAAATAGGTCTTATAAATACAGAATTTGTAATAATTCTTAAGTTACACTTGTGTAAAACTAAACTAATATAACATTTTTACACTTAAGTATATAATAGGATAATATAGTTCATAAAATATGAATTGCTGCCAGCCTGAACTAGGATAAACCTGTGTTTCAGGATTGCTAATATAATAGAACTTAGTAAAAAATGTTTTTGACATGCCACCATTTACTACAGCCCCCTTACCATGAACTCTTAAAGCAGGACAGTTTACGATGAGGAAGAGAGACGTCGCTACGACTAGTGTAATGCGCCGTCTCGATTCCTAATCGTAAACTGTCCTGTTTTAAGAGTTCATGGTGAGGGGGCAGAATGACTGAAGATTACATCATTTTATTAAACGACTTCTAGAAAATACGTCCCTAAGATTTTTCTAAATCTATTAAACTACCATACCTGCCTACCTATAAGATGCCGTCTTCGTTTATGGCAAGGTCACTCAACCGTAGACAAACAGTAAAGCGATAAATACTAGCCACTTCCCACCATATCTGGAAACTTGTATTTTGGCCAAAAATCTTGCAACTTGTAGTCGTTATCATTTCGATTGGGATCGTCTTAAACGTTTAAATGGTAAGTATCGGAGTTCTAAACACTGCGAAGATTTTAAGATCTTATTTTAATTTAATCTGATACACTAAAACAATTTTTGCTCTTAACCTCATTAACCGTACTAAAACTAAAAGAAATAACTTAATAAACCACTCTACAAAAGAAAATATTTTTTAATAGGATTGTTAACTAGATAACAATCTGGGAATAAGCTGTCTATTATTACTATTAAAAGTTCTATGCACAGGAAGATAAGCAGTACAAATACGGAGCCAACAATTTTCATACAACGATATAATCTAAATAACCTTCCTTTGCGTAACTTAGAGAACATAATTTAAGTTTTCAACAATCGTATTGTTATCGAATCTATCTCAAGCGGGCTCGAGGCACTCCGCGCTCGAGGTCAGGTGGCCGCCCAGTCCGGTAATATCGCATACCATAAAACAATGGACATTGTAGTTATTGTAGAATTATTAGAAATATATTACCACTGACTGTAAAACCGTGCCGCACACATCTTCTCACCAATGTAATAAATTATGATGTTGGTTGTTTTAATTTTGTTATTTTACTTAGCCACGCATACAAATTTATTTAATTTACAGAAATATGATTTAAGTGTCATTAAATTATTATTTGTAAGCAATGGATCCATTGAATAATAAACACATAGGTAGTTAAATAGATTCTCGTCTTTTTATATGGGCGGAATATATGCGTAAACACAAAAAAACATGCCACACACTTTTACCATGGCAGAAAAGAGAAAAGTCGTCTGTACCTAAATAACAAACGATTTGTGTGACTGTTCAATTAATATGAATTATTATTAGTTTTATTAATAAGTTGTTAATTAAGCACAAAGCAACATGTTTACAGGAAGACACTATCCGCGGAAATAACTGAAGAGCATCACATAAACAATCTATGCTGTGGTCTATGACTTGTCACCGACTACTTATAAGAATAATGATACAGTATCTTTACACCACAGTGACTTACTTTTAACACAATGTTTAGTGTATCAAGTACCCATAACGCGTAGAACACGCACTTGACCTGTTTAATCTACAATAATTAAAGTGACACAAACTATTAAGCCGCTAAAAGCGGATATAGGCATGTCCATTATTATTAATTTAATCGTTACAAGCACTGTGAATGTTGTCCGTACCAACAGAAACAACCTTATGGAGGACAATGTTCCAATAGTTTGGTTCCGCTAATAGACGCTAATTCTACACACACTACTAAGCTTTGTACTTGTAACAGACATTTAATCACTACTTGTTTATGATGATAATCAATTTGAATCAAGCATAACCGCTAAGGTTTAAAAAGTCTTAGATACCACCAATAGAACACCAAACAATTAAAGAAATGACACGGTATTTAAAAAATTGGGTAATTTTTACATTTGATTGCGTTCGTTATTTAATATCTTTGAAATGAAGAAGAATCAAAAGAAATCGACCTCGAATAGAAGAGGTCAAGGGTGGGCCATGTATAGTGGGTAAAGCGGGCGCCAGCGGTGAACTTTGTGAACCGATAACGAAACAACGTGCGTGATTAAGCCTCCGCTGACCCCTCCAGTATCTAATCAGGCTTCATACCTCGCGATGAGCCACGCGGTATTAACCTAAATTAGGATTATCTTTCAATTGTTGCGTAAAATTGAGTTCAACAGTTTATAAATAAAAGGTCACATAGCAAATACGGTCCGCGTGACTTTCGCGTTCTAACAGCTGTTGTAAACAAAGCTGCGACGAGCATTTCAGATACTGCCAGTGACTTTCAAGATCATCAAGTATTATGTATAACTTTGTTTGTAAATATAAAACAGAGTTAATTAAACACTATTATTAAAAATCTGTTTGAAACCTTTTTTCAGATAAGGATATTGACGGTGCCAGAGAGAGATAGGTATAATACATCATATAAATTAGTACGACCTTAGATTTTAAATATTATTAGCCAAGAAGACCAATTTAATGAATCGCAACTACATTATCGCGAATTATGTACGAGTATTGAACGAAAAACGCATAACATTCGTGAGTTACTCAAGCGGGTCAGTCACACAATGTCAACTTAATTTGCTGTAGCAGCTCCATTCAGTTTGATGTCGGTCTCTCGAATGTAAAAGTTTAGATAATCTGATGGTTGAAGGTTGCCAGTTTTGAAATTGAATCCCCTCGAGCTTTATAAAACCTGACTAGAGCTCGAGTAGAAGGCACTCTACAAATATAATTGCATATGTTTGTATTAACGATGGCTGAGAATATCTCAGCCATCGTGCCGACTGCTATGATTGATATACCGTCCAATAAAAGAAAATTGGTATTATTGAATGATAGTGCATATGACTACTGCTCAATTGATGATATAGGTAGGTATGTATTTGTGAGTGAAAGAGCTTTCAAAAAGTTTGAGCTATTGCGACAATTTATTTGTCTTACAGTTATGGCTTGTTGTAAACAAATACAAGTGTTTAAACAATTGTTGGCACGAATTGTCGTGTCGGACTCTGAGCACTAACACTAGTGACGAAATCGGCTTTTGTCGAACGCAATTTAAGAAATTATGTTCGACATCATTTCGACAGTCGACTCGTAACTCGATTCTCGTTGGTTTTACGTGGATATATTATGCATTAGATGTTAATGACTTTGTTGATGATGAAAATTAACTTTGTAAAATTGTTTTATAATCTGATGATTTATTTGTGTTTAAAAAGATTGCAGTATGAATAAATTTCAATGCGTATGTATAGGGCCAAGGCACACGATAAATTAAGCATCGATCGGTAATCAAATCGATTGTCAGAAGGTGAACGTGACTACTCGTACGAACTCCATATCCCATACATGGACATTATAGACAATAATATAATTAGACATGGTATGTGTGATGATTGTAATTAACTAATTAAGATCCTGATGTTAATTTACATTTGCCGAAGACTCCTGGTCTTTTTCCGGACTTGTTAGTTTGTCGTCCTTACGTCGCGCGTCGGTAGCATCATGCTTACAAGAATCATGTCAGTCCTAAACGCACAATCGATAGTAGAATGTCGCTAAAACGTGAATCAACACATGATCGTCGCTAATATTGAGTTGTTATTTTCATCCAGTAATAGTACATAGTATTGGTGCAGTGCTTGCTGTAAGGTCAGTCTAACACCTTTAGTTAATAATATCGTAACCTTGCTTTAGGCAAGTTAGGGCAAAGTATAAAAGTGGAAACCAAAATCAATTGCTTATTAGGCACATCATTGATCGATTTCATTAAAATGATTTTGTGTTAATAATTGAGTAATGTCGCGTTATTAAGAAACTGCGATGTTTTTAAAGCAAATTGTTACTAAGCTTTTGGCCTCGCCTTACATTTCAATGAGATATTAAATTAAGATTAAGAATCGTGTAATTAAATACAGGTTGTAACAAAAACTAACGCAAGCAATATCTCTGTACCTACTACCTATTTGCTACGTTGCTATTTGACGCCATTTTTTACACAACTTGATAACGGATATAAATAATATGTTGTTAACTAGAATAATTTGATTCAAATAAATTAAACCGTCACATATATTTCGCCCAATCTTTCAAGACCAAATGAAAACATGTCGTTGCAATACTGCACTTTCATACTCACAATCCTTAAATTAAATGTTTATTATTTTATTTATATGTTTAGTCCACAAATAGACAATTTACATCAAGGTTAACAAAATGGCGTTCAATTAACTATAACCATTAATTGATAAGCCTAACAAAATCGTTGTTATTATCAATAAGCGCTACAGGCTGAAGGATTGGATTTAATATAATATAGAGGTATAGTTAGTTAAACCTTTTTAACATACATAAATTACTTGTATACAATTGTACATAGATAGATAAACTCCCAAACCATAGGTACTTACTATAAATTCCAATATTATAGTCAGCGTCAAGTATCTACATGGAAATGCTTAATTGTAACAATTTAAAGGGTGCAAAGGCGGTTTTATCTCTAAAAGCTACCTGACAACCTTCGGAAGGACAAAATATTCCAATTAACCACTTATACGAGTATATCAAGATTCCTACAATTACTTACGTACAAGAACGTATTCCTCTTTAATAAATATAATATCTACTTGAAATTTAAAAGATTATAGCAATGACATTTTATATCAAACTGAACATATTATAATAGGTGAATCTATAGCGAGCACATTGGTAATTAAATTTTTTGTTTTTTTTTACTCGTAAATGTTGGATTATATAACATATTTTATAAAATAATTTTGTTTATCGCAATCATTATACGTAGTTAATAATGGTTTCCTTATATGTGTTAAAGTAGTTTCTGCAAAACATTTAATATTCTTTATTCGATTGACTTCAATCACAGAAATGACTCATAATTATGGTTACCTGTTACCACCCACATGCTTTTAGAAATAAAACCGGTGCCACTAAATATTGTCTATTTAATATTGCGTATTCCTTTATTTAAAAAAAAACTTTAGTATTACTAATAGTGACTAGTAAATACTATAATTTGTAGCAATTTATACGTATAGGGCTCCCTGCAAGATTTCCAGAAAGTTGGGCAACAGTCAGAAGATTACATGTTGCTACATCTACCTAATTATATAAATCTCACGTCGAATTTAAACCATCAATAGTGATAAATAGGATCATCACTATCCGAGAGATACAACAATAAATAAGCAGTATTTTTAAATGGGTGTGTTATGTTCGTTTTATGCGTGGGCAAAGCACCTTTGCTAGTCATTTAAACAACGCAGCAAAATATAATTTTAAAGGTCATAATATCAAGTAAACTTACTTAAAATGTGTTCTTCCAAATTTTTAACATTAATCATAGAGAATCAAAGATTGACTTAGTATATATGTATGTAAATATATACAGTAGCATACCACACTTAGTTTTAGTACCTAGGTGAGTAGGTATATGTAAGTCATTTTTATGTACATAAATGTACATGTAGCACGTACCTATTTAAATGATCTATTTTACTTGTGAAAATTGCTAAAATAAGACATAAAAGAAAGTAAAACGAAAAAAGGCGAAAGTCTTTGTTTTGACGAATAACCTCGAATTAGCATAACCATACAATTTAAATTCATTATTAGCATTGATATAAATATAAAACACATAATTACTTTCATTGACGTGTGAATTCATCATTATAATTTTGTAGCGTGATATACATAAGGGCATTTTACATACATAATTTCATATAGTTAAATATAATTACGGCAAACGAGATGATGATAATCTATTCAAAGATCTTTAAAAATATATACAGACTTTTCGTTCACTGACCATACACAATTTTAACCGGCTGCTAGTCCAATACATTTAGGTTGGCTACGAAGTCTATAGACGGCCATTTAACTAACAAAAATACATTCGCATTGATCCATTTATGTAACTTAAAGTCCTAAACAAGTACTGATCGACTACTGTCGCCTACTTGATAGCTTTAGATGTAATTCCACGTTAAAACATGTCAATGGAAACAGTCATACGGTTGTGAGTCGAATATTACCATAAGTAGGCTTCCGCCCTACAATCGAGGTGATTACGTAAGGAGTGGTAGACAGTGACTAGCGATTAGGAGCTGTGCAATACAAACGTAAGTACTTACTGCACATTTGACTTGATTTGTGTTTAGAATAACAAATGCTCGAAACCGGTAGCCCTGACTAATTAAGATTGTGATACAACAAAAATAGATCAAACACTGAGGCTTGGGATTTGCTAAAATGTTTAGTATTAGTCTCTACGTGTACCTGTAATACAATATAACCTGTCTTTTGTAGGAAGTGATGAACGCTCGCTACTGAAAATGCTACACTCCTAGCTTAGCTTTGCTTGGAGGCAGCCGTCTACACGCTAAGTTGAAGAATACAAATGCTTGGGTTTGACAAAATTGACTGAGAACACAATCCCATAGTGTAAACCTGTGTCCATAACATCAAGTAAACCTACGCTTCAGTGACCAACTACGTACTCGCCAACGATGCGTAACATCACTGCATTATTAACTACTAGCCAATTAAAATTTATTATTAAACAAATGGGACCATTATTTCAAATAGAGGAAGAATAAATTGTTTTCGTTCGATAACAGTAACGTTATTATTATATGTTATAACACGATTATACAAGTAAGTGGTTTAGTAAACAACAATAACACATAATTGAAATTAACTATGATTATGGTTACATAGGTTCCTTGTTTTACGTAATCTGCCGAAGAGATGCCGTATCTACTGATGCATTATTGTAGATTGGCACGATGGAAAAATCCACATAATTATTCGTTACTAGACTAGGACGAGTAGTTCTACTCGGCAAGGAAATGTTTAATGGAAAAGACACATGAGGCTCATTAAATGTAACAAAAGTAAATAACGTCATTGTTTTTGTTTACAAAATTTGTAAGAAAATCTATATTTTTATGGATATATTACATCGGGAAATAGTCTTGGTACCTATACGTTAGTGGTTTAAACACCGTGGGGACTCATCACGCATGCGCAAGTATCTGGTATGCTTCTGTGCGAGTAACACGCGAATATGTACTAGGCTTAACGGTTTAACTCGCTACGTGGCTACTGTTCATAATAGTTATTGCTTTCACATAAAGCACTTGAGAGTATCACACATAAATTATAAGTTGCATAGGAACACATAGATGTTATATATTTGAAAAGGTATCATGTTTGTGGTTTCGTGTTCATGTTTACGATGCTCTGCAAAATCATAGTCTACCAATTGTTGTCTATTGTAAGTGGCATTTGCCGTAACCAATATGTAATTAAAATAATTGTTTGTGTTTTTGTGGTGACACTATATCATGGGCAATTGAAATAGTTTGATGTTTCCTTTTTCCTTAAGTTAACGAATGCGATGTTCATTAACTTTGTAATATTATAAATGCGTACCTACGTAATAGTCCTAATCATAATTTTGCACATGATCGTAGCGATATAATCAGCGCTTGCTACGATACGCAACGCTCTTTGCGTAGCATCACAGCCTACCCTCAAGTACAAGTAACATTAGCGAAACTTTTATAACAATAAGTTTCTCCTGCACTTGTTATTGTTGTTGCTATCTATATTCCCTGTTATCCTGGAATGATTTGGAACTTGAAAACAACACTCCTGAATGATATTATAATGCTTAAACACGTCTAATGCAAAAGTTCAACGTGTTTATACCTATTAACATGTATCTAGGTTGGCAAGTGTGGATGTCCTAGTCTTAATTAATTAAATTATTAAATAAACATGTCTAAGAAGCAAGCTGACATTAACTACGAAAGGAATAAACATATTATTATCATCGATACCATTGTCATGGTAAGTTACCGGCAGCGGCGCGGCGCGCGGCGTGAGCCTTTTGCGTCGAAAGTGATATATCCTTGTCGAAGCAAGTGTCCTTGTTACAGATAGATACAAGTGATTACTGTCGGCGACATCGTAATACGCCCAGACCTCTTCCTGTATCAACGTAAGTCGACATTGACATTTAGACGGAATAGTGAACTGTAAAGCTCTGCACACTGGTCCGCCAACATGCGCGAGGGAGACGCAAACTTGAAAGGAGCTTAAACTGAAAAATACTATTAAATTATATATGTATTTTTAGACCAGTTGCAAAGTTCATCTACTGCATGCCATACATTCGCTCGATTAGCGTCCTTGGCCAGTCGAGTGTGCCTTCGAGAACGGAGATGTGATCGCGACATGCGCCTGCATATTGAATCCATTCATTAGTACTTGAATGGAAGATATGTCAGGCATCGATTAATTGCATAAAACCTTGTTGGTGGTAGAGTAAGATTGCACACATGGTATAAGCACACTGTTAAACAGTGCTCTTAGTCGTAGATGTTAGAGCTCGTAATTAGCGTTAGAATAGCAACAATACCGGAGTGTGACCTTGATCTCGTTTCGAACGCAAGCTGCCTCTATCGTCCACCTGTTTGTACTTGGAGCTTAGAAGGAACCGCCCAACAATGTATTCGTTCTAGAAAGGCTAACTGGAAAATAATTTAAGTATAGTTGACGAACAATCCGTCTTAAATTCTAAAGGTGAAATTAGTTCCAGCGTAGTAGTCATTACAACCTGGCAAACCGTGATATTATACTTTGATAATTTTACATTCATTACGAAGTGTAATAAGACCAATTTAGCTGAATATTTGCGATCGAAATGTACTGTATGTTTCATCATAGTCTCGAGGCGACCGCGTCCGTCCGCCGTGTTTCATGGAAGTATTCAGCAAGATAACTCGGCTATATTAGTTCTGTATAAATCTTGCATAGATCATTATAAAGTCAGATTAGTATTAGGTATTATTGGCAGCCGCATGACGCCGCTGTTGCGTTAATTTTATATAAGTTTGTTACGGCAAGAATGACAGAATGTCAACAAATAAGTATAGCGCCTTTTTTATTATAACGACCCATGAGAAACATAATATTTGTAGATATAAATAACCGACCAGCTTTTTAGCATTAGGCTTAGGCACAAGTTTAACTATGAAAATGCAGTACCTACTTACAGTACATTATTTGATTATTAGTGGGTATTACATTTTTTACTATATGTTTAACATTATATATTATCTACATTAATACGTGAAGCGAAAAGTTTAAGTACATTTTTATTATGAAATTATTTTTACTACGCGGACAGAGGAGTATAAAATTTGGTTAGTTAAAGCTTATATGGAGAAGAAGTGCAGAAAGCTATAATTTGTATCATTATTACGGTAAAATTTTGGCCGCCACGGGTCCTCTACAAGGTATTAAGTAAGATTTATACGTGAAGCAAAATCTTCGGATCCCTATAATAATAATAATGTCCTCCTGACCGAATTTCGGCCACGGCGGCCTGTCTCAGCTGAGACTACCCATCTGCGCAGGAGATATCATAGTGCACAAGTATGCGCGCAGACACAGTGCACTCCCTGTTCCCTCACTCTAATATTCCGATGGGACGGTAGACCGACTCGACCGGAGAGAGATCAGGCGCTGGACCAACGGCTTAACGTGCCTTCCGAAGCACGGTGGGGTCTCGACATGTAAAAACGGTCACCCATCACAAGACTGACCGCGGCGAGTACGGCTTAACCTCGCAGATCTACCGGTTAGCCGTATAGCTACGAGCCCCACACTATATTGCACGCACGGAGCAGTGTGAGATTTGGAATAGCAAAATTTCATTATGCTGAAAATTTTTTTTTTTTACTATCTATTGTACTTGTATCTTCGATTCTACTATAACAAATCAAAGCTTACCATTGAATAAATAACTTTAAGGAAGCTACACAAATGTGCAATAACGTACGTTGTACCTCAAACTTGAGTGTTTCATCTGCACATAATTAAATTAATTCCATGAAATGCGTATGTGTACTTATTTATTTTGTTTCACATACAATAAATTGCTCCACCAAGATCGCAATACAAGCAGGCTCTCTCGAGACCACGGTTAACGCAACAAGGGCGATAAGCCCGATAAAAATTTAATGGATATAATTTTATAAACTTTATTTCACTTAGGTATTGAGAATTAAATCAGAGAACTATGGCTAAGATTTGACATACCTTTTATATGTTTATTGTGTATACCCACAAAGAGGTAAAGAATAAACAGCAAAAATATCCAATTGTCTATGCACTTACAAATACTTGCAATACGGTAGAGGAAGTGAATGAGGCCATGATTACATGAGGACACGTTACTGTCAAATAGTTACTGCACGAGTACAATAAGTAAATGATACGAATTACACAAATATGTAGGTAATGAATCTACACGACAAGCGAACTGTCGCGAGAAAATGTGGAAAGCAGCGTTCGTTCTGCAGCACGCATCTTGTAACATGTCGGTGTTACACATTTATCATGCAAACAACTACAATTTTATATTAATTAAATATTACACTAGTTAGGCTGGTTTTATCATCCTCACTAGACGAACTAGCGATTCTTATGAAGTTATTGCAATATAGGGCAAATATTTGTATAATGTATGTACTGAGTGAGCATTTTTGCATGCAACATTCATGTACTATTTTATATTCATGAATAGGTATGTAAATAGGCTATAATCGAATAAAGAATTTGTATAATTCATCACAGTTTTAGCCTCCTATACATTCAGTTTTGGATGAATGAAATCCAATCTCATAATATATTATGAGACAAACTGGATATTAATGTTAGCTATTTTATTTTGTTAGGAGATCGGAACGAGTCGAACACAGGTATATTGTATTAAACGTAGCGGTATATATAATACGAATTTTAAAACCTAAACATCGACTAACATAACTCTGTCGTATACGGTTGTTAACGGTATTTTTAAATTCTGGATGACCAGCGCTAAGTAAATTAAAATGTTTTTTTCCACACCAAAAATGGTAGGTATACTTACTAAAAATATGTATAGGTAGTAAATACATAAGCTCGTCACTGTTCTATAGCATTATATTATGAACAATCTAACTCTTCCCTTTCCTGTTCTTAGTCTCTAAATTTTCAGTACATTTTGGGTAGGTTTATAAGTATGTGTAGACTGTAGCTTAGCAATTTTAAATTTGTGTGACGTAAACGTAAACATTTGTTATTTTCGTAGAAAAATACATTTTCTATTAGGTGTACCTACTTATGTCATACATACATATATATGATCTCTAATATAGCGTATTATAATAAACGTCAGTGAGTACATAGGATGTACTTTTGTATGTACATAGGTACTAACTGAAAGCCGTACCTATGCCTAATGTGAAGAGTCCACCTGGCATGCCCTGGTATTCTGAAATTTCAGTATGGCAATAGTCCCGCTAATGATAATATAATAACTTTATAAAGAACTTAGGTACCTAAATAGGTCGGGTAATATCATAAAGAAACGTTGACCACATATATATATTATATATATATTATATATATATATATATAAATACAAACATTTATTACCTTTAAAATAAGAGGTATTATTACATATAAGAAGAATTACACGAAGCCGTAAATAAATAAAATTTAGATAACGCAATGCCGGCGAGATTTAATCTAAAGTTAAGTTTCCTCTAATAGATCGTGCATAAGTGTAACAATGCTACGCAAAGGAGTATTTTCCTTAAAATTCTACAAACCGATAATTCCTGAAAGTCCTAGGAGGGCTGCTCAAAGGGGGGAATTCCACAGGTACTACCCAGTCAATACAATGTATGAAAGTTTAATGGTAATAAGTTTCAGCCACATAACACAATCCTTAGGTTCAAGAGTTTAAAGGTAGAACAGCCTACTTGCCTAATTGACTCAGTTTCCAGACATCTGTTCACTCTTATCTCACCAGCATAATTATATGGAATAATATTGTAAAATATTAATGATGAAATTAAATATTGGTAATACGTTTGTAAGATATTAGGAAAGCCGCCGTCGTTGAGATTAATGTACTTTTTATTCATTTATTATTATAAAGCGTTTGACAGTGTCTAATAAATTGCGCCTATTGGTTCTTAATTGCGCAACTATAAAAATTAGAACACAATGTTTGTATAAATAAGATAATTTTGGGCTTTCTCTGGTAAAAGGCGAATCATTTTGATATGTTGAATTCATGTAATACTTTAATTAAACTATTATTTTCTTTTTACTGTCAGAATACATAACATTTTTGGAAATTGAATGTTAATAAACAAAGTAATATCAATATGTGATTGATAATGCTATTAGGCATCAATCATCCATGGTGAGTGTGGTGCCATATAGAGATTGCTCTGGATTATATTACGTGTATGGTTCCTCTCATATTGATGCCTTTTTTATATTTGAAGTACCTACCTATTAATTTTATGACAAATATAAATTCAATGGTACGATAAAGCCAGATATTATTATATGTTCTACACTGTATTTTTTTTACTTTTGTAATAGAGTATGCACTGTGCATGATATAATTTTGTTTTGGATTATTAGATAGGTACAGCAGGAGCGTCTCCCCCGTCGCAAAGTGCAGTAATCCATACGTCTCTTGAGATCACTCATTCGGAATATATTATATAGAAAAGACAAACGCAGTATCATTAAAATAATAGACACTTTGACCAACAGATTTCTTATATAACGTTAAAGATCTATAAGAGTCATTGATGTGACTGCCAAGGCTATCCAGAATTGATTGTATACCGAACGCAATAAGAATCAATAGGTAGGTAGGTACCTACTACCTGTAGAATATCATCATCAGCATGATTTGATATTATATCACCGAACCTTTCAAAACTGGGCCGTAGTATTTCATTGATAGCGCGTTGACGCCGCCGCCGCGCGCCGCCGCGCCGCCGCGCCGCGCCGCCGCCGCCGTAGCCGTGCGGATAGCTATAGTCGTCGTACTTGACAACTTTATGCACAAAAGCTTGCGCGCGCTTACTCTTGCTCAACAAGGGACGGCCCGGTCGAGTATCACATAATATTATGTTAGGCGAATCTAATCAATAAACGGTATCACAACAGGCCCAAACATTGACTTGGGTATTACATATTTCAAGACAAAACAAACATTAACTATAATGTTATGAAATGAAAGGTTTTTGAATTGGGTGTAGGTACACCACCTGGAATACTTTTAGTAACATTTTATCATGTAACCGTAACTTTTACTAGGACCTACCTAGTAAAAGTACCGTTCTTAAATATATTTTATTTAATGTTTCTGTTAGTAGTAGGCACTAACCTGTTTCTTACTGAAGATCTAGATGCAAGGGTGAGGTTCCTCTGAAGTAAGCGCGGCGCCGCAGAAGGCGCCGGCGGAGTTTGGGGCGCGGGCGGGGAGGTGCGGGGCAGGCGGCCGCCCGCCGCCGCCGCGCCCGCCAGCAACACCACCATCCACCACCTGGACATCACGAGAACACGGTTCGCACAAGACGCGCGACTCACGCTCCGAAACGTACTGTCACGGCGGCCACTCGCCGACTCACGGCGTCGTACGCGCACGCAACAACGTTCACTTTTGTTGTTCTCATGGTAGTGGCGCAGCCCCACTCCGATGAAAGTAGGCTTTCACTGGAGCCCGCAGCTCGCATAGCCGGCAGCGCGCCGCACGCGGCTGCCCAACCTTCACCTGCCATCACAACATTGTCTTCGTATTTGTGTTGCCAGTCCAATCCAAGTTGACAAGGATCATATTAGTGATGTCTGCCAAATGATATAAAAAATTTAAAAAATCTATCATTTTATTTATATCTAGGTACTTACATATAGGTAGGTAGTTATGGGTACTGCAATAATGGCAATAGGCACACCAATCATTGTGTGGCCATTTTTGAAATATCACTGATATCAGGTAAATTAATCAGGTACTTAAGATGGAACCGTAAGGATTTTTAAACTATGGGAAGCAATTTCACGCCTTTACCTAAAATAAATTGAGAACCGGGTACCTAACCTATTAAGCTTAACATAACATAACATCACGCCTGTATTCCACCGAGCACAAATCTAGACTCCGTGCTGCTACTGAGAATGACATAATGGAAAAACCCACTTACACCTTGCCTGAACCGGGATTATACATTATTATAGTACGCAGGACCTCATGCTCAGCAGTCGTGCTTAGCGTCTAGGTAGTAGACCAATCAGGCAGTTAGTAAGCTATACCAGCCCCCTTACCATGAACTCTTAAAGTAGGACAGTTTAAGATGTGGAAGCGAGACGCCGCATTACACTGCATGTAGCGGTGTCTCGCTTCCACATCTTAAACTGTCCTACTTTAAGAGTTCATGGTAAGGGGGCTGTTCAAAAATAAATAACTGCAATTTCATCGCGTCGCAGTGGACATCTTCCGGCTGATAATGATGATCGCTTCTTACCCAATCTACTACGGACTACGTCCAGAAATGGCCAGTCCTTCATGTAAATTGAAGTAGGTAGGTCTAGGTACCTTAGTACCCACCTACTTTATTTATTTACACAATATTGGACAGTAGTGGTAGTGGACACGTACTGGAGGTACCAACTTACTTAATAAGTGTGCGGCGTACACACATTATTTAAGACACGACCTTTATGGTATCGCCGGATGCAACAAGGTGATAGCTAAGGTGATTACAAGGGCGGATATTGCGACTACGTCAAGCACCTAATGGATTAAACCTCTTTTTCATATTTCTATGGCTTGAATTGAAATATAACTACCTAATTACTTTGGTAGCTTCGGTCAGAAACTGCAAAAAGACTTGCCAACAAGATAAATACCACTGCGCGTAGATTAATCTAAATATAATAAAATGGGTATTACATCATGAGATTTACCCCAGAGTTAGTAATTAGTAAGTGATTTGGATAAACTTCTGATAATTTAAGACTATTATCTAAAGGTAAAAAATTAAAGGAAGACTGAAAAAAATGTATGGAGTCTGGATTAGGAACCAATAACAACATGCGATATACTATTAGAAAGGATTTGTTGTGTACTTTAATAATTATTATGGCGGAAAGTACAAATTCTAGCACTCTAGCAGTTCAAGCTGTGTGGAAAAAGTTATGGTACAATAAAGACAAACTCACACAGCGATTTGGTACTTCTCACCATAATAATTAAAGTATATAAAAAAATATTTTCGCATTTCGCATGTTGTTATTGGCTTAGACTATAAAATAATATAGACAAAGCCTCACGGAACATTGAAGTGAAGCATGGTCGTGAATATGTGTGAGTGACTTTGACAGCAAAGGAATGTTGCCAGATAAAATCTTTTTACCCTGAAAAACAATTAATTCTTTTCAACATATTACTCGTGTTATTGAATTTATTATTGACAGCGTTACATTATATTACTTTGTCAAATACTACCGAATAAGAAAGGTTACATTAAATAAAACTATATATTTACAAAAGATGTATATAATATTCAGAAAAACGTAAATCATTTATCTCGTCCACATTTTGATAATTTCAAATCATTTTCGTCGAAATGATTGCTACAAACGACCGAATATGTCTAGGTCCAATTAACGTCATTTCTGTTTTTTCTTATAATATTAATCCACTCACTTTGTCGTTCTAAGTCTCTTGGAAATCTAAAAAGCATAGCAGCTACCAGGAATCACACCTATTTGAAAATTTACCCCGTTTTTTGGGAAACTTACAATTTATTACCATGCAACACAGATGTTCCACGTCACCTAATCATGTTCCGATTGCTTACTATAAAATCATACAAATACGATTATAATTCATTACTTACTTGTGGAAAGTCACTCCATTGGCCTTTTTATGAGCTGTGCTATTGCTTTTACATTGTTTAACGACACACGACGGCATTTTAGTTTTATTTTTGTACATAAAACGGCACTGACAATTCTAGCGGTCTGCGTGACACTGAACGTTTCGGCACCTCTTGCTTGTCTATGTGT
The DNA here is from genome assembly GCA_905340225.1 of Abrostola tripartita. Classification (NCBI taxonomy): domain Eukaryota; kingdom Metazoa; phylum Arthropoda; class Insecta; order Lepidoptera; family Noctuidae; genus Abrostola; species Abrostola tripartita. The sequence goes on from HG996486.1 coordinate 5,896,171, forward strand.
GTGTAATTCGCGTGTACTACACAAACCGGCACCTCTTTTTATGCTTCACTTTGCTTGTTCCTGACGCTTCGTCTATATTATTTTATAGTCTAAGGTTATTGGTTCCTAGGCCAAATCGCCCGTCCTTCTTTCTGTTTCAGAAGTCAGGGCCACATCTAAAATAAATCTAACAATAAATTATCATCACAGAAAGTGATAAGAGGATCTACTCTTTAAACATAATATCCCCTTGGGCGATCTTATTAAGCAAAGCCAAAGCAAGGTAACAAATTTGATTTACAGCAATATAATGTCATCATAGATGAAAAAATTAGGTATACTTTATCCTCCATGATGTCATGCACGCATAAACGCATTTTCATACTATACCTTACATCGTTTTATAATTGTAAAAAGAATCAGCGTCGAAGGACTAACATTTAGGGAGAAAAAATATCTTACAAATGTTATCCTAAAACGGGCGGGCACTTTAAACGCCCACCATTATGGCGCGCTTGGCGTGACGTAATCTACGTATCAAACAACTAATAAATAGCTGTAGAATTATTGTGCTTTGTAATTTATCAATGTTTTGTATTTCACAAATATTATAACACGAAAAATAACATAAAATTCACTTATAAGTACTGTATCAAAGTACATAAATGTAAAATACACTTTCGATATATTGACAGCTAGCGTTGCGTTTCAACTACTTTGAGATTCCCGCTCATTTGTGTCACTTTTTAGAGCCATTTTAAATTTTTACGCAGTTTTCTAAGATTTCGGACGCCTAATTTACCATCTTAGGTAGTACTTAGGAATTTATATATAAATGTAAAATGTAGACCAATCTTTAGCATTGACACGTAAGGCTATAGTATAGATTTACAAAAAATAATTTAATTTCTATATGGTGATCTATCTCCCGCAACACGTTTTCTGAAAAATCATCGCAGAGTCAATTTCGGGCTCCAAATTCTATCATTTACATTCACAAATTTAAACGATAAAAATACAGTAAGCATTAGGCATATATTTTTATTGAAACATACGGTGCAAAATTTTCCATTAATAACACATTTAATTGATAAAAAAATTTAAACTGAAACCTATTTTCACGGTTTATACTGTAATTTTATCGCGACTTTTTGGTTTGAATAAAGGTATATTTTAATTTTAAAATCATGTCATAATAAACTATGCTCTTTAAAAAATCTAATAATACAATGATTTTCAAAATTCCTTTATTTTTATATTAGAAATCATATCATTATCAATATCACTCCAGATCACAATAAATTACGATGCACAAACGTAGAATGATCAGTCGGGCCCGAGCGCCCAAAGAAGTTGTTTATTATCAAGTAAAGTACCTATATTATTTTATTAGTTTAAAATATTTTTTTAGATTAATATTCAGCTACTTTAATCTTGACTGTACTATTTTTGATCGCGACTTGGGCTACTTGGATTTTATCTACGCATGAAAAGTAGCTTGGCCTTTATCTATTAATCCAGGTTATAAACTATCTACTTATGTGCAAATTTTTTTCTATATCCTTTTAACAGGTTTTGCGTAATTGAGTAATGATCCTCCAAAAGTACAATCGCTTTTATTTAAATAAATTTTACATAACATGATATATTTATATTTGGTGATTATATTATTATTGTAGAAATTATAATTTGTCTAAATAAATTACTCATGAATCAAAAATAATTTCATAAATCTCGAATTAATAATAAGAAACATTGTCATTACGATCAAGATATTTATGTCCGTCTCAAAACTCGCGCTACACTGTCTGCATGTTTTTGTGTGGGTGTGCTACGCACACAAGAATTCCAACGACACAATTTCGTGAAATGGCTATAAATATATCGAATTAAAAAGGAATAATATAAAAAAAATATTCATATACATAATATGGCATGATTCATAAGCAAAAGAGATAATTTAAAAAAATATTTGGCATATATTTGCATCACATTTGCTTTTGTTGAGGCTTCCACCTTAATGTAGTGCATCAGGCATATTCGCTGATGCACACACTGATGGTTACTTCGCGATAATGCGTAAGAATAAATAAATAAATAAAATAAGGTGGCGTCAATAATACGCAGAATAAGGGGAAGCACCAACGGCATCCTGAAGGTATTTGCGGAGAGGCTGAATAGGCTGGCCTGGTAGGTTTATGGTAGCGATTTTTTTTTTAAATTATGTTTACTAACATACTTCAGCAAATGTAATGATTCTTGAAAATAAAAGATTTATATTTTTATATTCCCTTTTGAGTATTGTGCAAGAAAAAGATAAACAATCGCAAGACTTAACCCTATGATTATAAAGCTGACTAGGTGCATAGCCGCCTGTCCCATCGAAGAGGTATAGGCACCCTATAATACTATTCGCACAACTCCTGTTTGTGTAAATGCAAATCATCATCGTAATTAATTTATTATGTAATACCTACTTGAGCGCATGGCGTACAACAGGAAGATGGAGCTAGAGTCCAAAAGTGACCACATAGTGCCTCTGCGGGAAACGTTGCCAGCCAAGTCACTGTAGGCGCTAAAATACTAAGCTTACACTGCACATACATTTTCCTTTATAACTAGACAGGGACTACCTTCATCCACATTCCCTACACACGCGATCCCCAGGCAAGAATTATGGAACAGGAAATCTTATCTAGCTTGGGGCTGGATCGCACAATAGGGCTGTTTCTTAGTACTGTAGTAAAAAACAGACGCACTTAAAACTTAATAAATACAGGACCTTCTTTAGGTGTAAATAGCGGTCGACGCTACCTGCGCGGTGCTGTCGGTCGAATTAGTAAGTCATCATCATCAGCCAAAAGATGTCCTCTCTTGAACAGAAGACGCTGCTGCCCATCTTCTGAAATTTCCCTTAGTCGCCTCTTACGACACCTGATCAATTCTAGGCCGGATACCACACGGCAGATTAATTGTTCTGCCTGCGGTCCTCAAATCTTCCTATTTTAATTTCAGAATGCCTCTTCCACTTGGATGGTTGAGTAGTAATATTACGAATGTGTTCGAGCTCAAAAAATTATTATAGTTATTGCTCGGTAACGCATTTGAGGGGGGTTCCCCTCTGGAATTACAATCAAAAGCCGAAAATAAAAATAAGAAGATAAGCGGACTAGTCCAAGATCCCAAGGCCGCCAGACCTTACTTATTTTCTGACAGACAAAATGTGATCGATGGAGTAGTATAAATACCTACTACAAACTTACGCATTCCTGCTAGCTTGGACCGACAGCCAATTTACAGGTACCGACCAGTTGCTAAAGGTACGTGAAAACATTACTAACTTTTGTGAAATTCTGAGTGCTGATTTGTATATAATATGATACTTATGGAACTATTTCAATACTTTTGCAAGCAGTCCAATCGTATGGGCCAAACATCCCCCCAGACGCAACTGAAATATCGCTGAGATGAGCACATGCGCAATCATTAGATAGCTATTCATCACAGTATCATAAAACTTAAGTTATTAATGGTGAAGTAAAAGTTTTCAATAATAGCTACCATAATTGAGAATTTTTGTAAGATTAAAAGTTAGGCGTATAATCGCAATGAACCTACCCACGTACGGAGAAGGTCGCGGGTTCAAGTCCCGCTCGTGTTCATCATTTTTCAAATTTCCTTTATTAATTTAAATATACCTAGTATTAAAAAGGAGCTTTCCATGGCATACATTATTATAGCATGGAAAGCTCCTTTTTATTTGGCCCTGAGCGTTCAATCCACACGCACAATCTGTTAGGGACCCGCTATGTCGCGTTATTTCGATATCCAGATTGGACACACTATGCACGTGACCAGCTGTGGATTTTTGGCAAACGATCTGGCATATTTCTATGGATTACTTCTCAATCTAGTTAACGCATCATATAATTATTGTTGACCTATAAGATTCACTGCTATATTTTAGGGTACCTCAAAAGGAAGTAAGTAACCCTAACAGGATCATCTCGATGCCTGTATGTCAACTGTGTTCACCAACATCTAGCAAACATTTTTAACTTATCAGCCGATAGTTAAAACAAAAAACGTCGGTTTTTTTTGTGCCCGGTTGATGGCTATAGCCTCGCCCCCTATTACATTGGGACTTACAACATTACTGGCGAAATGTGGGTGTACTATATGTACACCTCTGCCTACCACTTCGGGGAATACAGGCGTGATGTTGTTTTTTGTGTTTTTTTTTAGTTTTTGTTTGTTTTGTGTCTCAATTTAATTCGGACAATCTTCTCATTATTAGGAAAGTCATAATGAAACGGGAGTATTTATTAAAATAACTTTTAATAGACTTTACATAATATATGCACAAGGATAATTTAGGAAGTACCAATAACATATAAGATATATCACGTTTTATATTGCTGCACTTTGTATTATATATTCAGCTAAGCCCCACAGGCTAAATCTTCGGGCATGTTGTCTTCCTAAGATAGTTCTTGCCGGAAGGCAATGGTACCACAGTAATGCCTTGGGGAAACACTTTTGGTATCAGATCTTCAGGCACAGTCGGCAGTACCATGCAGTCATCCCCCATCTAGAATGGAGAAAAATATATAATAATAAACTGTAGAAAAAAATACAATAAACGTGTTTTAAAACAAGACTTTTCTGAAAGTAATTTAGTTATCTATTTGCGCCATTTTGCCTAAAATACGATATCTTCCTATGTATATTTTAAGCAAAATTATCGTTCGCAACCCTTTTTAGGAATATTGTGCGTACAGAGAAGTGTGACATTTCGTATCTATAATTAAAGGTTTATAGGGAGAAGTCCAGGTCCTTTTCTGAATTAATGTCGAATTTCGATCACTCTATGGCCGCTAATATTAAATAAATATGCTATTATAATAGCATCACATATAAGTAATATTGTGCGCAAAAGGCTGTTTTTAAAGATGCTCTACGGTAACTACTTTTTATATTTAATTATTGCGTTTTCTATTTCGAAATCTTTTTTGAAAGACACAGACCAGCGACTATGGGCGTCCATATGCCTATATGGCTCACATTTTCCAACTTGGAAAACAGACTTCAAAATCATGTGATTCAATACCAAAAAATATACTTACTTACAATTATTTGGGATGTTACGGAAATGGTTTTATCGGAATTTGAATAGAATTTTTAGAACTTATTTTGTCTGAGTCGGAACCGAAACCAGAGTCGAAATCGGATCGTTCGGATTGTTTAGGACGATTGTAAGTATATCATAAAAAACAACTAGAATTGGACACAACAAATAACATTATTTTGTAAACATGCTATGAAAGATATTTCTTGCTGCTCTTTGTTCTCAGTCGACGTTCGTAGTCATTGCGTATTGCTTTCAAGCTTCGATAGAACATCCGATTGAAAACTTTCGGAAACGAAAGTGTAAAATCAATCGGAAGTTCCAAACTTTCGGAATTAAAACCGAAGCTCCGTAACATCCCTACTTACAATTACAATTTTTTTTGTTATCGATGTACTAATAAGAATCGACGTTTAAGATCTATAGCCAATAGGTGACACCACATTCTTTTAATCGTTTTGCCTTTTTAAAATAGAAACAGGTATATGTATGTTATGCAGTAGTTCCATTAAATACAATTTTTAACTTACTATGAGCTTAATAAATAGTAAGTCAATAGAGCAATTAGAGCTGGAGAACAAGTGACGTCACTTGACCCAATTGTCATAGAAAATCTATGGAGAATAGTGTTTTGACAGCTCATAAAAAAGTATGTTAATTGAGTGGTGGTGTCAACATCGCTATTATTAAAATCTTTTATGCACTGTTTTTTAGGTCTATCATAGGTATATATACTTCTGTCTATTTCTTCAGGGATATAGGCGTAATATATTTTGTTACATACCTTCCAATCTACAGGAGTAGCAACTTTGGCTTTGTCAGTCAGCTGCAAGGAATCCAATACGCGCAGTATTTCACTGTAACGTTAAAAAAACCATTGAAGTTTTCTTACAGCATGGAGAGAACAGTGATATCATCATCATCATCAGCCGGAAGACGTCCACTGTAAGACAAAGGCTCTTAGAACGTCAAATTAAAATATAAAAATAAAATATATATTATGAAGATATAAACGTAATAGTAATTTGGCCTATTACGTTTATGCTACTAAGTATAAATATAGGGAAACCTGGTAGGGTTTATAAAAATCTCAATAATGAAGAGTTTTGGCAGTTCAGTCTGATGATGATTTTTCACATAATATTGACTTACATAACAGGCTAATATATAAGTTTCAGTTAATTAAAAAAAAGATGGCCTCATCTGATTCAGTCCATAATTAGGATTCTGATAATACAAGTGATAGGTCCTAAGCTAACAATTTAGAATACATCCATCAATTTTTTCAAGTGCTTGTTTTTACACTATCCGTCGATATAAATACTAATCAAAAGAGTTAATGTTGTCTAAAATACTTTAGAATTGTCACAATTTACACATTAGGTATAGGTACGTGCCTAAATAAATTATAGATTATGAGCTCAATATTAAAATTATTTTCATTCCTTCATATGAAACTATTAAACTAAAAATTAAAAGGCGGATATGTAGACGAAACACAATCAATATTTGTCCAGCTGTAACTTTTAAATAAGGTCAAAAGACATTTCGTTGTTTCTAATTGACAAGTCATTTTGTCAACACACTTTAGGTTGACAATATCATATCCCATTGTTCAATGGCATACGTCTCAGTCAGATAAATATTATCGGAAACGTATTGATAACATGACACGAGGTAATCTTCTCTATAACAATGGCATCTTGTGTCATAACACTTGAATGCTTTTATTACCAACACTTAGTTATTGAATAGCATTGTTAGGTTTAGTACCTACCACTAGTTAAACTAACGACGTTATTGGCGCAAAATACATAGATCATGGGACTTCTGGGTTCTGAGCTTGACACCTATTGGCAGCCGCACGGATCAATATTTTTATAAGGGCCTAATTGCATGTAATACTTACATCACACTTAGGCGAACAGAAATGAAACTGTATGGATATAATAGATAAATGTCTCTAGTTTATCATAGTAAGGGTCGCTTTTCTGCAAATGATGGGAATTCCGCAAAAGTTATTATGACACAGATTGAGGTTCAAGTACGTGCTTCTAAATTTTTGAAATTATCTTTGGCAAATGGTTATTTGTAATTTATCACTTTACTTGTACTTCAAACATAGTTTGGTGCCATAGAGACTTTTGATCTTCATCAGAAATAGAAACGGATGACGCGAATTTTTTTATTTAACTAAGAAATTCTGTCCGGATTCCATCCTGTATATGTGGCTACTCACTTCCGCCCGCGACTTCGCCCGCGTGGATTTCGATTGTTTTATAGCCTAAAGCCTTCCACGATAAATGGGTTATTTAACACTGAAATAATTTTTCAAATCGGACCAGTTGTTCCTGAGATTAGCGCGTTCAAGCAAACAAACAAACAAACGAAACTGTTCAGCTTTATAATATTAGTGTAGAAACCTTTTTTCTCGCATCGATTTCAAATAAAGTAACTATAGAAGTGAACTGGGCTTATACTCTTTCTTTTAATACCATTTTATTTTAGTTAGTGTCCGCGCTGGGTGTATTACGCCCAATGACCTTTTCATTGCAATTCACACTACTAAACACTATAAGTAAACAGGCTTTTTGAAAATATATGTAAGTATTTTGATTAAGTAAAATAAAAAATATTAGGTATTTGTCGATAGCATAATCTTGTTATATCCTTATAATCTCGCCATATCAGTCCGTCAAGAAAACGACAATTCTCTCACACATTTAGTAGTCAGTTGAATAATAGCAAAATTAAATACTCACTCAAAGTTTCTGCCTGTAGTGGCTGGATACAGAAAAGACAGCCTGAATTTCTTAGTAGGGTCTATAATGAACACAGCACGAGCTGTCAGCGGCATTCCTGCTGTATCCAGTTCATCCTTGTCCACCATACATAGCTTCATGGCTATCTCTCTGTTCTTATCTTCAATTATAGGATATGGGAATTTTTCGTCTTCATTGCACCCTGTAATCACATTTAAAATAATTATGGTTGATGCAATTCAGAATGCTATTCACTTAGCTTTTGCTCATTTGGGTTGACTTTTTAAGCAATTATCAAGTTGAGTGCTAATGCAGTCTATAAACCCACAAAAAATAGTTTTTCACTGTGTTTATTGCATGTCTATAAAAGTATTAATTGAATACTGGAGTAAGTAGGGATTCAGAGGGTAAATAGAAAAAAAATATATAGAAAGAGTCAATAAGTAGGTAATCTTACTTGGTAACTCTCTTATTAATAAAAAAAGTTCTTGTTGTATTCAATTGTTGGGTGATACCCACATAATAATGAGTTGTAAGACCAATATTTTGATAGATAATATTGGTAATGATTCTCAAAACTGGGCAAGTAATTAAACTATGTAATAAAATTTATTAGTGCAGAATGCAACAAAATTTTGCAATATACCTTTTTACAAAGGTTGCTAGAAGCCAGTTAGAAAATATTTGTAATATTTAATTATGTTTTATCATTATATCATGTAGTTAATATGATTATATTCATGCTCATCTGTAATGAGCTGAGGATATTATAATGATTTAAAATATAACATGTAGGTGGGCAAAACAAAAGTGTGACTCAAATAAGAGCACTGAGCTCATGGTATTGGTGAGAGCAAGAGGTAAAAAACTGATCTTTTCGTATCTTGGATTTTCTTATTTATATTACCTGCATAACTCTGAATGTCTTTGCACCATTCCACATGAGATGTGATACTATCACAAGACAGACCAATTACTTTGGTGTTTCGCTTGTTAAACTCTGGCAGCAATGTCAACACTCTAGCTAATTCAGTTGTACATACTGGAGTGAAATCAGATGGGTGGGAAAACAAGATACCCCATCTGAAATAAATATCACAAATTACAACTTTTCTGTTGTGTAATGATACAAAACTAATTAGCAGATAAACCAGAATAATATTGATTCTACTATTCTAAACTATAATGCAAAATTATATAGCAATTAGCCTATGGTTTAAATATCAGTTAATAAAGTATTACGAATTACAAATAGTTATCATAAGTACTGTACAGTCTATTAAGTTTTAGATTATTAAAACATGTAAAATACTTTGGGAATAAACAAAACAATTACGACAAAAATCTTTACGTCTCAAAATTTAATTAAATCTTACCATATTTCGTTCATTAGCACATTATACAGAGTTTAATAGAGAAGTTAACTTACGAAACACCAAGGTAATCATGAAGGTTTATCTGGCCAGCGGTAGTATTAGCAGTAAAATTTGGAAAAACATCTCCCAATAACAACATTTTCAGGTTAGGTAAATATTATGAGTTTGATGTAACAATTTATGGCGAAGACGTCGTATAATACTTTTAATACTTGAAGTTTTTTCTTTGCTATTCTGATCAAATAGCCAGACGGAGAAACTAACAACAAAATTTGAAGATCACAATACAAATTTAGAATAAAATTTTCTTTTTTATTTCTGCCGGCAACTACCAACGAGTTAACATGTCAATTGTCAGAGCACTAAATAAAATTGTAACCAGCCAGTGCCGTTCGTAAGTCCTGTCGAGCAAGTGCAAAGTGTCGACTGTATGTGTAATCCACTAGTCAGTTTGTTTTTAATGGGCTGGTGGCATCTACCGATGTTTAATGTTTCTCTCTGGCATACTAAATAACCTAGTGATGACATGATAACATTATCCATTTATTGGATAATTTATCGATGTGTTGAGTATGCATTAGGTACAATGCATACTCAACGAAAAAGAGAAAGTACTTATGAGTTATTAGTACATCTTTGTCTAAATTACTGGATTTGGCACTGACTTTAACTTTCACTTTTGACTATTATATTTTTGTTAAAAATATTTTATGCTGTGCCTAGGAGTCCTAGGACCCCCAAATCTACCGACTTTTGTAAAGCTAATTTGAAATCCTCACAAAAAGCCCTATCAAACGATACCTCACACGGTAAATTAGGTATAATCTTGGAAAGTGGTGGGGGGAGGGACGACGCACCCCAAACTCCCCCGTCGTTTTAGTGGTCAGTGGTCATCGACACACTACAGGTAACTTAAATTTAGTTTTGGTAGTTCTGTTCAGTAGTTCCGTTCCATATCTCCGCAGTTCAATATCAGATCACGACAATCTTTATATTGGGACCAAGTCGGGGGTATATACATTCAAACAAAAAATTAATTCAAAATCTGGCCTCAATTGACGGAACAAGCGTTGCATATACACAAAATATATACAGATGAACATAGAACGTACTCCTTTTTGAAGTCAGCTAACAACATAGTGATGGCAGGAGAATATTATCCATTTGAATAATCTATCGATGATTTATTTTTTGTATTGAGTATGTACATAGGTATGTATTATGTGTATACATACACACTGCATACACATCACTGATAGAATGATATGCACAAGTTGTTTGCGGGTCAAAGGCCGTATGCAGTTTAATACCTGTAAGTCGTTAACTATGTTAATGAGTTAATATTTTAACCATGCGGGCTATAACTATTCTATATATAAGACTGTAATTAATAACTTCTTTGATGAGCTACCCAATTCCTAATTACGACACTATTTGTCGTCAGCCCCGATTTTCCGCATTTTTAAACATTACTCTTTGGTTCTGATTTGGTGCGATAATAAACCTAGCCAAGCTTCAATCAAAATTACATAATTATATTTGTGTTTTGATCAAAAATTGTTTCTACATTTTGTTTAAGACTAAAAGTAGATACTTTAACAAAACATCTTCACATTAAAATTACATCGACCCCATGTAAACAGATATTTTCTGCTTAAACTGAGATTAATAATGCTGATGAAAAATAACAATACATAATACCGGACTACTAAACTATTAAATAAAAGAATAGTAATAATCGACTAAGAATGTGCAAGTCTGCTTACGTTTTCCCTTCACTTAAATAGTTTCAATTGGCCAGCACATCACTATTCATCCAATCAATGGCGTCACCGTCAATGACCCAACCCGCAACTTACAGTTTTGTAGTTTTCAACATATTTATAAAGCGTTACGAATAACTTTTTGATTTAAAATTGTTACATCTTCATAAGGTGAGTAGAATTCAACAACATTGTAGATTTATGTCCTTATTTATACCATATCTTGTTATTGTGGTCGGACTCTACACAAAATGGACGTCAAAGGAATTGTGACATGATTATGTAAAAAATACTTATCAATATTAGAAATACTTGCACCGGTATACAGATTAAATGAGCGTATGATGTTTCCGATCAGACCATTTACGTTTCACATATTATTGTTGTAAGTACGTGTTTAAAATAATATAGAACAACAGTCATGACGGAAACGAACAGGAAGGCATGTCAATGAGTGGCGGCGCATAGGCAACCTAACGTGCTATCGATGCATCTAGATAGAGATATGTCTTTGTTTTTTAGCAACACTGAAAATCACCACACGCTTTTATTTACATGACCTGTTTTAGGGTCATTACCCTGTATCATGAATGTTTAGTTATATTCAATGAACTAAAATGTTACATGCTTTTGTTTTATTTGCTGTGCGAGTTATTCACCTATTTTATACACGCCTACACAGATTAGTCAGATGTTAATTAAATAGTCAAGTGCAATATATTTGTGTGTTAAATAGGATATTGTATATTTGTTGTAATTGTTATTTATTGTTTATTATGTATTTCAATAATTATGTATATTAAAATTCCATTATTATTATGTTTGCATCCTTACCAATAACAATAAAGTATTATATATAGTGCAGACAATATTTGCAGTACCTGCCTATAATTTACATCAGTATCAGTGGTCCTCAATGAAACAATGACTATTTCGAATGTCAACATCTATTACATATTGATATTATGCAGTGGTATCATTCTTGTGAAGCAGGTAGTGTGGCTCTTGCGAATGTGCATTGTTTTGCATACAACAATTATGTTCGCGAAGTGATTGAGTACCATAACAGTAATACATCGGAAGTAATTTTTTTTTAATAATTATTTATTGATGGACATATTGATAATGTTTATTCATCATCAGTAAATATTGTTTTCATTTGATTACTGAAATCATTTTCAAAATTAATAAGCAACTATTACTATACAGTATGTAGTGAGGGTTTGTTAAAATGTAAACCCACTTAAATTATGTGTTTGTGTATCTTTAATTAATTCTGTTATTTCCCTGCAATGTTGACACAGTGATTAACTATGTCCCAATAACTGCAAGAGAAGAAATAAGAATAAATATTATGTATTTAAACTTTAATAAATTAAACTGATTATACATTTTTATCCAGAAGTAACTAAAATGTTTTGTAGCTTTAAAATATGAGTTATTTATCATGCTGTGCTTGTTTTTATCAGTTCTTATTCATTTAGTCACTAGAATTGGTAAACACCTTGAATAATTATTTTATTTGACATAAATTATTATTTTTGCATATAACCAATACTTAACATTCACTTTTAATGTGATGAAATAAAATCGCATTATAATATGTGTAGTAATTTTATCGAAATGAATAAATTAATTATTTCATTTTATATAATATGAAACTAACCTCATGACTGCTGTAGTTTCTTTTAGAAATATGTAAATGTATAAAATGACATCTGAGGTGGTGTCCTGGTAAGTTTGATAACTTGCTACATTCAATCCACATTGTAAACAACACAGTTTAAATACCATTACCATTGTTCATTTTTAGATGGTAACAATACCTTCAGGCCAATGAATATCATCAAAAGTACCTATAAAACAAGAAAAGTTGACCGTTTTTTACACATATTTATGCTATGCTGTATGCTAATGATATATCTTGGTTTATTTATTCTTTTTATTCAATAACAACATTATAAGTGGGGTGGTGGTGGTATTAAAGGTTTTATTTTGTCATAAAGAATATTTACAAAAATGAGTAATATTTTCCTGCCATAAATTATTTTCAATATTTGTACGCTGGAAACAGCAGAATATTATGGACATTATATAAATTGTAACACCTTGTAAAACAATATTCTGACAAATAAATTTATTATTATTATTATAAGCATAATTATAGTATGTGATGTTCAAATGTGTACTTAAACTTCAGTTATAATAAATATTTTCCTCTATTAAACTTGTTATGCTACTGTAAGTTAATGGAAAATGTTTATATATCATTTAAAGAAATATGATATTATTAGGAACTTTGTTTTGGTCCATTTTTGCTGGTTAAATAAATAATCAGATCATAATAAAAAAAATTACAGATTTATCAATACATATCTCACTGTCGCAAAACACATAATAGTTTTATTGGGTTTGTAATAGTGAGGAAATTCTATATACAGGTTTTAATTGGTTTTTCTGTAATCTAAACAAACATGCAATATAAGCTTAATTGAATGTTTGATCACTAGTAGTTTAACAGTTGGTCATGAGCTGTAATAATATTATATATTATTGTCTTTCTCTGTACTTTATTCACCAGTCATTTGGTTATATGAAATGTCAATATTTTGCTTGTTTCAAATTTCAGCCTGTAAAACAGTGCTTTGCGCCATATGATTTTTGTAATTATTAATTATAGAAAATTATAATTTTATCTGAATAATTTCTCTTACAGAATTTCTCTTTTGTTGCAGGCTTATTTTTGAGGGTTGCTATGGTCAGAGAATCATATCAGTGCATAAGGAAGAACAAGTAAACATTTTATTAGTATTTATCTGTTGTGAAGTTGTAAACCATTTGCCAAGATGCAGACAATCAAGTGTGTAGTCGTAGGCGATGGCGCCGTCGGTAAAACTTGTCTACTCATAAGCTACACAACTAACAAGTTTCCATCAGAGTATGTGCCCACTGTGTTTGATAACTATGCTGTCACTGTCATGATAGGAGGAGAACCATACACCTTGGGTCTCTTTGATACTGCAGGTAAATATGTTATTTAATTTTATCATAATATATGCATCAGTGTAATCATCAATATTACAATTCATTAATTAGATAATAGAATTATTGGAAATGTAAATTATTAGAATAAAGTATGTTACCTTTATATATTATACAATTAAAATCAATAAATTTATTGTTTAATATTTTGTTACCTTACTGGCAATTAATGATTTAATATTTATCTGACTCTTAGGTCAGGAGGACTATGACAGGTTGCGACCGCTTAGTTATCCACAGACGGATGTTTTCCTTGTATGCTTCAGTGTAGTAAGCCCCAGTTCATTTGAAAATGTCAAGGAAAAAGTAAGTGAACAATTATTTTTTGTTTTACTTATGAGTTTTATTATTAAGTTTTGAAACAAATACTTATAATACTTGTTGTGCTATTGATTTAATGACTTTATTAACAAATCTAATTCAATTCATATAGCATTTTTGTGCACTATCTTGGTTATAATTTAGTAAAACAAAAAAGATTTCTATCTATCATATTTATTTACCACTAGCACAATATTATTAACATCAATGCAACAGCAAACAAATAAAATTCTTTGTTTGAGTCCAGTTGAGTGTATAGGGTGTATCCACCAATTCACATAAATATTTCCTGTAATTTATAAACTCTCCGAATAAACCCAAATATCATATATTTATAAATATATTTATATTACCTCACACAAAATTATTTTATACTACGACTTATGATTGGTTAAAAGTTATGCCATTTGTTTCCAGTGGGTACCTGAAATTACTCATCATCAACAAAAGACACCTTTCCTCCTAGTAGGCACTCAGATAGACTTGCGAGACGATCCGGCAACAATGGAGAAGCTGGCTAAGATAAAACAGAAGCCTGTCTCACTGGAGCAGGGCGAGAAATTGGCGAAGGAACTCAAGGCTGTCAAATACGTCGAGTGCTCAGCCCTCACGCAGGTATGATCTAACACCTATGATCATTGTTTAATGTTATCAGACTCATAATAATTGTTTATTATAACATTCATGACATTGTTCTAATTATCTAAGTCTTCAATTACAAAATCTTATTATGCTTGTTTTGAATTTAAAATAGTAATACTAATTTTTATTTTGAGTTTATTTCGTAAACACTGCTTTGTTTTACAACCATTACTATTAACCGTTAAAATGACATTGTCCGTTTTTTATATCAATGTGTTTCCTAGTTCATGGTATTTTACAATGATATGTACAAAAAGAAATATAAACGAAAATGTTATGTTATTGTTAAATTTTTACTAGTCTCGTAAGATTATTTTAAATTCTTCGTTAAGGGCTAGTAGAAGCTAGTTTTGATATCTTTACTCAAAACTTCACCGGAACATCCTGTGAGGTGTCAAATAATGTCGAATTATAATTATGATCTTGTCAAAATAGAGAGACTTGGGAGAATCTAAGATACACAGGACTGGAATAGGTAAACACTTCTGTGGGAATTAATAACACTTCATAGAGCTGAATATTTTTAATGTTTTGTCTACAAGGCACTTTGACCGTCGCTAGTCGTATAGCAAGTGACCATTATTTAATGTTTAACCACACATAAATGTATCTTGTTAGAGAGTAAATACTCGTTCTCTGATTACAGAAAGGATTGAAGAATGTGTTCGATGAGGCCATACTAGCAGCGTTAGAGCCCCCAGAACCCGCCCGGAAAAAGAAATGTGTGCTGTTGTAATGTGTCCCGGCTACGAGCGACCCTGCCCACCAGCGTGATACGAGTGCGCTTTGTGCGCCGACACGCGACTGGGCCCTCATAACGCGTACATTTTACCATATAATATTATTATTAACGAAACAGTTTTTGAACAAGTAATTAATTAATTTCTATTTCTGATGATATAATGATTATTAAGTCATTGGTACCTACTTTACCATTATGCGTTATAATTCATATTATTACTCTCCAGGAACCAGGTTTGTTCATTTAATATTTCAACTATTTCGGAATGTAGAAACTGGGGCATACTTGTGTTGCTTATGCTTATCTATTGAACAGCAGTCTAACAGTACCATAATGAAAATGAACCATTTATAAAAATTACACAGAATGGTTCATGTAAAAAATTAATTAAGGCTATAATATATCTAATTCTTTTCTTTCCCAAGTTATGATGGGAGTGATGTTATCCGTCGCTAATCAAATAGGATAATTACTTTAAAATTTCTTGTTTCCGCTTACGCGGGCGTATGTTTTTTAAATTTTGTGACCATTCTATCGCATGACTGATAAGAAGAAATCGAACACTAACCATAAAGTATAAATAGAATTATTAACATATTGATTTATGAAATTGTCTATGCTGTGTAAAATGGAATCTATGAAGCAACTTCATGCACAATATTTGCTAAGCACAGTGCGAACTATGTATTTTTTAAGTATTACTTGGTAACTTACGGACTTGAATTAAAATCATTATATTAGTGCAACGCCTGTCACAATGGACAGCTGTCTATGTTTCACTTTATTCTATTTCGATGTGTTCTTCATAGTTTTACAAACAAGTTTGGCATAGAACCTCTTGGATTTAATGAACACCAATTTACTATTTAATTAGAGTAATATAAAAGCCGACAATTTGTAATCGCTAGAAACTCGTGATTTCAAATGACGATTTAAATCGGAAAGTTTGTGATTTTATACAGAGTATAAATATTATTATATAATAATATGAGTCATGCAATTTGAGCTTGGACTGATAATTACATAAATTCATCATTCCATATATATGACATATTTTTGCATTTATTGAACACTGGAATTTTTGGGGATTGTTGTACCTAAAAATCAACTATGAATCAATAACTTTGCGCCTGATAGATGTAATTACCGTAAAGACACCGAAAGTACTCTGTATACTTAGTCGCAGTTGATTAACATGTGCTGTACTCGACGTCGAGGGACCTGGACGACTGTGTACGCGAACGAACATTGATTGTTAATATAATAGTTGACACAATAATATGTCAAGCAGATAGCTATGATCATCAAAAATTGGATGATGTGTCTTAATACTACGAAGTAGAACAACACATTGTTCATATTCTGACAATCATTTATGGGCGATATTGTTATGCATATATATTACACTATTGATTTATAATGATTCATTATGTAATGGGTGCAATTAATTATAATAAAATAATTATAATTCATCATTACTGACGTTGGGGCTACATTATATAGCAACTTAAGCAAATATACATGTACTCAAAATTATTACTACATTCTATGTATATATAAGCTATTGTGTACTTTTTTACGCATTGGAAAAGGTAACAAGATTTCTGAATTAATATTTATTTTTCGTTCTTCGCATACCTACAAGAGCGATGATTATTTTGTATGATTATGATTTATCAGTGCAGTTATATGCTCTTTGTGTCAAGAAGTAGTTATAGGTGTATATGGAATAAATATATAATGAGATTAAATTATAAAGTTTTATTTTATTCACTATACCAAATATGAATATAGAATTTCTTGTTTTCGTGCTAATCTGAAATATTAATAAAATAGTTTTTTATGATGTATTTTTAATGACTGATAGGTAAGTGGAATAGGTAGGTATATCATTTATTGTCATTTAACCAAGAATGGGAAATATGTACTAAATGTATCAGAAGAAAAAGATACTAATAATTCTAAAGTGATAAATATTGTACTAACTCATATAATAGTTGAATTATGTAATGTAAGATGTATTAATTGTAAAGTATGTTCTTAAATTAATAAGTAATTGTGTATTGTGTAAGAACAATAATGACTTTGAAGTACAATATTAATGACAATAAAATTGGTTTAACTCGCCCAAAAGCACTCCTTCCTATTTGCATTCTTGGAAAAATGATTTAATTCAAAATAGTATCTAGTAGATAACTAGCTGTTTAATTTAAAAGTAGCAGATGACCACTGTTCGAAATTCGATTGATTTATTGTTTTTGTAATAAATTATGTACGTTGGTTTTATGCAATTCTGCATATTAACTTTCACGCGCGCACACTTTCACCATGTTCTGAATAAGGGGTAAAAAATATTCAAAATGTTACCTACAATTGTTTATTACACGCTACTACGGGTGTTTTATCTTTTGAGCGCCACGGTCTTTTAAAGAAAACAAACGTATTCGTGCCTTCGCCACGATTTTACTAAAAGACAATTTCTAATCGTAACATTTCTTACGATTATTGTTTGATGGATTACACAAATGATTCGATTAGATATTGTTTTGTAATAAAGTTATTGCGTGGCGGAAACGTTTGTCTTCTATTCGAGACCGTGGTGTTCAAAGGGTAGCCGGTTCAGTAAAATAAGCTTACTTGGATAGTCTCTAATAAGCTTAGTGGGTACTTTTCCGTTGTTTGATAGCCAAGTGTAAGGGAAAACAAATTATTATTTATTATTGAATATGTGTATACGTTTGTATTCCGTATAATATATAAGTTTACATTTTCTGGTTCCCACGTGCGCACTGTTGTAACTAGTGTGAATAATTTTCGACTTACATTCAATCTGTCTATTGAAATTGATTTAAAATGATTGGTAACACTAACGTTTATATTAAAGTATAATATAGAACTGTTCTTCCCTAAAACGTAATAAATACCGTTGCTATTTCTTTAAAATTCAGATTAGCACGAAATATAATTTAGTGTAGGTATTAATAAATGTAATGTCTTTCTTCAATACAAAATAAAATAATCCTGAAGCTTTCTAATTTCTTGTGTTTGATTTCCACGTAAGTTAGATGAATAATATGCCAAACTAAAAAGTTTCTTTGCATTGTTTTAAAACCAATAAACTATGTGAGGCCTTTAACGTAACTGGCGAAATGTGGCTTTAATCTAGGTACATCTCTGCCTACCCCTTCGAGAAATATAGGCGGTGTGATGTTTAATTATTATCAATACATTATACACATACATAAAATTGGAGTGTCGAGGACAATTATTGAAGATGCTTTTTTGTTGTACCTACCTAAGGTACAACAAAAAAGCAATAATAAAAAAAAAACTGTCTTTGTTCTCGCTAATCTCCCAAACAGCTGGACCGATTGTGACGGGACTTTCACTGGCAGATAGCTGATGGTACAAGGCCTAATATGAATGAGGCTACTTCGAATTTCTAAAATATTTATGTGAAGTTCGTGGGTTACAGCTTCTGCGCGACAGCTGGACGGATTAACAGGACTCACCGCCAAATAGCTGGTGTTATAATAAGGTTTAATATAATTCATAATTACTGACACAAGGTACTTTTGTAAACAAAAATATTTAGGGATCAGCGGGAAAAAAAGAAAATCGCGGGAAATTTGTGGTTTACAGCTTCTCCGCGACTGCTGAGCGTTTTTGACGGGACTTTCACTGGGCAGATAATGAGATACCTGATGTTAAAAGATATAAAATAGGCTACATAAAATTTGAAAATTAGTATTTAGAGTTCCTCCTTCCTGGAAATTCGCGGGTTACCTACAGCTGTGAGCTGCTCCGCGTTGACTGGACGGATTTTAACGGAACTTTTACTGGCAGATAACTGATGTTATAAGGTCTGAACTAACCACAGCTCTCGGAGAAGTTAATGATCACTTATACTGACATAAGCTAGTATGATATACAAAATGCTTTTTTCACGCTTTAAAAAAGTTGAAAGTAAATTCGAACATGATTCGAACTAAATAGTCTTATAGAGGACTTTTTGTAAAAGAGTAATCTACATATGAAAGGCACCGTCAAAGATTTTTGGCAGTAATATTTCATGTGTGGCGGTGGGTCCCGTATTCTTTGTTATCAGTCTACCAATATTCTTTTATTCGGTTGAAATCTATCACCTTGCTCCCCACAATAATCTCCGCGATTTTTAGGAAATGTATCAAAATAGCTTTAAAAATAGGTATCTATGGCAAGTTGGCGTTCTAAGGGGGAGGCCTCTGATCAACAGTGGACGTCTTCTTGCGGCTGATGATGATGATGATGACGATGAATGCAAGATATTTCACAACTTAGTACTGTCCTGTAGGTACTACCTACGTAAGTATAAAACGTTTTCTAATGATTCACAGGGGAAATGTTCACATAAAAGTAAATAATTACCACGTTCTCTTTTTGAGCTCATTCATGGATTGGATAAAATTAAGATATTGATCAAACGTTTAATCTGTGGCCATCAAATATACATACCAGTTTTGACTTATCTGCACTTGGTTCAGTACATTGGCTTGACAGTTGACTGGTAAAACATTCACGATATTTGTGAAGTGCCTTAACTATTTAGCTTCATATTGCCAAGTTCAATGAATCAGTGCTAATAGAATTCAATCACGAATCATCAAAGGTGGATTTATTATATTTGGCCTTCCAAAAACTTTTTGACTCTCGACAGCCACGGATTTCGAGGGCGAAATGTGGGTGTAGGTACATTAATTAAGTGTAGGTATCTCTGCTTACCCCTTCGGGTAACAGGCGTGAAATTATGTTATGTAACAATAGGTATGTAGGTAATTCCCAGTTATGATCGATAAATTGAGTTGAAATATTTGGGTAAAATTAATAGACTGATATTTTCTTAAGGCAAATATCGTGAAATTAGTTTTATAATCCCTAGATAAGTAATTACCTACAATTGAAAGAGATTATATTTTCAAGACGTGCGATAGGTTGGTAGCCATCCGCGACATACGGATCGGCAGCGGGTCTAGGAGTTAATTTTTACATTAGATGATGATTATGACCTCCTTGACGTGTTCCGTTAACGGCGAACAATACTTCACGTACCTAAGCAAAGTACCTAAACTCAACCGCATCAGACCCCCTAGAATGGAAAATGTATGGGTTGACATATATTATGTCATCGATAACATAGTCGAAACATTATGTCATCCCCATACATTTATCATTCTACTCGATTTCTATTCGTCAAGCGTTTTGCCACTTGCTATTCACAAAGACTAACTTCGGTCCTACTTTTTGACTACTGCCCCTCAAACAAATGCATAGGTAATGTTAGTTTATACACATACTACAGTTTGTTAGGCTTTTGCGTATATATTAGCATAGAGAAAATAAGTATATTCTCATTAGTCTATGATATTAGATACCTATGTGTTAGGCGTATTCAAAGGACAATACTAAATTGGTTAAGTAAAAGTTTAATTAATGCAATACGTCAAAATACTTATACCATAAGTATTCTATACAAATTATGACTACTTAACTTATTTGAAGAAGAACTTTGGGTACCTAACTAACTGTATAGAAAAAACGAGGTTCTCGTCTGAACGCGTGCATCCATTGTCGCTCTCGAGTCTCGAAATTCAACGAATCCCGATTTTTCTTATTTTAGGAAAGGTCTGCTGCAAACAGCTCCTGGGAGGCTTATAGTGCTTTACCGGCCTTTTTGGCGCGACCCAAAAGCCTCCAGCCAATACGAATCCCGAACTCTCTGTCGGGTTCTGAATAACGAGCTGAGCGGAAAACATATCGGAGGTACTTTAAAACCCTCAGAAGGCTTACCCGAACCCTGAGCAGGGACGAGTTCCTTAAGGAACTTGACGGTGTCACGTCATTCCAGAATAGCATATCAATACCGCTATAATAGTTTCATTTAATACCGATGTCGGGCTCTTTGAGGTTATGTTGGTTAAAGAAAACAAGGCGGATTCCGCGTCTCTATCCCCGCTATTAAAGAAAAAATTGCTCTATGCTCATCACCTTTTTTGTGCTCAGTCTTCGGTTCTCTCGTCTCTGGTTTAGGTATTACAATTTGTATTGTATACCCAATATCTAAGCTTTTACATCTGCTAAATAAAATAACAAAATCAGCTACTTAAAACCAAAAAGCTTTGCTACAGTATTCAGTACTGTAGGTACCATCAGTACAATGCTTGTTGTTTCACGAGTGTAATTAATTATGTTAATGACCGGAAACTTTTTAGTGGGTACTTATTAGCGCTATATGAGGATTTAGTACGATGTTTCGAAATTCATTGGCTGCGTTTTACTCCTACTTTTGCCGTTATAACCTGCCAGTCGTTTAACTCTTACCGGTACGCTCGCGTCATAAGCACATAGATTTTGAAGTAAAAGCTGATGTTTTCTTGTTCTAGGATTGATATTATTTTGACAACTTTGACGTAATGATTTTTTAGTGCTTTTACTATTATAACTTCCTTTTTATACTTATTAATCAGTCGTTCCGTTTATTTTAAAATTAGCACAAAGCTTTCAAGTAGTGTGCTATGAAAATTTCAAGTTAATATGGGCGACGGTTTAAAGTTAGCTAAAGGTAGGTTTCAACAAGTACGATATAATATTATTATGTTACTTTATGATAGCTCTTTAAGTGGTGAACCGATATTTATGAATGTTAAGCTTAGTGATTTGTTTATTAGGATATGTGATTGGGACTTAATTTCTCTAACTAATAATAATTTCGTGAAAGTAGTTTGAATCATGAAGTGAAGTTATGTCAAAATGGCCGTTAGTCAACATCGGTGATTCAGTAAGTTTTGTTATAGATGTCGACAAAAATATTGAGCCAATATTGGCATGCTTGCTAGGTACATATATTATTAAGATTCAAATAATCGTAACTCTTACCTTACACTTCCTAGGCATCAGGAGTTAGCTGTCAGGTTACTCGCAGACCTTCAGCCCTTGTTGGATAACAGAAGTTGATGTTTTATGTGATATCAGTGATGGATTACTGTTTTTGTGATACAATTATTATTTTAAAAAATTCAACGAGCTATTCGTTGCCCTGTTCCTTTTGTTGATTATGCGTGATTATGGGTGATGATAAATGTTTTAGTTTGAAACCTTTGTAGACTATTTATACTTTTATGGCAATTCATAGTGTGTCTTCTTACTTGCTAACATATTAAGTTACAAGGAAGTAGAATGGCAGTATCATAAGTAGGTATATTTCGTTCTTAGTCTTTTAAGCTTGCAATGGCTGGGAAAATATTCTTATTATCTGTAATAATAATACTTACTTGATAAGTTTTAGTGTCAAATAAGTTTATGTCTGCGTTCTGCATCCCCTTTCATGCTATGAATTCTCCAGATGTAAAATATCCATTGTAAGGTCTAACCCGGCTTAAGTACCAGACCAACAACATTACATGAGCCTAAAGTCTCCCAATCAAACGGGTAGGGCAGTAATCACTTATTCTTATCTGCCAGCATTCATTAAGTAAAGCATAGTATTATCTTCTGTTTCACTGTTTAACTATCACAGTAGGAATCTATAGATGACGTTACGAGATGTCCAACTATCATACGAGTAGGATAGAGTGTATTTAGGTAAATGGTGAGGTTGGTTTTATTTATGAAAAATGCTGTTATTTAAAAGAAACTGGCGAAAACTGTGACCGGTGACACTAGAACTGTACATTGTACAAATATGACAAAATCCTGACTTAGATTGTGGAAATGCAAATGTGGATATGGTGCCTGGTGGCAAACTAAAAAACAACAAACCATTTTGCAGATAAGCGTCATAGGAGCTCCAGCAGTCTAGCTGGGGCCGTATTAGAGGGAACACGTTCCGAACGTAAACTGGACATGAATGGTTAGTGCCATTATTGCAGTCATTGAACCGTATACACAAAAGCTTTCACATTGTCACACATGCTAAGATCATAAGATTGACTTTGTAGCTTCCATACCGGAGATGGACGACCAGTTTGCCACAGCAGAAGCACGATGCGACGACCTTCAGGAGAAAATTGATTTAATCAAATCTTTAAAACGAAAAAGAAAACTTAAAAAACGAAGGTACAAGTTGTGACATTGTCGATGTTCTATGTGGTAATCAACATCAACTGATAGTAATATTTCTTTCAAGCATGACCAGAGTAACAGACCCACCCATGACGCCTGAAAACGTCCCTTTCATTACAGTGCGTACGCAGCCGAAGAAAAGTAAGTAAATAACATAATTTGCAAAATATTATTACGAAATAATAGGTATAGTTATTCCTACTCTTTGTCATATTGGTATTTTTAATGCGTTTGCAGGTGTGATTTCCTTATACCCACAGTACCAGTAAATAAATTATTTCTTTCTTTACCAAATTTGGAAAGAGTTTTTTAAGGGCGTAACGGGCAAGTCAAATCGCAACGTTTTAGTATGAACACTTTTTATCAATTATTATCTACTCGGCGGAGGGATTAATACAATAACTAATGAATGTTTTTAATCGGTAGGCAGCCAATTTAGATCAATACCATAGGTATATTATATACAATTCTATGATATATATACTTATTGCATAAAAATAAGTCAGGCGGCTGCTTGGCCTGTTTGGTGACCGCCGAGCTGCTTGCCGCTCGACACTTATTTCGCTTAGCATAGGAAAATTGTGCCAGCTTTGCTGATTACAGAGGTGTCGCAGCAAGCGGCGCGACTCCGTCGGCTGGAGGTGCCACCGAACCCCACGAGAGGCTACTTGGACCCCGCCACCGTAGAACAGCACCGAATGATTGGCCAGGTGCGAGGCTACAACCAGGCGTTCAAGCATCCACATCAGGAACGCACTGCGGTCTGTAAGCGCAGTTTACGTAGCACACCTCGGATCGTAAAAGCAAGGGAGATATTCTCCCTTTTAAACGTTTCAACCTGCAGCTGGCGCGCGCGCTGCTACATATCTCCGAGAAAATGACTGATTTGTACATACATTGCGGTGAAAAGTGTACCTACATAAATACCTACTAATAAAATTCTAATAAGTTTTGGTCAGACTTACAAATTAATCATTAATATTCTGCAGAGCAAACTAATTTTTTAAAGTGTTTTTATTATTTTTACGTAAAGCAGTATTCAGCGTCAGTTATATCTACAGAAATTACGTTTTCAAGAGGCCTTTTGTGGAGGTGACGCACGCTGTTTACTGATTGTGAATCTTGTGCTAATTTTCAATGAATCCATATTATCTTTCTTGATTTTATGATCTGATTAGCAAACCCCTTGCAGTCAGACGTAGGAAGGTACGCATTTGTTATTGCACGGATTGATAAAAGGCTAGGTTTCCGAATGTATATATTTATGTACATACAGAAAACCGTCGTTAACGTTAAAGATTCTTAAGCGTACTATATGTTAATGCGAAAACGAAAAGCTCAATCATTTTATATGTAACATACCTACCTACATTAAGCTTTGTTAAAAATAGTTTGTTAACGGTCAACTTTATTTATATAGCAACATCCATCAAGTGCAGAACAACGGCAGTTTTTAAAAATTCGACGGCCGCGGTCTCAGGCTGACGGTGACAGTAAGTATCTCCTCTACGCGCATGTTTAAACATTGCTTTTTAATAAGTAATAGTTATGATATTTAATGCATCACTTGGTTACCGGGTGTTTTGTTTGTATGATCTGTGATACGACTTTCATATTAATTAAATGGAAGTTCATGGTTTTCCTTTCAAAGGTATGTGCGGCCAGAACGTCCAGATATCCAATGAGGAGCCATTGGAAGTGGCTTGCGGGCAGGACGAAATAGGCGCTGAATTTGCACAATATGAAGAGTTCGACCGCCCCTCCATGGAATAGTATGTTCCTTCTCTGTTTTAATAATTGTGAAAGTATAGTAATGATATCTTGTTGTGATTTTCGTCAACCCACTGCCGCATTTCGCCTCTTAGGCTCTGCGACTCGCCTTTCACAACTTTTGCGAATAGTATCAATCTGCCTTCTAAGATATTAACATATGAATATGTTTTATTTTCCAGTTCAGTAATGAATACTAAGAAACCAGTAGAGATTCGTCAAGTTAAACAGCCACCCAATCGACGGAGACACGTTCCCAGAGACACTCTACCTAAAGAAGGTTAGTAATACAGGACAGTAAAGTAGCCGAACGGGCAGATATTTAATTATTTTTCTATTAATCTGACATCGTCCCTAGAAGAAATGTCTGACCAGTGGCGACCCAACGCGTCAGCCGAGCTGTCGGTCCCGCGTCGCCGACAGGCTGCCAGTAGGAGCCACCACTCTTCAGGTAACTTTTTGTGTTATTGGTCATTTGCACTGAATATCTATGAATTGCTCCTAAGGGGGTTACTATGAGCATGCATTACAATTTTTAGGTATTTTTCGTTGTGTAAGTGAGACGCCGCTACGTGCAGTGTAGTGCGGCGTCTCGCTTCCACAATGGAAAATACATAAAAATAACCTGCAATGCAAGCTTATAGTAAGCCGCCTGATTTGTTTTTACACGACTGCCCAAAAAAAGGAGTGTAATGTTTTCAGGGTTCATGTACGTATGTATGTACATATGTAAGTTTCATTATTCCACCATAACTTCTGAATGCCTGAACCGATTTTGATGTATGGAGTGTCGGTAGAATCCTTACACCATCGCGAGTAACATAGGCTATAAAAAAATGAAACTAATAAAAATATGATTAAAAAACACGACTGCCATGACAAAATACGAACTAAAAAGTAAATAAATAAAGAAACTTACATACATACATACATGAACCCTGAAAACATTACATTCCTTTTTTTGGGCAGTCGTGTAACAAGTTCCATCGCCGCCGGGGGACCGTTCTGCGGGACACTGCCTTATCCAAGAGGTACCCCGACTGCGATGGAACTTGTTTTTTATTTATTTACTTTTAGTTCCTTATTTCGTCATGGCAGTCGTGTTTTTTAATTTTTTTAATTATTAAGATTAGACTTAGCGTTAGCACAAACGTTTTGCCTGCTATTAATTAACAGTGGTAACTCTTAACTATCTAAATTGTGACATACGTATTATTTGTAAATGAAGCAACGGCAACCCACACGGACGACCGGCCGGTGGTAGAGCTGTTTAATAAGAGTCGGACGAGTCCGACCGACGTGCGGCGACAGCCGACCGCGCAGCCGCCGCCGCCTGCGGCTCTCGAAAAGAAGACTAGGAAAGGTTAGCCTTTGCTTCTTATACCTGGCTTATAGTTGACGCCGTAGGTATTGTGGCTTGTAAATTTTATAATAATTACTAAAAAAAAGCAAATAAACTTTCTTTGCCCAGATTTGTAAAAGTAGTCCGATGTTATAATGCGAGCGCATGTTTACACGGAGAAACCGCTGCTCCTTTTTTATTGAAATTATAGATACCATACACCCTAGGGAAGAGTAAACGCTTTTAATCCTAGAAAAACTGCGAGAAATCTTTCACTAAAGTACTTAAGCATGGCTAGAATCTGATATATGAAAATATAAAGATAAATATTTCCAGTTCGAAACACTCAGAAGTACGAAGATCAAGCAACCGGGAATCTGGATAACGTTCTACAAATGGAACCTAAAAAGGTTGGCAATTGTATATTTACTTATCTAATAACATGACAAACACAATGCACTTCAAAAACCGTATGGTGACTTAAAAAGAAAAGTCTTGATTGGCCGACTCTCATCACTACTATAACACACCAGTAGCGCACTAGTATAATATGAGAATGAGCTGGATTAATAGATATCTGTTAATCTGATGAGTTTAGGAGTCAACGCATCACCCGCGCCGCGTTAAATACCGGAGTCGTCGCTATGAGCTACCAACAGTGGCCTCTCAAATGAAGCAGGCGGGCATGCGGTACTACTACGGCACTTCGAACCATACCAACATACCTTTTGTCGTCAGCAAAAGCACTGCCCCCTCACACAACATTGGCGTCAATATCCAGCAGGTTACTTTTGCATTAATTAAGTTAAAAATACCCTATAGAAATATAACTACTACAAATATGTCGAAAATAAGAGTTTTTGTATTAACGTGGTTTATTATGTAAGTACGTAGTCTAAATAGTTTTAATTAAATTACGACACGGGAATTAACGCAAACACAAATTTTTAATTTTGGCTTGACGTGTCGACCGAGTTGCACCGGCCGCCGGCCGCAAGCAGAAATGACATGTGCTCGCGTTAATTCCCGTGTCGTAATTTAATTAGCATCATGCGACGCAATAGTTTGAAAATTAGTATCTGAAGAGTTTTGTAATTCATTACAACTATTGCTGTAATTTCTAGGTTTTAAATGGACTTAAAATACAACAACCTTTATCGGGCATACCCCTGACGATCGCACATCACATGGGTAAGTTCTTGTAGTTGTATTCTTCAAAAACTCTTTACAAATGTAAGTAGCAAAATATAAAGTGTTATGTAAGATTTCTTAGGGCATAACATACATAACAAAGATATTTTGAGGAGCACCCTTTGGTGATAAAAAAATAAGCTTCTAAATTACTTAATTCATTCAAACAGGTTGGTTTATGTTTGTAAGTTAGAGCGAACATTTTTGTTGACTCCACTTTATTATTTCAGGATTAGGCCACGTGCCTATGTATGGACCGAAGAGTGCAATCGTGGTTAGTATATCGATTCATTCATCATACCTTGCTATTCGTTTATTTTATAATCCTTACCATATTAAATATGTTATTTCCGATTCAAGCAAACCATATATTATAATGGTTCATTTAATTTATCAATATGATATATATATACATATATATTCTAACTTTGGCTCGCAATGTGTACCGACATAAGATTATATTATTAGTGTAGTATAAGTAGTAATTGCCCCAAAATTGGTTGCGCGGTTTAACCTTGAGGTCACTATAACTACTGCAAACAGATATAGTAACTTTCGCGTTTATAATATTATGTCAAACAGTTTGTATACTGTATATCAGCCATCATTGGACCACCGCGAGATAAACGCGATCAAAGTGGGTCGAAGACTGCTGCGGCTGCCGTCCTACAAGTTCATGTCGTACAACCGTTTGCTGAGCCTGTACCGCGAGGGCGACGGCATGGTGCCTCGGTTTCTGCGAGCCATCTCCCGGCCCCACTACTTCTATACCTCTATGTACAAGTGAGTAAGTTTGCTAGCCTCTTAGAAGCGCTTCCACACGATTACGGCACAAGGTCTGATCAAATCATCCTTGCAAGTTTCATGGATTATTCAAAGGTATAATGATAAAGCAATATAGATAATTCCATCTCCTACTAACACTACTACTACGACTAGTAACCTAACATACAGCAAACAAAGTAAGGGCCTTGCATTATTGTTACAATAACTTTTGCTATTAATTGCAAGGGTCTCCCCAACATAAGACATTTGTAATGTTTATAAAATTCAAGTGCGTATTAATGTTTCAAGCAGTCTTGCAACGAATCGTGAAGACTACGACGGGGCGACGTCAAAAGGACGCGGTGGCAGCCATGAGGCTAAACAGAGTCTCGCGGAGTACGCCAGCTTATACAGGGAGTACGAGCACATCGACAAGTGCATCAAGGAAGGGAACTATGAGCCGGAGCTGGAGCGTCGCAGGGAAGATCTGACGAGGGAGTTAGCTGCGCGGGAGGAACATATACGAAGGGTAACTGCATCCATCCATAGCCACAGTACGCACAACATTGCATAGAAGTCTAATTACTCTAAGCTACATTGTACAGTAGAGTTGATATTTCAACGTACCTTAAGTCTTAAGTAGTAATTTATTGGCTATGGGGTTTTCTGTTCTAAACTGTATCTCAAGGATTACTTATTTGGTAAATAAAACTGCCAAAGCATCCTTCGCCATCGTAAACGTCCATACCATAGTTCTCAAATTCGACTTAGAAAAAGGATTAAACTGTGTTTCCTATTTAGGTGGTGCAAGAATTCCGGACGACAGGCGAGCCTGATCAAACGTTACGCGCGTCTGCTTCAACGGCCGACGAGGGTTACCGGCATTCCACGTTCAAAATGACGGAACCTCAACAGTAGCCGATTTCTACTACCGTCGCTGGGGTCTTTTCGTTTTACTTATACTTGTTACCACAACACAAAAATCCTGGATGCACAGTCCGCACTCCAAAAAAACGTCCTCGTCATAAACCCACTGAACTGAGCGACTGCAATAACGTGCGCTATCGGAAAAATTCAAATTTCGTTCCCAAAATGTACAAAATGTAATATATCGAAAGAATAAAATTCTAATATAGGTAAGGATTGTATCGTTTCTATTAAATATTGATTCTATGTAATTACAAATTGTGAAATATTCGTTATTCAACTCTCAATCATCAAACATCTGTTTCCCAACAAGTAAAGCAATCGATGTTATTTAAATCTTATAAGGCTTTAATTTGTTTCAAGCGTGTTTTTCTCTTGTCATCAACTTACCATTTCTCCATGTTTAATACGTAACTATTTACCTTTTGGTGCTCCTAATTATTTCGCTTTAACCTGTGTATATTTCTAATATTTCCCTTTATATTCTTTAACTATGCTTAAGCTTAAGCATGCTTGCTATGCTTAAGCAACCTGAAACTCGTGGACAATTTTAGTACCTTATTGCTTCGTATTTTTTCAGTATCTGTAAAATCAATAACATGAATAACCAATTTATTGAAATGTTTTTAAATCAAATCTTTTGCGTCGCCAGACAATGTAAATTTACTATGACGCCACTTTTACGACGTCGAAAGCATAAGTACCTAAGCAAAATATTCAGAAGCAAACTATGTCAGTTTAATCTAAAAAGCTTGCTTAGCCTCCTACAACCCCACACTAGTTCCTAGGTTACGATGGACGTTTTTCAAGTGCACTTTGTTTTGTAACTGTGCGTTGAAAGCTAGTACATCAAGTATAACCCAACAAAATTTCGGGTACCCTCGGCTTAGACTTGTCAGTAAGTTATAAGAGAGCGTGCGCTAGTAATATGAGCGTGTAGCTATCCATATGCGTCTGCGTAACGAAGCGTACACTGAGGCGAAAATTATGAGTCAGGCGTACGCAGGCAGGTGCATGCGTGGCAGCCTTGTTACGTCTCCATTGCCTATGCTTCCAGTGTCGTTCGTATTTGTATGATTTTCCTCTAGGCTTAGCTTGATAAGGACTTTAAGGTAGTCTAGTGCCTAGTTCGGGATTTCAGTAGGTTATTGTGTATTTGCTATGTATACGAGCTTGGATTTGCAACGAAGCTCGTCAACCGGTCCCATATTGTAGCCCCAACAGGTTTTGGCTGGCATTTTAAAGCATATCAATTGTTACGT
Source organism: Abrostola tripartita (assembly GCA_905340225.1). NCBI lineage: Eukaryota > Metazoa > Arthropoda > Insecta > Lepidoptera > Noctuidae > Abrostola > Abrostola tripartita. The sequence continues at coordinate 5,927,280 of HG996486.1, forward strand.
CGAATATAAATTGTAAATGTCATGTAATCTTTATTGGCTGCGAATAGCAAAAGTTTGTGAATGATGTCATAATATAAAGAGTTTTGAATACATTCCTCTGACGTTTCTATTTTTTTTATTAATGACTAACAAATAATAACGATAATGACATTAAAATAGTGAATATGAATCCTACTAAGCAATGTGATCATACATCTAGGCATGCAATCGCAGATCGTAATTACTTACTAATCAATAGAATAATCCACGAATATAATACATAATGTTTTAACTACTCCTATAGATACGTCATTCCTAAGTATTTATAGATATATATTATGATCTGTATAACATTAAATAGTTTGAGACATTTTATTATGTACACATAGTTAACAACAACGAAGAGTTGATTTACAGTCTATATAACTTAACTACATAGTAACTAGACTTAAATTAGTACGATAGACTATTATCTACGATTAGAGTACAATACAGTAACAGTTATTCGTCAAACGGATGGGTATCATGATATCTATTTACAAATAATAAATAACAATAATTAAATAATACAAAGTTATCTCTAGTACATTGATATTCTTACTATTTACTCGTACGATCTATTAATACCTTGTCGCATTTGGCGGAAAGAAGAAACATGAAATTTTTTATGACATAATTGATACTACAAGTAAAACTAAATACCTATATTAATTTACAAAACAATGATTTAAATTATTAAATAATAAAATAACTGTACTTATTTAATTACTAAAGAGTTATAGTTTATGCGCGTTCGTTGAAGGAAATACCATGTGACGACACCTTCTTCATAACACATTCAAAACAGAGATATGAATAAAAAAATTACAACGATGAACCTTTGCCACTGCTAATACAAAATTAATAATTAGTATTGTAAAAAATGTGCATTTTTTGTTCACCAGACACCAGAGAAGGTGCCCATCCGGTTAACTGGCGAAACTTGGGTGAGTTAAACATCTCTTCCGAAGTTATTTAAAAACGACCGCTTAAAATTAACATGAAGTCAATTAAGCGAATCATTATCATATTGATATGAATGCGTTTATAGAACTGTAACGTCTAAATTGCTCAGCATTGCCATAATATCCTTCGTTCGGAAACGGACTCAACACCATTAGAAACAATTTCATTCTTTCCTATCTTAGCAGAGAAAGTGTCGTCACTCGTAGGTAAAATATGTAAGTATGCATTTAGTTGCGCGAGTCGGTGGACGAAGGTAAGTTTTCGCCTTCGATCTTGTGGCGAGCTGCCTGGATGTAGGCCTCTGCAGCGAGAGCCGGCCAGGCATCGGCGGGGGCGGCGTGTGCTCCTGCGCCGGCCCACGCCTCCGACGTGGTCACCTCCGCCGGCCTCTCCGCGCCCTCCGCCGCCTTAGCCGGGCACTCCAGCGAGAGAGACTTCGGCGTCTCAATCCTTTACACATAATGCTACGTTATTTCTATTGTTTGATGGTATAATAAATAATTATTGCACGTTTTGCACGACTTAAAAGCAAACCAAACTATGAATAATAACAATCAAAAATCGCAATCGAAATCACACATGAACAAAAATGTTCGCGATGTAAGTCTATATGTCGTACAATGACAGTTGATGTCTAAAATGAAAACCCCTTCTTTATCTTTGTTGAAATGTTCTAACTTCACTGGACAAGTTTGATCGCTTTCTTCCTTGTAGGTCATAATTTTCGTAACTTAAGACTTCCTCGAGCAGTGCAATAGAGATGTGCTTTCGATAAAAATTACCGATAGTCAATACGAAAATCGTTGGATTTTATCAAAAGCATGCAGTCTTAAGTTACGAGAATTGACCTACTAGGAAGCGATCAAACCAATATCTAAATCGAATAGCTCGATGCCAAAATCCAACCCACACTTAGCAATGACACGTTAGACCTACAAGACGAGGCAAGACGCTTATCTAAGCGAGCTTTCACTAAGTAATTTTATTTGGAGAAGATTAATGATGCATAAATATTTTTTATAATTTCATGTTTACATTTTACATTTTTTTGTCCAAATTATTATAAAACAAACAACACAACACATGGAAATATTGACGGGAATAGGTGATGTGGGTTTAGAGAAAAAATACCTCACGCGTTCTGGTGACTGCATGGCATCGTTAGTGCTGGATATTTCCAGGTCTTCGGCGTAGTTCAGGTGTAGTTTCTCACCGTCGCTGCGTTGTTCTTTTTCTAAGCAAATTTACGTAAGATATTTTTAGAATTTAGGTTACTAAAGTCATCTAAAATCACCAATAAACAATTTTTTGTCAGACTATTAAAATCTCAGTGTTTAATACACAATGTAGCTTTCAAAGCCTCGTCTTTGCTATAAATGATGATCTCATTCACTGCCCGACACTCTCCTGTAAAATGGGAACACCTACTCTCTATTCTTTTGGTACTTAGCAAAGTAACTACTAGCACTGAGATTAGGTATTAGTAATGGAGGTAGTAAATGTACCGTCAACATTGATGGCAGCCTCGGGCCAGCCGAGCGAGTCGCCCTCAACGTCGACGGGCTCGTCCTCCGCGTCGTAGGGCCGCGGCTCGCGCGGGCGCTCCTCCCGCCGTTCCTCGTCCAGGTCGTAGCCGAGCATGCTCTCCACCGTATGGTGACGCTTGCGGGTCCGCAGTTTCAGGCGCCGCTGACGGTTTGCGCGGATACGTTGGTATGTCTGTCGGGCATACATACACTTATGTATGTAGTTGTAGTTTACAAAGAAAGGTTTAAGGTATATTAATTTTTTTAAACTTGCTTGCAATTAATTTACACAGTGACTCATTGTTATTTTCAGCCTTTCGTCACCAAATACTTTTGATATTACCGAAATCTAACTTGTATTTTACTTGCCAAGTTATGAATTATAACTAGGGTATCAGTAGTAATGCGGTACCTCCCAGCGCGCGTCTTCGTCTTGGTGGTGGAGGGAATGCGAAGGCGGTGCTGTGGAGTCACGTGGCAGCGCACTAAGGCTGTACAGGTGCTGAAGCTCCTGAAGAAAGTGAGCCTGCGCTACGCCTGGACCGAGTCGCGCTCCACACACGCCGCACGACGACTTGCGCTCACCATCCGCTGACAGAGCGAATATTAAATAAGGTGTAAGGTGTGCAAGGCGTAAATTAAATAAGGTGGCTAACAGTAAAAACTGAAAACGAAATATTCTAAAAACTGCTACTACGACAAGCAACGGTATTGTAAGTAATCCATATCCTAACTTATATTAAAATGTGTGTATAAAGTAACTATGTCTGTCGTCTGTCAGTTATACCTTCACGACTAAACCGCTGAACGGATTCTGATGAAATTTGGCATGCAGAAAGTTTAAGACCCGAGAAAAGGACATAGGCTACTTTTTTAAATTCAACCTCTAAGGGGTTTAAAACCTAGATAACGATAGATATAGCTTGTCGTCAGGCAATGTCAAAATGAAAAAACTAAATGAATAGTGGTGATTATATTATCGATCTCAATAGAAGTAGAGGAGTCAAAATAAATAGTCACTGCAGGGCAGAGGTTTTAATGTAGCTGGAAGATGCTTGTAGACCTGCCGACATGTAAGGAAACCGTAGGGAACTCACGTGAGAAGAAGTCGTGTGAGTCGGTGCAGGTGGCGACGGGTGGCGCGTCGTCGTCCTTGCAGGGGCGCGGCGACGCCGACGCCGCGGAGCCGGGCGAGCTCGTGTCGTCGCGCGCCGCGTACCCGTGCCGGTACAGCGGCGGCGTGTTGTTGTCGTCGCGGACATTCTACGCCACACAACATCGTATAGATACTCGTATTGAAACCAATAGCTGATACGTGTACCAATACTGTATGAAGCACTTGTACACTTACAATGTAATATAATCACGAACACACTCACCCTCAAAGCCTGTCCGACGCTCTGTCCTAGCGCATACTGCTCGCCGAGATGTCTAGCAAACGCCTTTCCCGGGTATAACGGATGAAACGCTCCCCCTATCGGTCTGAATGCGCCGCACCCGAAGCTCTGCAGCGCGGGATGCAGGAACTGCGGCGCCATATGGTGGAGAAACCCTTCCATGACGGAAGCGACACTCTAAACACACAAGTTCCATGAGTAAACAAGAATTTAATTCAGTAATAACGCTAGCGTTTAACGGGTTAAGGAAATATATTGCACCTCAGGTATGCTGCAATAAAATGGTAATCGCTCAGCTAATAATTATTATTTTAAAATCAATATGTGGTTTTTTAACGTAAAAAAAACAACTACTAGTGGGTTGGGTCGTCCAAAACATCCAACGTAGTCGGGAAGTCACACAGTCAGGAAACGACAATATTGTTTTTGTGTATGATATAGGTTGTAAATAATATAATTCGTTGTAAAATATGTCAGATAATAATATTTTAATCATTCAATCAGGTATACCAATAAAGTAATATAATTAGCAAATTTTTTGGTAAGTTTTATTGAAAATGATTTCGTATAACATCTCCATTATGTTATATTAGTACCCAACGTATTCCCATGCTATATCGTTAAAATCTATTTAGATCGTTATCGAGTTTCCCGAGAAAACGAAATAGACAACCGAGTGTCATGTATATGTAACAGGCTAACGAAGTAAAATAGTAATTATTATTGGGGAATAAAGAGCTAAGCCATTGCTTTGATTCCTCCTCCATTTTATACCAGTTAAGATAGTACCAAACAGGAGGTATCGAAGTTATATTTTAATTAAATCAATTTAACACATTAGTTATCTATTTATTATTTAGTTGTCACTAATAAAATGTTTGTGATACAGTCAAAGGAGCTAAATATATACGTATCAGTGGAAACTGATCGTTTAATATTAAAGTAGCTGAAACAACACTTGTAAAACAGGTTTAATAACGACAGGTCAAGTAAAACCAAACAAAACATAAACCACCGAGAATTTCTACAGAAAGTGGTCATCGTTACAAATTCTAAGAAACAAACAAAAATCAGAGTTACGGCCACTTAACCGCAGACGAATAGATCATATGTTTATTTTGACAGCGTTCATATTGCGTCGTCCACGCGTTCGCTTCCGAAATCTAGCGGGAGAACACCGAAGACAAATAAACATCGCCGGCCATTGATATCGTCATCACAAATCATCTTCATCGATTTTCAATAATTGGTAGTAACTACTCTCAATATTGTAAGTGCACCTCCAGTTAGGGCTGTCACCTTTTTTGAAGCAGAAATAAGCAGTATTTTTACTTCGTAAAAATAGTATCGACTTAAAAAATATTGGAAAAAAAATTACCTACCTGGCTACACTTTTAAATTTCATTATTTATTTTAATGTTTGAAAAGCTCTTTATCATCAGTTACTACATGGTTCAATTACTACAGTTGCCAGGAATAACGATAAAATTACGAACAGGGCTCTTACATGCATATTCAAGATTTATCTTTCACGTGCCTATACATAGCATAGCTTCGTTAAATAGTTGCACTCGAGAAAGGGCAACTAGATAAAACATATTTGCACTTAAATAGTCTCGCACATAGTGTAAATGACTATATATTCCTATAAGTATTGACCAGCAGACGGCACTACGAATACGTAGAGTAGTCACTCCGATGAACCTTATTGTTTCCAAGCCTGTGCCTGACGGACCTTTGAATTGCTGTCGCTTGGCTTGCGACTAGAAATAGGGATTCAAAGGTTTAAATCTATGTACCAGAATACCTAATCTTCATTATACCTCTATATGTAACGTATACGAAGTCGACAGATGTTTACGATAATGATGAAATTCTTAAAAATATTCAGCACTTGCACGGCGAAATTGGGGAATTTACCTTCAAAACCGATTCTGGTCAGTCAGCTCAGTCTGCTTGTGAGATAGGCCCCTTGTTTCGTAGGTACTTATTAAGGTTCAATTGATAACTTATTATTAAGAGAATTAATTTACCTACGTGAGAAACGATTTTCGTGTATCTCGTAACTAAGAGTCGAAACGATACCTATATACGCAGGCCCCGCGCCCATTTTCCTTTCCGTGCACTGTAACCATGTGTACAAATTAAATGTAATCCTAAAATGTTTTTATATAATTCTGACAGCAGTTTTGCACATTGGCATTTCGCAGGACGGTTACTGTAATTAAATGCGCAGCGTGTAAAACGTTCCAATTAGCGCGCGATCTATGTGAACTAAATTTTTAATCATCCATTTTGCAACTTCTCCATTTTGGAATAGTTGGTGTTGCTTCAATTTTGTGCGTGATCACGAATTCTTGATCTGTATTCTGAGCCTACATATTAGAGAGATAGGTATTTAAAGCAAAGAACAACATTCTTGGACTATAACATAAATTGTTTTCATACTAGCTTTCAAAACTTAGGGAGTTGAGTTAACGACTAACCAAATACATTCTGAGCACAAAATTGCATGTTTTCTATCGATGTTAAATATATTGAAACGATCACCTTTACCTATACCTGTCTTTCTAGCCTTATCTTAAGATCGTTTGAATAGTATCGTCACAGTCTTATTAAACTCTGCCACACTCTGCCAACTACCTTTTTCCAAATGGTTCATCAGTATTTAATCGTCTTACAATATAAAAAGACCCACATTTTACGCACAAACACAAGTCCTGCAGTGTTATAAAACCAATTTATTAAACGTCTAAACACTAATCACATAAACGGCTAATGTACATAATTATCATCGACAATCAGCGTACAATGTGATTAACACGGTGAACCAAACACACGTATAGGTCGCAAGATCTCAATATCCGTTTGAGTCTCCAATTAGTCGACTGGCAGTAATAGTATTGTCGCTGTAATCAATCTATCGGGAGTCAACAGCAGCCACTGCTTTGTACTGTAGCTGTATTTTGACGGCACAAACAAGCCAGCCGCAGCCCTACCCAACTGAACGTGTGTAATGGGATTTGTGAATTCAATACAAAACACACACCTAGAACTTGGCTCAATCTGCCAAGCTCAGTAACAAAGGACTAAAATCTAAAAAAAACAACTTAAAGATATTCATCGTAGTCAAACATGTAGCTTCAACATTATCGGCCTGTTTTACCATCGACAAAATTAAAGTGACAAGTAGAGTAACCGCCACTTAAAATCCGTAAATACTCATTCGAATTTCACAATATCTGATTAGCATTAATCAGGGGATAAACTGGCCTGTAACTAAGATACGGTGGAAAACATTCGTAACTTTTACTTGCCGATTTGCGAGGCAAGAAGTAACTGTTCAAGAATTAAGTAACTGTTCAACTGTGAAGATGGTAAAACGGGTCCTAAGCTTCATAAAAAATATCTAAATATGAACATAACAATAATTATAATATTAAACTTAGCTGTTAAGTTAGATACCTAATGTATTTTCTTATTTTATACTAAAATAAGTGTTGCTACACCCTTACAGGGTCTATGTTTGTTATGATAACATGTAATTGTTTTCTGTGAAACTACATAGTGCAATAAATAAATAAACATTTTCGACTGCCGTACATTTGGCGTCCAGGTTTTGCATATTAATAGCAAAAGTTGTCAGTTTAAAACAAACAAAGTTTTAAAACTTTTGCATTACCTACGTTGTAGCAAGTTGTAACTATCAAACAAAATCATGTAAAGGTTTTTGTGATGATACCTTTCTTCTCCTTTTTCTTTCAGCAACAATAAACGTTTATTTTACATAAAAATGTTTCAAAACCAAAAAAGGGCCAATCAAATTTATAGTAGGTAAGTAATTTTTGAACTTTTCATTATCTCCCCAACAAACGACCCTTGCTCCACCAGTTTACAAAAAGATGAAATAAAAAGTAATAATGATTCTCCTTAACGATGTTACCTCATTTATTCGGCGTGTTTTTATAACCGCAGTGCGGCCGCACCCTATCGCCGCCTACTTAGCCGAGCAGTTGGGCTGCGTTACTTGCAGCTATCTATTCTATTGCCGCTACGTGTAAACACTGGGAAAAGAATAGAATGGCCGGAACAGTAGGCGATAAACACACGAAATGTAAACGTTATGAAATGATACATACGGTGCATACGAATACCGACTCTCCAAGTTTAATTGTACTTGTATTTATAGAACCCGCTACTGGGTGTTCTACAATATTGTTTTAGAATATGTACCGACTACGTAACACTATAATAATTTCAGTTTTTGGTCTAAATTGATAAAGGAAATTTGAAAAATGATGGACACGACGACGAGCCGGAGTTGAACCTTGAATTTTTTGGTGATAAAAAAAATAATCTTCAGTTTTACATTGTAAAATTATAACGAAATTCGAACTACAACTCTCTTATTTGGGGTTTTAGGATAAAAAATTCAGAATGAGCCGATATTATATGTAGAACATTATATTAGATTAGCATTAAGATTGCATTCTGGATATTATCCACCAGCAAAATTTGCTTTCCTTGGGCGGAAATCTGCGTCACGAAATGTGCAATAAGATTGAAGATGGGAAACATTTGCCGATGGACTGCGTAAAAAATGGAAAGAAAGAGCTGATTAAATAATTCCATTCAAACATTTTAGATGTTGGGCTGATTCAATCTATTTTGGCAAATCCTAAATCAAATATTTCAAATAGGACATGTAGCTTAGCTCGGATTCCTAACCGGTGATTCCCTTTCCTCATAACTTGTGGGCAAGTAGATGTAGTAAATGTGTATTTATAGACGATAAGGTAACTGCATAAAAGACTTGCAGTAATCACTACTATATAATTATATAAAGACCTCAGTCGCTCACAAACTGAGGTCTTTACACATACCGCTCAATAAGTTTGGATTTTTAACGTGATAACTAATTCAACTAACTGTGCGGTGTGTGGAACACTTGAATGTATAAAAGTCTTTTAATAAATAGTATAAATAAAAAAGCTAGTAAGTAGAATAGGGTTAATGTATCCGTGCGGACAAAAACTCCCTTAGAAATAATTTAAAAAAACCATCATATTATTAACCGATAATATAACTTCTCTAAGGGTTTCTAAACAAAGGTCTTCTATCTAAAACACCATAAAGATGGTGACCCAAGTGAATCTTTATATGTAAACTTATTTGCAAAATAAAAATTATTTTACATTTATCACTAAAACAAAATAGTTTGGATTGCTTACACCGATCAAAACCAACGTCAAACTCAACAGATATGTTATTGACACGGTCAAACCGTCATTTCCATTCAAACAGAGGCCAATCTATGACCCATCCGTCCTTCCAAAGATATTGTCTATTCGACGATTGACATTTCGATCTCCGGATTGGCTATACCTCAGAATACAGAAAAAACGGATAGATAGTCAATACACGCGTCATGCCTATGCCTAAGGTTCTTGGGCTAGATTCAATTTAATAAGATAAATCAGTTAGTCTTAATAACATTAACGAGTGATGACCTGATTGGCGCAGTGGCTAAGCGATTTGATTGCTGCGCTAAGGGTTGCGGGTTCGATTCCCGCACGGGGCAAAAATATGTGTGAACCACAGATGTTTGTCCCGAGTCCGGGTGTTTGTTTGGTTGTTGGGTGTCTGTGAATGTGATATTTCATGTTTGTTAAACGTACCCACGACACAGGAGAGATCGCTAGAGTAGGGCGACGACTAATTAAAAAAAAATACGAAGGCTTGAATTGACCTAAAAGTATCTTCAGTAGATAGATACCTATGCTATGACGATGAAATGATGAACGATGATTAATCCTTTGGCATTAGATATAAACTGTGACCTACGGCTTTTATAACATAAACATTGTTTACGTTAACTAAGTATGTATGTCTTCACTCATTTATTTTATTATAAAATAACATCTAAATAGATGACTATCGAGCATGGAATAACACTACATCGTATGTAAATTTTTAGCTTCCGTGGTTTGTAATTGTGCATGGAAATTTCAATAGATTTGACTGTCATTATATTATGGGGGAACGGCCACGGCTGCTTACTTATTCTTTAATATTTAGGTAGGTAATGATTGCCCTGCCGCCAGTTCCAGCAAGGTTCATGGCACTTCTCATACTCAAATACTCTGCGAAACACCTACGCTGGCTATAAAGAATCTGCTAAATCAATAATAGTCTATTAGACCGTTAATTTTATCAGAGCAATATATCAGATCGTAGTTACCAATAAGCGGGCAATAAAAGAGCCAACATCGGCTGAAAGAAATACGCGTGGTCCTGATTTATGCGTGATGGGAACGCGGCCGCCCCTTTTTCAATAAGGGCCTTGATAAGAATCATTGCCTATCGCCGCGTGACGTCCGAGGCATGCAATTAAATAGATTTTTTACAAGTGTTTTGGAGTGCAAAATCTATATATCTAGTAAAAATAATAAGATAATACTATAAGAAAAATAAAGTATCAGTAAGGACTACGGAATTTTTCTCTAGAAGATTTATTTACCTACATAATACAATTTTATTCTTCGTAATAAGGACAATATGCTGCAAATCATTTTATTTTTTTATAACTAAAAGTGAAATATGTAATGATCGAACTGTAAATTGTTTTTGCCGTGCACTTCCCGGAGGTGACTCGTGGCTAGAAGCTTTTCTCACAACCGTTGGTGGCGGTATCAAGAATTGTCGCGCCAGGGTTGTCAACTATAAATGGTGCAGTTATTGATAAAATTACATTTGAAAGATGGTAAACCCTACGAAATGTATTCAAATGTAATTTTATGCCCTACCGTAGGGCAAGAATATGATATTCCAAACACACGCCGTTGATTTCAAAATTAATACGCATTTTGTAAAGTGACCGAATTTATATTATGTGATCACGAGGGCAGACTGATGCCCTTTACTAGCAGATCTCTGAACTTTTAACCCAGAATGCCCAAATCATCCTTAACAAAACTAATAATAATGATAAGATATACTAGTGCCTAATTATGTTTAGAACTTTCAATAATTGTAAAGTTACAAACTGATACCATTATCTTGTAATCTATCCTAAGTTGTCTTCCAACAGGTATTGATAACGAGGTCATCAAAAATGGTTTTTAACTACCGTATTATTTTGCTGTTGCTTATTTAGATAATATTTAAATAATTTAACAGCCACACTGTCCTAAAAATTGCGTGGTACGGTATCCCGGTTCTAAGGTCAAAGTTGCAGTGTGATGCGCTACCCCTGTTAGCTACCACAATCGAGATTTTTAATTTATTAGCTTGATAGTAATCAATTTTAAAATGGTCCGTGGATCCCTAACTATATGACTACAGCAGGTATAATATACTACTTTTTATTATTTCATCAATGCTCACCGGTCCTGGTGGTGGCAGATTTTCGATGCTGATACTACCTTAGTAATAGATCGCCGCTTATAATATCCGCTGTAGGTAAGGATATTCATGCAATCGCCAATCACCAGCACCCCTGTATAACTGCTGACACAGGGTCATGGTGACCACAGGCGTAGTGTGATTAACACAATTATATGAAAGCTTTGATGATTGGTATATTGATTACTCAATCTCGCTGTAACTGCTACACGAATTTGGATTATATCCAACGTAGAGCCTACTTACGACGCGCGATGCCTATGAACGGCTTAAAGTCAAAGTACCACAGGTAGAAGTGGACTCTAGTTCCTATTTTTTTTTAAAGATTAAAATTATGTATACTTTCTTGATAAGTAAAAACTAGATTGCATTAAATATAAGCCAATATACACTATACAATTATACTTCACCGGTTTAATTACTAAAAACCAATTTCGCGACGTTTTCCCTGAACATTTCACGTACCTTACCTAGATTTCTTTTAACATTTTTTGTGCCTAGCTTTTTATACGGATACAATAATTACTTATATAACCCATCCCTTTATGAGGTCATTTGTGTATAAATTACCTTATTAGGTCATGTGTTCATTTCGAGAGTATGTAAAATAATCATGTAAACTGTGTTAGAAGAACGCAGCAGTGTCGTTTCGTTCTTTGTTCATTCAAGTTCATCAATATTAAGTTGGTATTATTGTTTAACATATGCTTCATGGCCTTATTGTTACAACCGCGCTTTATTGTGCACATGTACCTAAATTATATTATACAAAGACTATCTGCTTATATAAAGACAAAAGATTCTTATTTCATTGAAAACTATTTAGCGGTGTTGGACTTGCGCCCTTTTATACTAAAGTTCTTAGAACGTCTCATTGTGTATCAACATACAAGACTTATGAAATTCAACAATCTTGTAAAATTCAGTAGTAGTGGCTGGTTTTGAGTTACCTACTCCATGAAAAGTTTATCTTCGCGTGAAGTATCCCCTTCAAATCTAACAACAGCCCCGACAAACAGTATGAGACCTAGACAAACAAACAAAACAGTAAAAGAAAACCGTTTGTTTCGGTGTTCAACAGAGTTTAAAATCAGTAATTTCCATAACGCTCACAATTCAATAGATTTCTTGTATACTATCATGAAGAGACAAAAATAGCTACCCTTTCACAAGCTTATTCCACACCGAGGAGTAAGAGATTTCACATAGTTAACGTTTATAATAAGAAGAAGTGCAAAAACTAAAAGGTTTTTTAAATTTCGACCACTTGCGATAGTGACACTGAACAAAGAACAACCTACTACTATAGCAGTCCTTTTTCAATGGCGAACTTATTGATGTCAGTAAATTCTATCATGCGATTTAACTGCAGTGATTTTTGCATAGACATATCGTAATTTGATTACGGATTTTAATTTAATCAGCAATTATTTTATAACTATATAGCATTTTTATAAATTTTCATACCGAGTAGGATATTTTTCCGGATAGGTATGTCATAATTGTAATATGCAACTCAACCATATGATGCAAATTAACCATTGTAATGTGAACCGACTATTATAATTGCTATTGTTTTTTAAAGAGATCCCTATTTTAAATACTTGAGTTTTTCGATATTTGGGTAATACGTCAGTCACAAAACTATTAGACTACTTTTTTAATCTTGTAAACGAATCAATTAGATAATCATGATAAAATTCGCTAATGCAGATGAATAGTGATTTTAATATAGTTACCATTTAATCAGATTTTTTATTGTTAAACTCCATTCTTTTTAATCTCACGTCCATCCGAGGAAAAAACTGAAATCATTACTATAATGTTAACTTCAATAAATTCAGATGTTTCGAGAAATTAAAATGACTAATAAAGGCACACGTAACTACGAATGAATGGTCGAAGCATTGCCCTTGAACCTTAATAAATTGTTAACATTTTGATTTTAGTATAAAAAGTATTTGTACCTACATGAAATGTTAATTTATTTCATTCAAATGATTGCCGGTTACATATTTCCCAGCTTCTCATCTCGTAAAATGATCGGCACGTTTCATAGATTGGTATCCTACTTGTATTGAGAAAGGTTCGAACTTGTAGTTTAAGTAGGTACTAATTCTGTTCCAGCGCTGTCCCAATAAATTTAAATCTGTTTTAATTTGTACCGTAATCAGGTGTTAGTACGTTTTCTTCTATCTGAATCTTATCGCTACGTTAATCAATGGAAATGTTCAGTTTATTTCATATTTGTTCATCCTGTAATGTATTTTGTACCATGAAATATTAATTTGTATTCTCAATGTACTATTTATTTTATAAAATAAGTTTTTAATCTTAGATGACACTACATTTTTTTAAGAAACCTTAAAACGGAAGTGTAGAGCATTTGTAATAAAACGATTAATCGTTTTATTACAAATGCTCTACACTTCTGAAATCAATTAAAAATAGAAAATAATGATACACTTACGTCAGAATAGTTTAAAAAATATTGTAATCGAAGTTAATTAGTTCATAGGAAGATAGGTATTATTATTTGTATTTTGTTAGAGTACTTTACTAGTATAAATCAATGTATTTTATTAAGTTAAAATTAACGAAAGTATTTTAGAAGTTCACTCAAAAAACAGCCAGTCGTGTAACATTAAATAGCTAAAAAAAATATCACTTACTAATTATTTCCTCGACAAAAAACAAATGCCAAATATTTTTATCCGGTTCACTTAATTATTAAAAAATTTCACCTATTGATTTTAATAAAAGGTCCTGCGTAAATATTTTACTTAATTTAGATTATTATTTTATCCCTAACCGACGATACATGTTTCTTTACAGTTCACTGATTTTTTTAAAGACTTACCAAGTTCGCGACGGTGCTATGCGTGCGTAAACGCGTAAGGGGCTATAAACCGGGATCGCGAACGTGCAAAACGCGCAACGGCTACGGAGCGACTGCGGTCACGGTGCACGACTCGCGCTGGGCGGGCGTCGCCTGCGACACGCCCTACACCCAGAAACGAGAAAAACATACGGTTTTACAGAAATCTAGAATCTTCTATGAACTTAGAAATGACTAGACTTCACAAATAAATTAGTCTTTCTACAATAAATCAGTGTACGTGGTATAAAAGCACGGGTATAACGAGGCTTGCAGGTAGCTGATAACTCCGCCATCGCGCTAACAAGCTTTCCCCTAAAAAAATAAGTCTAGCATAACTATTTTCTGAAGATATGATAAAGAGCAGATTTGTGATGTGTGTGACCCATAATTATGTCATATATGGGTCACACACATCACAAATCTTTACAAAAAAATACGACGATTATAAATACAATAAGGTAAACAAAAAAATAAATCTTTCTGTAATAATGTCAAGGATTTATTATAGTTACTATGGCAAGAATGAAAATTCAGTTTGCGTTAAACATACTACGTTAGTTAATTCTGCTATTAAAGTGAGAAAAAATTAAATGAACTAATAAATGGAAAGAGTGTGACAGAAAATTGTCAGAGAAGAGTGAAGTGGGCGGAGCGCGCGACCACTCCCAGCCGCTGAAAATCTGGATTACAACAAAAACAAATTGATCCGAAGAGGATTTGCGCTTTTTTACTTTTTCCCATATCCACGCTGCGCAGACAGTTATTACGGTGGTTAAAACGAAGCGAATTACCGATAAAATAACATTTTATATATTGTTTCGTATGACTATTTTAATTTTTAAGACATTGGCTGTGTTATGGATATTTTAATGTGACTTATGTGCCAACATATTTTGACTAATGTTATGGGATTACAAGTTTAAGTAAACTGAAAAGGAAAGTAAAGTAGTATTACCTTTACTCTCATTTTTCACCAAGATTGTCACCGAGCAATTTTAAAAGATAATCTTATACGGCTTTTTAAATGCAATAATTATCTACGCGTTACATAGCAAACTGTAATGTGCTACAACAAGAGTTTCAGGATTAGTATTTAATTGAATATAACTTGATTCACATTTAACTGGGTTATTTAAGACGTATACAATTTTCTCTTGTGCATTACCTTTGTCACGCGCGGTCGCCACTACGCTGCTGCTACGAAAGTGCTACGTGACGTTAAGTTCATATTAATATTGCATTTTAGGTTTGTTTACGTTATCAAACTAATCTTGACAGATGTAAAGTACAATTTTTACTGTATTGTGTACTACATATATATATTTATATATGATGATAATGACTTTTGCTTAACTTACAGTGCAAATGTAGTTTTACGGATTCAAAGAAATGCATATTTTAATTTATTCTGGAGCTGTGTAAATGCAAATTCAATTGATAAAACCATCAGATCATACAATGACAAAAGTTAGTTGAAAATACAAATTTATGATCTTGACGAGATTAAAATCGGAATCGGAAAAATGTGAGTTAGTATAAACTAAAATGTAAACCACTGCGTCGTTCAACAACAATGATTGTAATAACATAGCAGTCATTTATTACATCACTAGCTTAAGAGCCGGCAATAAAAATGAGAAATTATTTTTAATAATATTGCCGGTGTGCGGGGTGCGACAGTGACGGAGCACAATATTCTGGCGAAGCTAAAACCGCCCCTTATTACAGCATTCTTTACTCGCTAGTGCCCAATAACAGTACCGAGACTTATTTTACGAGCTTTCGTGGTGGTTATTTCCTACTAAATGTCATAATAGCTATAAAATCCTACTCTTAATAGACGTAAGGTTACATTTCTGGCATATTATACAAAATAAACGTTAACTTGTTGAAATTAATTTATTGAATACTTAGACAAACTTAACCAATTATTATAATAAATAAATTACATTTCTATTTTATCTTTGCCCCACTTTGAGCATTTGTTAGCATTTGAGCATTTGAGCAGTTGTTTATGTTTCGCCGGCATATCGTAACCTACAAACACCAAGACAGACTCAGGACAAAATTATCTACGGATTACAAAAATAAGCTGTCGATGTGTGGAGATAGAACAACCAACCGGTATCACAGCAGTCCGATCATATGACTACTTCTTCGATCATCGATTTATTTCCCCGCTTAATACACGCAAAATAAACATATATACAGATACTTATTGTTAAATTGACACATTTAATTGCAATAATATTCAGAATCCATCATTTTCCTTACTTTATATTTATGTAAGAATCTTTTGTATTTATGTCACACATCGAAGTGCCATCTTCAATTAAGCATCATCATTGTCCTTGGTTAGTGGTGGTAAGAGCGTTTATGTAGATGAATGTTCAGTAAGCCGCATAGACAATGCGGTAATGTAATTGAGATCGAGACCATGCGAGGACCCGATAATAGTACACAGTGGTCTGACAACCACTCCACACACTGTGGATATGACCTTAAATTTGTGGTCTAATCGGTAATGCAATCATGCCATTCGTGCTTACCGCAATTGTCATGTAACTAATATTCAGTTAACTAATTAATTTTCAAAAGGATTAGTATTATTTACGCACGTTTTCAGATATCGTGTAAAAACGTTGAACTAAAATAATGTTACCATACCTATAACATCCAGTAAAATGTGATATGATATAGTAGCGGTGTCACCACACGAGGTAATATCTGAACAAGAGACATATTTTCAAGGGAGGGAGGACAATCCGGGATGGCTGTGACGAGGCTTGGAATGCAACACGATTATGAAACGCCATTTGTCAAGTTTTTATTGGGCACCCCAGAGCAGCTTCTATTGTGGTAACCCGCGTCCCGCACCCTTCCCCCGCACTGGACCCTCGTCTTGTGGATGTTAATTCATAATTTTTATAACTTGTTAACATTTTGCGGATTACAAGGGCGATGCTTCAAGCCGCAGCCATCCCGTGATTGCGGTTTAATTAAATTTTATCCACCTTTTATTATAAGAGTTATGAAACAAGCCGAATATAAACGTAACGCTTTATACACTTAAATTTTTCACCCTAGATATAACTATTGAGAACAATTTTAAATTACCTAGGTATATTAGAATACGGAACAAATCGTACTAAGTACAGTAAGCAAGATAAAATATAGTTTTATAATATTCAAGTAAAAGGATATACATACATACATGCATCAGATGTCTAATTTTACTTACCTGCCTTTTTTATATATTTTTTTACTTTTACATTTTATATAAAACACTGCCCTCAGTCTATACACGACTGTATTGTTTATAAGTTTCACATGTCATAGTTTCAGAATTAATAGGTACCCTGATCTAATAGTGAGTGAAGAATATTACGAGACGTATTTTTTATAACATACAGACTTACGATCTTAATTACAACACTTTGACGAGAAAAAATGTACATAGAATACCTAGTAAGTTTCGTAGGCACAAACACACGAAGTAACTATACGAGCGAAATGTATATCGATGATAAATTGATATTTACACCATATTGTAATAACTTGCAAAAGCTAATACGTTTGATTGGCAGGGATATTAAACCGGAGGGCGGCTGAGTTCCGGCAGTGCATCCATATTTCGCGTCTCACCGATCAAAGCTAGTCACGCCACAGCAAGCGCGCACTTTAATATCAGTTACGCCAATTTTAACCTCCACTGACGTACGTCTACCAACTTATTGTGCAACTATAAAATGTTTAATTTAATGCGTTTTAATATTTAGATATAGTTGGATAGTTGATTGAATAGTAGGTATCTATGTAGTAGTAGAGTGACAGTGGGTAGGTAGGTACGTGGTAGGTTTAGTTACAAACAAAATATACATGTACCAAATATTTTTTGCGAAAATTAAACCAAACTATAACGAAAACTGAATCACTTGTTTTTTTTGTTTGCTTATTTTATCGTAGCTATTTGTTTGAGTTTTAGATCAAGAGAGTACTAACTATAGAACATTTCAAGCGCCACTAGATGCTTCGTCACGATTCACGAATGGGATAACGGTGTTCGCTGCTGTGCAATTATAAAGATAATATAAATTATATTTATTAGATAACATATTTATCATACAAAATGTAAGTATTGATAAAAAAAGCAGAATGATTTTTGATCAAAACGTTTATTTTACATTTGTCTTAATCTACATTAAGTCTGCTCATACACAGGGATGAAACAAAGGGACATGCGTGATTTATATTCATAAACAGTGCTGTATATAATTATTTAGTTATATTTATTGTACAATTAAGTTATAAATCTATAGTAGAGGTAACATATGTTTGACGGACGCCCTATTATAGTGGCACAATAGTTGCCAGTTCATTGCTGGACCGTGATAATTGAAATCTTATATGACAATCAAGCTAACATGATCCAGTATTACATACCTCTAAACAAAATTTGCCTCAAGTAAAATAATAATATGATTTTCTGCGGCTGCTTGCATTCATTTTCTTGTGTCACAAAATTTATTTGTCCGTATTTAAGTAGTAAGGGTTTATTTCTTTAAATAGATAGCGGTTTTCTTATGACGACTCCTAAACATTTTACTATACTTATTGTTATATGGAAATAATTAATCTCTTACAGAACCACCTTTTATCGAGTAGTCGATTTACTACAAGGAGTATAGAAAACGATTGCTTTCCATACTTACTATTAGTGAATTTAGTACCAATATAACATTGGTAAGCTTTAATATATTCATCATCATCATCAATATATTACACCCATCAATAATGTGCATGTTAAATTTACAGTTAAGAAAATTTACGCTAGATTTCCATATCAGCGAGGAAATCAATTAAATGTGATAACTTTATGTCTTACGACTAAGTTTGTTTTAATATGAATACATATTTATTATGTATCTACTAGCTACATTTTCATTGACGTAAAGTAAATAAAAACTTATCTTACGTATTATGTAAGTTAAAAACGAACAATACCTACAGATAGGTACATTTTTTCAGTGTAACAATTCTTATTATTCAAGAGCCCCTTATTTTGTAAAAATATATGGAGCTCATGCTAATTAAATAGCAATAATTTTCATGTTTCCTTATATAATAAGTGTTAATAATTTGAATACATTATACATAGGCCCCAGTGAAGCAATGTTTAAGATAATCGTCAAAATGTGATGTCTGTAGCACACACAAATTCGCGTCGCTTGCAGCCTGTAAAGATTACAAAAGCAATAAAGTCGCCATATTATTACCTACTAAATAATTATATATTAAACATGAGTAAAAATACAGATATTGTTTTCCTAAAGACGAAATCGATTAGTACAATGAAAAAAGTATTGTACAATAAGAGAGTGCGACCCGTACCAAAGATGTACGTAAAGGCATGCCTAGCCAGTGTACTGGTATATTAAGTACATGTAGGTACACGTTAACAGGCTAGCCAGCTAGTGCACCACACACAACACTTATCATAATCGCCTCATAACCTAATAAGAATATCGGAGTTCCGGTTTATTTTTTAAATCACTTTTTACATCAGGAATATTTCGTGTTGCAAAAAATCGAAACAAAGAGATATTGTAACATTCGCGTGAGACTAAGTATCGATGCTAGTAGATGCCTGGAACAGGAAACATCATATAGCGTTGCAATGATTTTATAGAATTGCTACTCACCAATTTTTTTGTGAAAAATCTTCACCAGCGACTCTTCAGTGCCAGTTAGAAGACATATAATTTATCCTTTGTTATTTTCTCTTATATACAATATTTTCTTTAGCTATTCGGTAGGAAATCGTTTTACTTCCTATAACAAAAGTATTTCTTCAGTAGCGTATCAAGGAATGCCTTATGTCTCAAGTCATATGTTCTTTACAACAACTACACAATAAAAACAAGAAAATATATGATATCAATGTCTGTACGACGTAAACTACGAATAACCTACGTAAATAGTCAATCTTAAACTACTGCTTAATGTATAATGCAAACTAGTATCTAATAGTGTCCTGGCTAACAAAATCAATTATTATAACGGGGCTAAGGTGGTCGTTATGTGGTGGTGGTAGGTATACGGATAGGAATTATTATGCGGTTTAATTCTAATTCTGCGGGTTAAATAGTAGAAGTTTTTCTAAGATACCACTAATGACTAAGAATTGTGCCCGTTAAAATAATGTGAGTAGGCGTACCTACAACAAGCTATCGGAGCCGTCGTTTCTTAAGGATGGGTATGTGCTTTTTCTCGGGAATGATGTGGTTGAGAATTATGTCAGATATTGCTTTAATGTAGGAGAACTTGGTCCGGATCATCGAGACCAGGCGGTCCGTAGGGTCCGAGACGACCAGCGGCATGTACCGCGCTGCCGCGGACACTGCACCCGCGCACAGGTGCAAATTGTATAGGCTTGCCCTACTCGGACCTGCCACAAATTATAGCTGTCATTATGTTTAGGTTCTTCAATATTGGTACTTTTTACTTACAGGATTATTTATACATTCTTTTAAGATAAAAAGCATATATGACATGGCGCTATCTATTCTCTCACACACAGACACCAACTGACAAGACGGTAGAAATCGGATGCAGGAAAACGGTTAAACGTGCTCTAAGAGGCACTGAGCAGGCTCCACGTGAGATGATATCTGTTACCCATCCAAGGATATACCGCAGCAAGTATTGTTTACCCTCGCATATCAGTTGAGCTAACTATGTGTAGCAACGAGCCACTCGATATAGTGTATAATATGTCCAACGTAGTATTTCAATTTCAATTTAGCAAGTATCAATTTTTAATTGATCAATGTACTTCCTTAAAGATTCTCATGAAGTTTTAATGTGTTACACATAAGGTACCCTGCTTATCAATAATAGGCACGGGTGGTCAATATCGCGAACCCATAAATTCTAGCTCCACAAGTGATGCGGGCCTTCGGAAATGGTCAACCTAGTGGAAAAAAAGCTAACCATTATCGTTGTTTACCTTACAGAATACGAGAACAGGTCACTTACTGGATGAAGAAGATCCGGGGGTGTCGCATGTCTCGTTCCAACACCTCATATGCAACTCAATCATATCCCGATGGAACTCTGACAAGTCAACAACAAGGCCCACAGCTTCTAAAATTGAAGAGTCCTTCAATCCCACCTGAGTTGCAAGGAATTCAGCCACCTCAAGCGTCGTCCATAAAGGTATACGAAAATCTACAAGGAAGCAAAGACAGGCATTGTAATTCAATCTGCAAATATATTTTTACCAACGTGACATTAGACAGGTAAAAAAAACGCTGAATAGAAAGTCTAAGATAGCGACGAATCTAAAAACTTGTTTGCTCATTTTTCAATCAAAAAACATTTGATTATATAAAATTACGTAGTAAACGTACGTACAACGTCTTCCAATATTCTGCAATAGTTTGTACTTTTACAAAAAATCTAAAATAGAATGAAACTTTATTAAACTTGCGTAGATACCTTCGTAATCAATGCAAAATATGGTGCGTGTGCGGTGGTGGTGCCCAAAGAATAAAGTTTTAAAGCTGGTTCTAAAAGTCATACCTAGCGTACTATATACATCAAACTCCATCTCTGCTATCTCAGCCTTGGTATATACGACACCTTCTTTTATCAGCGTGGTTCTAACCATACTGGCAGTTAGTGGCGCGAGGAGGTCGTTCATTTTAGCTGCCAGCTGGATGCAAGATACCATCAGCAAATGGATTCGCGATACCAACATGTCCTTATACCGCTCCCATTCTTCTGAATCTATTGCCAAAAAACTAATTTAAATAATAATTAAATTAATAATAATACTATGATGTATTTATCTCGATAAATCGAGCTTTTAGATATGTTCTTGTTCTAAGTATTAGTTAGCCATACGATGTATTAACGAACAGGCATTGTCATTACTAAATTCGTACCCTTGTATTAATTAGGCGACGTTAGCTGGTGTGCAAAATGAACAAGGAACGTTATAAAGAATGACTAATGCTTCGACATAATATTACAATGGCTTCACTTTACCATCAATTATACGAAATCGGTCGATCCTTAATAAAAAAATAAGTCTAAAGGTAAAACTAATAACCACGAGGTTCTTCCAGAAACGTTCGTATGTGGCGAGCAAGATACCGCTCCATAAGTCGGCATGCACTTCCCGGTACTCCTTTAGACTTCACACCAAATATTGCGCACAAACTCCACATCATTTTTCTTCCCGTTGACTGCAACAGCAAGGTCGGCCAGCGAGCCTCTAGTTTTGCTAGCCAAAAATAACACAGACCGCACTTTAGCAAACAGAATAACACTAAATAATCACTATTTTTTTATGTTACAAACAAGTAGTAAACATGTTTACATTACGTTACTTGATTATTAAAATAGTGGATATGCATAGTTAATATTGTAAACATTAAATAATTATATCAGTCAAGATTATTGTTCCGTCTTCATGACTGAGTTAGACATTATTACAATAATCGTATTAATTATACCAAAAACATGAAAGAAGGATTAAATAAAAAATAATTAACAATATTTACCGGTTCATAAATCGTAGTGGTAATACATTACGCATTAAGAATATTCCTCTACAATACCTTTGTACTATTTATTTTTTAACAACAACAATGCTTTACCTTCAGTCTCATTTTCCTGTATTAATGCTTCTATCCAATCAGATGCTGGAAATGATGCCGGTTTGCCAACGGTATCCATTTTAGAACACATTCCAACAGTGAATGCGACGACCTTTCCCCACTTACTTGTTTCTGCTTTATAACTACCCACATTAGTTTACACCTACTACTTACTACCCACATTGTTTGTTAGTTTTCTAATTGACGCCATCATCGATTTCCATCTGACCATAAAGAAGTACTTAATTGTTTTTGTTGATGTTGTCAAATACCATAGGTAAAATGTTTAAGGTTATCATAGTCATAGCACATCAAACAACACGACAATACCTATTTGAAGAAAAAATCACTAATAAATTTGATTTATCTAACCCAATAATAAAAAAGTCTACGAAATTATTTGTCAATAAAATTAAATGATATTTAAAACATCAACGAATTTTAT
The DNA here is from genome assembly GCA_905340225.1 of Abrostola tripartita. Classification (NCBI taxonomy): domain Eukaryota; kingdom Metazoa; phylum Arthropoda; class Insecta; order Lepidoptera; family Noctuidae; genus Abrostola; species Abrostola tripartita. The sequence continues at coordinate 5,950,583 of HG996486.1, forward strand.
TTTTTTATTTAATATACACACAACACACAACGCCCCTTCATTTTTAAACGTCGTTCGAATTTTAAATCTGTTACAACAACACAGCACCCATTTCTCAAGTAACTAAATTATACACAAAATTCATGGTTACTAAAGAATTCAAAACCATGAATTTTGTAATTAGTTGAATAACTCATTAATTTAAGTAGCTGAATAATATACTCATCTGAAGAGGAAGCTGACCTGAGCTTTTATATTTAAAGCTTTGATTATTATAAAATCTACGGTTTAAAGGATACTTAAATGTTATTCTCTAGTCACAGTGGCCAGTCTTACAACAACTTAAAACGTGAGGCGAAAAGTTTGGGTACCTATCTTTTTATTTTTACAGAAATTACGCGAATGTAGGAGTATAAAATTTGCCGCCGTTAAAGTTTATATGGAGGACGACTGCAGAAAGATAATATTTCTGTGTATTATGCATTAGAAATGTAATAAAAATACATCATACACACTACCATGCTCTTTACACTCAAACATATGTACACGTACATATTTATTTGACACAACCTGCTCGATAGTAAAGCCAAATGACGTCATAATCGATTTTTTTTTTTTTTTTTTTCTTCTTGTGGCAATATAATCGATTTATATGAGTTTGAGATCATTGACGCCACAGAGATTGACACACAGCATTGACACAATCTAACTGTCATTTTAATATGTTTTTTGCTTATGGCTGAAGTCTACGGTCAAACTTAGAAAAGATTAATAATATTTAACATTCTCTATAGTCTTACTGAGTGCAGAAAACTAAAATTTGTATCATAGTTACGGTCAAATGTTAACCGCTGGTGGACGTTTACTATAATCTTTGAAATTATCTTTGAAAACAAGCCAAGCTATACTAATATTAGCCCCGTATTTATTAAACACCATTACAACTCTTTGTGGGGGGAGAATTGATTATATTTTTGATGTTAATTAAATATTGTTTTAAAAAGTAAAAATATAATGTAGAACTGAAACGTATTATAAAGATGAATGCATAAGTAAGGGTTGGAAAGACGATGCTATGTAATACAACGATAACGTGCCTCTGTATGTGTGATCGGACGTCTGTGCTCATACGAACGACATAATAAAAGAAAAATAACCAAAATGGTCGTGGAAAAGCGAGACAGCATGGGCGTGGCGTCGGAAAGGCGGTGCATTTTTCTCGTGAACTCCGCCCAATGGAAAATGTTCGAGACCCGCCCTCAAGCCATTAATTCACCATCCTCTCAAAAACAGGAAATCTGCAAAGATACAATCATGTTATAACTCCGTTATATAATAATAAGTATTACTTACCTGTAGATATACCCAACAAAAAGTCAATCCTTGAATATGAGGTTACCAAATATTTCGTGCATTACGTTACGTAATCAATATTTATACTGACTGAAGAAAATACCTACCTTAAGGTTGAATTTAGAAAGAATTTCCGATCTCAGGTACCATCTATATCTATATCTATCTATACTTATAATAAAACTGTAGAGAGGTCAATTCTGTACATTGAATATATATTCAAAATTAATATTGGAGGATGACTGGTGATCGATACTGATGCCAAAAATGCAAACAGTAAATTTTTTGTCTGTCTGTCTGTCTGTCCGTCTGTCTGTCTGTCTGTCTGTCTGTCTGTCTGTCGGTATGTGCACGCATGGGTCAAAAACTACTGAAGGGATTTTAACCAAACTTGGTACGATCGTAGTCCATACTCCTGGGCAGGTTATAGGCTATATAACATAACGCTAAAACACATAGGAGCTGAGCAGTAATGATAAATTTGAAGCAAGTCGGATGAAAATGCGCTTTCGAGCTTTTATCCTCGCATTCGTTGATCATACACCAAAAGTATGTATTACAAAGATGATGGTCTCCAAAAGATCTACAAAAAAGTCTTCAATAGTATATATCTATCTTTTATAAATTAGCCACAATAACGTGTTTGACCGTTAGGCATTTCTTCAAAGTGTCTCAACACACGACAACCCGGAGCGTGCATGGAGGGTAGTTTGACAAGATTTCTATAAGCAGCATTGGTTGCACCCGCTATATGTAATATTATAGTAAGCACATGACTTCGAAAAGACATTAGTGTGTGCCGGGATTTGAACTTGCGACATCTGACTTAACAGTCTAACGGTCATACCACTCGGCTATCAGTGCATTAAGTTCCTTGGAATAAGCGCAGTTTAGATTTTAAAAATACAGATACGTAGTTTTTAGATATAAGTTTAAAGTAGGTATTATTAAATAATAATAATAATTAGATTGTTTAGTTTTTTTTGGACAAACATCTACGGATCACACTTTTTTTGCGGGAATCGAACCCACAACCAATCGCTCGCGCTCAAAAAAAATGCCAAGGATAAAAGACAACCGTGACGACCTGATTGGCGCAGTGTAGCCACTGCGCCAATCAGGTCGTCACGGTTGTCTTTTATCCTTGGCATTTTTTTTTCTACAGCAGTTTCAATGTACAGAAACTCAGAAACGCACAAAACGGATTTATTTATGTTCTCTTCTTCAGTTATATATTATTTTCAAAAGACTTTCTGTAACTTCCGTAATTACCGTTCAATTTTTGCGGTTTTTTTTTTAAATACCGGAAAGTATTCTTAGTTAAATAAGTGGTTTAAAGATTTTTAACCTACTTAAAAAAGTCTGCATGGTAGGTATTTTTTTCTGTTAAAAGTTCAATTTACTACTGGTCTTTTATCCGAAATACACGCGGACGAAGTCGCGGGCAACAGCTATACATGTAATAAAATATTACGGCATAGCGTAAAAACTACTAAATCGAATTCGCTCAAACTTAGCTAATATATTCAAAACAATTTAAAAATACTTTTGCTGTTTCCGAATTTCCACGCGGACGGAGTCGCGGGCACATCTGGTTATGAAATATAAACTGTAAATTATTAACCACTATCTTCACTAAAGTTGGTATATAATAAATTACAAGTCGAGTCACACCCACACATTAAAAAATGTAGCTTTATGTGTCAGATAAGCTATAGAGGAGTTACGTACGTTAGGAGGTTTGTATGAAAATTCTAGTTAATATGAGTCAGTGAGCTAGCATGCTGATCAATTATGATCGTTCCTTCTCTGTATAAAAAGAGGCTTTCATATGATTTTACCCTGCAATGCCACAGTTACACACAATACTGGCCAGTAGTTCTTAAAGTCGTTTACCTGGGTCTTCCACGTCGCTGTGTCCCAGAGTCAGTTCACCTTTCACGGTGTTTGCGAAAGACCTAAACATTTAAACGGTTTTCGTCCCTTCGCGGGATACGTTTAGCACAGTGGTCATTGTGGTGTTTTGGATGTAATCTTTTCTTTTAACCCCAAGAATGCTGCGCTTTATTGATCAAACCTCAATTCGGACTTTTGAGTCATGGTAGGACCATGTACGCATCTAAAGTTTGCATTGCAGCAGGGAGTTTCATACAAAGAATACTGCACGGCTCGAGTTGATGCTGTGGCGATCCCTTTCCGGATAGATATGTGTGCTATGGCCCTTAGAATGATTAGAACAATACCATTTTTATCTGCCTTCATTTGAATAACACACTTTATCATATTGGACGATTTGACATTTAGTTCACATCGCGCGCATCGTTGGAACTGTTTACTCGCTGCGCATTTAACTAAATTATGCCGTACTGCGTAATGCCAATGTTCAAAACTGCAGTCGAATATATGTATATAAAAACTGTTAGGTCTACGTTTCATTTATGCACATGGTTACAGTGCACGGAAAGGAAAAATGGCTGAACGCGGGGCCGGGGACTGGACCCTCTTTACGACTACAAAATATTACAATAATTATCAACAATTTATTAAACTTTCTAACATACCTTACTAACTTGTTGGATAGTTAACATAATATTTTGATAATACATAAGGTAATCATGGAGTTTATTTATAGACTTATTTATTTCAATGTAAAGCCAATAGCTATAATATTACATTATGTGGTTAAATTATCAAAAGGAATTTACCTTAGGAAATCACATCACATCTGCATTCCTCGAAAGAGAATGGAGAGGTGTTAGTTGGTATACCCACATTTCTCCAGTTATCTTGTAGGACTCCATGTAAGAGGGGGCGAGCCTATTACCATCATCCAGGCACAAATCTAGACTCCGTGCTGCTACTAAGAATTACTTAGAAGAAAAACTCAATAACACTTTACCCGACCGGGGATTCAAACCCAAAACCTCATGCTCTGCGATCGCGCTTAGGGAGAACTAGACCAACAAGGAAAGGAAAGGAAATTTATTATTGACAATTCTATTTACATGAAAGTTATAGTACAAATATTTTATTTTGTAGAAACTAAATTATTGTAATTATGAATATATTTTTATGTGCTGCACCTCTCACCATTTACATTGAGAGTCTTCCTTTGAGGGACACTCAAAAGCTATACCTATGTATGATATTTTCTAAAATTATGTACTTTCGTAGCTGTCTGTATTCACGCACTTTATTGCCAGTCGCATTAGTTAACTAGGCCCCCAGAATACAAAACAAACCAGAATCCGCGAACGGGCACAATATTGAAGCAACACCAACTATTCCAAAATGGACCAGTTGTCATATTGGACGATTTGACATTTAGTTCACATCGCGCGCATCGTTGGAACTGTTTACTCGCTGCGCATTTAACTAAATTATGCCGTACTGCGTATTTGTCCGAAATTATATTATATTACAATTGAAATTATATTTGGCGCAATGTTCAAAACTGCAGTCGAATATATGTATATAAAAACTGTTAGGTCTACGTTTCATTTATGCACATGGTTACAGTGCACGGAAAGGAAAAATGGCTGAACGCGGTGCCGGTGACTGGACCCCCTTTACGACTACAAACTATTACAATAATTATCAACAATTTATGAAACTTTCTAACATACCTCACTAACTTGTTGGATAGTTAACATAATATTTTGATAATACATAAGGTAATCATGGAGTTTATTTATAGACTTATTTATTTCAATGTAAAGCCAATAGCTATAATATTACATTATGTGGTTAAATTATCAAAAGGAATTGCACCCTTCGAGCTTAACACTTATCTACAGCGCGACTGTTAAAGGTTGCTAAGTGCACACGATATCCATTGACAATTACTTAGTAAGTCGTTTGAGATCCGGGGAGTGAAGGGTCAGCGGTGAGGATCAGTTCCAAATTGCCCCCGACATCGATCACGAGAATGAGGCGCCCGCCGCCGACGGGTTTCGCAGATCGGCTTTATAATAAGACAAGCTAATTTCTATGCCTGCAACAAAACAATTATTTTAAAATTGTATATTTGTCTAAACTCAGTTGCCTCCGCTTGCTTGCCGTAAATGAAGAAATATAGGACCAACTCCCCAATGTTATATTATACAAACATAATTTAATACTTACAGAAAATTAGATGATTTTAAATTTTAATAGTCAAATCAAATCTGGTTATTGAAACAAGACTCCTGCAAATTATTCGCTATGCTAGTAACCGGTGTATAGAGTATAGAAACGGAATTGTAAATACGGAATGCTCACCCTCTTATCGGTAAGAGATCCCCGTATCAACGCTATATTGAACTTCGTCTTTTCTTCTTGCTTACGGCAATTTAGATTTCTTATAATATTACAATTTTTTGCCCAGTAATATAATTTGTATTTAGAAGAATTATATTATTAAAAGCACATGCACATACAGCGCATTCCTTCAAAGATAATTTTGACACTCAAGGAATATTAGACCTGTATATTAGAACGATATCATCATAGCAGCATCATCAACACTTCGTGAAACAAACCTTGATCCTCATGGTTTTCCTACTTGACTAGTGAGCTTCGAGTATTTTCTGACATGACGACTTGTATTGTTCGAGTGCTTAATTACAAATACAAATTCATTTGGTCGTGATTAGTTTACTTAAAGTGAGTTTAGTTGATAGCTAACTATTTTTTATTAATTGAGTCATATTATGTTCAATCAGGAACATATATTGCATCTTTCAATTCTAAAGCGAACGGCCCACAGGTCGGGCATTGTAGACAAAATCATTGACCGAGATTGAAGAGAACTGCATAGGCATTGTACACCGACGGCACACTTCGTAATACCTACACTTGTGTACAATGTACATACCTACATTTAATAAGGTTATTATATAAGATAATTATAATTGCTGCAAAATAAATTAGTCATTTTAGAATCCGACTTACAAACCTCTCACTGTGGCCAAGACACCTTTAGCGTTCGTGTGAGTCTGCTCGACTGGCAGTGAGTTATATATCCTCAACCTGGCCATCCCGTCTACTCTCCGCCTATAACCTTAGAATGCATGGTGTGTGCGAGGAGGCCTATGCCAACACACTCACAGCTCACAGGCCCCGAGTTCAGAGTCTTTTTACTGTAACCATGTGTACAAATAAAATGTAATCCTAACATGTTTTTATATTATTCTGACTGCGGTTTTGCAAATTGGAATTACGCAGGACGGCATAATCGAATTAAATGCGCACCGTGTAAAACGTTCCAACGGTGCGCGCGATCTATGAAAACTAAATGTTAAAACGCCAATTAGACAACTACTCTATTTTGGAATAGTTGGTGTTGCTTCAATATTTTGCCCGTTCACGGATTCTGATTTGTTCTGTATTCTGAGGCACACTGAACTCCGTGATATTTTATAAACATTATGTAACTTGATGTAAATGTATATGCAGAATAAACGGCTTATTGATTGATTGAAGTTTTTGTCACAAAATTATGATACAGTCCGTTACTCCCGGTGTCGAACGTGTACACATTATGCAGTAATAAAAAATACGTTTTCGGAAACGTATTTTTTATGATCTAAAACCATGTTTCAGATAGATTTTGGAATAATAAAAATCCTTGTAATAGACGGACAAGATTGATCAATACGAATGCTATTATAAAATCCAGTATAAGTATAGCCTTTGATAAAAGTGATACCTTTACCCTAAACTATCATATTAACTGTTGTAAGGGATTTTTCCGACGTCAACTGATATGTAAAAACCTTTGGCTTAAATGTTCGGAAAATTCTCATATTTATATTATCGTTGTTATTTATTTTCTCTTGTGAGGCATAAAATACGGCTGTATGGAAATATGGGGATTTGCAGCGTGTTATAGTTTGACAAGATGACAGTTATACGAAAAGACCCGATGTGTGGGAGCGATGGAGGGTTATGAAGGTACCCGCGTCTGAGATGTCCTGTTAACTCGTTTATTGCCATCTCCTATTCTTTATATTGTGTTGTTCTCCCTTTCTGATATCATCACATTTTATTGAATTATAAAGGTCTACAGAATTTTATTTAGATGTCTGTCGATGTTATATTTTTATTCAAAGAAAATGGAGCTACCTTTATCTTCTTTAACATAATGTGTATGTACAAACCTTTAAACCTCCGTCCATGTTTAATATCCGCCGACGGAAGGCGCGTAGGAATGCTCTGAGCTCGTAACGGCGGATAGTTTTCTTTGTTCATCGAAGCGTGTAATCACATGCAAACGATATGGGACGCGAGCCTCGAATTTGTTGCATCCTTTCCTTGCACGTTACATGTTATAAATTTCAACCTTAATTTACTTTTGTAACATACAATTTTTTAAGTTGTACATACTGGTCGTTAAGATTCGGTTTTTCTTGTCATAGTTATCTGGCCTAAAACAATAAGTGAAATATTTCCGTGCACTAAAATAACTAACGATAACACACTATCGCTCACCGCTTGTTGTCCAACAGGATCTGATAACACTACCTAAGCATCCACAATGACATATGCTTAAAAGATCCCCCGCTTACAGCATTATGAATCTTGTTATAATACGACACGGTGCACATTCGTGTACGTTCATATAAATTTACACACGTATGAATTGCACATTTAGATGCGAGGGTGCGAAAACTTGTTGTTATCTTCAACGAGCCCAATTTCAGCAAATGGATACTAAGTCCTAACTCTCGTATCTTTTTTATATCGTGCGGAGCTCGCGTCCTTTTAAAATATCGACATATCTCGGCGCGGCGGCGACGTGTGTAGGCGACACGCAATTTAGAAAGGATTTGCTTTACTGCCGCTGAGGCTAACGGGAGCTACGTTCGCGCGATATGACGATCAATTTATATTAATGGATAATTGAGAGACCTTTAAAGGTAATACCTACGCCATCCAGAGACACTTATTATCTTTTAACGGAACTATAATGTACTTGATCTTAAAGGCCCTGAAGTAAACCAAGAATGTTATTAATTTAACTTATTTTATCGATAGCAGTACACCTTTTGTGATGACTTCCGATGATCATCAGCTAACGCGGACGGCAAGCTGCACGTTATGGGTGTACAACGCGTTAATATCAAATCACTGTGGAATGTCGCGGTAAGCATACGACAGGTACCTTACGACTTTAGTTATAATCAGTTGTTTAGTCATAATAAAAATAAAGGAATATATATAACGTGTTAGTTATGCAACTATTTCCAGTTCCAGCAACTATTACAAGCAGGGAAGGCGTATATAAATGGGAAAACATTGCCTGAAGTCCTGGCAATGGTTAGATAACCACAATAGTCAAAACGCAAATAAATTAAATGATTTTATTAAGAGCATTCTGTTAGTGAGACTAGCGTGCGGATTGTGCCGGCGCGGCGCTCGGCGGTGGCGGCGGGCGTGTCGGTCGCGTTGGCCGGTTCGCGCCTGGCTGCCCGCTCTTTGACAGCTAGCCATGCGAGAAGTCATTCACTTATCAACGCCATCTAATGCCGACATTTTTCCCGTTTTTCCCCATCTTTTCGCGTGAACGACTGTGTTCCAAATGTGACATAATTGAATCAGTGTCCCTGACTACACGCCGAACGGAGATTGTTGCAAATTAAAACAGACAGGCTTAAAGTAAACACTCTTTGACAGAGAGTATATACAAATGTCAATTGGGTACTTATTGATAGAATAATTGGGTAAACGATTATATTACTAGATGACAATTACAAGATAATCTCCAAACTCTGACTGAAATCAATGAATGAATGAAGATCACTAACGTTAAAACCATTTTTTTAAAGCTAGAGGCACTAGCAAATCCCTGCAAAATGGTTAAAAGTACTTTATAACGAGCTACAACTGTAATTACCTACGTACAAGTGTTATCGAAATAAAAAAGACAGTTCTAACGGGAAGGGAAAAAGGCTTTGGGGGCCTCTCGTTTCACGGCAAGTGTAATGCAATTTGAAGCGTGTTTCAAAGCGACGCGCGACGTTCCGGGCCCTGTCTCCCGTTGTATTACGATCATAGAGTGTTTACAGACTTTGTACCTATGCTACTTTTTGTGCCTTCACCGACTTCTCTTCTTGGAAATAGATCGTTCCAATATTTTAGTCAAACAGAAATAATATTTAGCACAAGACACATTTAGAGAAGAACAAGAAATGTATAATTCTAGTTTCATTTCGTGTCAATAGGAAATCGCAAAGGTGATATTATTGATGAAATAAAAAAGAACTAAAACATACATAAAAACATTGCTAGGAGTGTGGCTGAGAGAGTTGGTTATAAAATAAATCTGAATGTTATATTTTTACTCTTTGTCACGGTACAGTTCAGATGGCAATCTACATTTTTAGCTTCGTACGTGTTATATATTATAAGTTCTAAGTAAGTACCAAAATAATTAAATAGGTACTTTACCACGTTTTCATCCATAACGTTTACAGTCCCTGCGTCTCCTACCCAAAAATATAAAGTGCCTAACTATAATGATATATGACTATAATAAAGTAATAAATTATAATTATTTTTTTAAAGGTAAATAACAGGTGTTGTGGCCTTCTAAGGGGGAGGCCTTTGTCCAGCAGTGGACGTCTTCCGGCTGATGATGATGATGATGAAAGGTAAATACCAAACGAAAACAAGAACGTACTATAATTAATTATTATTTGCTTACAACATGATGAACTTGTCAACTTGACATAACCATAAAGGAATCCGCTGATTACAAAGCAGATATAAATATTGATACTGTAGAGCATGTAAATAGTGTAGGAGTATTGGTACAAGTGTCGTAGGACGCAGGTTGCGGTCGAGTAGTGCACCGGACAGCCTGGTTGCGTTTTGCCGAGGGTTTTTGCTGCGCGTTGCGTTGCGGACACCCCTGACCGCGCCGTATGTCCGACGGCGCGTAGGGCTGCGACCTGACAAATAATTATGATGAAATCGTTCGTTCATAGCTACGTAGTTTCAAAGTATAACTTAGGTCTGCATCACATTGCCACATTTCCCAAGTCCAGTGTAATTTCCATATCCCAACTTAGAAATCCATCAAAATCTTTTATCGGCATTGGAAATAAAACTCTAGAGAAAAAAACTAAACTCAAGCTCGAGAATGCTTTTGACCCCTAGACTTGTGAGTTGACTTTACCTTTGTCGAAGTTTAACAAGTTTCGTTGGGTACCTACTTGAAGCGTTAATATGCCAAGAATTCTGATGGAAAGCTGTTTTCTTACTTTAATTTTATTGCTAAATCTAATTGCTAAATCTGTTGACAATTAAACATGATATTTAAAAAGTCAGTTATAGTTAATATATTTCCCCCGGCAAAGCGTAACAAATTAATTACAGCTACACAAACATTAGCCTAATATCGGAAGCGCGAACTATATGTGAAATTGATCGATGGTCTGTGGCCAGGCCTAGTGCGGCGGGCGGCGGGCGGCTGCGTCCGGCGCGCGTCCGTCGGGTGACGACGTGTTTTGCCGTGACACGTGACGCCGTAATTAGTGCATGACCACCGCTCGGCGGCACGTCTGTCGCGCGCAGCGTGCTCGCTGCAGGCCACAACGTCACAGATACACATTGTTTATGCTGATTATACCGGATAATATTAAAATTGTCTGCCAAATTGAGTGTGCATGCAGGGGTTTCACTATTTCCGTATTTTATTGCGAGATTTCATTGCATTATAAAGGTTCCATTATACACATTGCTTGACATGTAAAGAGTCGAGATCAGTGCCAGCTGATGTCTGGGTGAACAGTGCCTAGCACTAGTAGGGAGAAAAGAAAATGGTTGAAACCTTGAAATATAATATCGTTCGGCTCTAAGTTTTATAGAGTAATGGCAAGATATGCACAGTTTTATTATTATCTATTACGATTATCACACGTATCAGGTACCAAGTCTTTTATTCTAAAATCGTTGTTTCCGATAAATGGCAATCCTTTGCTTTGGAACTAATCCTCGTGGCACAGCACAACTCGCCTAATCCATTTTAGGATATGGCATGATGACATAAAAACCAACTTAACAATTATCTACCTACTGTATTTATATTTTATAAATATTTTAATAAAAATATTTTTTTTCTTGTTTTTCTTAGTTGTTCTTTTAAAACTATACTATTAAATGCACAAAAGTAAATTGTACCTACGTAACTACTCCACCAAAACATAACTTAAAAAAAAACGATGAACAATTTCACTATGTCCTGAATATCAGATGAATGGATATACTTTAACTTACAACGAGAGGGTTTCAGATGTGTCTGTGACACAATCAGTTCGCGGTAAATTATATAAAAAATACATTTCAAGCTTCAGCTGACTACGAGATGGTTTCTTTATTAGTTTTCCCCGAGGCAGACGAGGCACCCGCGCTTCGCGGGGGACGTGTGAAAAAATCTTAGCGGGATTAAGGGCCCGTATAACAGGCTCCGAGGCGGACTTATTGCCGTAATACAATCTCTGTTATGTCGCTCACGGATTATCCGTATCAGAGTGTTTCGCACTAAAATGTCTTTTACACCAGCTCATACAAGTTAATACAATGTTCTTTGCATATTGTGTTTTTACATCTCACCCCATGTATATCGTACCAAACTGTCTTTAGGCGCGAAACATTTTTAAAAATAAATATATACACTAATGAATATAAACAATAATGTTTTTTTATCTATAAACATAAATGCATTTGTAAACAAATAAATCATAGTCACGTCTATTCAAAGCTCAAGTTGCAAATCCCCGCAAATTGAAAAGGCCATTATCGAGCGTAAGCAATTTACACGCAGCTGGTGCTACGGGACGCAACTAACCGCGGCGGTTACGGCGTAGCCGCTATGAACAACTACGACTCCGACTGCTAAAATAAAGGATATAGCTAAAATTTTGAACGATAGAGCATTTATAAGTAGGAGGTAAATGGGTTATCTAAGCTACATAGCTGCAACATAATTATGTACACCTATCAAATCACGCTTGTTGATATCAAGAAACTATTCTTAGGTTACATTAAAAGTGTCTGTTTTTATTTCGAAATATTATTAAAAAATACTACAGACATACCTATTCCATATAACTTTTCTTTACATCAAAAAAGAGATTTTGACGTCAGCTGTAGTCGTTAGGGTTGGATCTCGTAAATAAGTGAGATGTTAACGATGGAGCCGCGTGAGGAATTGAAAATACAGCAGCGGCAGCGGGGTTGCGTGAACTTACGACCAACGCACTACGTTGAACAAAAATAAGTGAAAATATATTTTACTAAAAATATTTCCTACACTTTATGTTCATAGTTTTGAAGCTGTATGGACACTTTACCGCGGTAAGTAACAAGAACAAAGATAAGCACTGGTAAACAGTAGACCTATGCAAGCTCTAGCTGTAGATATATGTATGTATATATACCTATTATATAATTAAAAAGGTCAGGTGAAGAACTTTAAACAAACGTGCTTTCATAATTACTATTACCAAGATTTTTAATACTTCTCCGGACTACCATAGATATTGGGGGCGCTAGGAAGGTTTGGCAAGGAAGACTGTATTTTATCACAGCGTTCACCACCAGCCAACAGGATCGCGATCAGCCTCGTATTCCTCCCGGATGGCTATGTGCCTGATGTTCTTTGTCACAGCCTTTCACTAATCCATTGCACTCAGTAACGTATATACCAATATAATTACTCAGACTAGTGTCCAGGCAATAAGTTTAATCAGGCTTGCGTTTGCAAATTGGTTTTTGTCCAACATCATTTACATATTGTGTACGTAATTGATAATTAAAACAAAATCATTTATCATTCATCTACCACCGCAGATCAGCGCCCATCGGGCGGCACTTAGCTATTAATAACTCGTAATACCTCAAATTATATTAAAACAGAACCAAAGGGCGGTGATAGAACAAGTTGAGTTATATCGCGTTTCATTAAATTGTTTCATAACAAGGGACAGGGTGGACTACTAACTGTTCCCATCATTTTCATTGAGTAGTAGATATATATTGTTAATAGTAACAGTCAGATTTGATATTAAAGCTCGAATAGTAGTTGGTACTTGTATGTTTAGTAAGGGCACGCTGATTTGGGCAGAACATGATTACTTAAAAAACGAAAGGCGAAAACAGCCTGCGGATGCTAATGATGAAGTTTATTTTGGGGTAACGACGAGGAAATTGATGGTCCCAGAAAAGAATAATAGAAGTAAATTGCTAACAAATCTTATTTACATTTTATAAAAAAAAAGTAATCACTATAAACACGATGACTGCGCAAATATAGAGTCACCACCTTAGCGCCCGCGTCTGGATTGTGACTAGCTACGTTCAATATGTGCCCCCCTGATATTTCAGGATAACATCTGTAAAACGAGCAGATTGACTTAATGGTGTTTGGAAAGTTTCTCGCAGAGAAAATTTTAGTTCGCCGCGAGTCCTACTAATGGCGGGGTGAGGGTAGGGGGGCGGCTCGATTAGCAGCAGCTGTCATACCTCGCGAATATGTTATTTATTGTCGACATGAATGTCGAACGGTTGACGTGACGTGACCTATATAATAAATATACAAAAAGTTTTGATATTTTATATTCGTTATCTTCCAAATCTTTGATAGAATTCAATTAATTATACCATCATAATATCAATTAAATCGATTATTAGGTTATAACCATTGCACATAAATTTCAGTCAATATGTAAAAAAAATATTCCGTTGTACATTTTTCCAAACATTTGTCAACAAACTTTTACAACCAGTCTGCTTATTCAGAGCATGAAAAGCCGCATCCATTGGTGGTTGATGCTAAAATGGCGAGTGCTTGCGAGCGGTGCGACCGCACCTGTCAGAATATTAGATCGACGACATTAATCTGTCGCCGCAAAGCGAGGCCGACGCCCACCCCCTACCTCACACAGGGCAAGCAATCAAAAACCCTGTTCTAAAATCGCGGTTTGCCATCGTTTTCATCTGCGTCCGGCTTTCGATGCGACAAACAGATTGATCCATAGGTATATTAGCTTTGTGTAAACACCTTGAATACTTACTGATTCAATACTTTGTAAGCAATATAGTTCTGCAATTCAGTTTTCTAGGACTAATAAATAAACCGTTATAATAAATAACAATGTGTTATACTTTTTTCGTAGATGATCACTGACTGCTACTTTAACATGATACAAAATCATAATCTTTTTGTTTATAGTTTCACATCAAAACGGCACGCTTGTCCGTGGTTGAATGGAAAGAATTTTGCAAAGTGCCTTATAAAACGTGTAACGTGCAATAAGGCCTCTGTGTTATTTTGTGGGGTCGAAACTTATTCATCCTGCAAATCCGATCATGTATGAAACAAATCCCGCCCGGTCACCGCTGATTGCATTGTCATGTCTAGTGGACGAAAATTCGCTAAGACAATCTAAACCTTAAATCATGACTGTTAAGGATTATTGTAACTTGCAAGTGAGTAGAAGTCACCGGAAACCACGTCGTATCGGTTTGTAAAACAAGCGAGCCAACGTGATTGGAATGTTTTATCCTACCCTCGGAACATATGAGACCGTTATGATATATGTTTTTCCGTTTGATGTAGAATTTATCGCCGTATAATTTAGGTGTTGATGTAATTAAAAAGTTATTGGGCAATAATAATTATATTATGTATGAAAGATAAGATATGATGATGACATTAACACGTATCAACTACTAATTATACCGCTCCCAATAGTTGGTATTGGTATAGTGCCACTTGATATAGTTTGAGAACGTATCTTTGTTTATAAACAAGGACCATAGGCAATAAGAAGTTTTTCTCTGATCACGTAGCCGCGGGATGCGGCGGCTGTCGTCAAACTTCTGCAATAACGGAACCGTTGACGTGACGTCGGCTGAGCCACCTGTTCACACAACTATTACCCGATCATTTCTTCTGTGAGAAGATTGCATTATTACAACATATAAATAATGCTAAATAAAAAGTATATCACTGAAATTGTAAAAACGTTAAATTCCAGTTCTTAACCAGTTCTTAAAACTAGGAAATTAAGAATTATGTTTTTATTATTAGGTATGTACTATGAAATAAACTAACATTGGTATGACACATAACTCTACGTACAAATGTTAATTCTAAAGTTATTTTAAGAGACATAATCTAACCGAATAATAGGTAGGACCAGCCGGGTAATACGAGGCAAGACTTTTAAGTCGTGTAGACGTGTTAACCCCATTATCAGGCGTCGGCTTAACCGACGCTAAGCCGAGCCGACAACGGCCGATTTATGATCGGACGGACGCAATTTGCCGATTCTGATCGTTTATTGGCCATCGGCTAGTGTTTCCGGCAAACTAATTGTTGTTCTAATGGCATGCAGTTGTTTTGTGCAGGGTTTGCGGAATGTATTTTCGGGCGTGCATTAACGTCATTCCTCAGTAGTTATGAGTATACGTAACTTATTATTTAAATATCATCTAATTTGTACTTGCGTATTTCTATGTAATTACAATCTGTCCTTTTTTTTAACCAATAGAGTTAACAACAACACTAAGCTGGTGAACCGTGATGATTCTAATGCGCTGAGAATAATAAGTAGGTATATATAAAAAAAGCATTATACAAAAGCAAGATTTTGTATAGAATTCGAGTTACGTTATTCGTAGCTACCTATTTGTACTGGCGTAGCTACGAGCTACGAGCCGCTACGCTAATCCCTCGATCCACGAAAGCCGTGTATTTCACGCCTCTTTATTACATTAATTTAAATGTTTGCGCGGCGGATTGCCGATCCTCCCTTACACCAAATAAATACATCCAGCCAGATGATCAATGACAACAAAAGTCGCAATAAATGCAGCGTGCCAGAACTTTGATTCTGGTGTCAGGTGCCGATTTGTAGCACCGTTGCGTCGGTGAATTTTACCTTAATTCCTTATTTTACCAAATGCAGCTACGAGATATAGCGTAAGCATTCGAATTTAATTAAAACTAATTAAAAATGTAGAATAAAAATCGTATTTTACCATCACTAATGATGTCACGTTTAGAGGAATATTCCTCTAAACGTGACATCATTCCTGAACTAACAAGACTATTATAAAGAATTATCACCATTTACATATGTAAATGGTGATAATTCTTTATAATAGTCTCGAGAGATTGGCACAGTGTTTCACTTCAACAGAGTACAAGGATTACTGCTCTCAGCGCACCTGGATACGGACAACAAACGGATGTAATTAGTCAGGCTCAAGCCGCGGTGCAAACGAAAATATTTACTGGAGTCAACAGCGTTAAGTTATTGCCATATAATCCGATAAACGTAGATCGCTTGCTCGAAAATTGTGTTATCGTCGCTGTAAAGCGTTCACAAGTCGTCGCTTTACGAGGGCAGGCGGCGCCGGGGGCATGCAAACATAAAAATTCTCTATCGGGACTAATAGGAGCGAAACAAATAAAAGGATACGTAAATAGAAGCGTCAGATAAATTCCAGTGGGGCTGGAGTGCGCGTAAATCCGCGCGATTTGTATCTGTGACAGGGGAGTGCGGGCCCCCGCGACCCGCACCCCCTCACCCGTACCACCCTCGTCTACAATTCACACAATTATTATGGTAATCTTTTTTGTAATGTGCTGTAATGATTTCAATTACTGAGTTTTGATACTGTTCTCAATTTCTTAACTAGATATTGAAGAAAAACTATGTTGCACCTAGGTTTTCTAAATTTCCAGCTGGTTTCTAATTTTTTAATTTTATTATTACTACTTGTATGTCATACATTCGGAATACAGAATAACGAAAACCGCAAAACCGTCAGCTCGCCGGTAAAATTAAACCATTGGCAACGATAGCGTGAGGCGCGCGCAGGTCACGTCTATGCAAATGATATTAAATTAGAAACGCTTAATAACAACTGTGCCACCGCTGCTCCTGTAAAGAGATGCAATTACACCAATCAAATTGCAATTTTACAGTACTAATTGCGACCGACATGTTTTATGGTTAAGCTTTAATCCCGCGCATTTGGAATGACGTTTGCATGATTAAACACCGAACGTATTACATCCCCTTTGATATTTAGAATAATTGCGTTCAGTTTAGGTATATCGAGTTTAAATACTACAGTATCTTGATTTGTGTAAACTGGCGACAGTCTGAATTCTACTAAATCAATATTATATTTTGAACTTTGTACCCGCCTTATTTCACATGATTTCAAATACCTACTAACACAGAAAGCTTTCACAAAGTTAACATAAAATACAAGTCGATACTAGACTAGAACAAGAATTGTTTCTGGCTTCAAATCGGACCTAAAATAACCTTCATATAAAATAACTTGATTTTTGATATCATTTTAGCATGTTGCCCATACCGAGCTTTAATTGACATATTATTGTTGAATTGATATGAATATTAATAACCATATACAAATGTAAACTTAAAAAATCTGGTTTCAACAGTAGTACAATACAACATACATGGTAGCCACTGAGTTGCAGTTTGTGTTACGTCGCGTCGGCGTGTAAATCACCTCGTGAACAGCGCGGCAGGGGTCATCAATAGTGCGGTTCGGTGCGGTAAGCCGGGGTGCACACCTGCGACTCGCGTACTAAGCCCGCAACTTAGCACCCCTGACGTAAGCCAATGTGTATTATATCAAAACGAAATACAAATCTTACATAATACTCTTGCATAATCAGATAATTCGGTGCATTGCTACTACCTAAAACTACATGAATACATTATTTGTATATCATGTTTTTGTGTAAACATACTCCTTGTTTACACAAAAAACCTATTCAAAAAACGTCTGTATTATTGTATAACTTCAACTCACCATTAGTTATCATTCCATCAAGCTCTAGCTCTATAAAACTCTAGATAAATTACTTTTCAAAACAACGAAAACTCTTAAAAATGTCGTTGCGATCAAGTACAAAGAGCTCTGTTTAAAAGTCAAATAAGCGTTGTATCACAGCGTTTTTCTTAAGGAGTCTCGTCGCAAACTACGTTAAAATGATTTAATTCCCCCCTGATAGCGTTACGGGCGGCGCTATTATTGAGATCGCCGACGCGGCCCGCCCGGCTAATAAACGCTTATCAACGCCCTCATTATCACACCCTTAACATCGCTTTAATGTCTTGCTCTTGAACAAAACATATTTAATCACATTTTTCCCCAGAGCCCGTGGAGAAAACTTTTAAATTTCACAAATTCGCTACTACGACGACGCGACGCGACGGCCGCTACGATGCGACGGAAAATGTTTTGAGAGTGACCAGAGTTGGGACTGCGGTATGAAAAGGGCGAATGCGCGTTATGGGTAACCCGGTATGGTTTTTAGTCAAGTATTTTATTATTATATATTACTGTTCTTGATGTAGAAGTAAGAAGATTGTCAGGATCGTAGCTAATGGAAAACCATTGTCTCTGCCTACCACCTTCGTGGACCGCACTCGGCGCACTAAAGCATAAACTATTTCCACTTAATTGTTATTGGGAAGGAATAGTTGAACATGGAAGGACTTTCCTACGTTAGCAAAGGTATTATTTCATCGTAAGTGCGTGTAGTGTGAGATGCCCGCTGCGCCGTTGCTACCGCCCTGATCTTTTAAGCCCGATTTTACTGCTAGTTCGCGACACTAAATTATAATATAACAGCTCGTAAATTTCTGAAACTATCCTTCTTTGACGCGGTAGACTTAAGGATTTCTAGGGAAGCTTTATTAATCGAGAAAATTTAAGTGTAGAAGAAACATTTCCTGGATGAAGCTTGATTAAGGATACATGTGTAGCTAGGTCCCTATGTACATAAATACTACACACTAAGTATTTAACAAATAGAACAAGGTTCTACATAATATATTTGAAACATAACTTGCACGTATGCATTAAAAAGGATGCGCAGCAACTCCAGTGCTCAGGTGAATCCATGCGGCTAACTTAGGATTCGTCGAGTGTTCTTTAGAACGTTTCTCTCCCCCATATTTAAATTCAAAATTAAGCGCCAGTGAGCAAACAGTATCGTTACAGAAAAAAAAGGGTGTCGACGACTAAGTAGCTGCTCGTTACCCGTAATATTTGAAGCCACGACGAAAGAACCGAATTGAATATTAAATGAAATAATTTATGCCATATTTATCATTTTGCAAATGAACGTCTCACCTTAATGAAAACCGTAATATCATTTTTTGGAAGCTGTGTTTGTTTTGTATTATAATGCTTAAAACGTAAATATGACTACGTATTATACAATACATAGGTATACTTAGTTAAATAAAAATAATCTATTTAATATTCTTTACGTGAAGCAATATCTTGGGATTCCTTTGTCAGAATGAAATGTTTAAAGTTGACTTGTTCCCACAGCGCTCATATTATAGACTAGTTCTAATGATTTCCCGCAAGAAAAGTCGAATTAGATCCTATATTATATTGTAAACTATAGAAACTAACAAATAACAATTGCAAATCATTTACTTTTATTTTTGAGGATTTATATATAAATGCATATGCTATACAAAGCCTGCTTACTTAGACAAGCGGCAAAACGCTCGACGAATATAAATCAAATAGAATGATAAATGTATGGGGATGACATAAATGTTCGAATATGTTATCGATGACATTTATATCAAACTTATGTTTGTATGATTTTTTTTATACTTTGCCTAGGTATTCTATACACTACCAGCAAAAAAACAATCCCACTTTCCTGCTCTCGTCTTTTACGCAGCCGCCAATGTATGTAAAAGACGAAAGCAGGAAAGTGGGATTGCCAGTGTAAAAATATTACTCATTTCTGGCACTCGCCGGCTACTAACGTGGCCCGCTCGCTACGCTCACTCGGCTTGTGCGTTGCGGTGGTCACAGATCAGACGGAAGTGCTTGCAGCCAAAGGCCCGAATCCCATTCTCCCACAGCCAACAGATGAGCACGCTCGGCAATATTGATAGACGTATTCATTAATTCATTCCGTTTCAAACTGCAAAGCGGCTCGTCCCCCTTTCTATGGGAGAAGACGCCCCCCGTCTCTTTTTGGGAAGTTTGGTGTCTGGGCAAGCTATTTTATAAGTATAATACTATGAATGTAAAAAATCTTTGATGAACTGGATAAAACCATTAACATACGAAGAAACGGAAGCACTCTTAAAACATATTCTATAAGGCATGTTACACAACCAACATGTTACACACGCACACACACACACACACTCTCTTACACACGCACACACACACACGCACACACACACACACACACAAATCGTAATCTTAGCAAAATACTGTTTTATTTAAATACTTACTTACTTAATTTTATTTTTATTTCCTTTTAAAACAATCTGTAAAAAAAAAACTTATGGCTGTGTAATTTTCTCCGGTTTTATTTTTGTTACTAGATGTGCCCGCGACTCCGTCCGCGTGGAAATTCGGAAACAGCAAAAGTATTTTTAAATTGTTTTTAATATATTAGCATTAGCTAAGATTGAGCGAATTCGATTTAGTAGTTTTTACGCCATGCCGTACTATTTTATTACATGTATAGCTGTTGCCCGCGACTTCGTCCGCGTGTATTTCGGATAAAACACCAGTAGTAAATTGAACTTTTAACAGAAAAAAATACCTACTAGGCAGGCTTTTTTAAGTAGGTTAAAAATCTTTAAACCACTTATTTAACTAAGAATACTTTCCGGTATTTAAAAAAAACCGCAAAAATTGAACGGTAATTACGAAAGTTACAGAAAGTCTATTGAAAATAATATATAACTGAAGAAGAGAACATAAATAAATCCGTTTTGTGCGTTTCTGAGTTCCTGTACATTAAAACTACTGTAGAAAAAAAAATACCAAGGATAAAAGACAACCGTGACGACCTGATTGGCGCAGTGGCTAAGAGATTGGTTGTGGGTTCGATTCCCGCAAAAAAGTGTGATCCGTAGATGTTTGTCCCGAGTCTGGGTGTTTGTGTAAGTGAAATTTCAAGTTTGTGAAACGCACCCACGATACAGGAGAAATTCCTTGTGTGAGGCGACGTTTTAGAAACCTATACAATACAACCCATTTCTATTATTTTGGATATTTTGTCTGTGTGTCGGTTTATTCGTAATTAAGTTAAAATAGGGAATCATTGCAGTTGACTCTTATAAAAAATATTGATATAAAACATACGACAACGACACGCTTGTATTCCGCGAAGGCGTAGGCAGAGGTGCACATATTGTACCTACTCCCACAATTTCGCTAGGTTTGGTGTAGATCCCAATGTATCAGTATCTCAACAGACAAAATTTATAGAGAACTCGTGAACTAAGAGTAAGCGTCGTACGATTGTGTGTGCGTGTAAAAAGCAGCTAAGTATTCGTAAGATTAAAGGCTACTTTAAGACTGCGTGAGTCAATGGTAATGGTTGATGTTGATGGTCATGGCGAAGCATAAGGCTGTACCTACACTCAGCCGAAATCGTTATACACAGGATAGAAAATCTAACTTGCTGCTAGAATGTCCGCCTCAATGATGTTACAGCTGAAGGATGCCTTTGAGCTAGAAGTCGTTAAATTACTTTGAAAGAAATAAGTTCCGGAGAACCGTATGTGTTACTTGCTGCGAGAATTACAATTGTCTATGAGGTAATGAGAAAAAATCTATATCTATACATATAATAAAATCGTAAACGACCCGTGTCTGTACATTCAATTTTAAAAAAGAAAAACCATTTATACCGCCGTACCCATACTGGCGCGGCGAGATTTGGAAGTTTTATTTCATCTATATCTTATATACCGATTTCTTTTTTTTTATAAAATAGATATTAAAGTGTACTTTTTGAATATTGGAGTTTGATAACGATATATCCATGTGAAATACAATATATTTATATATTTTATTAATACACTTGAAGAAGTGCCTAACGATTAAACACGTTATTGTGGCTAATTTATAAAAGATAGATATATACTATTGATGACTTTTTTGTAGATCTTTTAGAGACCATCATTTTTGTAATACATACTTTTGGTGTATGATCGACGTATGCGAGGATAAGAGCTCGAAAGCGCATTTTCATCCGACTTGCTTCAAATTTATCGTTACTGCTCAGCTCCTATGTGTTTTAGCGTTATGTTATATAGCCTAGCCTTACCTGCCCAGGCGTATGGACTACAATCGTACCAAGTTTGGTTAAAATCCCTTCAGTAGTTTTTGACCCATGCGTGCACATACAGACAGACAGACAGACCGACAAAAAATTTACTAATTGCATTTTTGGCATCAGTATCGATCACCAGTTATCCTCCAATAATAATTTTGAATATATATTCAATGTACAGAATTGACTTCTCTACAGTTTTATTATAAGTATAGATATAGATGAAAGAGCGGAGTCTCCTTACACAGGCATCACTTGCTTAAAAGGAGGCTCCAATCACAAACTGTATAACACCAATTGTTGTTTAAATAATAGTTTTTATTATTTTTTTATTTTATTATTTATTTTATAAGTGTTTACGCCTCAGTCAAACACAATACTTCAAAATTAACCAAGGAGGAAGCTAGATTTTTTTTAGTTAATTTTTCAATAGATACTGTGGACAGAGGCGAAGCAAAGCCGGTTAACCTAAGTAGAAAGAGTACGGACCTAAGCTACGGACCCAACCATTTTTTTGTTTGTTTTTAACGTGCGGAAAATACATTACGCGGGACTCCCCCCCATAAATCGAAAAGGCCGGTCCACGGGGGTATACCCACTAAAAACCACACATAGGCTGCTGGCGCCTTTGATGGTGGGGAGGCGGGATCGCTGTTAGCACTCTACCGCCAACCCCGCCGGCGCTGCCGCCCTGGAAAGGGCGGAACTACGCTGTATGTGCCCCCCCGGGGATGAAGGGGGGGCAGCAGATCTTCGGCAAAGGCCAGTGCAATGCGGAGGTGGGTCTCCCAACCAACAAGTCTTCGAACAGCGAGGAGTCGGCTATTCCAACTCCTCGCTGTCTTCCCTTATCGCGCAGCGCTTGGGAAAGCGCGTGCCCTTGGGCCCATCATCAGAGCCCCCGAGGCCTTCCGGCCATACTAAGGCGGTTGGAAGAGGGAGTTATCTGCCCTCCTCCTCCCCCTGGGTCGCCGCGCACGGCTTGGGAGAGCGGGTGTAAGCACCATCTCGCACGAGGCAGCATTCGTGCTGGCCTCAGCGATTCCGTGGGACCTGAACGCCAGAGCTCTTGCGGCCGCCTACCACTGGCGCAAGGAACTAGCTAGCCGCGGCGAAGGGCCCCCGCCTCGAGCCATCGAGCGGCGCATGGAGGAGCTTCGCGGAGCCCTCGTACTGGAGTGGGCGGACAGGCTTACCCGGCCTACAGTTGGTCTTCGCACCATTGAAGCCGTCCGCCCTCGTCTCGTGGAGTGGCTGGAGAGGCGCCACGGAACACTCACATTTCGAGTGACGCAGGTGCTTCGGCAGCTACCTGTGTCGGTTGGGCAGAGAGCCGATTAGGGCCTGCCATCATCTGTTTGTGCGGTGAGGACACGGCGCAGGACACGCTCGGGCATTTAAAATCGACTTTAGGGTTGTAGGTACGGATAATTTTAGTCATTTTTTTCCAATAATTGAGCATGTTTCCACACTGCGCTTGAGCAAAGATTGTAACATTTTGGGCCGAAACAAAAATGCCGATTAAGGTTATGGCCGAATGAATGTTAATTTAGAAAAGTCTTTAAGACAATATTCGTAATTTAACCGACTTCAAAAAAGAAGGAGGTTCTCAACTCGACTGTATTTTATTTCTGCATTGTATTTTATTTCCTTTTTTTGTATGTTTGTAACACGATTTCCCCGTCAATTATCGAATTTGTAGTCGGTACACTTCCGAGGTGGTCCCATTGTCACCAAGTTAGGATCTGGTGATGAACTTCGGATATAAGATCATATTAGAGATGTCGTAACAAGGTTATAATTTTGCTTTGTTTATACGTGTAGTCAATGTCTGACCACTAATAAGGACAGTCACTTTACACTATGAAGTTCTACTGAACCGTGGGTGCATTTAACAAACATGAAATATCACATACACAAACACCCAGGCTCGGGACAAACATCTGCGGATCGCCCAAACTTTTGTCCCGTGGTGGAAATCGAACCCACATTTCTTAGCGCTGCAGTCCAATCGCTTAGCAACTGCGCAAATCCAGTCGTTGGTTAAGTACATTAAGAGGTGAAATCTATCTAATTAGGCACAATCTGAAAAAAAAAATCGTAGTCAGACCTCAGTTGTCCATTTACCATACCTACTTGTCACGTTAATAACTAAGGTATCTAGAATTAACCAGTAAAATTGTAGATATTTATTTTAGCGTGAATAACCCTATGACAAAGCAACTTTGTTTATTAATTCGTAAACGCGGTATCTAAAGTCCTTATGAAAAGGGTGCAACATCTTGGTTGTGGTAAGGCTGCGTGCACATTAGCGACCGTGGCCGGCCGTAAATCACGTGGGATCACGGCGCAGCTATCAGCGACAGGCGACAGCGGTCGCCGGCAAACATCTACACTCTGTTTCATAGTACGGATAGTACATACCTCGAGCCTAATTGAGTTTACATTTTAAATGCTACGGATCACTTTATTTTTAGTAATATAAACCTTACAATTTCTTACATCAAATTTTAAATTATATGAGAGTGGCTAATTAAAAGTGTGGTTTGTTTTTTTTAATATGACAATGCTACAATGCACAGATACTCACTTTGCTCAACATTATAAACGCTTACTGAACTCAACAGATAAGTAAAAACAGATTTAAAAATTAAATAAAACAGCGGGCAGGTAAGGGTGGTGAGGGGAGGAGACGGGAGGTTAGTGAGGGATCTTCGTTAAGGTTTAATTAAATCGTCCTCGGCGGCCTCTCGCGCTTTAATTCCACCGTTATTAACGCTGTTAAAAAGTGAGCACCGAGAACGAGGTAAACCATAGAGACGACTACGCAAACGAGTCAAACGACAGACACTAAAAACTTTTTTTCTTAACTTTCGTGAGTCGTGAGTTCGTGACCCGTATTTTTTTGTTAAAATCTATTAGAATAAGTTTATGGCTTATTTATGTAATACTACATAAAGGTAGGTAAATATTTTGTTTTAATTACATGCAATGTAAACTTATATTATACTGCAAATGACGCACTTGTCACTGCTGATTGGAAAAAGTTTTCACATGGAATACTTTATTTATAAGTTGATACAAATTGGTTAATATTGCGGAAAGATCTTGTTTTACCGCGTTACTAGTTAGGTACTTACTTTTTATAGACGCATATATATATATATATATATATGTATCCATTTATTTACAGCAAGTCATAACTACTTGGCGTCTACTGTTATGTGTATCGATAATAGACTTAATTAATTTTTAACCCAAATAGTTTAAACCGACTCTATGGTTTTCTTACACGGAGAGCGCGGACGAGTGGTCGCGGTGTTTCCGCAGAGGAACACTTGCGATAAGACGATGCTCACCTCCACAGAGGCTTCCAACGTCACCCCCTCTTGTCTCGTCCACCCTGAAATGTTACCGGCCCTCACCAAACTGTTTGGATTTTAATATCAACCTTAAGTATTGTTGCTAAAGACGTCTCCGACTAAGTACTAATTTGTCCCAACTTGTAACGATAGAGCCATTTCTACATCTGCGTAAAATCACATTAATTTGTTTTAATTGTGTCACTGCCTGCCTGGTTAAATGTTAAGCTACGAGTAAACTCATGCTATCCAATTTGTATATTTATATCGAACCTAGGTATTTTATTTCAACGTACAACTATTATATGTGTTGTGCTTACGTGTGATTATGTTTTGAAACGCTCCCACGACACAGGACAAATTCTTTTTGACGTTTTAGTTGAACGAGTCGAATTGACTTCAACTCATTGAATTCAATCCGACTGTGTTTTTATTTCTTTTTTGATTTGTATGTTTGTAACACGATTTCTCCAATTTATTTGCCGATTTTCAACTTCGCTTATTATGTACCTAAGTAAAGTGAAATTAATAAAATATTATTTTTCACTTTTGAGTTCGTGTTTATTGAAGGCGGTTTTTAATTTTTTATTTAGAATTTCATTTGCTTTTGTGTATGTTGATGTATTCTGGTACGTGGGTACAAATGAGTAGGTACATTTGAAAACACAAAAAATTTACATGCAAAATGTTGCTACTTTGGGTTACCTACATTGTATTACAATTTTCATAAGGATCTCTAGTTGTTTTGAAAATAAATTATAGCCTATGTGACTTCCTGATAAATAGCTTTCTATTAGTAAAAAAACCGGTCAAGGCGCGTGTTGAACTCACACACTAAGGTTTCCGTACATTATTTAAATTACTTTTTTATGCGATTAACGTCATCTGTTGTCATTTATTTAGTTAAAAGAACAATTTACATTATATACGCACACGATTGTTTTTATACTACCTTCTATACTATACTTCTATTATTAAAACTAAAAATATATACAAACAAAAAACATCAAATAATTATGCATCAAAATATTCCTCCTCATCACTGTCGACTGGCAGGGTTCCCAAAAGGCTGGCGGCATTGCCACGTTGAATGGCAATGCTAATTCTTTGGCCGAAAAACAAACCAGCCCTTTGGTCACGTGAAGAGTCGACCAACCGTTTAGATATGTCTCTAAATAAGAGACGCGCACTCGGACCCCATGACCCGAGTGTTTCGACCCCAAACGGCTCAAAAATATAATTACCAATTAAGTTATTATACTTCCGCCGCTTGAGAGTCTCCGCAGCTGCAGCTGCAGCGCCAGAGTAAACCGATGTACTGGAAACATGAGATGGCGCAAGGGTGTCGACACACGTTGCGTCCCACACCAAAGGCCTACCCAATTTCCAAGGCATCAAAGACATACCGTCTGGTCTCTTCCCATCGTCACGTACCAAGCCATTTGGTTCTAATATAGCTGGTACGCCGGCGGTGACAAGAGCTCGACGAATAATGTCATTTAAATTTGCGTGCCGCGGTATGCGACCAGCGCTCCTGGCGCAGGACAGGCCATGGCGTCCGAGGCTGTCGACAGCTTCACCACAGTGACACCGGTGAGGAGCAACACAGGGTGTACCTAGACGCAAACTAATAACATTGCTCTAACGAAAAGAAAAACCGGTGATTGATGAACAAACTTAACTTTGCCGTTGGAAAACAGTGGCCCCAATACATTGAAGTAGGTAGCGGTTAATTTAGCTAACTGCAAATAAGTTATTCTTATTTTTTAGATGATGTATCTACAAATTGTAATGTATCTGCAAACAGTTATGAGATTTATTCCTTTATTTGTGAGCCAATGCTTCTTGCAAAATTTTATGATTCTAGGTCAACGGGATGTACCCTATAGGTTTTGAGTTTGAAAATTGTAAAAGTAATCAACATAACTGCTCGTGTCTGTTGACTTAGAAGTTTCATTTTTCACGGCTTCGAGGGATAGCTGACCCGAGTATTTGATATTAATATCAACCTTATACCTTCCCGCGTTCTTGAGAAAAAAGGGTTGACAGACAGACAGACGGACATCGGAGTGATCCTATACCGGTTCCGTTTTTTCTTTTTGAGGTACGGAACCCTAAAAAGGCTTAAAATCCATCCAGTATTTTCGGAGCTAATTCGGTACAAACAAAAATATCTTTCCTCTGTATTAGTATAAATAAAACAGAGTTGCATTCCATCAATGACTAAAATATTAACTACCAATTTGGTGTTGTGTCTTATTTTGCCTGAAATTTGATCAACAACTTGACAAATGTACCTACCTAGTGAGCAGATACCTAGGTACTTAGTTATTACAGGATACTTAAGTAGATACATACTTGTAAAACAAACAATATGTAAACAGTAAAAGTAGTTTATAAATAGCCAACTAATTATTATATAGCAGGAAATCTTGATTGAGCGTTTTTGGTTAGAACTTAGATATTATGTTACAATCATGATGAATACAGACAGCACAGGCCATAGGTAAAGTAGGTTGTTGTAGTTAGATACCTTCTGTTATTTTACGGTACGCTATTATTCAATCCAAATTAAGTTTGTTTTTTAGTTATTAGTGGCACTGGTAGTGAACATGTTTACTATTAAAAGTTAAAAGAATATATAATTATTATTTTTCTACTAGCTCAATCTCTTGGTTTTATAGCTACGTGAATTTATTTTATAGTGGTTCATTACCATTCCAATTCCTAGTTTAGTATCTATCTAATAAGTAGTTAACGCCCTCTAGAAATAGCATTTGTAGTTATGTTAGTCGAGAAGCTGGCTGCTCTGGCAACCTGACTAGTATAAAACTGCTACTTTACTCTTCACGATAAACTTCTGATAAACGCCAGATGGCAGTAGTAAATACTTAGGTACCAATGTACACGCTTTGTTTCTATAGTGTACGTATAATGGTACACTGTTTTTGGCAGTTAATGTTAATAATAACATAAATGAAGTCGGTTAAAAATTGTATCATATGTGTATTTGTAACAGACAAGTGAATTAATTGCACGACATAGGTTGGTCCGCCCTCTGTTGTTTACACCAAAAGCTTAAGTGGTTATAGGGCGCCATCTAGAATATAATTAAGTAGACCTAACTACGAAATACGTTATCTCAATGTTTATCAAAGCATAACAGAGGGCTTAAGTGAATTTATTTAGTCTCAAATTAAAAATAATCCATAACAGCTTGTTTGTAAGTAACTACTAATATTTTTTTGGCATACCTACGATGTGGTATTTTATTAATATAGACCACACCTAATGGTTGTAGAATAGAATACCTAGAATGTAGCTTAAACATTTATTAGCAGGAACACTAATTTTCGATTAGGTTATATTAGTTATTCAGGAGTGCCGGTCGCATACCGGGACACGGTATCATAAATGGTTTGGTTCGTGACGATGGTATTAGACCAGATGGTATATCGTTGTTACCCTGGAAATTAGGAAGGCCTTTGGTATGCAATGTAACAACGCAACGTGCGTCGATACCCTTGCGCCTTCTTATGCGTCTGACTCAACAATTTGCGCTGGCTAGGCATGGGTTCGATATATCAAAACGTAACTTATATCGGATATGTATTTATTATCACATCGTATCGATATCTAAATATACATAACCGTTTTCACAAAAACTTAAGCTTCATCGAGTTATAGTTTATCCAAAACGCAACAACGTGAACGAACTACGAATAACGAACAAAACGCAAACTTCAAATCACGAGCGATATGTCATCGACGGTTTTTATTCGCTTTGTCTCTGTCTTACCATTTAATTTTTTACTGGCGTAAAAGTGATGAAGCGAATAAATGCGATAAATATTACGTAACTTCGGCTAGTCATTGGTTATTTGGTTAATAATAGTCTGTACGTAATATTTATATCTTAACACGCTAGCAATAAAGTCTAGTTTCTATTTATTTATTTACAACAAAGATTCCTTTAGTATGCAACTTTCCTTATTAACGGTAAAAGTGTGAGTTTGCGTTTATTGTTAGTGCGTTTCGTTCGTTTCAATTACTTGTGCAAATCGTACTACTGATATCGATATCTGATAACGGTTTTCGATATCGATATGAAAACTGGATATCGGTTGCATATCCGTTTGCAACTAAAAACGAAAACGCCCATGCCTAGCGCTGGCAATGCTGCTGCTGCTGCAGAGACCCGGCGGCGGCGGAAATACATTAACTTGATTGATAATTATAGGTATTTATGAGTCGTTTGTGGTCGAAACCTTTGGGCCATAGGGCCCGAGGCCGCTATTAAGAGATTAATCTTAACGCTTACTCGACTCTACACGTGACCAAAGGGCTGGTGCATTTTGTAGCCAAAGAATCAATATCCATTGCCATTCAAGGTGAAAATGCTGCCAGTCACGTTACCAGTTGACATCGATGGAGATAAATATTATGATATTTTTTAAATGTTAAAATTGTGTGCCATGTGTTTTGCTAGATTTAAGTTGTAAATAATGGTTAAACATTATGTCAGATGTTTTTTATGTGAGCCTCTGAAGTTAAGTCTGAATTTAAAAGGCTTGTCTTTTTTTAAATGCATGCAAATATAGTCATTAGAATACCTAGTTGGTAAGTTTGTAACCAAATTGTTTCCATAATGATTTCTATCACTTACGCGAATATTAGTCATTGAAATAAAACTATTTTTACGGATTTTATCGCGGTTTTAATTTTGTTTTTTGGTCCCGACGTTTGGAATCCTTTACAGCATTCATGGTCTCGGGCAGAATGAGGTGATATACGTTGTATTGAACAATTACTATCAACTACCTTACATTTTTAGTTATTATTTACAATCCGATTCACGCAAAATGAGCTCACTGTGTAATTCGGTCTTGCAGTTTTAATTAAATTGTTTCCAGTCCTAGGCAGGTTATAGTACTTAGGTATCGTCCTATCTATTCTAATACTATCATTGTCTCTAATATCAATTAAATTGTAAGTTAGAAGTTATAAAGGTAGGAATGAAAAATCACACTAATATTATAAAGGCGAATGTTTGTCAGTTTTTGTAGGTTTGTTACGTCTTCACGCTCAAACGGCTACACCAATTTTGCAAAAAATAATATGTAAGTAGCTGACACCCTGGATTAACACATCCCAAACATTGTAACACCGCGGGGCGCAGCTAGTATTTCATAAATAGGCTGTTCTATTTGTTATTTGATTTTTAACGGACATCAATTTGGTCTTTTTGTTTGTTACCTCATTGCATAATCGATTTAGAATAGATTTTTTTACTGGGAAGGGTAGGTATATTTATTATCAAAACCCTTGTCTTATATAAATTAGATTTTTTTTTATTACTTATGTCCACTCCCGCCATATCGCTAATCTCCCATGACGCGGCAGCATAGTGGTTTTATACTCTTTGCGACGCGGGTGGACTCTTGATCGGGATCCGCGAGCACGGTTGACCTAAGGTATAATTATTTTGATTTGGTCAACTAGGCCCATTGACATATTTTGTAAGTTGTATACATACATACACATATTTTCACACATATATACAATAATATACATACACATATATACATACATACATACCTACACATATACATATTTTGTAGTTTGTTCTGTATTCTGAGGTTGTATAGACGCGCAGAAATGCTTTTTTATAATGTGGTTAAATATAGCCGATATGTATCGTGTTGCTATTTTGGATCGATTTTATGCCAGTTCATATTCTGAGGATTTCATAGTGACATGGTTCGAGACTTAGCCTACGAGTATGTTCGGGACTGTCTTCCAGAAACCCGTCCAAACTGAGTGTATCTAACATATTTATTCGATGTACCTATTGTATTGTACGGAGGAATGTTCGTTAAAATGTTACAAATTACTTGAGTAGGAAGAACAAGTGTGGCGATGAAGTTAGAGATGTCAGGAATACCGTTTTGACAGCTCATAAAAAGTATTTCATACTTTCCACACTACTACTGTTCCATACTTTGCAAAAACCTCTTTTCAACGACCAATATAATATTCCCTTGTAATTTCAAAAAACTACATTTACGATTTTATTTTTTAAATTTAGAACCATTATTTATTTAATTATTGTATTTAATAAATTAACCTACATTGAAAAAAATAGAAGCCAGTATTTTTTAATACACAATAGCTTGTCCCCTAGACCTTTTTGATTAGTGTAGTTACCAATAATAAATTCGTTACAATGTTACAAATTACTTGAGTAGGAAGAACAAGTGTGGCGATGAAGTTAGACTCAGCTGTATCAAGCCAGTAATAAGCACTCAAGAGACGAGTAGTCTAGAATTTGGTGTTAGCCAACACATTTGGACTTAATTCATTCGACACAATTAATTGTTATTACCTTAATCGTGACTGACACGGTATTGGGCCTGAACACACGTATTTATTTGTCGCTTTATGTAGACTCGTGCAGTTTTAAGGATAAATAAATAAAATAACACGCCTGCTCTGTGACTCGATATGAAGAAAAATCATATCGATTCACTTTGCAGTATTCATTATTGTAGATATATATTTTAATGGCGACAGAATATTACACTTGAAATTCTTAAAGTATTATGTCGACTGCTAAGTCGAAGCTCAGTTGTTTCATCGTTATATATATGGCGAACCATGACTATCTACTTTACTTTACCTAGTTTTAAATATTGACATAATAATTGAAAACCACAATTACTATAGTATTTAAGTGAATGAATTATGAAAACAGAAACAAAATATAACTAGAGAAGTTACAAAACATTTTTTAAATTTCCTACATCTAAAATAGTATAAACATACATACTTGAAATACTTAAACTTTAAATATTACAGTAATTACGATTAATTTGTATAGTAGCCTTTAACTTACAACAAAGTTGAGAGTAAATATAAACATGTCATAAATGCTATATCGATTACAATATGAATTAGGAATTATATAGTATCTAACCTAGAGACAATAAAGAAAACATCTTTTATATACTCGTCAATCCGTCCAACATGGTCTCCTATAATCAATACATCTATTAATTAATATACGTTCGTCACGAAATACCAGCGATCTTCTTTATTGTCTCAACAATGTATCATTACAGAGAGAATAATTATGATAATATGTATTTCATATTAATTATGTCATACTACATCTAATCTAAACCTATTCTATGTCCACAAACATAGTCGTTTTGTAATTACCCTTAGGAGTTCCTTCTCGATGCAGACAGAGCTCTCGTAAGTCATGAGTGAGTAGCTATATTATACGCGCTTCTAATGGTTAAATGGTTTGAGTATTCAAACTACGCATTTAGCCAGCTCTGTCTTTGTACAGAAACATTACACTGAAACAGGCTATTATACAGGGTGGTCGGACATATTTTCAGCCACATCATATAAAATGTTATATTCACGCTACGTTAACGTGAGTATGCAGCAATTTGTTGGCGGGCTTGCCACAAATACTACGACGAATGCGTACGCAAAGACGTATGAAGTACATCATTTCCTACTCTATTTACTTTCTTAATCTTAATTCCTTACATCTGAGTCTAATGGCAGTGATGGTTAGCAGTTGTGGGAGGGACTAAAAAATGTCAACCATTCCCCGGAAAATCAAAATTATTTCTAAAAACACAATTCATTTTTTTTATCATTTTACCTTTTTTTTTATATTAATATAGGAGTACAGCGGGCCTGCGTTCAGCTTAATTGGCCTAAACTCCTCTTACACTAACGTAAATATGTTACGTGTAATATACTTATTATTTAAGATTACCTTTTTTGACAATAATATGTATCAAATTAAAAACCTACTGAGACTTACGATTAATATTAACCCTAACATTAAACATATCAAAATGTAAGATGTCAAGACGAAACTAAAAGCACAGGTAAAGATTTTCTGTGCTATCTACAAAACGACTAAAATCGACAATCTACTATCAAGCCACGATGCGAAAACCATTTATATATATTACAATTTTTAAGGTAACCGTTCAACTTCATTGCGTACTGCCATAACGAGTCTGATCGATACACGACTTTTAACTCTACCTATAGCGAAATGATGCGTGAAACTGGAATGTACTTTAGTAATTTAAAACCTAAATATGTAACTATAAGCCTGTTTCAGTGACTAACACAAACAACCTTTTCAGAATACAAATATTACAGAAAATAAAGATCTTTGTAATAATTTAATTATTCAGTCGTGATGTCATTAATTTGACAAACCTAACAATTGAAAAAAATATAATAGTAGTCTTAATTGAGTATTTTACAACAAATGATGTTACAAAGTGTTGGATGATTAATGAATATCTTTTAAAAAACGAGTAGTTACATAAGACAATGTGCGTAGTAGCAAGGGCCGCAAAGAAACCTCCAATATGAAGACAGCGACTGAATAATCAACTGGATACAATTAAATTTCATATAAGTACTATAAATTTTGAATACATATTTTTATACCTTAACAATAATACAATATCAAAACGTTATGGACTATGAATTATTAATAACATGAAAAACAGTCTTCCAGGTTTTTCGTTTATCAAAAATTTGTAAATTGTAAATTTTATTTGTATAAACCAATAATAAAGTACAAGAATCTCAAAACAGTCTAACCATACACATCAGCTCTTTCCTTAGAATAAAAGAGCTGTGTTTTAAGAAATGCATCATTCTTTCCAATTTATCTAAATCAGCCAATTTTTGGTATCAATTATTTATTCTAGACTTATAAAGTAGCGTAAATTAATAAAATGAGATTAGCGAAATACTTACAACATATAAAAATATACGACGCTTCACAGAGACGAGAATGGGCGTGTCGCAGATGAAGATTATTATTCGAATATATAATTCATAGCCCTGTTCAAAGACCCTGTCAAATTATTACTGCCTCTACGGATGGTAAAAAAACAACTGAGTTACATGCTATGAGCAACAATGTGACGACTGGTTGTGATCATAGTAATTTTATGTGATATATCTTCAAATTCTCACAAACTACACCAGTCGTAAACTTGGCACTGTACATTTTCTTCCCCATTCCTATCCATAATTACGAAAACACGCCATATTTCTTTATTCGAGACGAACCTCCAGTTCCGTACGTCATAACGATACGATGACGCGATGCAAGTGGACAATCATAAATTTATCAGATAAATGTTTGCTAATCCTGTAAATACTTTATTCGGATATATATTCTTACTGCATAGAATGTAATAACGAAATATTGTAAACACATTAAGCATTTAAGATTCCGTATACGATTATTAGCAAACATAGAAATTATATCTCCCCTTACACAAAATGATGCTATAGGTACACGACATCAAGATTTTTTTATAAGTATTGAAATATAAAAATTTAAATAATTACAATTATTGTGAAGACGCGTTCGCGTCGTCCACAACTGAACGTAACGGGAAAGACAAATGGATTTACACGCTTATAATTTACAGAATCTATGACGAGTCTGACTCTTAAGAGTATAATTCAACTTGTTACTTATACTAAGATTTTTTTATATTCGGCTCCCACGTAAATACCATGTGTATTATTACTTTTCTTTTTCGTTATCCTTATCCTTGCCTTTCTCATCTGCTTCTTTTTCTAGCTCTTTCTCCTTTTCATCACCCTGTAACAGTTACAAAAATAGTCATTCTGTGATTCTAAAGTAATTTGAATTTATGGTAAGGTAATGTTGTTATTTTATGCGGAAAATACATAATGCTTGCCATTTACCTTGCCCTTTTCCGGCTCATCTGGCAGTGGCTGCTTCTCGGCAGGCCCAGTTCCCTCCTTAGTCTCCTTGGCCTCCTTAATTGGCTTAGGAAGGTGCGCGTTAAGATCGAGCGTGGAGCAGATGTCGTCCCAGTCGTTAAATGCTCGCTCCTTGATACGCGACACCAGTCCCACAAGATTCGGGAACGACTCGTTCATACCGTCTCGCAGCGGGTGTGCCACTTCCTTGTCGATGAAGTGGACTTGTGCGAGGTTAGCGAACGCAACCACATCCAACTAAAAATTGAAAAAAAAATCAATAGAAATAATAATAAGATTGCTAGTTAATGTTGTGAATATTATTTAATTAATTAAATACTGAGCTGGGGTTAGTCCTCTTAACATAAGTTTTACTAGACTAAGCCAACAATTCTGGATCAATTCCTCATTTTTTTAAATTAATAAGTTAATGATTTTATAAAAAAAACTATGCTAAAGATTATGTATATTGTGTTAATTAACCAGTTTAAGATACTACATATTTATTGGTGGTACTATGCCCGGTTATTGGCAATTAGGTTCGCCGCCTATTACATTAGGACTTGTAACATAAATAGCTAAATGTGGGTTGTACTATACTACCCGTTCCTTCGGGAATAAAGGCATGATGATAAGTATTATTGAATACTTACAAGAGTCGGCTCATCGCCAAAGAAGAAAGGCCTATCGGATAGGAGATCCGAAAGCACGCGAAGATCATTCTTTCCAAATTCTATAATTTCTTCTTGGTTATGCACACCAATGCCATGAGCTTTAGCTTTTTTCATGCCCTAAAAGAAATAATATTAAAACACAGTAATATTATGATCATATAGATATTATGTAATATTATGATATATTAGGTATCATTGTTATGATCGAGTTCAACATTAATTTATTGATTTTCAATGTTTTCGGCAAACAAACATGTAAAGTAATAAAAGAGCTTAAACAGAACTTTTAAATCTGGAGGTATAATATAGTTATGGCAATAGATAATTTAAATTAATAACACTAGGTACTACTATTTGCTTGTTTAAATTAAGTTTAAGAGCCATTTCACAAAATATTGACGTTCGAATTCTGTCAGATTTGTCATGTGTGCGTAGCACACCCACACAAAAACAATGCAAACAGTGTAGCGCGAGTTTTGAGACGGACATAAATATCTTGATCGTTATGACAATGTTTGTTATTCGAGATTTATGAAATTATTTTTGATTCATGAGTAATTTATTTAGACAAATTATAATTTCTACAATAATAATATAATCACCAAATATATCATGTTTTGTAAAATTTGTTAAGTAACATATGTAAGCGATAGTATTTTTGGAGGCTTATAACTCAATTACGCAAAAACGGTTGAAAGGATATAGAAAAAAAATTTGCACATAGGTAGTTTATAACCTGGATTACCGTAATAAAGGCTACAAGCTAATTTTCATGCGTAGAAAAAATCAGTGGGCCAAGTCGCGGACAAAATTAGTACAGTCAAGATTAAAGTAGCCGAATATTAATCTAATAAAATATCTTAAAGTAATAAAATAATATACTTTACTTGATAATAAACAAAACCGAATGAAAATAATACATAGAAAATGAAAACGTTGTGGTCGTAGTATAAACATGCGTTTGCAATACGAATTTTCGTAATTTGAAATGAGAAAAAAAGTGACACAGATCCTACTCTTTGGGCGCTCGGGCCCCACCAGTATACTATTGTAGACTTTGGGCTCGACTGATCATTCTACGTTTGTGCATCGTAATTTATTGTGATTTTGAGTGATATTGAAAATGATATGATTTCTAATTAAAAAAGGAATTTTGAAAACCGCTGTATTATTAGATTTCTTAAAGAGCATAGTTTATTATGACATGATTTTAAAATAAAATATTACCTTTATTCAAACCAAAAAGTCGCGATTAAATTACAGTGAAAATAGGTTTTAGTTTTTTTATCAATTAAAAGTGTTATTAATCGAAAATTTGGCACCGTAAATTTCAATAAAAATATATGCCTAATGTTTACCATATTTTTATCGTTTAAATTTGTGAATGTAAATGATAGAATTCGGAGCCCGAAATTGACTCTGCGATGATTTTGCAGAAAACGTGGTCCGGGTGATTGATCACCATATAGCAATTAAGTTATTTTTTGTAAATCTATTAGCTTATGTGTCAATGCGAAAGATTGGTTTACATTTGACATTTATATATAAATTCCTAAGTACTAACTAAGATGGTAAATTAGGCGTCCGAAATCTTAGAAAACTGCGTCAAAATCAAAATCATTTTGATTTTGATTTGAAAATGTATAATGGCTCTTAAGTATAACAAAATAAGCCTTCACTTTAGCTTAGTGAAATGGCCAGTGAACATGTTAGTAAAAGTAACTTTAATTAAACAATAGCAAATTATATAATTATTAAGGGATATCAATCAATGATATTAGTGTACTGCACAAAGTGAACTGTGTGTTCACTTAAACGGACTATGTCTGTTTTATTTATAATTAATAGAAATATGGTCTATAGTACCCTATACAAACGGAATATTGTTGATAAATGATTTCTGAGTTTGCTTACCTTGCGGGCAGCCGTCAGCTTGTAGCAGAAGTTAAGAATCGGATTGGGTAAACGGGTGTTGAGCGCGTTCTGAAGGTTAACTTGGTAACCCTTGATGACACTGTCCGGATACTTGGCCCGCCACCACAACATCACCCAAGAGAGATGATTCTCGATCATTGATATCATAGCATGAGAGACGACGCGCTGCTCCGGCGTTAGAGCTGTATATAAGAATTAGGTCGGGTCAACCAGGTTATGCCTTGATGCACATGCGCAACGTCCTACAACTATCTAGGATACTTGGTTCAACATGCCCCGATTTCTTTATCAGATTATTTACTGCAGTTCCACAATTTTTAGTTTACAAAGGAGACGGATACAATAAATCCAACTTGCTATATGTAGGTATGACTGGAGTAACATAATAATATAAATATATACAATTCTACAGGAAACATCTAATTGTTTTATAGGCGTTTAATAGTGAGGCAATGTGACTAAAATAAATATAAACAAAGGGAGATGAATCGAAAGTATCATCCTTCATACAATTAATATTTTTAAACTTGTAAACGAGTTAGAAGGGATCGACTACTGTAGAAACAGATTAACGGTTCCCGTTCTAAATGAGTGTGTACTACATAAGAAGGAAAGACAATACTAAAGTGCTTACCAGAATCAAGATCTTTATTGAACTTTTCCGAGAGTTCCTTAATAATGAAGGTACTGTCAGCGATCTCTTCGCCGTTCAACTCTACGAACGGCAACTGGCCCTTCTTGGAACGGAACTTCGCCTTATGGTCCACGTTCTGCAATAAATAATACATAACATAAAGATACGATCGAATAAACAATGCCAATATTGGAATAACAAAGCTAACTTTACGAATACTAAAATTAGTTTTTCGTAGAGATATGCCGACTATTCGATTAGACACCACTATCGTAATTGTATTTTTTGGTTTTTATGTTAGACTAGCGGCCCGCTCCGGCTTCGCACGGGTATAAAATATATATTATAAGTATTTCTCCGCATCAAAATCCGTTGCGTAGTTTTAAAGATTTAAGCATACATAGGGACAGAGAAAGCGACTTTGTTTTATACTATGTAGTGATGATGCTCGAAAATTGCAATGCCAATATAATTCAAACAAACGGATGCGGTATAATATTAGTACAATCATAATGTATACAACTGTAAATGTATACTGAAGACATAGTAGATAAACCTAACCTCAAAATATAGAACAAACCACCCAACGCA
Source organism: Abrostola tripartita (assembly GCA_905340225.1). Classification (NCBI taxonomy): domain Eukaryota; kingdom Metazoa; phylum Arthropoda; class Insecta; order Lepidoptera; family Noctuidae; genus Abrostola; species Abrostola tripartita. Next base: position 5,990,060 of record HG996486.1, read on the forward strand.
CGATGAGGAAATACATTGACAGTGGCGATCAACGAGGCACACATTAGATATTATTCAAAGATCTGAATGCTAAGTAAGGCTGAGATCTACAAAGCTCACATATTATTATTTATCTCAGACTTATCTAACGACCCTACGATTTTAAATTATATTATTTATAAACCAGCCTTTGAAAATGCGTAAGTCCACCAAATAAAACTTACGAAATACTTAAAATGATAATTGATAAGCTAACCAAATAAAAGTACCATCACTTTTTAATCCGCGCAATGATGTGCGCTTTGTATAACTTGGCCTAAGGGTTGACCCAACTATCACAAGTTCTAACCTATAAAAGCTTTCCTAGTTATTCTACGACTCCTCAGAATAATAATAGTCTAATGAAGTAATCTTTACTTAATATTATAAAGCTGAATAGTTTGTTTGTTTGCTTGCTTGAACGCTCTAATCTCAGGAACTACGGTTCAAAATATAAAATTATTTTTGTGTTGGATAGTCCATTTATCGAGGAAGGTTATAAAACATTCGAAATCCACGCGGACGAAGTCGCGGGTGGAAGCCAATTATAAAATGTATTACTTACAAATAACTATTTACCAGTTCTGATTCAGGTGTTTCAATATGTCTTGCTTATGTCTAAAGATTGAGAATTATTAATTTAAACAAAAGGGCAAAGGGCACAGAATGATCTATACATAATTATAATAAAATAACGTAAACGACCCGTGTCTGTACATTCAATATTAAAAAAGAAAAACAATTTATCACTCTGCATTTATGTTAGGTACCGAAGCCAAAATATAGTTTTTATTTTTTTTTGTCTGTTTGTCGGTTTGTCTGTGCGTTTGAACGCTCTTATCTCAGAAACGACTGAGCCGATTTGAATGCGGTCACTGATGTATTGTGGCAAGCTTCCCTTAACATTTAGTGTTTGTTTCATTTAAATCGGTTCACAAACAAAAAAGTTACGTCTATCTTTACAAACATGTAATAAAACAGTAGGGCTTGGCGTAAAAACTACTAAATATAATCCAATTTTGCTGTTTCCGAATGTCCACGCGAACGGAGTCGCGGGCACTGCTAATACTTAATAAAATTATAGAATCAAATGCCTGTCTAAGATAAATAATGTCCCTATTGTAGGTATGTCTGAAAAAAAATATTTTGCTTGTAAAGAAACGTCTAATATTAATATACTTAAATAATAAAATAATCTAAACTATTTTATTAAATCTCAAAAACTTGCTGTATATTACTAAATAATTACAACCGTTCTCTTAATTATACGTCTTCCAGATAGCCCCACGTGACAACAACAGGTTATATGGTATCGTCTTAGCAACTAATAAATAAGAGCGCTTGAATTTATTTATTGTCATTAGGGAGTACACATGCGGGATGGGGTCGTGTCCGGGCTCCGCGCAGAATGCGGTGCGGGCGAGACGTGCGCGGGGGATCGGCGCGTGGCGGCAGGGGCGGCGGCGGGGGGGTCCCAGCGCTTTGGTTATCTGGTACGGTCTACGGTATCCATGACAACGGGCTCTAGACGAGCGCAAGCTCGCCCTGCGGGGAAACAGCTGTATTGATTTTGACTAGCAAAGTTCACCGGCCGACAGACCCGCCACGCCCGTCGCGCCCCTCTTCGAACTAAGTCCCGGCCACAATTATCAGTCACCACATACATAGGTACCTACATCATTTTAATTTTATTTTATAGCCTTCCTCGAGTATAAACTACGACTGTTTTACTATGAATACTAAGAGTCCTGTATTACACAGTACACTGCATCTGATACGACTTGTTAACAATAATAAATTATTTATAACATTATGTACCGTTGTAGGCACTAATAATTTACTGATTTTATGAGCCCATACGCAAATAAGTATATAAATGTTAGTCGCATATGCGAAGAATACACAAAGATAATAAATTAAATTGAGATTCACGCGTCAATAGTATGTAGGTATGTATATTGTAATTATTACTTTATTTATTGTTATATTTCATAAATGTTAATTACTATTATTATTAATTCAGATTCAGAAGTTAATCAATGTTCTTAATTAAACAATAACCTTTTTTAATTGTATATAAATTGTAATAACTCCTAAGTACCACTCCAGGTTTGAATTTAGTGTTCAAAAAGGATACCTCATTAAATTTTTCAATCCCTTTAAGGCTCTTACACTACGATTCGTCACAATTTTGTACATAAAATTAAAATAACTAAATGTCGCCCAGTATTTTATAAGATTAGATCATACAAGGCAATTAATATTTGTATGTAGGTAATAATCGACGGGTGAGTAGACATTGAATCTACTAGTACACAACACATTAATTTGCTTCTTGGAACACTGTTACCAAATAATGAACGAGGGGTCGGGAGGCACACCCCGGGCCGGGGGAGCCCAGGGGCTCGCAGTTGGTCGATGGCCGGCCGGGCTCGCCGCGCTTGCCGGGCGGGGTCGCGCAGGCGCTCCTGCGATTCAGGTCGAAGCCCTCGCGGTTGCCGACCCCCGCGTCTAGGCGTTCGCTCATCTAATACTGACATTTTAACCCGACGTTATAAGCATTTGACTATCATATCTCAAATTAGAACAGCACTCGATTTATTTCAACGATTATTTTATAATGAATAGAGTTATTATATGAACGGCTCCGTTTTAACTAACTAACGAAATACTCTCCGTTTTAAATAACTAACGGTAAGCTATATTATGGAACTTGACGGGGATTCGAATTCATTATCTCCACATGGTATAGTTGGGACCTACCTATTAATTTACGACGAATGAGGAGGAAGTCAGGTATGACCTCACATAGCGAAGGTTTTAAACTTCATAGATACACAATGAGTTGCTGTTAACTGATGTTTAACATGTTTTCACTAAATATGTGGAATACCGAGCTAGGTGGAAGAAATAACATTCATTGAATTGCGGCTAATTTTAACAATGTACGTTACTGTTAAGTATCGTGTGGTAAGTGTAAACAACGCAACATCACACAATGTGTTACCGTTACTTAAACAGTAGCGTTCGGAGAACGATCAACCCATTGTGCTGCTATTTCAGTCTTCAGCTTATTATTTGATGTACTAAGAAGATACACGATCTTAGTTGAGCATCAAATATCTATCAACCACAGTACACTTCTTTTTCTTCGAGAACCCCCAAACATTTGTTGGTCTCCCAACTTAAAAGATTATTTGCTCCTGCCGCAAAATGTATTGTTATTTACTGTGACTGCACGGCACGGTAGTAACACTAGTAAACAAACCTCAGATGATAAAAACATTTCGTCTATACAAAATACTGCGTACTGCATACTAAAGGTACTGCTACTCCGTACTAGAATGAAATGAACGAATATTTTATATACAGCAAGTTTTGATTGTAAAACTTACATATTTCAGAAAATTTTATCATCTATCATAATCATAATAATTATTATAGTCGTTAAAATACATTTTAGTACACTGAATATGCAGAACACACTAATAACGTTACATATGATTATAATTATATGTAACGTTATTTATTCGAAGTAAAAAATATATAATAATATATTCTTACCTATACCTGCCTATAGTTCATACTTATTAATGCATGCACTTTATCTTCCTATTAAATTCGGTAATAGGCTGTTGCATAATTTATAGGAATCAATCTATACATTTCGTAGCAATGTGATACAATTTTTTTATGTTTTATGACAAGTAAGAACGTGAAGCTATTATTGCCTCCTTATAGTCTCTAGTAGTGTTGCCCGGAACTTGAGAAAGTGCAGCCGACATACCGTGGCCGCACGATTTCATAGCTCAGTGGCCAACTCGCTGCTGCGGTTTCTCGATCACATTGCAACATACATGTATTACTAATGTGCGTTATTCCAATAAAATAAAACATTAGTCATCACATTTATAACAAACAAAACAATTTATAACTAGGTACACTAAACTCGAAAGCAAACGGTATTTATTTACGACGTTTATAACCTACATACCAACATGAACTATAAAAACAAGTAATTAATTATTGTATAAAACTTAAGAATTAATTCAATCTATATAATATTGTATTATGTAAAAATGGTATATTTCCTATTTCCCTTGGTCACGACATTACGCGTGAACAGCTGAAACAATTTCACTAGTTCTTTTTTGTTGTGTTTGTTTATTGTCAGGAGAAGGGGCATAGTTTAAAAAGTTGCGCGGAACATTAGAAAATTTAAGAAAACATAACGACTGACTATACATTAACTTTTCCTTTCTTATTGCTTTTGACAAGATAAACTTTTCTGATGTAACCCTTTGGCGTTTGACGTAACTGTCAGCGATTGCCAGATTATGCGCTGCAAATATCGTTTAAAACCAGTTTAAAACAAAATCATTTAACGGTATTTAACGACATGTAAGAAAAAATATAAAAATGTATGTTTATGATAGATTTCGTAAAAAGTTAACGAAAAACATCGGTATTTATTCATAAAACAGCAATTTAAATTTTATAATTCAATTTTAAAAATCCTTTTTTTTTTCTTTTCATCAAATTTTTAAGGCGGTGGCCACACAGATAAGACGTAAGACGAGGGCGCGTCGCGGACACGGCGCAGACTTTTTAAAACAATTAATATAGAAGGGCCGCGGACAGGGCAGGTAGACCAGCGACAGTGAGCGTTGCGTGCGAGTCCCGGCATCCGCGCCCCGCCCCGTTCGCAGCTCCGTTCTCGCCCATGCTTCGTCCGGACGCGCCCGTACCCCATCCTTTCGGTATGTTTTGCCATAGGGCGCAGACGAATAAACGTCATTTCTGCGCCCCGTCTTTTCTGTACGTTTTGCGTCGCAACGTTTCTATACATTTTGTATGAAAGTAAATTAAACGGGCAAAGGTCTGCGCCCTGTCCGCGACGCGTCCTCAACTTACGGCCTTTCTATGTGGCCATCGCCTAAAACGCCATTTTGATTCCGACGTGCCGTCACTCCGATAGTACTAATCCTCCAAGGTATATATTTTGTTATGTGGTATTGGTCACTAACGAAGTGACGTCACGAGCCAAACAGCATGGCGGTTAGCGTTTCCGCTCGAAAATTCAAAATCTATACTTATAATAAAACTGTAGAGAGGTCAATTCTGTACATTGAATATATTTTCAAAATTATTATTGGAGGATAACTGGTGATCGATACTGATGCCAAAAATGCAATTAGTAAATTTTTTGTCGGTCTGTCTGTCTGTCTGTCTGTCTGTCTGTCTGTCTGTCTGTATGTGCACGCATGGGTCAAAAACTACTGAAGGGATTTTAACCAAACTTGGTACGATTGTAGTCCATACGCCTGGGCAGGTTATAGGCTATATAACATAACGCTAAAACACATAGGAGCTGAGCAGTAACGATAAATTTGAAGCAAGTCGGATGAAAATGCGCTTTCGAGCTCTTATCCTCGCATAGGTCGATCATACACCAAAAGTATGTATTACAAAAATGATGGTCTCTAAAAGATCTACAAAAAAGTCCTTAATAGTATATATCTATCTTTTATAAATTAGCCACAATAACGTGTTTAATCGTTAGGCACTTCTTTAAGTGTATTAATAAAATATATAAATATATTGTATTTCACATAGATATATCGTTATCAAATTCCAATATTCAAAAAGTACATTTTAATACCTATTTTAAATAAAAAAAATTAAGAAATCGGTTTATAAGATATAGATGAAGTAAAACTTCCAAATCACGCCGCGCCAGTATGGGTACGGCTATACGCATGTACGCTGCATTTTTAAAAAGGGTGGGGGCGGTTTCGCGCCACCTTTACTCACATTGTCACTGCTAATGCGAACGGACGTGGTTCTTATTGACTCTTTGGATCTTCTTCGTATCGTATGGTTGATGAATAACCTGGTGTCAGAGTTTAAACCGCCTGTAGGCCTCTGACATGGCTTTACACACCGTTGAAAAATATCTCAGGTGTGCCGGTTTCCTCACGATGCAGAACAAAAATAACGGTCTTAAATAGATTTTTAAAAGGCAGCGTCATATATTGACATTCTAGCAGCAAGATAGTTTTTTATCCTGTGTAATTCGGCTGAGTGTACACTGTACATACTTATTCGCCTTCGCCATGACATTCAAAATCAACCATTACCATTAACTCACGCAGCCTTAAAGCAGCCTTTAATATTATGAATACTTAGCTGCTTCTTACACGCGTCACGAGTTCTCTATACATTTTGTCTATTGAAATACTGTGCCGGATTCATGGCAATAGGCTCGCCCCCTATTACATTGGGATCTACACCAAACCTAGCGAAATATATAGCGATAAAGTGGGAGTAGGTACAATATGTGCACCTCTGCCTACGCCTTCGCGGAATACAGGCGTGTCGTTATGATATGTTTTATAACAATATTTTTTTTATAAGAGTTAACTGCAATGGTTTACTATTCGAATAAACCGACAAACAGACAAAACATCCAAAATAATAAAAATGGGTTGTATTGTATTGTATAGGTTTCTTTATTCTTAAATAAAACGTCGCCCCACACTAGGAATTTTGGCATCGGTGCATTTCACAAACTTAATATATCACATACACGAACACCCAGACTCAGGACAAACATCTACGGATCACACAATTTTTTTGCGGGAATCGAACCCACAACCCCTAGCACAGCAGTCCAATCGCTTAGCCACTGCGCCAATCAGGCCGTCACGGTTGTCTTTTATCCTTGGCATTTGTTTTTCTACTGTAGTTTCAATGTACAGGAACTCAGAAACGCACAAAACGGATTTATTTATGTTCTCTTCTTCAGTTATATATTATTTTCAATAGACTTTTTGTAACTTCCGTAATTACCGTTCAATTTTGCGGTTTTTTTAAATACCGGAAAGTATTCTTAGTTAAATAAGTGGTTTAAAGATTTTTAACCTTAAAAAAGCCTGCCTGGTAGGTATTTTTTTCTGTTAAAAGTTCAATTTACTACTGGTCCTTTATCCGAAATACACGCGGACGAAGTCTCGGGCAACAGCTATACATGTAATAAAATATTACGGCATGGCGTAAAAACTACTAAATCGAATTCGCTCAAACTTAGCTAATATATTGAAAACAATTTAAAAATACTTTTGCTGTTTCCGAATTTCCACGCGGACGGAGTCGCGGGCACATCTAGTCCTTAATAAAATAAGATTTTAAGGCATTTTTCGGTATTATAAAATAGAAATAAAAATTATGTTGGTTCATTACGACCTCAGGATTGAATTAAAACAGTTTTCATAAAATGGCGTGATCCCCTAATTCTCTCTGATTGGATTCGTCTCTGCCACGAAAAGCAGAATAACTATTAAAATTAAAGGCAGGAGGAGGTCTGTGGGGTCCGCTAGTTAATTATAATCAATATTTGATAATTGGGTTACTGTGCTTTTGTGGTACGGTTGCTTTCCTTACTAAGACTATGTTGCTATAATAGTATTAATGAAGGTCATACCGTAAAAGACTAACAGTGCAGGTGCTATTTATTAATATAGAGAACTATCTGATTCGAATACGAATTAATAGCTTTGCTAAGTAGCATTAAGCAACGCACCGCGCACTTCCGTCGTATAAATGTAGCTTGAGGGCTGGCGCGCGGCCGACCCGCATTCCACTACCAAATACGTCGCACGAAACACGACTCTCAGTTGGAATAATAAACGCATTGTTGCCGATGCCTCATAAAGCAGGCGAAATCGATTACACATAGTACGTGCAAATCTTCGAGCGAGAATATTTATAATACAATATTCATTAAACGATTTATAATCATAAGAATACATTTTTACAAGACTCGTTTATTTCTTAAAATAGCATCGTAACTATCATCAATTTATTATGACCCGATGTAATAAAAAAAAAAGATCCCGACGAATTGAGAACCTCCTCCTTTTTTTTGAAGTCGGTTAAAAAATGAAGCCTTCATGCCAGTACCCAAACGTAGCCCAACGCAATTGTTTAGGATTTAAAATTTATAATAATATGAGAGCTAAACGGCTTGCTGACGTTTCGGACACAATATATTCGAAATTTCGAACAGTGTCTGAATAGGGAATATGCTCAGGGAATATGCATGTGATTCAAATATGAGCCAAATATTTTATTAGTTATCTCTTTTGCTTAAGAATTATGCCTTTAACATTATTCTTTTATATAATTTCTTTTTGATAAAGATATAATTATAAAAAAGTGCCACAAAAGAGCGGGGAATTTCAAAGTAACAAGTTGAAACGCAACGCTGACTGTCAGATGTACTGTGCCGTCAAACTCCTAGATAACGAAAGTGTATTTTACATATATGCACTTTAATACAGTACTTATATGTAGTTTTTATGTTATGTTTCGTGTTATAATAGTTGTAAAATACAAAACATTGATAAATTACTGAGCACAATCATTTTACAGCTATTTACTAGTTGTTTGAGACTTGTACGTCACGCCAAGCGCGCCAAAATGGCTGGCGTTTAATGTGCCGTAATAAGATGATATTTATAACATTTTCTCACTAAATATTCGTTATTTGGTGCTAATTTTTAACCCCCAACGGAAAAAGCGGGGTGTTATAAGTTTGACCGCTATGTGTGTCTGTCTATGGCACCGTAGCTCTAAAACGGGTTAACCGATTTGGATGCGGTTTTTTTATTTGAAAGTAAATTTTCCAGCGATGGTTCTTAGATATGTTTTATCAAAATCGGTTCAGCCAAGATATGGGGGATGAAAGTGGGGATGACCAATCGAATATTTTCATCTATTCCAAAGCGGCGTATCAAATGAAAGGGCATGATTTGTACATTATGAAAACTTAAGTTATATCGAAATCGGTACAGCCATTTACAAGATATGGGGGAGTGAAAGTGAGGATGACCAATCGAATATTTTCATATATGCCAAAGTGGGGTATCAGATGAAAGGGCATAGAGTGTACATAACAAAAAAAATATTATATCATAATTGGTTAAGCCATTTACAAGATATAGGAGGTAAAAGTAAGCATTAACAAACGAATATTTTCAAATATACCCAAGTGGGATATCAAATAAAAGAACATGATGTGTAAATTACAAAAAAGGCTTAATTTTAAGTTAAAAATTTTAAAATAAAATAAAATTAAAAATTTTAGAAACCTCCAATCTAAAAATAAAAGTGGTCATTTAAAAAGTCAAAAATAACACCTATCATTGAGCCATCAAATCCGATCCGAGTAACACACCTATTTAAGACAATGTCGCGGCGGGGTACCGGTACGTGTTTAGAGCAATAACTTACCAATTCAACACCCAGATTTGCAACCAAAACTTGATGATTCGAAGCAATTGCTATTAACTTAATAGATAGTACTCCAACTGAGGGTCTGACTTACTTAAGCGGTACCCCGCCCCGACATTGTCTTAAATAGGTGTTACTCGGATCGGATTTGATGGCTCAATGATAGGTAGATGGCAGATAAAAAAGTTAAGAATTAAATATTTTAACTATGTGGAAAAAAAGCGATACCGTTTCACTGAAAGTCATCACTTTACATATTACATGTTAAACAAATATTTTCACTTTACTTCACATAAGCGAAGTTAAAGTCGGCGCCAAAATAATGACACTTTTAGGTTCGTGTTCTTTGAAGGCGGTTTTATTTGTCACGACAAAGAAATTTTAAATAAAAATAAAATCGTGATTTTAGTGGACCTTGATTTATCCCCCACCCTGACTTCTGCAAGACTTATATTTGACATCCCTACAAAAAACATTTCAAAAGATACCTCACACGGTATATTTAATCTTGAAAAGTCGTAGGAGGGGAGGGGGTATCGACGCATTTCTTGTTGGTGGTCAGTCATCCACTACACGTATAAGCAAAGCAATATTACTTGTTACGACAGTTCTGCTATGATCTTATGTGGTGTCCCGTTCCATATCTCCGAATTCATTATAGGATCATGACAATATTTATATGGGATCAATTCGGAAATATAAGGAATACTCGTTTAAGAGCCTACATAACAGCTAGGTAGCTAGTACCAAGTAAACTTGTAACTTGTCACCATTTGCTTGTTTAGCCCAAATTTAGGTAGTTTATCAGTTTAAAATTTATGCTCACCTAAGTTACTTCAATGTCTTTAGTACTTAGGCCGAGATCTATAATGCGCACTCAGGCTTATCTTAGTTCCTCTTTGCACGGAATTAGTAGATTTAGGGTCGTAACACATATATCAACCCGGAAAGGGATCGTCCGTATCAACTCGAGCAGTTTCCATGAAACTCCCTACTGCAAAGCACAGTGATCGGATTCGCTACGTAATCGCCTCAACTCGGGACTCGCCAAGCCGTAGCCGAATCGACGTATCGGAGCAACTGATCCGCTTTGGTTACGTCTCAGACCAGACGTACACTAGACCGGTGATCAAGCAAACTAAGGTCTTTCTATTTCGCACAGCTAATCTACAGAGAATTAATCCAGAAAAAAAGAATTAATCCAGGTTACAAACTATGTATCTGTTTTGTGCCAAATTTTATCCAAATATATTCAGCCGTCAAACATCTAAACTCACAAACAGAATATTTGGTCATTTATATTTATTAGGCGAATACATCTTAATTACCTACCTAAATAGATAAAGGAAACATTTTCATCAACGACTAATTTCAAGACCAAAACATAGGCAAAATGTTTAAAATGGGGATTGTGGTGACACGTCCTATTTTATTAACATTTGATTAATCTACACAATTATGTAATCCAAAATACCGGTGTTCTATACCTCAGCACAATAAAAGCAACCAAACTTTGTGTAAGATTTTAAAAACCTACCTTTAAGAATATTGTTAACAATTATGAAATCAGAACATTACCTACATTGTTTTAACATGGTTGACGTTAATTTTTAGTTTGATTGTCACTGCAGTTGATGGTAATGTTACTATATGTATGTATGAACAAGGTTATTACTAAAGGGCAATGGCCGCGGGCGGATACCGCACGTCCTACACTCTCCCTCACTCTAGCTAACGAACCTGCAGAACATAATTATGAATGCATCATGTTGATTATAATATAATGAAGTTTTTATTTTAACCGATTGACTTGATTGTGTGGGCTATAGGAGCAATAATGTGTTCGCGATGACTCCTAAAAATAATGTATTTACAAGAATTATTACTAATTAATTATGATTTGTTTCCTCTTGAGGCAATACTAAATAACATAGATTTGTAATGAGGAAACTATTTTACATTCATTTGTATATTTTCCTCTATTTGTAAGAAATAGAGAACAGGCCTGACCTAGCCCGTGTTCTCATCGTCTGACTATCGAATGTCGCGTAGTCAATTGTCTGCATTCTACAGCTTATTTTACATGCTGGTTCGGACTGCTCTTGTTTAACACTAGTTAGTGTTACAGCCCAAATATCGGACCTTATGGTTAGAAATAATATAAAACAATAGAAAAATCAAATAAAAATCGGCAACTAGCTACTCAATATGGCTATCCTAAAACATTTCATTTATTTTATGTAATATTTTTAATAACTTATTAAGAATATATAATAATTATATCAACACCAACAACATGTCATAATTCGTGTATATCGTGGTGCTTTCATTTCTATAGGACCACAAAACAAGGTAGGTAGTTGCTCTGCTATCGTCTTAATGAACTTTGATATAGGTTTGAAAGACGCGAACTACATTGTAAAATTGTAAAAACAGAGCCAAAGGTATTATCGTTGTTTTTTTTTAAATTTACTGATGTGGTGCCTCTTCAGACTTTAGTATGTAGAGTATTAGTATTTAAGTTTAGTCGTAATAAACCATTCATGGAGTACTGCACTCGTCGTTGACTATCATCTTCCCGCAACCCAAAAACTTCATGGCGACCCTGCCATGCGCGAGCGCTGCGGTGTAGGATTTCTACACTTTCTACCTACTATCGTGGGTATCTCGGTGCACTGAGCTGAGTAATTATATTATAGACTAGTCGTTATCCGAAAGCAGAAAAAAGAGCCTATGTTAAGTGCTGCATAAAAATTGGTAACTAACTTTACAAACGTAAAATACGCCACTTGGTGATTATTTTGTGAAATAAATTTATTACATTCAGGACCTTTTATGTATGCTCTACAAGCCTGTTTATGTATTTTTCTAATCGACGCTGGGTATTTTTGGGCATACTCCGTTGAATTGGCACCGGGCCAAAAAAAAATATGCACCCCCAAAATGGAAATTGCTATAAGTGGGTTTATAATGTTGGACTAACTATATCTGTAAGTGCGCATCAAATAATCACTACATAGTATAAAACAAAGTCGCTTTCTCTGTCCCTATATCCCTATGTATGCTTAAATCTTTAAAACTACGCAACGGATTTTGATGCGGTTTTTTTTTTAATAGATAGAGTGATTGAAGAGGAAGGTTTATATGTATATAACACCCATTAAATAGTGGAGAAGTATTTTATACCCGTGCGAAGCCGGAGCGGGCCGCTAGTATATAATATTGAAAAAATACACCATTTTTGTAACAATCCTAGCAGCTTGTTTTTGTTTAAAAACAAAGGAAATGTGTTTCTTTATTCCACCATAACTTCTGAATGCCTGAACCGATTTTAACGGACATACATACATGAACCCTGAAAACTTATTGGGAACTTGAAATTTTTTGGGCAGTCGTGTAAAAAATGCTAATTAATTGAGTTAATAAAAAATAGAGTGGAGGATTCTCCACAAACCATTACCAAGTGATATACCTAGGTAATCATTTTCGTCAATTATGATACTGTTTTAAAAACTGTGCTGGATGGATAATATTAACATAACGCGCATACGCTAAATACCATGAGATAGACACATTTTGCATGAACAATAATGATGTTTTTTTTTACCGAATTGCGGCCACGGCGGCCTTTGTTAACGGAGACTATAGCCAACTACAGAAGGTATTATAGAGCATAAGATGCGCGCTAACACAGGTGCACTCCCTATTCCCTCCCTCTCATAGTCCGATGGGACGGTAGACCGACACGACCGGAGGGTGATATGGCGCAGGACCAACGGCAAAGCACGGGCCCTCCGTGCTTGGCCATTGGTCCTGTGCCTCTCCTGCTATAAAAAGAACCTGTGTAAAAATAGTGAAATGTGTAACTTTTTTTCAAGGTTACGTTTTAGCCTAATATCGACGTTTCTGAAGGATTGATTCTTTTGGTTCCATAGAAGAAAATTTTGGTCTTAAAATCGAGTCGTGGTTTTTCAATTGAGCTATGTGGTAAACCCGGGGGTGTGACTTAATTTTTGACCAGTTTGGTCACTCTCCTTTGTGTGAACATAATGACGTAGTGAGTCCTATACATGTAAAAACTTATATTTACTTATGATAAAATTCGCTAATTCTATACTTTGTCAGTGAAATAATTTGTGTCAAAATAATATGATGTCCATCAGTGAATATGGCAACAAATCATCAAAATTATCTATAGACCTCACTATTACGCAAGCTGACGGTAACGAAAAACAAATTCACGATGGAAAGATTTTCTGGCGGATTAAGATGTAACACTATGGCACTATCATTTAAGCACGGAACTATTCTGAGCTGAAAGATGCGGTGCGTGCAGCTGAAGACAAGGAGCTGGGACAGCCTTCCACCTCTAACTTGACTTTAAGAGTTCATGGTAAGGAGGCTAGTCAAAGATACAGTGGTGGACAACTAATTAGGGACAGTTGTGCTAAATGAGTTAAATATTAATTTTTAGTTCCCGATATCTTGAAATGTGTCGTTTAGCTGGTTTATTTCGCTAATTCAGTGTGTTGTAACGTTTTCCTTGATCTCAGACATAAATGTTCGATCGGATTTAAGATTGGGTTATTTCTCGCAACGAACATTTTGACGGACATCGCAGTATGTTGGGGTTCGTTATCATGTTGAAATGTGTGTTGTTTTTCTTGGCCTTTAGTTTCGGGGAAGACTTTTAGAAGTATTCCTTGTTTTTAAATATTTTATTTAGTTAAACACCATAGTTTTAGATCAATTTAAATGTCCTGCTACCTTACGACACAACCATCCATGTAGATAAAATAAAAATATAATTTCTCGCATTGTTGTTCGCAAGTTTTATTATTACCCACGTTTATTGTATAAAAAATGTAAATATGCGATCTTTTTCGACATTATATTTAGCGAAGGCCGCCATATGAAGGTATTGGAAACAAAATTAGAATTTCAATTCACTGTCCCTAATAAGATGACCAGGCATAAAATACAGTACCATCAACCAACCGGACTTACTTACGAAGTATTTATTATAATAATTGAATGATATGTCTTCTTCTAAATATTTGTCACTGATAGGTAGGTACTTTAGGTGACATGCAAGAGCAAACCGTAATAAAATACCCGTAAACACATTTTTAATTATGATTACATCTAACTTGAACTACAAATGATGTCTACATTTTCAACTGTCCTTAATTAGTTGTCCACGACTGTATAATAACAACAATTATCAGCAAAGGTTTAATGGTAATCCCCGTGGTGGATATACACTCTGAAGGAGTAATCAATAAACTTTGGCAATAACCATAATCATTCCATTTCGTTCCTTTTATTCGTGGTAATCGATGGTAATAGAGAAAGAAATAGTCAGCGACAAATATTACCAGCCCGAGTGAGCGGAGACTCTCAAACAGAGAACGGAAAAAGATGAACGAAAAATTAGACAACAAAAAATCAGTTATTGCGGTTCTAAATGCTATAATATATAAAAGTGTAAAAAAATGTTAAGTACGTCCATATTCGAATATTACTATTACCTTGATTATTAAATACCTACCACCTTCGATCAACAAAAAATGTTGTTGATCGAAGCCGATGTTTGCGCAGAAAATGCAGTCGCGCGCGCCTTGTGTAGACTTACACGTAGAGTATAATGTTGTACTTTGCGCGTCGCTTGGTGGATGGGACGCGATCGATATAATCGAGAATTTGAGTTACGCATGACGATGCCTAGCAAGATTTACCTTGGTTGTCTACTTCCTAAAATGTATAAGATTTTTTTGACTTTCGTAGTACCCTACTTTTAATTATCTATGATAATATATTCAAGTTTCAAAATATTTCTATCACTACCTACCACATAGAAATTAATTATTTCAAAAAGAAATTACGTTTATTATAATAATTGTCTATTTGGGCTTTGTGCCTTTCACTTTTTCGAGCGTTACATATTAGAATTTTGTGATGGGGTATATTAAAACATACTGAACATGTGGTATTTAAATATAGTTTGATTTAAGTTTTTGCTTTCGCCAGGCAAAATTCGCTGTATCGGTTTAATCTAAAAATGATTTGGTTCCTACCATCCACGCGCTTCATAAGTATCTTAAAGGTATTATTCTGAAAACATTCACATAGTAAGACTTAAATAATAAAAGAAAACCACATAAAATAACAGCGTAGCGGGTGATGGCAAAAAGTTAATTAATTTTATAGAACCCAAAAAATAAAATACGCAAGCAGAGTAAAAAACAAAAGAAATTATTAGCATAACTTACCTCATATTTTATGCCGGCCAAACGAAGCCATGTTTCAACTTTCAAGCAGTACGGTGATGTTGAAGGTAACAAAGGAGTTCGCGAGAACTGATACAAATAAACGATGTCTTTTTCAAAGTTTGCTTTGTGTACTGTAATTTTGGGTGGGGCAGGTTCTATCTTCTTCTCTTCGGCCTTTTCTTCTACTTTTTCGGTCGGTGGATCTTCTTTAGCTTGACCATTGTCTGCCGGCGCGTCCTCTTTTGCTTCCTTTTCCTTTTCAGTGTTCTCGGGAACGTTATTAATTACTTCAGTGGCCATTATGAAGACAAAATGCGTCAAAACCAGTGTCCAATCAATTGATTCGCGCACTTTTATTCACACTTATTATAAGAAGTCACGCTTGGGATTTAATAAGTCAATTCACTACGGCATAAGCGTTCGACACGTTACCCGTCGTTTGTCGTCTAGCTGACTGCGGACACTGCGGTGCGGGCCGCCAGCGAGCTTCGGGCTGGGGCGCTAGGGGCTAGGGTTGGGCCGCCGTATAAAGTGTTGCCATGCATAGAAAGAGTAATATCACCGCGTTACAATGAAAACCACGTGGATTTAATTTATTTTGGAATATAAATCAAAGTTAGTAATATTGTAAAGAATAAATAAAATAATAAAATTATCATGACTAACCATTTACCACCTTACATGAATAACAATACTGAGCAATTATAAGGCTTGAGACACACGTTAGGGTGCGGCGCAGCAGTCGTCTTTTCGCAGTTCTCGCCTTCATGAATTACTTGTTCCTACTTAAATAAATTATATTTCTCTTACTTAAATTAAATCAAAATTCTAATAGTGACAACCATATCAAATTATTATTAAACATATTATGCTGATTCTGGCGGGAACTTTAAAAAAGAGCGCTTTAGTAAAATTTTCAAATTCCTTTTTAATTAAATAATAGCTAGTTTTTTTGCTTCAAAGATAATTAAAATAACATAGCTAGGTGTGCAAACCTGGGAAATGGTGGGAAACGAGGGGGGCGGGGATAACCCGCCCATCTCACTTAAACGTCCTCGGCCTGATGCCGGAGGCGGAGAGACAGACATGGACATGGATGGCGGCGGCGGTGATCATGATTACTCTCCGTTTATTAAACCAGCCTATAAGAGACTTTACCTAGAAAATGCCAACTATCTAGATTTGAAAGTATTTATTGAAGCTACCAATAACAAATTAACAAGGATAGAATAGGCTTAGATTATCTAGATGGAGTCTGGCGCTACATTGAAACGAAAACAACGTGCCAATTGTTTTTTCTTGAATTGAATGCGTGCGTAATGATACCAGTTGATAAACATTACAACTAAAATGGGGTAAATTGCCCAACGTGGTGCAGTCTATCTTTTAACTCGAAATAAAAATTATTTTTATATAATAGGTACATAATTATTGTTTGGTACTAATTATATATTATGAAGACAATGTTTTTTTTTATTACAAGGAATTGGCTATGGCACTTTGTTTTTCTTACGGAGCTAAAATTTTTCACGTTGGTTCAGTTCCAAAGACAATACATTTTCATGATAAGCGTGACCGAATTGTAACCCAGGGTTGGCTCCAGACGAAGGAACTCCTCAATGGTTAACAGTACAGACTCAACATTTTGTACACACATTTAACCATGATAGCTCTTCCTAAAATTCACCATGATCTTAACACCACCCTCACGGTTGCCTCCAGACGAGGGAACTCATCAACGGTCAACAGTAGTGACTCAACATTTTATATGCACATTTAACTATAATATCTCGTTCTAAAGTTCACCATGATTTAAACACTATCCCCATGGTTAACTTCAGACGAAGGAACTCCTCAAATTTCCTCGGCGCAGGCACGTAATTAAGTATACACATGCTGGCGCTCATGTCGAATTTTGCAAGAGTCAATAGGCCCGCCATCTTGAAATTCAAAATGGGTGGAATATTCGAAAAAAAAATCAAGCTTATTTCAATGTACTACAATACACTTCGATTCGTAGAAAACTGACGATCCATTATCCACCATAACATTAATAATATCGCCGTACCAGCATACCGGTCTCATGTGTAAATGTGGGAAATTTGGTTTTCACAAACTTGCCACACTTGCAAAATGGCGAATTTTATTTTTTATATTCCAATATTTGCAATAATTCATTATTCCAGAACTAATGATAATTTATTTAACATACGGGTGATAGGATACATGTTTATTAATATTCAATCGGCCTCTGTAATTTCTACACACCTTAATAGCCCATTTCGCCATTTTTATTACGTTATTTTATGATAGAAAAACAAGCGTCTCCATTGACAACACAATTGACACTGTTGGCTTTTGGCGCCAATTGTGAGGAATTGGCGCTAAAAAATACCGTCGCTGTCAGGGTCTTGACACTCCATCTAGACATATAATATATAATCAAAGAGAATAGGCAATAGGAGCCCTATCTTTCTCAACCATATATTTTCCAGCGAAATAAAAGGGGTGACGGCTATACAACGAATAAATGCAAATAAAATAGCAGTAATATTTAAACAGTATAATACGGCCAATAACTTTATTAACAACAGCGCATTTCTCGACAGACATGGCTTAAAAGCATTTATTCCGGCTGCACAAATAGAAAAAACAGGTATAATCAGATTTGTACCAGCAAACATTTCTTACAAAGAACTTTACACTAAACTATCATCAATTTATGAAATAATAGCTGTAAGAAGATTTACAAAGAAGGTAGGACAGAGCGAGTACCACTACAAACAGTTACCATTACTTTTCTATTGAATATAATTCCAGACAATGTACAATATGATTTGTTTTCGTACCGAGTTTTTGAATATGTGCCCCCATTACAGCAATGTTTCCGTTGCTTTAAATTTAACCACTCTGCTAGGATATGTAACGGCAAACAAAGATGTTCCATTTGTGGAGGTGAGCATTTATATAAAGAATGTGATAGACCAACAGAAATCTGCTGATGCAATTGCAGCGGGCCTCATCTTGCTATAGCTAGATAATGATCAATTAAGTTAAATAAAATTTTAGAACAGAAAAATAAGATAACTTACTTAGACTATAAAATAATATAGACGAAGCGTCAGGAACAAGCAAAGTGAAGCATAAAAAGAGGTGCCGGTTTGTATAGTATACGCGAATTACACACACATAGACAAGCAAGAGGTGCCGAAACGTTCAGTGTCACGCAGACCGCTAGAATTGTCAGTGCCGTTTTATGTACAAAAATAAAACTAAAATGCCGTCGTGTGTCGTTAAACAATGTAAAAGCAATAGCACAGCTAATAAAAAGGCCAATGGAGTGACTTTCCACAAGTAAGTAATGAATTTGAATCGTATTTGTATGATTTTGTAACCTTTCTTATTCGGTAGTATTTGAAAAAGTAATATAATAGAACGCTGTCAATAATAAATTTAATAACACGCGTAATATGTTGAAAAGAATTAATTGTTTTTCAGGGTAAAAAGATTTTATCTGGCAACATTCCTTTGCTGTCAAAGTCACTCACACATATTCACGACCATGCTTCACTTCAATGTTTCGTGAGGCTTTGTCTATATTATTTTATAGTCTAAGATTACTTATGCAAGTGCGAGTACTTATGCGAGTCTTACGAAACAAAATATGAATGACAATACACAATTCCCACCTCTGCCACCTCCAAAAATGAATAAATCTGTACATACATCTGTAAATAAGCCTGTATCTGTAAATAATTCTGTACAAAATGTAAATAAATCTAAAGATGTCCCTCCTAAGGTTGACATCAAAGCCCAAATAGTTGCCAACAACGACGTACTTATGGCCCTGGTACAGACGTTGGTGGAACTCGGAAATAAGGAAGATAATACGCCTACCACCGTAAATAGTATTAAAGAAACACTTCTTAAAAATCTAAGTAATGGATCCAAGTCACACACTGTCTAAGCTACGTATTACACAGTATAACATTCAAAGTGCTAACAGTAAAAAACGCTTATTGATTCAATTCTTACACATTTGTTTACTTAACGATACATGGTTTAAAGACAATAGTTTTAGAATACCTGGATATAATTTTATAATAAAAATTCCAATAATACTCGTAATGGTGTAGCAATATTGATAAAACCATATTTAAAGTACAGAGTTTTAAACACTAGATTTTATGAAGATATTCAAACTGTTGCTCTGTCCTTATCTACTGTGCATGGTAGCTTAACTATCCTTTGTGTATACTGTCCTACTTCTAGTAGGCATCTACGGATCAATCGACTACGTAATATAATTAATGATCTTCCAAAGCCTATATTTGTCAGTGGTGACTTTAATGCCCACCACATTGCATTTGGTTGTCTATACACTAAGAGCAGAGGTCAAGCTTTATTCAATATCATTGATGAGACGAAATCTGTCTGCAATAATAATTGATGTTAGCTTTATTAGTGCTAATCTCGCATCAATATACGAGTGGTCTGTACATGATGATTCCATGGGCAGCTATCACTATCCAACAATAACAGAGATTTTACTACATATAGACAAATATCATATTAATCCCCCTATTGATAGGTTTATATATAAAAAGGCAGATTGGAGTAAGTATAAAACTATTTCCAAAACAATATTTAATGATTTAGTCCTAAAATTGTATAATCCTATTTCAACCTATAATGGTTTTTGTTCTCGATTGGATACTTTAAAAGAGACAATTCCTAAGCTTAATAAACCAAATAATTTTAAAAGCAGACCTCCTACTCCTTGGTGGAATGACACTTGTAAAAAAAGTGTAATTGCAACTTACAATGCATTGAAACTTTATAGACGTGAACCTACTATGGAGAACTATTTAGGTTAAAAAAGAACAGACGCACTTAAAAAAAGAACCATATTGGAACATAAACGAATAGGTTGGGATAACATAAGTAACACTTTTAATAGAACTACTCCTATAAGATTTGGAATCTCCTTAAAATGTTCAAAGGTATAAGAGCTGGTAATAAATCATATAAAGATGAGTTTATTCCTCAATTTAGATAGATTATCCGATAATAGCAATCTAATTGATGTTAATAGTTTAGGCTTAGTTTAGGTAATACTTTCGGATTAAATAATGATAATCTAAATTCAATTTTTTTTGCTAAATCCTTTTACTTGGTCTGAATTTAAAATGAGCTTGTTATATCGGAAAGACACAACACCTGGTTTAGATGATTTCCCCTATAATATTATTAAAAATTTAGATGAAATGCACTAAAAATATTTCTTAATATTCTTAATCTACTTTGCCATTGTAAATGTATTCCACAATCATGGAAAACACAATGTGTCATTCCAATACTCAAACCAGAAAAACCTTCAAAGCTTGCCAGCTCTTATAGACCAATATCACTGTCTTCATGTCTAGGTAAATTATTTGAAAACCTGATTAAAAATCGTTTGGATTGGTATATGGAATCTAACGGCATCATTCCAGATGTACAATATGGATTTCGTCGAGGGCGAAGTTGTGCAGACAGCTTCACTTCCTTAATTTCGGACCTGAAACATGCAAAAGAGAGAAGGTTACACACTGTTTGTATATTTGTGTAGAACATATATATATACTATATAAAGCCTTATCCCTCAGAATACAGAACAAACCAGAAGCCGTGAACGCACACAAAAATGACACCACACCAATTACGCCGAAGTAGGGTAATTGAACGATTTGACATTTAGTTCACAAAGATCGGGCGCATCGCTGGAACGTTTTACACGCTGCACATTTAATTCAATTATGCCGAGCTGCGTAATGCAAATGTGCAAAACTGCGGACGGAATTATACAAAAATATGTTAGGATTATATTTAATTTGTACATTTCACATAAATATGTCCTTTTATTTAAATATTGAATAATTTTAATTGTAGTGATTGTTAAATAAAACCAAGCGGCCATTTTGTCAGTGTTGCAAGTATTTGGTTGAGAGTTTACCCCACGATTTTTTATTAACTAATTTTTGCACAAATTTCTAAAAGGAGAACGAACTATGTTTTTGTGTGCGTTAGGTGTTGAGTTTGATTACCAGTTTGAGCACTGTCATTGGATAGCAATACGGAGTCTAGAATTGTATCTAGTCCATGCCAATAGGCTCACCCCCTATTACGCGACTGCACTTCGTGTATGCATTAAGCTATTAATATTATTTAATGTATTGACCTCACCTACATTTATTTGTCCTATTGGTCCCAGAACCTATAACATACATTACAAAATGCGGGTATACTATATACCTAATGCCTTTTAGAAATACATATCATGTTTATTGGTAGAATTCCAAACTATTGCATTATAATATATCTTTTTTAACCGACTTCAAAAAAAGGAGGAGGTTATCAATTCGACTGTATTTTTTTTTTTTTTTTTATGTTTGTTCCCTCATAACTTGCGACTGGGTGAACCGATTTTCATGATTCTTTTTTTTATTTGAAAGCTGGTGCTTCCCGTGTGGTCCCATTGTCACCATTTCAATACCTGATGATGGGATCTTGTAGAAATCGGGGGAACTCTTCAATAAATAACAGCAGATTAACCGCGATTGTTGCTATAGCATATTTAAGCATTATTTACGCCATTACACAACATAATATCACGCCTGTACTCACTACAAAGGTTATAAAAACAATTTCGAAAAAAAAAAATTCAAGGTCACTTACAACGTTTTACAAAAAAAACGCAATACTGAAAAATAATTAGATGTTTGTTCTGATGAGATATTCGGTTATATGAACAAAACTCTTCAAATTTCATACGTCCTAATTACGTAAGCTGATCCGTGATCGCGGTACTGTCCCTGGGTAACCGTGACCCTGGAACGTAAAGGGCTATTGAAGGAACACTGTGGATGAGTATGACAGTAGTATGACTGTCAGTACAAGTCTGACAGTCCCTCCATCCAGGGTGGGAGGACTCATTGGGTGATTTTGCCTCGTAAATAAAAGGTGTATTATGACTTACTTATGTACTACTGACTTACTTATCTATCTTCATTATCGGAAGACAGGTTTCGTAGTCTTGTCATTTCCTGCAACGATCTATCGTCGTGTGGTTTATTATATTTCACTAAATACCCATTTCACAAAACAAAATTTAAATCGCTTAAATGGTAATACAAATAGCAAAACCACATTAGCAGAATCTAAAGCGAAAAAATCGAGAAATAAAAATTTTTAAATAAAAAATTATAACCTCCTTCAAAAAACTCAAAAGTGAAAAATAATATTTTATCACTTCACTTTACATAAGCGAAGTAGAAGTCGGCGCCAAATCCCAACATCCATTAAGCGATTCAGAAAAATAGTACTTATGAGAATGCTGCCATACGTGCGTGGTTCATAGTTTAAAAGCTAACACTATAAACTAAGCGAACGCATAGGATTTGGCGCCGACTTCCACTTCGCTTATGTAAAGTGAAGTGATAAAATATTATTTTTCACTTTTGAGTTTTTTGAAGGAGGTTATAATTTTTTATTTATTAAATTAAATATATATAATAATCTCTTATAGAAATCATAAAATAACAATACCCAAAACATCGTCATTTACCCCAGAAGTAGTAACTGCCATTCCTAACCTAGCAACATTAAGCGGGTGTAAAGTGGCGGCAGGGGGGAGCGTACGTATTGTTGATGGACACAGTGCACATAAAGGAATAATGGCTGAACGCGGGGCCTGTGCCTTATCCCAATTATTTCACTATTATAATGATGTGCTACATTTATATTTATAATGGAGAATTTATAAATCCAGTAAATTCAAAGAAATTTTTAGGCGTAGTCTTCTTATCGTATGGTTGATGAACAACCTGGTGTCAGAGATTAAACTGCCTGTAGGCCTCTGACATGGCTTTACACACCGTTGAAAAATCTCTCAGGTATGCCGGTTTCCTCACGATGTTTTCCTTCACCGTTTTTAGCAACTGATAACTAATTTTTAGTACGCACATGAATTTGAAAAGACATTGGTGCGTGCCGGGATTTGAACTTGCGACCTTTGACTTGGCAGTCCAACGGTCATACCACTCGGCTATCAGTGCTGTACGTAGGCGTAGTTATAGATAGGAAATTAACTTTTGAGGAACATATTAAATACATATCAAAGAATGCTCTAAAGGGTTTAAATGTACTTAAATGTCTTGCAGGTGTCTCTTGGGGAGCAGGTCCCGAAAATATTGTCAATTCTGTATAAAAGTATAGTAAGAAGTCATTTTGATTATAGTTCACTAGTGTATATAAATAGTACTCATGTAAATAAACTAGATCTATTGCAAAACAGGGCTTTGAGAACAATTTCTGGTGCAATGTGCTCTACTCCCTCAGAATACAGAAAAGGCCATGGAAGTGGAGACTAAAATTATGCCCTTAATTTTGAGACGAGTTCTGCTTACAGACAGATTCTGTCTTAAATTAATTGCTGCAAATAACACAAAAATAATACAAAAAATTGTACCTACTGTAAGTAGAACTCCTGGGCCTCTAACAACAGGAGAGGACCTCTTGAATGGCAAATCCCCAACATTGTCGCCAACAAAATATTGCTAGAAACAGTAAATAATTTTACTGGTATTAGAAAACAGTGCCCATGGCCATGTCTTCTTCCAGAATTACTTCTCATTAATAATAATTTAGTTAAGTTAGTTTTTGTCAGATAATAAAAAATATTATGTTATTTACACAGTAAGGCAGTAAGAGGGGTGATCTTGTGCATGCTGTGCATATAATTATCAGCTGTACTTTAGGACCTGACTGAACAGTGACGCCAACTGGTGAGCACAGAAACGGTAGCCCCCATTCTCTTCGATTAAACATGGTACCTATATGTTTTGAAATTCAATGATCAATGTTCGTTCCTTAACATCCTTACCTGTTTCTATAATAAGTGGCCTTCTTGTAAGAGTTAAAAAAATAATAAACAATAAAGTTGATTTAAAATATTTATTTTTTAATAATATTATGCAAAATTACTCTTAATTATATGAAGTTAGGCAGTTACAAAGGTACAACTCCACTTCTGAATTATATCTACCAACTAACGCTACGTAGTCGTAAATTCGTAATGTAACATGAAAATTAGATTTATATGATATATAAATATGTAGTTTACTTCCGCAAACCGCCGCCCATCGCAGCGGTTTGCGATCGACTGATCCACGAAAGTGAACTTTTATGTCAACGAGATAGAAACTGAATGCGTCCAAATCTGTTTGTTAGCTGTTGAAGTGTTGACATGGACATCGATACCACGAGCCACACCATTTCTTATTGAACAAAAACCATCTTCTGAGTATAAAAATAATTCTAGAAGTACATTTTTGTAGGTATCTACTTATGTGACCAGTTTATTCGAATTTGTTTACATAACTACATTTTTTTTAAATTTCCCGAAATTTATTCTTCAATTAAATTAGGTACCTACTTTTTTATCTATTATAACTATGCAAATATTATATTTATTTATTGCAGCGTAAAGGCTGAGTCGCACATGATTGTCGACTGCAAACTGGTCTCGTCTACTTTTGTTCTTTCGTGTAAAATTTCAAAGCGTTTTACTTCTTATCGAAATTTGTTCAATAGTTTAGCCGTGAAACCGTACCTAACAAACGAACAAGTACTTTAGTATTTTTATAGTAGGTACTTAATGGTTTTAGTTTTATGTAAAGTAGGTAGGTACTAGGTATTTCTTGGCAAGTGTAAATTAATCAGTAAATAGTTTTTTGGCATATATTATATTTAAGATTTATTTTCATCTGTTTTCAATAATTTGGTCATATCAATTTGAAATCGAACAACTAGAGCTGTATTGAGTATACTGCACCGTATACAGTGCTTTTACTGGTTTACCGCCGCTCTCGGTGACGTTAATGATTACTTAAACTGACACTAAGTAAAGATTTCACAAACACAGACCTTTACTTAGTGACAGTTTAAGTAATCATTAAATGTCTCTTATGTTCGGCGGATAGGTACGTAAAAAAGATTGTTCTGAACCCAAATGAAAAATATAGAGTATCTATCCAAATACAAAAACTAATATTTTTCGCAGAAACTTATTCATCCTTGATTACTTAGCAAGTCGTGCTACCAAATAATGATTGATACTTATTTAGATGCACTTATCCATGTAGGCAGGTTATAGGTAAATATATTTATATTAATGACAGAACCACAGAATAGCAGCACGTAAGGACCTACTCACTAGACATTTTTAAGGCTTCGCCAAACAGAACGCTTCAACGCGCTAGCCTGTAAATGACAGTATAGGTACCGTACCGTCATAGTACACACAACTCAGCGCTATAGCGCGGCGTCCGGCTAGCGCTATGACGCGTTCTATTTGGCGAAGCCTTTATACTTGTAATTAATCCTTTTTTATTATCTGAAACTGTCAGTACCTAAGTAAGTATAGACATAGTGGTTATCACAATAAATAAATGTCTCATATTTCAGTATAATTATTTCATACACTTAACTAGTAGGTAAAAACACTTTTGATTAGTCTTATGGGTATGACCCATAAGACTTATCAATAGAAGTGATTTATATAAAGTTTTAGTGCACAACTGCACACACACACATCGATCTGAAACGTACGCAAATGAAATAAATAGATAACAATAAATACAAAAATAAGTGTTTGAAAACACATCGTATAATTTAGTTCGCCTTTATGTAGGAATATTATAAAGGTAAAACTAGAAGACTTTAATATTAAACTAATAATGAATAACTAAGTACAGGGTCGGAATTACTTTTATTTGATAAGAACAAGTTTTTTGTGTGTGTGTTCAGTTTCATAGCCTCCCAGTAATTAAGTAGCGATTAATAAATATGGCATCAAAGATCATTGATCCGATTTTTATGTAGGTATACAAGAAAGGTGGATACGTACTATTAACCATTAGGTACCCAGAGGGGTACCGTACTACACTACAGTAGAGATAGGTGAATTATAATACAACCACTTTTCGCCATAATTAAGTACTAAGAGGCTAGTCTATTAGCCATAAACCGGGGACACATCTAGCCTATTAGTTTAGCTGTATTAAGATAAAACAACTTATGTAAAAACCATAACAAAAAAGTACCAATCTATAAAAATACTTTTGATCGTTGTATTAACTTTAGTATAGGTACATTATTCTTAGTAAGTATTCACAACTCAGTGCGTTATTTTGCAAGTTAGGAAGTAGCCAAAAGTAAATAATATAGGATTAAATAATAAAATTAAACGTATTAAGCCAAATTTGCTTAACAATACTTAAATTTAATAAAAAGAACAGCCACTCCGGTCAAGGTTACTATCTACATGCCTTGCAATATTAGTAACAGGCTAACAAGTAACAGCCCCCTTACCATGAACTTTTAAAGCAGGACAGTTTACGTTGTGGAAGCGAGACGCCGCATTACACTACACGTAGCGGCGTCTCATTTTCACATCTTAAACTGTGCAATGGTATAATTAAATGTTAACATGATAGGTTAATATTTATCAAACCTGAGGAAATTGTTTATATTCATGTAACAACTAGAAAAGCTAGGACATTCAAATGACTGAACAGATTTTCTTAAAAGTATGAAACGTCTAGATCAAGTTACCTAAAATCCGCGTTTTAGGCGAAATTTTGGTACTGCGATGCCACAGTCACACAGATCCACTCGTTAAATTGTAACACATTTATAACTATGTATTTTATCCAGTTTTAAAATAATTTGTTTTATGTTATGCAAATAAACATAATAAATGTATAAAAGAGCCCAAGTGCCAATATGGTTTTTAAATAAATAATAATATTAATCTTAACAAGGTTGAAGGTCCGCATTAATTTAACAATATCTTAGCTACACCCATGTTTGATCGACTATTAAAAGCTATTCAAATTTTCCCACAACACAAAGGATAAATATTTTTTAAATTAACTTAATTAATTTAAAAAATATTGTTCGTCATATAAACATTAGTTAACCATTACATACGGCTTACGATTTTAATTTTGTGTACAAGTTATATTGAATCTACAAAAATATATACTACTAATAAAATACGTTTAGTTACTACCTTACCTTACATTCAAATTGAAATGACTTAATTGTATTTTCTGCTTACTACAATTATCTCAATCTAAACTTCGGTATATAATATAGCTTAAACATTTGAGATTTATTGCCGTCATATACATATTACTTATTTTTTATTACAAATATACAATAATTTATTATCTTGGCTTTTACATCAGTCTCGGGTAAATATTGCCTTACAATTGCCGTACAATAATAAGACTTATGGATTATAGAAATAATATGACTAAGAGTTTGTGAGAGTTGTATTTTTTATCTGTAATAAATAATTGTATGTAGTTAGCGCCGATCATCAAAATTGAAAATAATCTATACCTAATAATTAATGTTTATTGAGGTACTTAACACCAGCGAATGTTAAGCGAGGTAAACAAAACGGCAGAGTCCGTGATTGCCCTGCAATGATTTGTTGAATATTTTGGTCAGCGAGTAAAACTATCGATAGAATTCTGAGTAAAACCAATATTTTTAATGTGCAACCTCTCAAAACCATAACAAACTCTTAAGACTTAGTGAAACAGTTAAGTTATAAGTATATCATTATACTAAACGTATCATACATAGGGCGTGACTAGTATATAAAAACTTATTTCTAGAGACCGGATTATATGCATTTGCATAATATTATATTCTCAGCGGCTACTGCATATTATATAGAAGTTCTAGTGATATTGCATATTTTCAATAAATTTTTCGGTTGGTTATCTAAAAGTGTAAAATTAAACGCTGTAACAAAAATTCTTCGTACCTAACACAATATATAGACATGACCCATAACTCACACACGGCATCTGAGCCCAAACTAGGCAAAGCCTGTATTATGGCAACCTGACAACTGATAAACATACTTATATATTTCTAAATACATAATAATGGTGGGAACCAAGGTCAAATCTTTGTGTGATGAGCATAATAATTTGTTCTATGTCTGTGTGTAATTCGTGTTATGTATATGGAATCAAACCCACGTAACACACCCAGATAAAATCATAAATAATACCTACTTTTTTAATTTGATTGGTTATTATCGTCTATAGAGATGTTAAAATTGATATCGGTAATTGAATAAATTGAAAAATTTGGAAAAAAAATATACCTACTTTTGTATTATTAATTTTTGCATGTTTCCAACTTTTAAGCATATATTGAGCAGTTTTAGGCATACCTCCAGCTTTTTATGTTGCTTATAATCAGGTCTCTACTGAGTACAATGTGACAATTTGCTGGAAGTATTCATAGTTATAGGTACTGCATAATGCAGTTGTAAAATAGTAGTACCTAAAGATCTATTTTCTGATCAGTATTTTCTCTAGACAAAACACAATACCCATATATTATAATTTATAACTAGTAACCTTGATCTTAGGTGACTAAGAATGCGTGTTAAGGTTGGATATGTATAACCAATCAATTCGAACTGACAAAACAAAACGCTCTAACGATATGGCTTTGTTAATTAATTACTTATTAGGTTTATTACATAATTATAAAATACTGGATCTTTAAACATTAATTAAGCTAAGCTTAGCATTAAATTTTAGAAATCAGTATCTTATTCATTTCATTTAATTTAATTTGAACAGCTTTACAGCTTGTATCTCTTAATAAAGTTAACCCCCGGTCGCTCATTCTGCACTCAATTTATGACAGTTATCTTGAATACAAAAATAAGATTTATGTACTTTCTATCTTGTAAATAATAATATTACCAATTTAATATTCATTAACATCCATTTTTTTACCAACTAATCTTGCTTAATTATAAATTAAAGAAGGTTAATAAGGAATCGGACGTTGATATTTTTTATTTATTTATTTAGTAGATTGTTTAGCCTTTTGTATCACGAATTTAACAAAAATTCTTCCTAAATGCATTGTATATATCTTTTTCTTAATTACTGTCCGGTTCCCTATTAAGGGAAGACCATCTTAATATACAAATAGTTTATCAAACAAGCAATATAAGCGTTTTTTCAGTTTCAGACTTTCAGTTTATGGTAAAATAGAAAACATTGTGAACTAGCTAAGTATTTATATAAGTATTATAAATTTATAATGCTAGTTATCCTAATGATAATGTACATCTGTTTTTAGATAAAGTGGACTTATCTAACATTCGATGTTTAATAACAAAAGCTTTATCTTAATTCACTTTTATACCTATAACTAATGTGATCATTAAAGTTTGCATTGGACAGTAAATATTATTTTTACACTGTATCTAACGTATATGTGTCTACTTTTAATTTACTGAACAATATACTTTTAGAAGTCTACAAATTATTGCATTTTTCTCTAAACGTGTCTTGACGAAATGTCGTGACACGCCACCAATACCTTGATAAGAAACACCTACAATGAAATTTAATATTTTAGAAGTCTTTATTATCACTAAGAGTTCTTTAAATATTGATTTATTTTTCCACTACAGCATCGCCATTACTCCGAGCTAGAGCTCGAACTAGATGGCGTATAGCTGTAGTAGTCGTTCTGCTAGGCAGTATGTATTTGTTCCACATTCAAATGAGTAATGAAACGTAAGCGCATTTGTAGGGCTGGGCGTAGTTTTCGTATCACACTCTCTACTTCATTTTTCATAGTATCTCCAACGAACATGTATTTTATGTGATAACTGAGAGCAACATTAAGAAAATTATGAGACTGGCCGAAAAATAAATTAACGAGATTTAAAAGAACATGAACCACGATCCTATTGACGAAATCTCGACGAATTCTCGTAGGGGCTCGAAAAGCCTCTTTCACACAAAATAAATATAAGTTTTTAGTTTCATACAACACAATGTTGTACATGCCAAGCAAATGTAAATATTAAAAGGATACAGTAAATCACATATAGGGTCAATGTACTGTAGATGTTGTTGAGATTTATCGATGTGTGCTAAAAGCTCGTAGAGAGTAATTGTTATATCCATGACAGCGCGCGACAGGTCCGAGTTGAATCGTTGCAGGAATGGTCCGACCAAGTGACACAAGTACAATAGTTGAATTTCCGTGTGGATCTCTACTGATAATTTTTCTTTAACATATCTGTAAACACGTCAATTGAAATGTAATTGTAAACACTTCAAATGAAGGCACCGACAGCCGCGTCTCTGTCACACAACACACAAAGTACATTAATATATTAAAGCCGTCTAGTCCATTAACACATATTATAAGGTCTTACCATCAACTTAGTTAAATGATCTTCGTAGTAATACCTACCGCGCCAAGGGTCTACGCTTGAACTATACAATCAAAAAAATATAAAATATAATGCAATAGCAGTTCGGCTTTACGAAAGTACGAAAATAAGGTATACTTACTGAGGAACTTGCATTATCTGACCCGCACCTGCGTGGTACCAAATGGCGTGAGCTAATGCCAGTGTCAAGCTGTATTTGTTTTCCAACATGGCATCATTTGTTGTCGACAGGTTAAATAGCTGAAATGGGGCATGTGAATATGGCCATTCCGTCATTTCATTATTCGTTATAAGTTCCAGTATACGATCGTGAAGAACAGTCCAGTATGGGTCAGGCAAGGCAGCCATTATGAGGCCAATAGCGTTTATCCAAAGTTGTATTTTTGTAGGTGGTATGACGACGAAGCCTTTGGTAACCACATCTAGAAGAGTATTGCCAACCAAATTTGGTGCTAGCGGTAGGGACATCAATTCGACGCACGTTACATATAGAGCATGTGCTGAGGGATTTGGATATTCGTTAAAGCGCCAATCTGTGTTGGGAAAATGTGAGCTGCCAGTCATAGCTGAATTATATGTTAAGGAAATTTTTATTTAAACACATTATTATACACCCACATTTAATCATGTAATATTTTCATGGGCAAGGAGAGAGGATATTGACATCAAACAGGGCCCTCACCTCTTAAAGCAGGGTATTTTCTGTTGTGGAAGCTAGACGCCGCTACGTGCAGTGTAGTATTATCTCGCTTTCTCAACGGAAAAATGTCTTGTTATAAGAGTTCATGGTAATAGGGCACAAGTATCTACTAGTTACAGTTAAATCGTTCCAATATTGTTTATTTTTAACGTAATCGGTTAAAATAGACGCCATCCCCAACCACCCCACGATAAACCACTCAATCGATTTTGATGAATATGGGTAGGAAGGTGGACTTTAAGGAATATACATACCTCATTTAATATGTGTGAGAGGGACTATTAAACTTTGTAAAAAAGGATACTGTCTACCATTCTGTTGACCAGGCTCATATAGTAGTTGAGGTCCGGGGTCCATCCCGTAGCATCTACTTCGGGCTTGGCGAGATACGTTTGAAACGCCTCAGTGGTGGCCCAACCCGTGGGTCGCACTTCCTTTAAGGATCCTAATACAGCATTCACGAGTTTCCGCTTTAACAATGGTTTGTCTCGAAGTTTGGTTTCATAATAGTGCAGTGTATTGTACAAGAATGTTACAGGTCGATCTGCAAAAAAATAAATCTGCGTGTTAATTATCGTTTATATATTTTTGATATTAATAATTGTTTGTAGTGGATTGAAACACCGTGATATGATATGTTATATATTACATTCAAAATATGTGCCTAAACACCCTCCAAAAAATACTCAATAACTGTTCATATATATCATTCAGTTATGCTAGCTTATGCCCGGTACTACGTCCCCGTAGATTTCGATTAATATTACCTGTACGTAGCAGCAGTAAGCAGATTTACCTACTTATATTTTCTAAATTAAAAGTAGCCTAGGTTACTCCTTATAACATCAGCTATTTGAAAATTCCATCAAAATCGGTCCAGCCATCGCGGAGTAACTATAACCCACGGGTGATCCGCGTCTTTTTTTCCCGCGGAACCCTAAACATTCTTGAAATTCAAAGTAGCAAATAGACCTTGGACTTGGACCATCACCTATGTGCCAGTGAAAATAGGTCCAGCCGTTTCCGAGATAAGCCAGAATAAACAGACAGCAAGCCAATAGTCTAGTTGACTTTTATTTAAATTATGTCTTTATAGTAAAAATAAAAATATTACAAAGTATAATTTTTTGATCAAAAAACAGTAAAACTTTATTATAAAAATGTTCTTTTCAATAAAAAATTTTAAATAAAAAATTATAACCTCCTTCAAAAAACTCAAAAGTGAAAAATAATATTTTATCACTTCACTTTACATAAGCGAAGTGGAAGTCGGCGCCAAATCCTATGCGTTCGCTTAGTTTATAGTGTTAGCTTTTAAACTATGAACCACGCACGTATGGCAGCATTCTCATAAGTACTATTTTTCTGAATCGCTTAATGGATGTTGGGATTTGGCACCGACTTCTACTTCGCTTATGTAAAGTGAAGTGATAAAATATTATTTTTCACTTTTGAGTTTTTTGAAGGAGGTTATAATTTTTTATTTAAAATTTTTTATTTCACGATTTTTTGGCTTTAGATTCTGCTAATGTGGTTTTGCTATTTGTATGACCATTTAAGCGATTAAAATTTTGTTTTGTGAAATGGGTATTTAGTGAAATATAATAAACCACACGACGATAACCAAGGGAAAACCAAGAAGATGGGCAGCAGCGTCTTCTGTAACTTGACCACCAACACTGCGATCCCCAAGCCGCTTGCCAAGCGTGGGGATTATGGCAACACCCCCCTTCTAAAAGGAGGAGGCCTTCGTTCAGCACTGGACGTCTTACGGCTGATGATGATGATGATGATGACACGACGATAGATCGTTGCAGGAAATGAAAAGACTACGAAATCTGTCTTCCGATAATGAAGGTAGATAAGTAAGTCAGTAGTACATAAGTAAGTCATAATAAACCTTTTATTTACGAGGCAAAATTATCCAATGAGTCCTCCCACCCTGGGTGGAGGGACTGTCAGACTTGTACTGACAGTCATACTACTGTCATACTCATCCACAGTGTTCCTTCAATAGCCCTTTACGTTCCAGGGTCACGGTTACCCAGGGACAGTACCGCGATCACGGATCAGCTTACGTAATTAGGACGCATGAAATTTGAAGAGTTTTGTTCTTATAACCGAATATCTCATCAGAACAAACATCTAATTATTTTTCAGTATTGCGTTTTTTTTGTAAAACGTTGTAAGTGACCTTGAATTTTTTTTTTTCGAAATTGTTTTTATAACCTTTGTAGTGAGTACAGGCGTGATATTATGTTGTGTGATGGCGTAAACAATGCTTAGATATGCTATAGCAACAATCGCGGTTAATCTGCTGTTATTTATTGAAGAGTTCCCCCGATTTCTACAAGATCCCATCATCAGGTATTGAAATGGTGACAATGGGACCACACGGGAAGCACCAAAAAAAAAAAAATACAGTCGAATTGATAACCTCCTCCTTTTTTTGAAGTCGGTTAAAAATAGACGAAAACGCTATCGGTCATGCGATTTGTAAACAAACGTTGATAAACAGTTAAAATAATTACTTACAGCATATTCTTCGTATTTTAGTCCACGATTATATTGTAATAACAAATACACTGCCTTATAAAGAAGTCTTTTCGGTCCTTAACTCGGCAAGCCAAAATCTAGGTTCAACGCAAAAATTAAAACTAACCTATAAAGTGTCATTCCCAGCAAATTTGTCTTTTCTGTTTTTACGAAACGAATGTTTATGGTTGATTTTATTAATATAATGAAAAAACAAGATAACAAACATTCACGTAGATTAAGAGTTTATTTTAATAAAACTACCACAAAAGTTGTTTACGATAAACTTTACGTCACATCTTGACCGATAACGTTTTTAGCGTGTCAAAATAAAAATTTAAAAATTACATTTAAATTCGATGTTATAAAGCAATTATTTACTTTTACTGATTAAAATCGATATATTATCATTTCCTAAGCCAAATAATCTAGGAAATATTTATTTATTGTAATAGATTTCATAGGATTAGCCTATTGATTTTATTAATTTGCATTTTTGTTATAAACTATCATGTACATCGAGTAAAAAGCTGTTTTGATGTTACAATCAGACACTACAATTTTACAATCAGACTTTAATTTACAAATATGACTGGCCTAAATATGACTTATAATAAAAACATTTATCCTTATCGTTTTAAAAGTTGTTATATGCAAGTATGTTTTATTGATTAGATTCTCGACAAATTAAACAATCCTTTGGCGTTTAGGTACCACTTGCGTGCGTATGCATAATTTTCAATTTTACATGATCTGATTTGATATTATGTTCCTAACATTGTAGGCTCAGCATATAGAGCCTCGACTATGTTTGAAATAAAGACTACATACATACGTTGCCAGATTTATGTTTGAGTGTTTGATATAATTTTCATTCTATTTTATTTAAGTGTACAGTAAAAAAGAAAATTCATTACAAACACTTACCATGGAATTTATAAAGATAACCAAGGTGTTCCAGAAGTTGTTCTAAATTTTTGCTGACCGATGGTATTTCTAAATGTCTGTGCACAACAATGTCCAAAACTGGGATAAACCTGAGGCATACATTGCTGAGGTACACTGGTATGGGGCCACCGTATGTGCTGCTAGCTTCCTCCGGGGCAAATTTCTCAGGGTATTTTCTGTGAAATGCTAGATGTTTGTCGTACCTGTGAAAAGACATTGTATGACTATTATACTGGTTGGATCCTGAATACTACCAATTGCGGTAGGTTGTATTACCAATTATTCTGTTTCCAATGCTCTGGAGAGTTTTCCTTTACGAAATCTTGTGCTCTATTTCTTAATTCCGAACCTTTTAGTAATAGTAACTGAATTATATAAAGGCACACTTGGCTTTCATTACCGTCAGGATTAGGGCGTAGTACCTTTAAGAAATACATATTTAATTATTTTTACATATAAATGTATAAATAAAGATAAGATATAATAACTGTATGTCACACCATCATCACATTAAGTTTTTTTAAATAGTAAGTAATATTTGTAAAATTTTATAAATAATTCAAATGTTAAATATTATTTCATTTTGAAGATGGTTGATGAACAACCTGGTGTCAGTGATTAAACCGCCTGTTATGCCTCTGACATAATGGGTAGTGGGCGTAAGTTCGCGGATCCCATACTCTGTGCAACAAGAAAATGGTCAATTTGATTGCAAGTAATAATTATATTACGGTTATTGCCATATTTCTTTGAAGGATAATTACAAGACAGTTAAATAAAAAATAATAATTAAAAAACACGACTGCCATGTCATAAAACGAACTGAAAAGAAAAAAACAAGTTCCATCGCCAAGACAGTGATCCACACATCATAAAGCGACACAGCGGTCCCCCGACTGCTTTTTTTTTGTTTATTTTTTTATAGCCTCTGTTACTTGCGGTGGTTTAAGGATTCTAAGGACACTACATACATCAAATCGGTTCAAGCATCCAGAAGTTATGGTGGAATAAAGAAACTCACATATATACATGAACCCTGAAAACATTTCACTCCTTTTTTTGTGCAGTCGTGAAAAAATGAGAATAATTTGTGAATTACATAAACTCTTATTCTTAGACATACAGTTAAAAAAATAAATAATAAAATATAAAACTAACTTTCAAACTATTGCGTTGCATGATGATAATAAAATTAAATTACGACAACTGGAATTAACGCGAACACAAGTTTTTAATTTTGTCTTGACCTCTGCTTATGACCACGGCCGGTGAAACTCGGTCGAAATGTCAAGCCAAAATTGTGTTCGCGTTAATTCCCGTGTCGTAATTTATTTTATTAAAAAATAAAACGTTGAAAGTTAAGATTCTTTTTATAAAAGAAATATCGTATTTGTCGTTAACGATTAGATTAATATGTCGTCGTCATTACAGTTTAGTAAAAGTTTTACCCCTTATTATTTTTTCAGTTTTTGCATTTTTTTGGTATGTTTATGTAAAATCGTATTTGTATGTGGCATGATAATAAAACTTAACACAATAGCTCTTAACAAAAACAAAGGGTAGAATATTAGTATACGCAGGTGTACCCGGGGGCAAACGGAACGCGAACACAATGCGAGTGTCAAGTATCGACCTGACCAACCAATCGCGCGGCCGATTCTCCCTCCTTCTCCGCGTCCCGCTTAGTACAAAGATACCCAAAAATTACTTCACGACTCCTGCTAACTTACGTGACGGGTACTTTACCTACCACAATATCCAATACTTATGAAAAGTAGGCCCATGATCTGAAGAATCTATTACGTAATTAAAGAACTTATAACGTTATACTTAAAAGTAAAACGGGCGTAGTTTAGTTAAAATTATAAATATAAAACATTAATAAGTTAAGGTGTCATCATACCAAACACAAGACGAGACGGTCGATGGTGACGATATTATACTTCCAGATGATGTCGTTGATTGCATCAACGCACTTGTTAATGTGCGGCCCTCCAGCAGGATTTGTCACCTCGAACACGAGGTAGTCGCAAAATTTTCGTAAATGTGCCGACAGGGCGCGGGCTCCGATTCGTTCTAAGATTCTAGAAGTTAGAGACGTTTAAATGTTCGTATTTGAAACTATAAATTGATAATAATATATATAATCATAATAAATAATATATGCAGTTCTACTCATTTATGTATGAATATCGTCGAACAAAAACAAATAATCCAGTTCAAAAACACGATTGTTATATCAAACACCGAACAAAATGTTTAAACTAGTTATTTTTCATGAATTGCATGTTATTTATTTAATTAACATGTTATAAATTTAATTATAAAGGTTGGCTATAACAAGTTACAGTAATTAACACTTAACACATTAAAAATCTACATTTGTGTTATATAATTGTATAGATTGCAATGCTAAGGCCGTTTGGTATCCGGCCTAGAATTGACCACCCCCTTTCCTCCCGCGGGTGTCGTAAGAGGCGACTAAGGGAAAACCCAGAAGATGGGCAGCAGTATCTTCTGTAACTTGACCACCAACACTGCGATCCCCAAGCCGCTTGCTAAGCGAGGGGATTATGGCAACCACCCCCCTTTTAAAAGGGGGAGGCCTTTGTTCAGCGATGGACGTCTTCTGGCTGATGATGATGATGAATTATATAGAAAAAATCAACGCCAAATAACGAAATTTTAGGAAGAAAAATATTGATATAAATAGCATTCAAATACAGGCACTTTAAACACCCCCCAACCTAATAATAAACCCGTAATATAAAGATATAAACTCACTTGAAAGCGACAGGATTGATTCTGTTGGTCTCAAAAATCATCTTCCACAATAGACATAGGAATAGCGGTGTGCCTGGCACAGAGAAGTGCGATATAATATCATTGTCGTTGGCCATCGACGTCCACTTGCGGTACTCCTCCTCAACCGACTTCTTTAGCACTTGTTTGTTCTCTTTAGGTGCTGGATTCTGCGAATAACGAACATTATTATATAATAGCTAATCAAAAGATAAAATGTAAACTTTACTAATATTTTCAGCAGTTTTTAAAGTAAGTTAATTGGTGAATTACCTGAGCAAAAAACTCAACTAGCATTGGCGGGAAGCACTGGAGAGTGTGCTGAGACCACATGTGCGGAGTGTTTGTCATTATGGTAGTGAGTAGCTCCTTAACCGCCGCGCCGTCGCTTCCTGTAAAAGATTGATACGCAATAACTATAAGAACGTTTTTTTTTTAATAAACATATATTAATTAATTTAGTTTTACTCCTATACAATTCTTCTTCTTCTTATCTGGTGTCATAGTTTAAACGGCCTGTATTCCACTGACATGGGTTTTCACATCGTTGAAAAATCTCCCAGGTGTGCTGGTTTCCTCACGATGTTTTCCTTCACCGTTTTTAGCAACTGATAATCAATTTATAATAGGCACATGGGTTCGAAAAGATATTGCAATCCTATACAACAGTTTGCATCCTGCGTAGACACACCTTTTAGAGTTTGAAGATTTTCTACATTTACATAACTAATAAAAAATACTTACTCCTAATAAAAAAAAAACGTACATCACATATAATTTACCTGTATGGTCTGAAATGGTAGTGAAATGCAGTTATGCAATAACACACCTTTCTTACAACTTCAAGGAATACAGGCTTAATCACATACACATCAGTTTATTATTTTAATACTTCGAAGTTATTTCAAGGTCAACTAAGCTATAACAATGTTAGCGTGAATGTTGTTGCAGTTGTAAAATTCATTTTTACCGTGCCTTTGGCGCGCAATAACATTGTCAAGTTATTTAACTTAATAAACGAGTAGGTACTTTCTTATAGTATGGTTGATGAACAACCTGGTGTCAGAGTTTTAACCGCCTGCAGACTTCTGACATGGCTTTACACACCGTTGAAAAATCTCTATGGTGTGCAACTGATAACTAATATAAAATACGCACATACATTCGAAAAGTCATTGGTGCGTGCCGGGGTTTTATCGTGCGACCTTCGACTTGGCAGAGCAACAGTCATACCACTCAAAAAACAGTGCTTTTTAACGAGTACTGAGATCATGAATGAATAAAAGAAAATTGTACAATATAAATATAGTCCACATGCTATCTTGCCTACTGGGCTACCACTAGTTAACATGAATCAATAAGCTTACCAGCACCGGTCATGTAGATTCCACGCGCAAGAGTGAGAACCAATACCCGGTTCAGCTCCTCGCTTTCAGAGGAGACAAGCGATTTGGGCTCCGAAACTACTCTAGACATTTGCAACTGCACACCGGAACTACCCAAGCTTGTTATTAAACGGAGTGCTGTACTTTCAAAGCTAAAAAAACATAAAAGTTACGATAATTATATTCATGGAGTTTCAAGATCAATAATACTAATACTATTAATTTGGACGTACCATAACTGTAGCTGTGTCTGATTGGCTTGTGGATATGCTGCTAAGGAGTGTATGTTAGATAATAATGTCACTCTGTAATGTGGTTGCACATGGTGAATACGATATGAAAACATATCCAGCAAGTTATGCAGTATACCCCAAGCATGAGATTTGAATACATTTGGTAGTAACTGGTCTGGAAGAAGAAATACACAATACATGTAACCATTACCTAAAAATTGTTTATTTTTATGCCATATAATCAGAATTTGTATAACTTAAGAGCCATTTCATACAGGCTCTGCCTAGTTTGGGATCAGATGACCGTGTGTGAGTTGTCCCAAGATATTATTATTATTATTACACAAAATGTTGACGTTTGAATTCCGTCAGTATTGTCATGTATGCGTAGTGCGTAGATTTATGAAAATATTTATAATTCATTATTCATTTATTTAGACAAATTATAATTTTTACTCTGTTCTGAAATTCTATTTTATTATAAAAGTAAAATATTGTATTTTTGGAGGATTATTATTCTATTACGCAAAAACGGCTTAACGTATATAGAAAAAAAATTGCACATAGATAGTTTATAACCTGGATTAACATAATATAGGCTACAAGCAACTTTTATACCAAAATAGATGCGTAGAAAATACCCAAGTGAACCAAGTCGCAGACGAAAAATAGTACAGTCAAGCTGAATATTAATCTAATAAAATATCTTAAACTAATGAAATAATATATTTTACTCCATAATAAACAAAATCGAATGAAAACAATACATAGAAAATGTTTTGTTACGTTTGCAATACGAATTTTCGTAATTTGAAATGAGAAAAAAAGTGATCTAGAACCTACCTTTTTGGGCGCTCGGGCCCGACATATCATTTTATGTTTGTGCGTCGTAATTTATTGTGATTTTGAGTGATATTGAAAATGATATAATTTCTAATTAAATAAAGGAAAAGATTGACCAAAAACAAGTAGCACTTGGGGTCTTTATTGACCTGAAAAAGGCTTTGATACTGTCAGCCATGACCGACTCCTGAGAAAACTGGAAAGTATTGGCATAACTGGAACGGCCTACAAAATTTTAAAATCACATTTAAGTGATCGATTTCAGATTGTAAAGTTTGGGCCCCATCGGAGTAGCTCTAAGCAGTTAACATGTGGCGTACCACAAGGTTCAATGCTTGGCCCGATATTGTTCCTAGTGTATGTAAACAACATACACCAAGCCGGTCTGCAAGGATACTTGGCCCTATACGCAGACGATACGTGCTTATTTTATTTTGGCAACGATATCAATGAAGTCATCAAAATAGCTTAAAATGACCTAAACATGCTACAAGAATGGTTCCAATGCAATCTCCTAACAATTCATATCCCTAAAACATCTTACATAATATTTAAAGCCAAAAACAAAAAGGTACAAGACCATCCTAACCTTAGCATAAACGGCGAAATTCTGCAAAGAACCAACCAAGAAAAATATCTGGGGCTAATACTAGACAGTAACTTAACATGGGTCGCACACACAATACATAAAAAACAAACTTTCTTCACTACTAGGCACATTGCATACAATAGTCCGATGTATCCATGTATAAAATAATTTAACCTATAGGGGAGCACAGTGATATAATAAACTTCCAAAACATGTAAAAGAAGCGACTTCGTTGAACATTTTTAAAAATAAGTTTAATTGATTACATTTACAACAGTGAAACATTACAATAGATAATAAATTAATGTATAATATTTTTATTTTTAAAATCTTAATAAAGCAACAAAATCTTTTAACTTGGGCCACCGTCTTAACGCATGAATGCAGAGGACTCGCTTCTTAGTGTTTGTTTGACAACTACCTACTACTTATTTAAGTTTTTCACCCGCACCGGGATATGATATTATAATTTATTATGTGTTCTCATGTAAGTGACGATTGTCTTAATTATATAATAATATTAAAATAATTAAAGTTCTTTAAACCGAAAGGAATTTTAAAAAACATTGTTTTATTAGATTTCTTAAAGAGCATTCTTTATTATGGCATGATTTTAAAATTAAAATATACCTTTATTTAAACCAAAAAGTCGCAATAAAATTATAATATAAACCGGTTTTTTTTTATAGATGAAAAGTGTTAATTTTTTAAATTTGGCACCGTAAGTTTGAATAAAAATATATGTCTAATGCTTTCTGTATTTTTATCATTTTAATTTGTAAATGTTAATGATAGAATTAGGAGCCTGAAATTGACTCTGTGATGATTTTTCAGA
The DNA here is from genome assembly GCA_905340225.1 of Abrostola tripartita. Lineage (NCBI taxonomy): Eukaryota > Metazoa > Arthropoda > Insecta > Lepidoptera > Noctuidae > Abrostola > Abrostola tripartita. Next base: position 6,031,854 of record HG996486.1, read on the forward strand.
AAGCGTGTCGCGGGGGAGATTGATCACTATTTATAGCAATTAAGTTATTTTTTTGTAAATCTATTAGCTTATGTGTCATTGCGAAAGATTGGTCTACATTTTACATGTATATAAAAATTCCTAAGTACTACCTTACATTACATAAGCGTCCGAAATCTTAGAAAACTGCGTAAGAATATAAAATGGCTCTTAAATTTTTACTTTTTTTGAAAAAAATCCTTCTCACTCATGAAATAAAATATCCAATTGTTGGTTACACGTAATGTAAAGTACAGATACAACTTACCATATTTGACATGTTTTCAACATGTGTACACTTTGTTTTTATACTTTGTTAACAGTAGCTTAAATAAATATGATTGACTAACATTTGAATATTAAATACTGTCAAAACTGAGATCCCAGTTTTTATTTATTATGTTAGATTTAATTTTATAATTTGTACTTACGTATAAATCCCTTGATTCCCATTGATTCTATTTCAGTATACACAAGCAATCTACTATATGTCTCCACTAATGCGGGTGCCATCATATTACTTCCAGGAATGTTACTTTTATTTTGAGCCAGTTTAGCAACATGTGTCACTATAGAGTGTATAAGTGACATCTTACAATGTAATGTAAGGCTATCCAGAATGCACATAGACAAGGGGACAGTAGGCAAGGGAGTACCAGGATTTCCATTAGGCATTGCTTTTTGGCTTCCAAAAAGGGTTTCTATAATCACACCCATAGGCCTAGCAAAGAATTCCTGGTTGGTCGAATACGCATTACACAGTAAAGCTATGCGGAAATCGGAACCCATCAGTGTTGGAGTACTGTTGGAAGTCATTAGGTGCTGAAGAAACCTAAAAGAAATAAACTTGGATGAGATGATCTAACAAAATATTGTAAGGAAATAAAACCTTTTCATGTATTATATAAAAAATTGCACAGAAAAATAATAATAGAAACACATACTCATACTGTACTTTTAGATTTTGTGGCATGGTCATTGTCTTGTGTTCTGTTTCAGCTTTTTTCAACAAGTGCATCCAAATGCATACTACAGCCATTTGATGAGTGCAATGAGCTTTAGTGCAATCAGGCACAGGTAATGGTTCTTTTTCAGGATACAGCAATTCATAAAGCTTTATAATAGGTAAAAAGTTTGAAGATGGGTTCCGTTGAATACTTCCAGATATAAATTGCAATAACACCCACATAAGATGGTCTCTGCCTTTTTTCATATCGTGTCCAATTAATTTGCTGTGGAGACCCATTACTATATTCGGAAATGAAGCAAACCCGATGAGAATCAAGTAAATAACTTGTGATGACAAATGAAGCCAACACCAATGAGATGATGACATGTCATCATCATCACTTTCTTGTTCACTTCTTTCCATTGGAAGTATCATAAGTTCAACCAATTGATCTTCTAGTGCTATGCAACGCTGTTTGTGCTGTTTTTGAAGCCCAAGCATAGAGCACATCATGTCTCTTGAATAAGGTTGTTGTAAAACATGCCGCAACAGCGATATTTGTGGTTTTAATAGCTCATCTTCATATGGTAAATTACCCTTAAGAGAAAATTTCAATGTTGTGGGATCTAATCGCCATGGATTAACAAGATGGTCGGCATAACCAGAAAATTCAACTACTGGTAACATTTGTGAATGTCCAATAATAGAAACCATTTGAGCACAAGGCTTGAAACTTTCTACAAAACTAGATAATAGTTTTGCCAATTGCTGAAAATAATATATAATCAAAATCACATTTATTTAGTACTAATATTCATTGTTTAGTTAAATGCTAATCATTAGTATCATAATGTTTAGTTATTCTTACCCAATGTGGCCAATGGTTGTTATCAGGATAATCTTTTTGAATTTCAGTTACAATAAAGTATGCTGGCAACAGGGAAGCATTTCGATCAAAAATATATTCTATGACATTGTACAAAGCTTTCAACTGGGGCATTGAACTTGAATTTAACCTAACTGGAAGAGTGTGGGCTTTTTCTCTGCATCCCTGAAAATAAAAATAATGATTACAAAAGCCCTAATTAAATAATTTAAAGACTAGTAGAAAGATTTATACTAACTTTCATTATTTCTCTAACACCCTTATAATCCACTCCACCAATAACTCTACGTATGAGGTTAAAACTTTCTATCCAGAAATCAGCATTTTGATAAATAAGCTTTTCATTTGTCAAAATGCAATCGCATAACATCCTGCAATTTATTATAATGAGTAATCTCAACAACCATGTTTATGAATATATACTTCATGATAAAACATACAAACCGAGCTTGAATGACATTAGTATTCACTAATGTTTCTAAAAGGCCAAGCAGTTGTTTCATTTTGTATCTATTGGTAAGTATAGCAGTTGGAGTTAAGAACTGCCGTAATGCTGACTCCTGCAGCTCTGTACTCAAGGGTGTCATAATGCTGCATAATTTTTTCTGATACATTGCCAGCATTTCATTTTCTTGTTCTGGTTTATGAACAAGGAAGCAACTAAATGCTTCCTCAACTGCTTCAACACGCTAATAACATAAAATTAAATTAGTTTTAGCCTGGAATTACTTATTTATGTTCAAAAGTTATTGAAATATAAGAAATGTTTAATGATCATGTCCTAGACAAACTTCTTCATGCCCAAATTTATTTCTGAGAATCAACCCATAAAGTATCTATTATATTTTCTACATAATTATAAATCCTTTTATATCTATCTCTACATATATATTTTTATAATAACGCAATGCAATCCTATCAGATTTTCATAAAAAGCACATACTCTCAATAAATCAGTGGTCTTAACCCGAATAAATAAATGGAAACACCAGGGACATCTAGCATCAGTATTTCCTAAACAAATTAGTGTGTATGCTACTTAATATTCTATCAATATAAAGTATATTTTGTATACTTAAGATTATAATGTAGACAAATTTTTGATTGATGCTTTTCTTGATCATGTAACTCTTCATTATTCCAATACAAGTTGAAGGTGATTTAAATATATTACCAGTTTATTTCTAGACAATATTTAAATGTTGTTTAATCAATTAAGTGTTAAAAAATATTTTAAAATCTAGTTCTCCATCAAACCCATAAATAGACAAAATCATAACTGCCTTATGGTTTTGTCTATTTATGCTGTTCTAGTGGAAACAGAGCATGATGCTGAGATCCCATGTTTAAATCACAGGTCAGGCAAAGCCTTACTGGGTTGTTCTATTAGGTAATTGTCAGTAGCAGCACGGAGTCTGGATATGTGCCTCGTTGATGGCAATAGAGGATATTACATAGAGGTCACATAGGTCCCAAACTATAACTAAACTGGTGTGAGTGTAATATAAATATATAAATCTACATTACTACCACATTTCGCCAGTCGTAGGCAGTGGGAGTTAGGCAGAAGTGTACTTCTGCCTTTCCCTTTGGGGATACAGGTGTGATATTTGGCTAAGATTAAAATGTAGTGTGTGATGTTACTCTGTGAAAACCTTCGCATAAACAGGCGAAAACATAACCATTTTAAACAGGTATCCACATATTTATATCTAAAAGAAGTTATAATTGGGACAGAACACACTTACCAAAATTTCACTCACTATACTGCCTACTTGGGAGTCGGCCATCTCTGTAATACTATCATCAACACTAACAGATAAAATGCTCTTATTCATTTACTCAATAATAAAATTCTTAGCAAAAGAATATTACTGGTATTAATTTCAATTGCTCCCGGTTTAAATTGTCGATGTCGAGAAACACGCTAGGTTCCGAGAACTACTGCAAATCTATACGAACGTATTGCAAAGTTTTATAAATTAAACACTAGTAATCTTACATGCATTTATATACTATATTATAATGCAGTACCATAAAAATACACGTAACTAATTATAAAACAGGTGGCGAAGCAAATTTTTAACTTAGACAAACAAGATTGAAGAGAAAAGATTACTATTTATTAGGTACTAATGACAGTTGCTGTTGTGTTGTGTGAGTTGTGTCCACAGATAGTAGATAGATCACTAGTCGGAAAGCTTAGTTCTGGTTGAGTTGCTTAATGAGTTCACACTCTACAATATTTAAAACAAGTCTAGAGCCAGTCAAGTACTCAAGGTCTAGTTTATCCCATAAGTTCATGCCATAGGTTCTTATAATTGTAAAAAAATAGGGCCCAATAACCCAACTAGCAGCGGGAACGGGAATATTATTATTATTATCTGGAAAATTATGCTGTTTCTTAGCTCGTTGGCTAGTTTTAGATGGTTTTAGCATGTTTTAGCTACATTTTCGGGCCCAGGCCAAGTAAATGCAGTGTGTATGTGTAGAATTTATGTTGAAGGTATGTTGTGATATGGGGCTACTATTATTATTATTTATAATATTATCTTATGCCATCTTATGCTTAAACATGCCTTAACCAGCTTAAACATAGCATAGAGTCATAAAACACGTATAAAGTGAGAGGCTGTTAATCGATTAAAATGTGCCAAAAAATTATAACAAAATGCTCAAACCTCACAGTTATACTTTACTTAAAGTCATATGCTATGCGATATGCTAACAAAACAAAATAACAAATCAAAAACCACATAATTCAACTCAATTTTGACAATAATATGTATGTACTCGATGCTTATTTTTAGATGTTTTTTGGTTGTATATATTATTCGTTTTAATCTAGTAAGTATATAAAAATCGAGTGTATATATAATGTAAATTATTTTTGTTAAATAAATGCACTCGATCAGAATTATAAACATTGCTTAATAACCATTGAGATTGCGATAGTCGATATTGGCTTGTCAAACACTAGCAAGGCATGAAGTTGAAGACATTATTAAAAAGTAAAGCCAAGAGTGAAGAGACTGCAATGTATTTTCTTCATTATTTATGAAAATTACTGAATTTTACGTCCATTTTTTGTTTATGTTAGTCTCAAATCATCATTTTGGGGAATGGAGTCACCACCTTTTTCAACACATTCTGAGGCGCCTCCGTTAAGCGAAGATAGTGGTCTTATAATAACTAGTGGTTCCTTTTCAAGCGATTCTGCTAGTGGATGGCATCACGTCGCATCCGAGGTGAGCTAATCATTAGAAATTTAATTCCCTAATTGCTTTATTTCGTTAACATTATTACATATGGTCAATGTTGCTTCGCTATTCGTAGTAAAACCATTTTGTTTTCTAAAATCCAATGACATGTTTTTTTTTTACTACGTTGAAAGTTATTATTATGTACGATATGAATACCAATTACTTATATCGTAGTATTATGGATATATAGGAATAAATAAGTATTAAATGGAGTAAAAATATATCTACACAATATGATAATAATTAATCCCATTAAAAATTTAAGCAACACTCTAATTTAATTGTATTATGCATGACTTGCTATGCTCAATCAAGAAAACAATCACAACATAGACTTTGTATTATTGATAATTGTGAGTTATGATGTTTCCTTAAATTGTTGTGGTCAAAAACCAGGCATGCAGATACAGACATAATATGTCTGTATCAAATTATAAATGTTTGGGACTTTAAAAAAAATATTTTACGGGGCATTTAAAATACATACATTACATATTCATTGAAGTCCATAATTACTAAATTGCCATTCAAATGCAAAAATGTTGATATACTATGATTTGATTTTACATGTCGACCCAAAAATTAATTTTACCTAATAACCAAGTTGCTGTATCTTTTCATTACTTTAAATGATAAAACATATTTTATGATTTCTGTTTCATTATTTTTCATGGTGGGGAAAATTTATAGCTAAGTAAAGGTGGCTTAGCTTTATAGGCCTAAATTTGAAAACAAAGCAAAAGAAACAGTTCTCAAAAAATGCTACATTCTTAAACAAAAACTTTCATTCTATTTAAGAACCAGTATAAATAAATAAACACCTACCAGGCAAAGTTACATTATGTATAATATTATTTACACTGGATTGTTGTAAGTTTCAAGTTTTTTGTTATTTAATGGGTATCTTTTATGAGTTAAAGCTTTGTTCACTATAGATTGATTTACTGAATGTGTTATTATTTTGTATGCTTGTTATCTCTAAGTATAATTAAGCGAATGCACATTCAACACCAATTGTTTTCACTTTTACTACAGCCTTATGAATTAAAGTTAGAATTCTTATGCTGATGCTATATCTTGGCCTTGCTGCTAATGTATGTATTAATAAAAATATTAAAATATGTATGTACTTATTTATTTTTTCACTAAACTCATCACTTTGTACTCCATTTCTGTTACAAGTTTGGGGGAGCCTATTGCCATCAACCTGGCTAAAATCCAGACTGCTGATACTGAGAATTACCTAATAATATGTTTCACAATCTGGCATTTGAACTCCAGGAACTCTTGCTCAGCGCTTGTGCTATGTGACCAATAGACTTATTGATTGTCTCAATTTACATGATTAGGAGTCATGACTATTATAATATTAAAGTTACACTCTTATTTAATAAGATATGGTGGAGTTATTTGAATTACATAGTTACTTATTGGTAGCCCTTGAAAAGCATGAATATGCTTACATATTGCGATTACATACTTGATAGCTGTTTTTAAATCTGCATCATAATTTGTTATCTAACTTGGTTTACTTGGTTACTGTTTAAACCCAAATAAAACGCATTGTAGGAAGATATGCTCCTCATTAAAGAAAATAGCTGGCGATATTTGTTAAATAGAAAAACTAAAAAAGCCTTACAAATGTTTAATTATATTTTAGTTCATTTACTTTGTTGACAGAACACATATTTTAAGTAGCATTACTAAATATCAAGAATATTTATTTTCATACAGTTACAAGAAAGTGACTTCGATGAAAAATCCCTGTCGCTTTGTGAATCAACGGAAACATCAGAACGTATGTGTGGTGACTTTTTCAATACTGTGAAAAAAGGTCCTGGAAAAGTTATCCTTACTACTATAGAACCACCACCAGAATTTCAGGTATGTTGCTCCTTTATTACTGAACTAATATTTGTCCTGACTGAAGGCCGAAAATTTATCAGTTGTGGTGGTAAAAAGTGCCGCTGTGACAATGCTTTCCTGAAGTGTCATTAGGTAAAAAAAAAACTAATATATGTCGTAAGGTGTAAGAGGGAGTTTATTTATAAAGGAAGTGACGGAAGTTAATGTGATTGTTGGATATCACTTGCAAGATGCAGATTAATTATTTCAAACACTTTGTTAATTCTTAAATTTATCTAATTTTATGTGCTGCATTTTGTTATTGTTTATTATTTGGTTATATTCTTAAAAGTTACTTATATTATCATCATCGAAAGGTTATCTGTAGAGGAAGTAAATTACCAAGCAATAAAATTATATGAAAAAGTTAATACTGTGTTTGTGCCGCATTCAACCCTAATGTCGCCCACTAGACCTGTAACCACTGATGTCGAGGACAGTATCCTATCTCCGACATATATATATAATGAATATTATCTAAATATACATATATAACTCAAACGTGACTGACTGACATAGTGATCTATCAACGCACAGCCCAAACCACTGGACGGATCGTGCTGAAATTTGGCACGCAGGTAGATGTTATGACGTAGGCATCCGCTAAGAAAGGATTTTGATCCATTCTACCCCCAAGGGGATAAAATAGGGGATGACAGTTTGTATGAAACTTTGTCAATTTTATACCGATCGGGCTGAGACTTTGCATGCATAAAGCTACTATGACGCAAGCATCCCCTAAGAAAGCATTTTGATAAGTTCCACCCCTAAGGTGATAAAATAGGGGATGAAAGTTTGTATAAATCTTCTTAGATTTTCGACTGATTGAACTGAAATTAAAGATTGGAGCTACTATGATGAAGACGTCCGCTTATAAGATTTTCATAAATTTAACCCCCACGGGTATAAAATAAGGGATGATGGAGTATGTAAATATATTGGAATGAACCTATCAGTACCTAATGGAACGAATAAATTAAGACGAACAAAATATTTTTTAGTTCTAAATGTTGAAAATAGATGGCTTCTTAACGCGAGGGAAGCCGCTGGCAAAAGCTAGTTAAATATAAAATTATTCAGTTACAGCATTGTAATAAATAGTTGCGACTGAGTTATAATAATAGATTGTTAAACAGACTCTGATTCGATTGTATTATTATGTTATAATCAACTCTTATGTTTTCTTCGTAGTCGCCTAAAATTTGGTTTTTCGATTATTTTTCCAATTTAGCGCCGATGTTAGTAAGTAAAAGGGGCAAGAACAGCCAGTTAAACAAAATAATATATATCATTGTTTTTCATTTTTAACCGTCTTGAAAAAAGGAGGAGCTTCTCAATTCGACTGTATTTTTTTTTGTATGTTTTAACATGATTTTATACAAAAATGTATAGCTTTATTGAATAACGACAGGTAACGTAACACATGCCTATTTATTTTTGTTACATCACTACAAAAATAAATATTTGACGTGACTTTGTAATAACGTCAAACTAAGCAGAGCCTGCAACATACCCATGTGTTACCACTACACGACACTGGCAGAAAAAAAAAGAACATATTTTATTTTTAAGCACAGTAAAATACGTCATGTCTTCATATCCGAATTTTGGATTTCAAACTTACTGACTGCCCTGAGCCAATATCTGAGCCAGCCCCCCTAGACAAGTGACACAACGCTTGAGGAATATAAATCGAATAGAATGATAAATGTATCGGGATGACATAATCTTCCGACCATGTTGACGATGATATAATAAATATTAAATTTCTATTCGTTAAGCGTTTTGCCACTTGTCTAGGGGGGCAGGAGATACATTTTCATTATTTGGATGGAACGGTAAATCGACACGACCTGAGAGAGTTCAGGCGTAGGTATAACGGAATAAAGTGTAAAGAACAGTTACTCACACAAGGACTAACTGCAGCAAGCACTGCCTAATCTCGCAGATCTACTAATCTGCGTGTAATTTGTCAATACTGTTTTTGTCTTATGAAAAAAGTAACCTTCAAACCGCCAGTAACTGTATATTCTTACCTAAAACATTGCTTAATTTTTAAGTAAGAGAAAGTTATTCTTATTTCCAGGTCTAGTTTTATTTGGAAACAAGACTCCTTGACAGGATTTAGTACCTACCTATGGGAATAGCGTTTTGAATTACTCTGATAAATAAAACATTGGAATTATACTACTTTATTTTTAAACCACTTAGATTTATTTCTTAACAGAGTAGCATACCCGTGATAGTAATAAAATTTAATTACATTTACAGGATAACCCAGTTTCGGATGATGTAGAAAACAGTACGGCTGAATACGTTCCTCCGTCTGTTGTTTTTACTAATGATGATACAACTAAACAAAAATCAACAGTGGAGGTAGCAATAAACGCTCGACATTTATCCCCGATGTATCCTAGAAAATTAAAGCCAGAATCACTGTACGAAAGGCGTCAATGTTTGAATCACAGGTTCGCGAGTCCAAGGCTACTTCATTTAAGTCCATGCCGTGCAAACCGACCTTCTTCAAGAAACTCACTATCATCGAGGTTGTCCAGCAGCCACAACTCGCTTGTTACTCAGTTTCAGGCTGATGATTCAAATTTTATCACACAGGCTATTTCTCATGATACGTTGACTGCTAAAACATCTGACATTACAGATATGTACAATGTCCCATTCGATAGTGATATTTATGCAGTGCCTATAGATATGGTTCGCCCTAGTCACAGCAACCTGAGGAATAAAGGGAAAAAGCAATTACGAAACAACAAGAAACGCGGCAAGAATACTCTGCAGAACATAGCGGCTAACAATTTCCCCATTGATAAAGTTCATAAACCCAAAGATATTAACAAAAATAAAGATTTCAAGTCTAAAAGACACAGTTTACCAAGTTCATCTTGTAAAAAAAGTACTGGTGATTCTGACACGGACTCGTTACATTTAACATTGCGTGAAATGAGAAAATATTTACACACGCTTTATTCCAGTTCAAGCGATTCAGAATGTAGAGCTACTATAAATAAAAAGAATAATCCTATAGTATCGAACGTCGGCATACATGCAAAACATGCGAGCAAAGATACTGGTTCATCTGTATTTCTGAAGGAAAATAATGAAATACCTAGAGCAGTAGAAACCAATAATAATCATAGAAAAGCCAACAAAAATTCTTTTGGAATGAATGTGAAGAACAAAAAGCACAAAGAAAATATTCCGAAAGACATCATCGAATTGGATAAAAACGATAAAGTCGCTAAGAAAAGTATTTCAGGCCAAAATCAAAAAGCAAAAATGTCTCCTGTACGCATACTGTCAATTAACTTAAAACAGAGTTTTTGTAATTTATTTCGCTGGCGACGACAGCCAGTGGTGGAGAATGTGACGGATGTGGAGAAAGTAAGTGGAAATAAAGAAGATTCGCCTCCGGCAGCTGTCAGGCGAGCGCTACCCCCTCTGCCGCAGCCGCCAAATGTCCACCAGGGAACTCGTAGAACTACGAATGAAGATGATACCATTATGGATTTCGCAACCTCTATACAAAAAGTTAAAGATGTAAGTAAACTTGTATCTCACATTATGTAATACCATACAACTTGCTAGTATTGGTTTTAATTATGGGTACATACATATTTCTTAAAATCAAGACGTAGTTACGACGTAACCAACAAAACAATCTACTTTAAACTAGCTACATTAAGACATATATCCGCTATATACTTACAAAATATACATTTTTGTATTGAATTATTCTTCCGCATCGCTATCGACTGGTAGGGTGCCCAAAAGGCTGACGGCACTACCACATTTAAACGCAATGCTAATTAATGACCCGATGTTAGGTTATTAAACTTCCGTCGCTTAAGAGTCTCCGCCACTGCAGTAGCGGCGCCAAAGCAATCCGCTGTGCTGGAAACATAAGATGGCGAAAGTGTGTCGATTAGTCGGTATTTCGGTAAAGCCGACTATTCGGTCCATTACTGTATTTATATTTACACTAGCATGTGAATTTAGATTAAAAAAAACTGTACATACCCGCAGCAATTTTACGAGTACTTATTTTTTCCCGCGGGCCCTAATTATTTTTAGAATTAAAAGTACAATGAGTTACTCCTAATAACATTATCTATTTGCCAGTAAAAAATCTATCAAATTCCGTCCCGCAGTCGTGGAGAAGCTAACCCGCGAATTTACCGTGTTTTATTTTTATTTTACCGGAGAACCCTGAATATTTTCGAAATTCAAAGTAGCCTTTATTAGACCTTATAAGTTATTACGTTATGCTACTACTACACTGTTCTCCATCTGTTTACCAACTTTTATGCTTACGTATTTTTTGTACTGAGACTGTGTTCGTCTAACAAACATTTTTTTATTTTTACACGACTGCCCAAAACAAGAAGTGTAATGTTTTTAGGGTACATGTATGTATGTATGTGAGTTTCTTTATTCTACCATAACTTCTTAATGCCTGAACCGATTTTGATGTATGGATGGTGTCGTTAGAATCCTTACACAATCGCGAGTAACACAGGCTATAAAAAAATGAAACAAATAAAAAATATAATTAAAAAACACGACTGCCATGACAAAAAACGAACTAAAAAGTGAAGAACTAGCTCCATCGCAGTCGGGGGACCGTTCTGTGGAACACTGTCTTATTTAAGAGGTACCCAGACTGCGATGGAACTTGTTTTTCACTTTTTAGTTCGTTTTTTAGTCTTGTTCATTTATACCCTAAGATGTTAACCGTGTTTTTTAATGTTTTTATTATGTTAATTTATTATATAATTCTTCTGTGTGTTGTCACCTAACTCTTCCGAAATGGCAGGACCAATTTAGATAAAATTTTATGTGTGTATTTCAAAAGATTCCTGGATGGTTTGAAAACACAATAATTAGACCCGGTGGATGCAAACGGCAAGTTGTCGTTCATTGTAGCGTTCTAAGGGGGAGGCCTTTGTCCAGCAGTGGACGTCTTCCGGCTGATGATGATGATGATGGCGCTTTTCCGGGACGGACGACGTCTGCCGGGTCCTCAGTTACCTATAAAAAATATTATAATTAAATTAACGTGAGCGAGCTGCGGGCAAATGCTAGTATTATTAAGAATACAAGAACAAGCGGCCGTCTCAACCAAGTCTACTTAAGGTTTCCTTTTCACTCGTCATACGATCGTGTTATCATCTTGATCTTTTACTCGTTTTTTGTTTACTGCACACTATTCTTGTGCTAGTAGTCTATACCGTAATACTCCTTGCAGCGTCTGCATGAGCAAATACACCTTTTAAACTAAGCGCAATGATAATTCGTTTTATATTTTCAGTATGGCTGGTACTGGGGCCCGATATCAGTAGAATCTGCTGAAAAAATTCTCTCGAATGAACCGGATGGCTCATTTATAGTCCGTGATAGTAGTGATGACCATTACATATTCACACTAACATTTAAATTAAATGGTCTTAGACATGTAAGAATTGAACATGATCAGGGTAAGAATTATTAGCATTAATTTCTTAATCTTCTATATTATATAACTCAAAGGTGACTGACTGACTGACTGACATAGTGATCTATGAACGCACACCCCAAACCACTGGACGGATCGGGATGAAATTTGGCACGCAGGTAAATGTTATGACGTAGGCATCCGCTAAGAAAGGATTTTGATCCATTCTACCCCCAAGGGTATAAAATAGGGGATGAAAGTTTGTATGAAACTTTGTCAATTTTAAACTGATCAGGCTGAGACTTTCCATGCATAAAGCTACTATGACGTAGGCATTCCCTAAGAATGGATTTTGATAAATTCCACCCCTAAGGGGATAAAATAGGGGATGAAACTTTGTATGAAACTTTGTCAATATTAAACCGATCGGGCTGAGACTTTGCATGCATAAAGCTACTATGACGTAGGCACCCCCTAAGAAAGGATTGAGATAAAATGGGGGATGAAAGTTTGTATAAATCTTCTTAGATTTTCGACTAATTAAACTGAAATCAAAGATTGGAGCTACTATGATGAAGACGTCCGCTTAAATAGGATTTGGATAAATTCAACCCCCATGGGGATAAAATAAAGGATCATGGGGGATGTAAATGTATTAGTTTGAACCTATCAGTACCTAATGGAACGAATAAATTAAGACGAACAAAATAATTTTTAGTTCTAAATGTTGAAAATAGATGGCTTCTTAACGCGAGCGAAGCCGCGGGCAAAAGCGGGCAAATTTTAATAAAATACAAACATGAATAATAAAATATAAATTATATTAATATGTATTTATTTCCAGGTAATTTCTGTTTTGGTGGCTGCACAATGTTTAAAGCTCAAACCATAGTAGAATTCATAGAAAATGCGGTGGAAACTTCACGCAGCGGCCGCTATTTGTTTTTCTTGAATTTGAGACCGGTCCTGGGCCCGGTGCGAGTCCAACTGCTATATCCAGTTTCAAGGTTTAAACGTGTGCAAAGTCTACAACACATGTGCAGGTAAGCTTTATAAAAGACCAAAGTTTTACTGTCATAAATAATAAAAAAAAAATGCTTTATACGCGCCGCTCAAAACTTCACTGCTCCTTGCGTAAATCACCTTTTATTTACGTTGTGATAGACCGTATGAATTAATTACAGGTTAATTATAATATATTTTTGCATCATCATATTATTTTAAACTACGCTTAAACTCAAAGTTCATATTATTCCACTTTTAATTAAGAGCCATTTCACAAACTTTTGACGTTCGAATTCTGACGAAATTGTCATGTGTGCGTAGCTCACCCACACAAAAACAATGCAAACAGTGTAACGCGAGCTTTAAGACGGACATAAAAATCTTGATCGTTATGACAATGTTTCTTATTCGAGTTTTATGAAAATATTTTTATTTCATTAGTAATTTATTCAGACAAAATATAAGTTCTACAATAATAATATAATCACCAAATATAAATATATCATGTTTTGTAAAATTTATTTTAATAATAAATGTAAGTGATTGTATTTTTGAAAGATTATTACTGAATTACGCAAAAAAGGTTAAAAGGATACAGAAAATAAATTGCACATAGATAGTTTATAACCTGGATTAACATAATAAAGGCTACAAGCTACTTTTTATGCGTAGAAAAAATCCAAGTGGACCTAGTCGCAGACAAAAATAGTACAGTCGCTGAATATTAATGTAATAAAATATCTTAAACTAGTAAAATAATATACTTTACTTGATAATATACAAAACCGAATGAAAATAATACATAGAAAATGAAAACGTTGTGGTCGTAGTATAAACATGCGTTTGCAATACGAATTTTCGTGATATGAAATCAGAAAAAAGTGACACAGATCCTACCTCTTTGGGCGCTCGGGCCCGACTTATCATTCTGCATTGTAATTTATTGTGATTTGGAGTGATATTGAAAATGAGATGATTCTAATTAAATAAAGGAATTTTGAAAATCACTATATTATTAGATTACTTAAAGAGCAAAGTTTATTATGACATGATTTTAAAATTAAAACATACCTTTATTCAAACCAAAAAGTCGCGATAAAATTACAGTATAAACCGTGAAAATAGGTTTCAGTTTTACTTTTTTTATCAATTAAATGTGTTATTAGTCGAAAATTTTGCACCGTAAGTTTCAATAAAAATATATGCTTAGGGTGTTTTTAATATCGTACGGGTTTCATCACGCATGCGGGATTGCCCCGCCTGCGTAACCCCGCAAATGTCCTTTTCATACAAGTATTTATTGTAATGCGTGGAATATGCACAATAAATTTTCTGGATGCGGGACAATCCCGCATGCGTGATGAAACCCGTACGATATTAAAAACACCCTTAATGCTTACTGTATTTTTATCGTTTAAATTGGTGAATGTAAATGATAGGATTTGGAGCCCGAAATTGACTCTGCGATGATTTTTCAGAAAAGGTGTTGCGGGAGATTGATCTCCCTCTAGCAATTAAGTTATTTTTTGCTGCGTAAAAATGTAAAATGGCTCTTAATGAACTTTGACATTCATGATGTCTCCTCTTTGGAGTAATTATTATTCATTTTTTAATTTTTCACCTGAATTAAAAGCAGATTTGTGATAAAGTTTACTGGTCCTAACCTAGCGCAAGGGTAAAAATTCCAGTAAAGAGTTTACTGAAGTAATATTGTACATTTCATTTCAGATTTGTGATATTAAAATACGTGCGTCGAGACCTTATCAGTAATCTACCTCTGCCTAGGCGACTCGTCGACTACCTGAGTGCAACGCACTACTACTCAGAACTTCTAGCGGAGATGTGAACACCTCGTAAAGACTAGGTTAGCTATCTTGTATACACATGTTTTTAACTTCGCCTTTAATAAAATATTTTATCCGTACGGCATAGTACTGATGCAATTCAAATGCATTAAACATTTCTTTTTCAAATAAAGTTAGTATTACTTCTTTTTAATCTATATAAAAATGTTGTATGGAATCTTTTCATCTTTAACGAGTTGACAATTGACTTTATAGCTGTCTTGATTGACTTTGTAAGCTCGCTTATAACAACCGACGACACATCTACAAATAAATACAAAATCAATCTTGATTGTTTTGTGTGTATTTTGTCGTGGAGTAATTTGTGCTGTTATTAAGAGTGACCATGAATAAATTACGATAAATATTAAAGACAGGAATAATTATGACTTGTCGCCACACGAGCGCATACTGACATTAACTCAGTTGTTCGGAAAGTTCCTACTTGGCGATAATAAGCCCAATGTATAGAGATCGACTTATAACTTAATTACAGTCCATAAGTCAACAATGTAAGATTTGTTAGCGTAACGGTGATATTTTTATAGGTCTACTTTCTTGTGGTTGTTGTGTAGCTTGCTTACTGCTGATTGGTAAAAAGCGGAATTTATCACTTGCATCGAAAAAAAACACTTATGGTGTATTTTTCTGCAAACGAAGCAACAGCAACTACCAATAGACGCGATAAGTCAAGTAACTTCCAAATAGTTGCATCTTGAAAACATGTGAATTAACTTGCCTATGCTTACAACAATGTTTTAGAATTTATGAGAAACGTACAAATATTATTAAAGAGTATTACAATTCTAAATTTTTTGAATATTGTTAAATTATTAATTTCTTTGCGGAAATAATAATTCGTTCAATGTTGCGTCGTTTGAATTCGGGAAACATTGATTGTAGCATACACACACCTATTTAGTTACCGTGTTTTATTTACTCGTCGCGTGTTCTATTCCGAATTGTTATATAAACATCTTGCATATACGAGTATAATATAACGTACCACACTGGATGTCTACTAAGTTTTATAACTATACTAACACAGATATAAAACTCAATACCTATATACTCAGATTATGCCTAGAGTTCTGTTTATACTAATATTTAATGACACGGACTATATTTGTCCGTGAACTTAACATCTTGGGGTAATCCCTATGTGTGTAAAATCCACTCACAGGGATTACCCAAGATGGTTTTCTCCTCATCAGTGTATCTGTTCTATCAGCATAGAGATGCTAAATTCACGGACAAATATAGTCTGTGTCATTAAATATTAGTATAAACAGAACTCTAGGCATAATGTGTGCAATGTATGATGTTATATACCTATTCTATAATAAACTCAATAATTTCGGTCTAAAAGATTATTCTTTAATCATTTTGGATCTTTGATCAATAATATACAAGATGAAGGATCGCGAACAAAATCATACCACATAGGTGGCCGGAAAGCTTAACGTAAACATTTGTATATCTTCCAGAAAGAAGTTATAAATTATCAATAACTTCAATTAATTTTAAACCTTAATCCTCAAGCGTAAACTCTAATATCGTATGCATTATATTTCTACTCAAGACCTGTCATTGGGTTATAGGTAAAAGCAATAATTTAAAATGTCGTTCGAAATTCAAAAGTCATTTTTAATTACCTTTAACCTTTTGAACGCCAGAGCAAAAGCACATGAACCTGCCCTCAACGCCAAGCCACAAATTCCGCGCAAATACCTACGAAAGAAATAGGGATTCCAATACTACATCGATATTCAATTGTATTTTCATTTTCGTCTTCGATTTCAAAACATAATGTCCTTATAACATTGAAATTTAATTCAAAATTACACTTCCTCCTACTATAGTAATAGTTATACATTATTTACAGAGTTGTATAACACTATAAAAACAGTTATTAGACGACAATATAATTAAATGTAATAACTATAGGCACAACACTATTCTTTATCTGCTGTCTTCTATTTGTGACAATGGCGTGGACGGCCCGCCATTTTTATGACAATTTCGCTTCCAAAATAAGGATGTAGCAACGTAATATCTCGCTTATCGATGTGTTCTCGTACAATATTTTTTTTTATAAATAAATAAAACAATCTTTTTTTTAATTAGGTACATTTATAATCTTTATAATTCCGAATGTTCAGACAGTTTAAGTATATGTATAGTATAAGTTCAAAACTATTCAAATAGTTTAAGTAGGTATGTAATCAACGATAATAGCATACAACATTTTAATTAAATGTAATACAGTATGTACTTATTTGTGTTTATGTTTAACTTCTATAAATCAGGCATAAAAAAGTAATAAATCAAAACATTAACGATTATAATTCGAATCGATATGTTACAGCCAATGTAAATGCAATAATAAAATACTATTTAATCACTTTGCCTGTAACATAATTCGCACTCATTATATCTCTCACTCATCACTTAATATAAAATAAATATTTCGATATTATTCATTTCAACTGCACTGCACTATTTCTGATCGCCTGCGCTTGTGACGTCACGATGTTGTCGTCTATTTATGACCATGGCGTACAAGGCACCAATAATTCGGGTTGAGTTAGGGATGCGCCTGAATCAGGATTAGCGAATATCGAAATTCGACCCAACCAATTTTATCTTTGACTATGTAGCTATATAAATGTTTTTTAAGACTGATTCTATAAAACGAATGCTGTTTTATCCTCGTACCAAATTATATCTAAAATAATATATTGTAGAGGAAAGTTTTAAAACGATCTTTGATGTACATTTTTGATATTATCTAACATGCGCTACATCACTAGCGGTCACATATTTATGACAGTGGCGTGTGAGAACATTCTTTTCTTACAATTGATTTCTTACTTTTTAATGTAAAATTTCTCAATATCTATAATGCTATTTAATTCGTTTAATAGAAATAAACAAGAATTAGAGCTTCTATTTTAAGATAATATAAATAAACAGGCATTAAAGTACTATTCAAATTGTTTACTTAGTGTTTCTGTATACCGCTTTTTCTGTCACGTATTTGTGTCGTTGGCGTCCAGGGACAGTTTTCGCTTGTCACGTATATGTGACAATGGCGCCCAAAAGGTTAAAAATACTTATTCTAAAATATAACAAAACACCTAAGCAATATGGTTCAATTAAAATGTTAACATTTAGTGCTTATTCTATTTTTTAACTAGAGAGTTCTTGGGATTCTACAATAGTCAACGTTGGATACAAATGTTGGCGCGTTTCCGAGTTGTGCCAAACATTGGTAAAACATCTAATATTTTTTTAAATTATTTATATTAATTAGTCTTACTTTTAATTAGTTCTACTTTTAGTATGGAAATAAGCACTAGTTAGCATAAACTTACCGAGAAAAAGATATTCCTTCCGAAATCTGGGTATTCCGATGGTTATATAAGCAATTATTGAACTGAACGCACACTGCGGCATATTAAAGTCTTATTGTTGGCTACGCTTGGAGCATATTGACTTCTAATAAGAACACAAAATTATTTGCGCTCTAATTTTTCGGGCCGTTTTTGAAGCGCTGATCGGTAATCTAGTACATTGTTGATCGAAGTTTTGGATACATACCCAGTTTACGAAAAGTCTAGACTGCTTAGGCGTCGAGTTAGTTTTGACTGTATAAAACAAACGTGACTATACCCTTTCCAATCGTTTGTTTAATTTTTAACAGATCACGCACATGAAGTTTTGTAATTAATTTTGATACAATATACTACAGGGATATCTGTACTTCATGGAAGGGCTCCGCCCACTTCGAGATGTGTAATTCGTAATTAATGACCACAGACTATAAAACGGTATTGAAATAAATTGATTATCGATTATATTAATAAAACATACAATAAAATTATTGTGATTATATTTTATATCAAATCGCGTAAAAACCTTTATAATTTTGCATTAAAAAGCCCTAAATGGCTCTGTTTTAATGCATAAATAATTTTCGTAATGAAAACAGTTCCATCGTACTCGGATTGAATGTATTCGCTGCAAATTAATGAATCTATAATAATCGTTTAGACTTACTGTAGATGGTTCAAATAAAAAGCATGTGAATGAACTGCGGTACCTACTTGTAATGAACAGGTACATAATGTTGAAATTCATAGTACTTTAGGGATTAAAAAATAAAACAACCAAAAGAGGGTCTGTAATACTATTTTTAATTATAAAGAATAGTCTTCTTCGTATGACCAGGAATCATCATTTGTCATCATTATTGATTATCAATTCTTGGACAGATAAATTGTCGAATGCAACATCCCGATCCCAATCCGACATTATCACCTTTTTTGTTTTTTCTACAACACTCTTCCAGTTTTCAGGAGTTACTTTTTCACACGCATTTTTTAGTAAATCCAGCATTTTTACTTGCGGTGAATTGTTCCTCGCAGCATATATAGCATTTAACTTGTGTCCAGATAATTTCAATTGCATTATATTGGCAGTGATATGGGGGAATTCTGAGGACGGTATGCCCATGCTCTGCTGCCATTTCATTTATTACGTATCGTTTTGGCAGCTTCTTTGTTTTTAATATCTTTACTAACTCTACTTTTAGTAGGGACTCGTCCTCTCCTAGCCATTGTCACGGAGCAAGTTTATGATTTCATGTGTTTTGTTGGCCTGCGTTGGCATTTTATTAATTTGACGAGAGTGATAGGGTGCATTATCAATAAATATTATTGATGGCTCTTCGAGTGATGTAAGCATTTCTCTAAACCACTTTTCATACACGTTCGAATTCATCTCCTCATGATAATCTCCTGTTTTCTGGAAATTGAAAGCTAATAGAGCGTCTGGCACAAATCTTTTACTGTTCCTGCATGGCAAATAATCAGTCGTTTGCCTTTTCCTATTGGTACTGCAGAAGCTGAGCCAGCAGTGTTGTCAGTCCAAGTTTTTGACAGCGTAGATTCGCATTGAGCCAATTTCATCAGTGAAAACAACATTTGACCAATCTTCTATTTTTTTCGCTTGTCTTAAAAATTCACATCGATACAAAGCAATATCATTGCGTTCCATTAACATTTTTCGTTTGACACATTTTTGGAATAAGAATCCAATGTCTTTCAATACCTTTGCCAAAGAAGATTTTTGACCACGGAACAAACCACTATTTCGTAGAGATTGTGTTAGTGTTTTTAATGTTGGAATCTCTGTCCTTTGGTAATAGTCGTACCTATATAATTATGACGACGAATAGCATCAGCGTCAAAATTGTCAACTGCTGTCACTTTACAGGGCTGACGTTTTTTCTTAGGTGTAGATAGCTTATTCTGTTCCATGCCACTGCTGCCGTAGCCTTGTTTTGTTATTTTTGCCACTGTTGGAGAATTAATACCTATTGCTGCTGCAACACGGTCTCTAACTTGAGTCACTGGTATAACCCACCATTACGGCTTTCCTTTTCAAAGTATTCACGAAGTCGCATGACAAACTCTCTTGTTTGTCCTTTAAATACTTTATTTTTAGGTATTTTGACAGTAACGAAGGGAGGAACGATACGCTTAACTCAACCAAACGTGAGAATTCACAAATAAATAAATACGGAGGAATATAAATACTCAACTCGACGTATGAAAATGTGGATTAACAGTGACAACAAAATACATCGCGCGTCGCCGCCGCGTCCAGTGTTGCCGTTTGATAATTGATAAAATTACGAAATTATCGATAAAATAATAAGTGTGTTAAATCGATTAAAACTTTTTCATGAATAAAATCGATCAATAAAAGAAATCGAATCGGTAACGGGTCAGGTTATCACAATTTGATTAAGTATTAGAGCTGTCAAAAGTTAAATAAACGATTGGAAAGGGTATAGGTACTCAAAAAGACGTAGTGCACTGTGACGTGAGTTTGATAATAGGTACCTACTATTTAACCAACTATGATTAATTATAATAAATAATTGTGATAAAACCTACGCAATCCGAAAACGAGCGAATTTTATATTCTCAGAACAGCAATATAAAAATATCACTGATATTCCCCTTGCTCTTGCGGTAAAATGTAGGTAAAATATCGAGTAGGGAAGATTTACTTTACGAAGTTTGATCATTATAAGCGACAGTAGCGGATGGTGTGTTATACAGTGCTGGTTAAAACCCAGGCCAATTTACTGGTTTGGAAATCCCTTTGCAATGTTTATTGCTAAGATTGTTAATGTTGAAGTTTTACGACTTTTCTTTTATTATTCAACAATGAGATTCAATTGACTAGATACGTTCTGGCTTCTCGGTATTGTTTAAGATGTAAACATATGCAGTTGCTTATTCATATTAAAATTATTTAACGGTGTTATTATATATCTATGTACCTATTAAGTATTCTCGTTTATTTAACGATACACCGTTATGTACATATTATTCCACGTGTATCATCCTCTATATAGTGAAACGAATTATATTTAATTTTGCATTATATTAAGTAGGTCTATTAAATCGTCTGTAAATAATGCATATATATTATGTATATTGATATAAATTAATATCTTTCTAATTTTAATATTATTTTAAACCAAAGATGTTAAAATATATTACATTAATTAATTTGAGTTTGTTTTTAAGTTGTACTTACCTAGGTACATTATATTAAGCTTTGTCGTTTTGGTTAATCAGACGATGACCGTCAAATAAAATAACTTGTATGCCTTTTAATACCACCGTGACAATTATATTGTAAGATTAACGATAAGGTATTACAAAATAATAAACATATCACAAAGTAATTGTTAAAAGTATTACCTTAGACATTTAACATGTTACATTAATACTGTATACCTGCATTATTGTATTTCTTGATTATCGTTATCATAGAAGACATCGTTAAGCGACTAAAAATTATGTACCTACTTCGAGTACCTCGAGTTGATTTTGATCCAGAATAATAAAGGATAATTAACCAAACAAACCACCGTGATTTACCGCTAAGACCCAAAATCGGTCAGGAAATGGTCCCATCTTGTACCATTCTTACCAACCAAATACTACGTGATCAATGTTATTAATAAGTAGATTTGAAGGTCTATAACAGTGTTAAGTAAAAAATTATAGGTACGGCATAAATGCCATCAAAATAAACGAGATAATTTTTCCGAACACACACACAATTATACCAACTTGACAAAGACGTAAAAGATATAGCGTAATTATAACAATAAGAGAAAAGTAATAAACATATGTTTAAAATTTGCGCGCGCATGACAAACGTCACTAACGCAAGCCCAAAAATGTCCTAATTGGGACATTTGGGAGTCTTCAAAATGAGCGCGCCAGTAACATATAGTGTATTTGTTTGGTAGTACCTACTCAGTTTAATAATGATAAATGCAGATATAATTTATCCAAATGCTTAATGGTCATATAAGTTTGTTGCCATGTTAAAAGGTTTATTTTTTATTATTTTGGATTTATATCACGTGTGCTATACTGGTATAGACTTAGGTAAGCCTGCAATATTCTAAACTACGTAGTATGCCGCTTGTATAGTTGTATAATATAGAGACTTCGTGATAAAAAAAGCAACCCATATGTGCTGGTGATAAATACGATAATAATTATCTGTATGTAAAGTTAACACCCCAAGCCTGGTGCTGCCAATCACATACGCAATGTAATTATAACGTCTTTAATTAAAGTAAGAACAACGATAAAACACAAAATTTGACGACATTATACTGTGATCATTATATTTCTTGATCGACTTATGGGTCACGAAAATGCAGCTACTACTTCATAATGGTATGTACTATTAATATTCTCTGCTATCCAATTAAGTGGCACCAGGCCTTCACTGTGTGTGTATTATTGATGATGTTATTACAAACCGTTCATTTAAATCTAAGCAAGCTTGAGCAAGGTATATCTGATTCTGAACTGAATACAATAAAAATCGGGCTTAAATTCATTCGAAACGTCTTGTAGTGTACGTCTTATACGATAGTTACTGATAAAATATATTTTTTGATGCAACATGAGACACGCGAATAAAATATGAGACCATTTAACCAAATAATGTTACACTATGCATATTTGTTGTTTGGTCTTAAAAAATAAGCTCGAGAAATATGTATTTTTTTACTGTTTTTCGCCATGAATTAGACCCGTACTTACCTTGTTCAAGATTGTCTGATTTATTAGTAGAAATGTTATGGAATTCCCTTGATTTGCAGGAATTTATTTTTTATTCAGTTAATTTATTGTGGAGTAATTGTTTTATTCTACAATATTACCCATTCAAAGCTCGATAGGCTTATATCACACTACGCGTGCTTTGTTTGCACGTTTATCATGTTTAATCGTTACGAAATTAATGTAAGCAAATAAACTATTAAGTATAAAGCTGTTATGTTACCGTTGATTTTGTTGCGATTGTAAGGCGACAAGTGGATTATTTTGACAGGTCTAAATATATCTAAATTCACATTTATTTGTTGTTGTATGTTGTATGGAGTGACAGTGATGGGTATAATATTACTTAAGACTGTACATTTAAATAAGAAATACTGTCAAACATCGAAGACCTACAATAATTGCACCAAACGGTACGTAGGTGTCATACAAAAGTATGTTACTAATAAAAAACTGATAGATGCTGCAGCATACATACTTTTATTATCTTTTCATACGCAGAGATGTTTTAGCATTTTCATTTATGTTACGGGTTTATAAATCAACTAGTTATGGTTGACTGTCAATTTGCTCTACTATACGGCTTCGGGTCATAGGGGATTTATTTAGATTTTTCTCACTGCAAAAGTGAATCCTAGTAAATAAAATGGCAGAGTTACACTCTTGTGCCTCAACAAGATCATCTAGCCCCTTATTGAGAACTGATATTAGCCAACTAAACAAGGTATATAGCACACAAGTGGGTGCAGCAAATATAGAAGCACTTGCTACTCTTTCACACTTATAATTCAAAGAATAGCAAAAAGGCTTATTGTATGGCGTAGCTTTCTGGACAGGGTCACAATTGGTGAAGAGTGGTCGCCTACCTAACGAGTGACCGCCGTTATTTAATAAACGAACCCTTGAAATCAACGCATAGTGTAGTGTGATATGAGCTTACAACACGCACATAAGTACAAATAGAATTCTTGCCAGTGTAACATAATTAATATATACATTATACAGTTTATATCAAGTTAGATTAGATACATCAGTGGCGTATAAATATTCTCTCTAGTTCTATATTGTAACACTTAACCTGTAGTAGCATCTTAGAACGTACATATAATAACACAATGTGACTGTGAATTATGAATAGCGCCCTTAAACCTTAACATATTATTCTAATGAATGTAGGTAATAATATTAGGGAATAGGGAAATATATTCTCGTCAGTAACTTGTTTCTAAGTAAATACTTGATATAATAGTAGTGGCTGTGGCTAAACCGAGTACTTATAATAAATCATATTGATACATTCTCAGTTCTAAGTGATACGAATTATTAAAATATTTATTTTGCTACTGTGAAAATAATATGTATCCATAAAAAGCAAACTAGATCTGTAATGTCATAATGTGTCGAACATGCTAGTACAAAACCCATTAAAATAGGAAAATATAATCTTCATGCCGTTTATAATGCCACTTTTATATTATTTATTGATAATACTTGTTTATACTTTCTAAATTATAATAATAATATATAATGTATTAACCTGTAGCGTAAGTAAATGATTATAGGTTGTTGCTAGTGATTATTGTAATTTCGAGTAAGTTCATGTAAGCAAAATATTAACGACTGCTTAAGAGCTAAATTTATACCATAGTAGCCGTTCATACGTAATAGTATGAAGTGGTATATTATACCGTTTGAATATAGAATGTATCATAAATTTTGAACAGTACTTTAAATACAAGTAATGACAGCTTACTAAAAATTTCATTTAATAACAATATATTATATATAACAGATGCCTAGAGCAACGGACTAAGAAGCGGAGACTGAGCGAGTGAAATCGGCCGCAATTTATGATTTGATTCTTTGATGACACGGCTTATATTGTTTATTATTGATAAATAGTATCAATACGAACTGTCGGTAAGTTATCATGATAGATTAAAAACCAGAATTATTTAGAATTTAAAGTCCTATTGAGTTTGGAATAACAAAAGGAATAGTGGCTCAGTCCTATTCCTTTTACTAAAGTCGTATTATAATTTAATCACCAGATTTAACACTCTATACGTATTGGAAGCATGTATAAAATCAATTTTAAACTTATTTTATAAACCGTCGTTCATTACACAACTTAAAAAAAGATTGAAAAACTGCATATAGATAGGTATGTTATTTGAATTAATCTAATTGATTACATGTTGTATGTGGGCTTTCGTTGCTTCATACTGCTTATCTAGAAATCATTAATATGATCGCCTTCTTAAATAGCATAATATCACCATACCTATTAATTATAAGTTTGTTAAACTGTAACTAAACTTTATAATGTAACTTTCGGATGGCATTTCATTAACCAAATAGTAATTAGATAGTTTTATACGTTTAGGTGTGCTCTTAGGATGCAGTTATAATATTTTTTATCTTAGATCTGAAATCTAATAATGTACCTATTATTAATTACAGCGTGTTTATTACGCGACGACTGAATAGTGTGGTAATCCCTGGACTATTATAGAGCATGATATCTTCCGTCTGACTGAAAGTCTCAACATAATTACGCATAAGCGCCTCATAAATTTGATTCAGCTAATTTAATACAACACGTTTTCATACAAACTTACAATTCAATAGAAAAATACGGTTAAGAACTTTAAAGAATTTCAATAATGGTGATAAGCAAAACAAATCTCCTTGGCAAAAAAATTATGAATTGGACAATAAACGTCTTGTCATTATTTAAAGTATTATTCATTGACTATATTAACTTGACACGAATTGTAAAGTACAGTTGTACTGGTGGTACAGTTGTTCATCAAATACATAAAGTTAACATGTTAAATATAAAATACTCAAAAAGCAGTGCATTTTTGATTATTTAAATTTTATAGTTTCGATCGATATCTTGGTTTCGCAAGTGAGCCATAAGTGATCATAACTGGCAAAATTTCTTGTATAAAAAAAGAATCCAAATTTTGTTGTGTGTGATGAATAAATCTCTCCTAATGTTCTTACTTACTTATCAATTTTATTTTAGCCTTAACGGGTTTAATGTTGCTGTTTGTTCTCCCATCCAACAAAACCGAGGAAACTTAATCTTAGTAGGCCAAGCAATTAACTATAACTATATTGTAAGTTTATACAAATAGGATATTCTGACATGTATGACGATGTGATAATTATATTGTTTAATCATTTTTCTGGTGCTCGTGAACAAACATCAATTTGTGCCTATAATCAATGAACACATAGTCAGTGTGGGATTCTAATAAATAATCAACACGTTTAATATTACTAAAAATATTATTTTGTTTCTCTATATTTATCTCTCTCTATATACATATTAATGATTGATTGTTAAACTGGGTAGTACGTTAGTGAACTTTATATATCTACTAATTATTATTCTATATATTTGCATGAAAACGTGTTGGCCTATAGGTTAAATATCTGGTGATACTTTTTCAAATACCAAATACAACATGTACTGTGTTATGTGTTGAAAGATGTCCAATATAATTTTATTTACAATGAATATTTCAATAATTTTGTAGTGCTGATGGAGTGAAACGGCAGTGAATCTAATTTTATATACAGGGTCCTTAGAAGCAGTAGCCTAGACAGTATTAATAACTCTTGGGCCCCTTAGACGGACGTAGTGTACTTTATTACTTTCATATACACTTGTACAGTCGGCCATAACAGTGGTTGAGTTATCATCAGAAGAAGTTAGTTGATTTTTTAGTTTTAAAACTAATAGCTATATATTTCCTGGAAAAATTATTGATAATATCATTCAGAATTAGCGGCGGTATATTTTCATTTGGAACAAAATTATGCTTAAACTAATAGGCCACTTTCTTGAACAACCGTACATGAGGTATATTTGTAGAATGACGATATATTGGTTTTGATACCAATACTGAAATAACGCATCACAAGTAATGCACCTCATGCTGTACACGTGCTTTAAGGCTGTGACGGTTATTTTAACATAGGTCGATTAAAATACATTAAATACAAGGGAATGTAAATACATCTTACTATCGTGTGATAGATGCATATTTGTCCAAAACTACCTAGTATTGTATTATTAAAATTGGCATGGTCCTTTAGATAAATGAACTTCGATCGAAGAGAAAACGCGTTGTGGATAATTTGTATAAAAAAATATAAGTACAAACAATATTAAGTGAAAAATGTGTTTAGGATACAAACCGCAAATATAACCCTTGCCACACATATTTATAAATGTAATTGTATGCTATGTATTTATATTATGTGTGGAAAAATAAATGGTTTATATAATAGGTGAGTCATGACTGTTAATGTGAACGTATAGTTATATTTGCTAGCATATTTATGGCTTAAATACTACGCAATACGTTAGAGTTACCTATAATCTTTTAGAGTCTCTTTTAGTAATCTGATCGACTATTTTACATGACTGTACTCTTTATATACCTAACCTACCAACATCGGTTTAAATTTTAAAGTAAGCTCTGATTACCCAACCAATACTATTGTATAAATTACGAGACGTGTGATCGACTTTATATTTATAATCTGTAGGACTGGCTAGGCATTAAAATAATACCTTAGCTGCTCTAGACCATCACGCTGCAGGCAAAATGTACGCATAAAAATTGAATAGGTACCAGCTAGTTAATATAATATTATTGTAGGAGTAGGTATTCTAAAAAAATGGCTGTGACTTAATAAATGTACTATCTTGAGCAATAATTTTTAGAATATTTAATACATTAAGGTTCTTTAGCGTTTATGTGTTATCTTCTATAACCGTTCACCTAGTATTGCTATTACCACCATGCCGATGTTCACATTATTAAACAGCGGAGACTGTGGCTACAACACATTTTTTATTTAATAAAACTAGGTATTTAACGTGAATTTGAATATTAAATTATACAAGCTAGTTATTTATTATTTAATAGGTAACTTCTACTTTAATTCAATAATTGTAATAATAAAACGTAGTCTTAGATCGTAATGAAAATTAATAAAAAAGGTGATCAAAATTTATTTGTAAAGACCTTTTGAATATTTGTCATATACTTATGTTGGGACAAATTCTTGCCTTGATTTCCATTTTTTCTATTCGTATTATCTGTATTAGGATTTTGACATTTTCTTTTTAATATTACCTGTCTATTGTCACTTTATAAGTTAGGTCTCTAATATTCAAATTAAATACCACTCACATTCCCGAACGCAATACCACAAAGCAATGTATACTGACATAAGTATAATACGTCTTTAATGCAGGACAAAATCAAGCCTTGTTTATTTTGTGCTACATACACTCAGATAATTATATAGTTGTCACGCTTTGATTTTATGCTATAATAAGTTATGCTGTGCTCGGTTCTATGGTATCAACCTGTATTCAATTCCTAATGTACTAATTACTATTATTATGACGTACAGAATTGTTTAAATATATAATAATTTTATAGATAATTTTAATGTGTGTACATAAAACTAATTTAAAATAATTTTCATAATTTTACATTTATAGATCAGCTTATTCAGATCCTATATATGTATATTAATCTTCGTAAATGTGTGTTAACTTCATAACCATCCTGAACCTGATCTTATAGTTACAGCGCCTACCAATGATGCTTTCAGAATGTGTTTAATTTTTAGTTATTAGACACCAACACTAAGCATAATCTTAAATGGTAACATAAATAAACTGTGATTTAACTTAATTCTAATAACTTGAGATACTTTTATACATACCTAGTATGATGTTACACACACATATACGTCTTTTAATTTTATAATATGATTAATTGTTATCTCTAGAACACTACTTCTTTTAAACTCATGTATAGCTTACCTATTGTTCTGTACCTACTTATTTACTAACGTTGAATTAATTATGTATTTGTTATTTATAAATTATATATTACAGTTAATGTAACGCATGTAATGCACTTTTGTGTAACAACTGATATGTAAGTTAGTTCATTCTGTTTTATAAAAATGGGACGTGGAATAAATAGGTTCCGATTGATATACATGGTTTCATTTATACCCCATTGGCTATAATATAGGCATATTGTTTACAATTAATCAGTAAATGTATTTCCCTATTAGACTATTACTGATCCTTCAAATGGCTTATGGTTAAATGATAAGTAAGGATTCTACCAACGTATAAAACATTATGGTAAGATCCTTTTATTTATGAGTAATAAATTAATAATTTAAGTATTTATTATTATGATAATGTCCTCCTAACCGATTTCCGGCCACGGCGGCCTGTCTCAGCTGAGACTAGCCATCTGCGCAGGAGATATGCACAAGTATGCGCGCAGACACAGGTGCACTCCCTATTCCCTCACTCATAATTCGATGGGACGGTAGACCGACAAAACCGGAGAGAGATCAGGCGCAGGACCAACGGCTTAACGTGCCTTCCGAAGGACGGTGGGGTCTCGACATGTGAAAACGGTCACCCATCACAAGACTGACCGCGGCAAGCACGGCTTAACCTCGCAGATCGACTGATCTGCCGGGTAGCCGCTTATTATTATGATTAGTAATTAATAATATACTAACAGAAACAGAAAAAATTTAATTATATTAAGAAGAATCTACATGGAAGTTACCAATGGCTTTCCTTTTCATTGCATTTTGTTCAAACTTCCCTATACCTATACTTTTTACTAATCACTAGTATAAAACACAAAGCTAGTTTTGCATTGCAAAAAACAATAATTACAGGGTAGATATAGGTACTTGCTGTAAATGACATAATTATATTCAATAGAAGCCTTTCCAGGGAGCTCTAAGACTTATGAGTGTCAAGTGCAGCAATATCGGTATTCAGTAGCTTGGTTAATGCATCTGGCATATTCCTAATACAGAGGTAAGGTATCGGCAAGTAAGCAAGCAAAGTAGAATTTAATTTTTTTACTACTTGTAAAAGTTTTTAAACTCTACTTTGCCCATAATGGAGTAGCTTCAACCCATTAAGGTCAAATTTTTTATCGTCAGATATAGGTAGGTATTCGAAGGATAAAATATTCAATTAGACAGTTAATGAATGGGAAATAATTATGTCGCAAATTTATTCTTTGGATTAAAATTATCTGGCGAATAAAAAATCAGACCTAAGGATAGCATTAAGGCTAGGGATAAACATAGGATAGACAATTAGACATACATACAAGATATGCGCGAAGAACATAACCCTTGGCAGACGGGTAAAAATAGTATTGATGTTGTTGGCAGGAGGCCATTAATATCTAAGTCTAGCTTATGCGGATATTGCTAGTTACGGAGTTGCGTGACGACCGTGCGTCGATGTGAATTATTTAATGGGGCGTGTAACCGTACCTAACTGCTGAAAGATTCTCTCGTAGGACTGACCGACGTCGATACAGGGTTATTTAGATAGGAGTCCTTATGAATCTTGTTTTGAGTTCTGGGATAGACCTACCTAGTACCTACAGTAGTTATACTAAAACAAATAGCTACTTTATCATCAGCCGGACGACGTCTACTGTTGAACAAAGGCCTCGACCTCAGGAGGGGGAGGGGTTGCCATAATCCCCAAGCTTGGCAAGCGACTTGGGGATCGAATAGCTACTTATTCATATATTATAAGCTTATTAATACCAAGCAGTCTTTGACTGACTAACCTTCAAACATGCTCGATGTCTGTCGTACCTCCCACCACCCACTATACCCATGTCCTCGTTAAGTTTCTTAAGTTACCAGTTATCTCACCCACTATACCCATGTCCTCGTTAAGTTTCTTAAGTTACCAGTTATCTCAGTGTGAGTCTCTTGAATGCTTAAAGACTGTAGATAGTTTTCAGGGGATTAACTTACAACCAGATAGTGCGCTACAAAACGAAATCTTGGTTAGGTACCAAGATTTCGTTTACTTTACGGCCTTTACGGCTAAATTAACAAACAAACATTCTGGGCCTGTGTCGATGACCTCAGTTGTAAGATAAATAACACCAATAACGACGAATAAAATATATCTAATGGTAGACATTGATAGGTCCTTATTAGATTGTTTGGAAAACATAAAAAAGAAGACTTATTATTCTTGACTTGGATAAGTCCTAAGTGCTAACATATCCTTATTAAAAAGTAAAACTAAGTAAAATTAAATAGGTTTAGAATGAAGGCATAATTATTGTTTTAAGTGTAGACTTTCGAGTTAAACTTGAGCACCATAAAAATACACATTTTATTAAAGTAGGATGTAGAGACACTCTTGGTACACTAAAACAGTACAGCCTAAATATAACTCAATTAGGTAAGTACCTAATCCTGAAATAACTACGCTAAAACCTTTATAGATAAGAATGTCGCCTGCCACTCTAACAAAAACAATAAGGCAACTGCTGGCAACCGCACCTGTTCAAGCACAATTCAGCATAAATAATGATCTGAACAAAGTACAATGAAGGCACGCCCACAAAACTGCGACCAATCAACTTGTCCGTAGTTAGGGGATGAAAGGTTGCTCCGCCCACACACACACTATCCACCTACTACGTCAATGCCAACCCTGACTGAACAATTTTATGACGGAGGACGTAATCATTTGTCGTCGATTGTTGTGCTTTATCAACTCTACTGAAGACATCAGACTCGCGTAAGTCCCTTTGATTATTCCTATTTTGCCTTTCGAAATATGTGATTGTTTATTAGTATTGATTTTATCTTGCGTTTTGTAAATTTTATTCCAAAATACTGTTTACTAATTAAGAATTAAATAAGCACTTAACACTTTTAACATTTTCATAAATATTATTTTGTTAGTTTAAAAAATAAGTAGTAACTTGTAGTCAGGATCCACGGACCATTTTTACAATTGATTACCTACTATCAAGCAAGTTTTCCGTGAGTAGCTTTTTTGATAAGATGTCTAACCTTTTCTTTTGTAAAAATTCTCGATTGTGGTAGGTAACAGGGGTAGCAGGGATAAAAAAACTCGATAAGACGATTCTGAACAATGTATTACTTACTGTGCGTTTACTTTTTAAATGAAATCTTAAGAAAATTAACATGATTGAAAAAAATATTTGACCTACTGTTTGATAACGAGGGCGAGGTCATCAAAAATGATTTAACTAGCAGATTTTTTTATTATTGCTTAGTTAATATTTATATAATTTAACAGCCATACTGTCCTAGAAATTGCGTGGTACGTTATCCCGGTTCTACGCTCAAAATCTCTGTTAGCTACCACAATCGAGAATTTTTGTAATACCTAGAAATGTTGGAATATTAGCTTGATAGTAATCAATTGTAAAAACGGTCCGTGGATTCCGACTATAGGACTTTTAGCAGATTTTGTTTTTGTCCTTGCCGTAAAATAGGTTAACATTAGCAGTTGACCAAAGAAATAAAAAAGAAATCTTCCGTAAAGAGGCGATAGGTAGGTAATATATACCTATTTGATAAATCCGTCATGAGTCATGCTACGCGTTAGAATAATAAATATCCTGTTTTAAGATTTCTGATATTATTATATTTCCATTCATTATCATCATGATTATGATTAACAAATAGATATGATAAACGAACATCCAAGTTTAAATTACCCCGCGGGAAGACATAATTACAGCATCTTCAAGTTCTTAGCCTAGTTTCAGTAGGTAAATAAATTATTCATAAGTGGACGTAGCGACTAAACTGTAGGCACCTTTTTAATTTAAGTACCTTATTATAGGTAGCTAATTAAGGTAATATCGGTAGTCTGTACAAATGGAAAACGCAATTATTATCATACCCAGTCAATTTTGCAAAATCGACCTAAATATATGTATCTACATGAGCTGTGAGCATGAGCATGAACCGAAACGATAGATATGCAGGTACGAAATGTAATGTCCAATACCATTTCACCAAATAAGCATACCTATTGTTAAACCTGATATCGCCTTGCTGAAAAAATCAAAATAGAAAAGCTATATATTAGACCTTTGTTATTATCTAAAAGCATAGAAATCCTGAAATTGCTTTTACTTTTAAATGACAGATCAACAATATATAAATGAAAACCACAATAAATAGTAAATAATTATTGACTAAAACTTACATTAAAGGCTTAGCTTAAATTAGATTACGGCTTTTTTAAGTAGGTAATTTTCATCAACTAGGTTCCTACATAATCAATCTAAGCTGGAAAGTCGCGTTGCCAAACGCTTAGCTCTAGGTACTTGGGTACCCATTTATTATTTGGTAGTAGGTATATGTAACCCAATGCTTGCAATTTCTAAATAAGTTGTAGTTCTTTAATAATTTAGATTGTATTATTTTATATTTTTAAGGTACGAAGGCTAACCCACTTGTTAACGCCTGTTTAGCTTTAAATAGTAAAAATGCGTTTTAGACAAAGGCAGGACATTTGTTATTAAGTGCTTTAATTATTATTCGTTAGTTACGACGACATTGACTATTGCTCATTCTGAATTCCCCGCAAAGGTGATAAAAATAGGTGGTTACGGTATGTAGGAAAGTGGTAGTTTAGTGGCCTGTTATTATTACCTGGCCAAACGACCGGCTAGTCGTAGGTGTCGCTTTAATTCACGCCACCTGACCCAGTTTCCAACTTATCGGCATTTAGTTAATTTTCCGGGATACTTTATAGTCAATAGAGCCAGAATTTATTCTTTCTTTTAAGGGTTTTTATGAGATGGCATTCTAAACCATTGATTTATTTTTAAACTTTTTAATATCCTTAAACAGCTAATGAAGTAGAGATGATTTATTTCTGTAAATGGGTTTTATCAAACACTTTCACACGTAGATTTTATGTAACACCTCTAAGAAAAAAATTACCAATTCAACTTAAAAGTCAATGTCTCTTTTATAGTCCAGATAAATGTATGTATATTTATTTGTGAATAGTGTACGTTGATAGATGATCGCCCTTAGGTACTATTATTTATTATTGCACCTGTAAAGTGTTGAACATAATAATTTATTAAATAAAGGCAAGTTATACTTTACTCGCCAAATAATAATAATGCATCTCGATTCAGGTTCCTCACGAACTACTTTCTTCTAAAACAAATAATTTTAAACAAAAATAAAAACCGCCTTAAAAATACGAACTGAGAAGTAATGTTTTATTCACTTCACTTTACATATTCCGAAGTTGAAGTCGGTGCCAAATCCTATGCGTTCACTTTGTTAATAGTTTCAGCATTGAAACTATATATTGAACTCTAATACACATTACCTTATGTACATTTTTCGCTAAATTTTGAAAATCGGCTCATAATTGACGGAGCAATCGTGTTACAAACATACAAAAAAAATACAATTGAATTAAGGACTCTTCCTTTTTTGAAAACGGTTAAATACAGGATTGATTCTATTTCGGGACACAGTCGTTACTATCCTAAAAAAAAACTTGGGCCCATTAGGAATTTCTCCTGTATCATGGGTGCGTTTTAGAAACTTAAAATACCACATACACAAACACCCCGACTCTGAACAAACACCTGCGGATCACACTAATTTTCAACCGGGCGGGAATTTAACCAAAAAAAAAACAACCCTAAGCATCATAATATTGACCCCCATCATGTCAACTAGTAACGTGTCCAAAAGACTTTGATTCTTTGGCCAAAAATGCATGTTTCGCTAAATCTCTAAATAGCGCGCAAGCGGGACGCTCGGACCCCATGGCCCAAATGTTGTTGTTTCCGCCGCTTGAGGGTCTCCGCAGCAGTGCCAGTGCAAATGGCTGAGCTGGCATCATGAGAACTTTCCGTTTCATACCAAAGGCCTTCCTAATTTCCAGGGTAAGAACGACGTACTGGTCTCTTACCATCGTTACGTACCAAGTCAATTTCTATTACTATTTAATTTTTAAAACTCTTTGTTTGTAGGCTACCTATTTATGAACAAAAGTTTTTTTTTATTTTAACTACCTTTGTTGTAACCATGTAATTTCTTTGGAATTAGGTATAGGTATGTTCTTCTTCTTCGTATCAAGTCGATGGTAATCAAATTTTGTCAACCCAGAAATTTGCTGCGAGGATTGCATTGTCAGTAGCGTTCATAACGTTTCCCATTGAATAGATGTATGTCATTACATCTATTCAATGGGAAATACGGGAATTATATGGGACATGACAGTAAGCGTGACATCGTCTGTGGGGTGATGCCACACTTGCACCTTAGGTCAAAATCATTTGTGAATACCCACCTGGACACGTTATAGCTGAGTGCTATAACCGTTGGACTGCTAAGTCAAAGGTCGCAAGTTCAAACCCTGGCACGCACCAATGTCTTTTTGAATTAATGTGCGTATTATAGATTAGTTATCAGTTGCAAAAAACGGTGAAGGAAAAATCGTGAGGAAATCGGCACAGCTAAGAGATTTTTCAACGGTATGTAATGTGTATGTCAGTGGCCTACAGGCGGTTTAAACTCTGACACGAGGTTGTTTATCAATCATAAATTAAGAAGCCTGGACAAGTTTTCCTTACTGCGACCTACCTGGCCAAGGCAAACTTATTTCCGGGAGGGAGATTTTTGGATGGTGGGTCAAAGGGAACTGGTAGGCTAACACTATCTCGCCACAGTCTCTGCCTGTGCTGTGAGCTTTCACCCGTTTTACACCTGACAAAGTCCTTGCGGCACATGTGATTTTTAACCTCTGAGGCACATGTGATTGTGCATGGCTTGTCGTGTGTCATCTTCCATTTTCTTTTCCGCGCTATTCCTACTATTTTCTACTAGTGGATAAAGCAATCGGGAATACATAATAATTAGCATTCTTAGATAAGGCGACATGTTTTACAGATTGATTCAATTTACTCGGTTTAGCGTCAAGCTTGGACTTTTAAAATTATAATTAAAAAGATATCTTAGCCGATAAAGTAATTCCTCACTACTTGCACACTAAAAATTATCTTGTAATATCTACAGTATATAGGTATTATTTTTAGGTTATACTTACTTATTTTTAAACTAATAACAAGTACTGTCAACTTTGGAAACTAGAAACGTACGTCATACGTCGACGGCTAAAAATCCATAAGCTCAGAAAGAAAAAAGTATTATAAGAATACTTGTACCTTTACTTTCTAGAAAATGGTTTGGTCTATTACATGTGGTAATTTTTCTGTTGGTTGAAGAACTTGGCTAGCAGTCGTTGATTCAATTACTTTTTTACCTATATCCATATCTAGTGTACCTACCTAAGTATCACCCAATGGTCAAAATAAACCGTACCTACATAATACTAAGTAATTTTAACGTTAGCTTTGCATACTTTCACCGCCTGCGGAATATGCTTAACAATGTTTGCCTACGCCGCAGTCGGGTATGAAAGGTTATAATGTTATTACTACACACAAGTTTAGCAAAATCCCGTGATATTCGCCATAATTTCAATTATACGTTCATACGAAACCGCAGTTATTTTTATTAAAAACGTTGCCCAAAACGTGAAATATCACATGCACTTGATGGACATGTTACATTTTAAAAGCAAACTGTGTTTTGTTGTTCTTATTACACTGATAGAGTAACTTGAAAACCTATTCACATACCGACTACCGTAACTTTTTAATTCGAGATGCATTCTACAGTCCTTTTAGTTACAGTAATTGGTTTTTAATAGAAGGAGTAACTCACCCATTTTATGGATGTGTATAAAATGCGAATTTTGACAGCAAGAAAAGTCGCAGATGTATAATGGAATCCCGCGTCCTGTATTTACCACAACTGGTCGGCAGCCATAGGGCACAGGTCACTCAGTGCAAACGTACAATAAGGCACGCGACTTTGACACGCAACAACACATAGGGAGTAGATAATTACACCATTTAATAATTCTGGCAATATGTTTACTGCTGTGGTTTACTTGAACTACGCAAATCTAGCGATAGTCAATTGTTCGTGCCCATTTTATTGTTGTTTGATACGTTACCTTCATATAACAGATTCAAGTACATAACAGTCTTTTATTATATAATAAGTGTTGTCCTAAGACGGGTATTTTAATTTCTCTCTTACTTTAATTTAGTTAACACCAAAATCACACTTGAATTATTATTGAAATTCGATAGGTATAAAATGAAATAAATAAATATAGAGATAACGTGAACTCTGAGAATAACATAAGCTTCAAAATAACATTTTGACAACAGCTTCATTAAAAATAAGTTTAGCGATTATTTAATCATATGACGGTGAAGAAGAAGGTATCTACCCCGAATCACTTTTTAAAAGTCGAAAGCCAAAAGTTAACCACTACAGCAATTAGTAAGGGGAGTCCCGCAATCAAAACATGCTGCGTTTATCATTTATTGATAATAATAAATTATTGACCCGAGTCCCCTGTCAGGTTCACATTATGGTGGCATGGCGCACATACGGTGTAATTGTGCCCTGTTTACGTCACGCCACAATTACGGAAACATGACAGTGTTTTGCCGATATTATAACTGTCGATTCAGCTATTGGATTTACGGACAGTCATTAATTCAAAGGAAACGAACATGCCTGCCATTATACCCCCATTCCCTCCCTCTATAACCCCACCTCATAATATTAGGTCCACTTTGCATAAAACGATTCTGAAATTACTCGAAGAAGGCATAATAGATCATTTGTCAGCAATTTTAACAACGAGGTATTTGAAGACATCATTTTTATTTAAAAATCAATAAAGTTAAATATAGGCACTTGATGGAGAATTTTAATAACTGGAACTCCATGTTTTATTTGCCGAATTTTTATATCGCGTAACCAAAGTTAATTCATCTCCTACTCTATTTTTATTACATAGCAGCGTTGGTAAATTGATGACGGCAAAAAGTCAAAGCTTTTCTAAGTGATTAGGTAATAGTGCACCCGACAGTTGTCGTCCTGCCTTTTTAACCGACTTCAAAAAAAAGGAGGAGGTTCTCAATTCGTCGGGATCTTTATTTTTTATGTATGTGCCCTCATAACTCTTATTGTATAATTATTCTTTTTTTTTTAACAGTTATTCTGCCTTTCGGGCAGTAGTAGACGTATCAAACAAATCAGAGATAATTCAAATCGGTCCAGCTGTTCTCTAGTTTTAAATGGTGTAACTAACCCTACTTTGTTTTATATAGATATCTAAGAACTTACTCAAATTAAACCTAAAATAACTGCAATTCCTTTTCCACTGGTCTCCCAACCCACCTCACTTACTGCGTTACCTAAACAGGCTTAGTCATAAAACAATCATAAAACGTTAAAAATTTATAAACGTTTCATATGAGTGAACAGGTAAGGGTAGCACGCCTCAACTGGAGTTAGGCAGGACACCTGGCTAGACGGGAAGATGGCCGATGGAGTAAGGTTTTGACCGAATCGTGGCCAAGGTTGGGTCAAAGAAACCAAATACGGCCAAACGCACGTTGGGTTGACGACATAAACAAATTCGCTAAGAACACCTGGACAAGAGACGCCCAAGATAAAGAGGATTGCCAGAGAAAAAGGGAGGCCCAGCAGTATACCCAGCATGATGATGAGTGAACATACTTTCATGCGCAATCTAGCTTTTTTTTTTCGAAAATATCTCTCGCAGTTAGCTCTGAGGGAGCTGTTACTGCTTAACCGGACGATGTGCAATCTAGCGTTACTATAGGTACTTACAGACATAGCCCCTGCATATTTTGCCTTTTCTGTTATTCTACCACGGGTTCATGTAAAGTTAGTACGGAGTACCAACCATGTGTAACGCATGAACCCTTGTGAGTGATGGTATAAGTACCTATACGTATATAATATGAGTGTATGTATGTTTGAGCTAGATACTTACGTAGATTTATGAAATAAAAAGATTATTAGTACACAACCAGGCTACTAGGAGAACTATAAATACCGTAAATTTGCTTAGACACCAAGGTACGATGTCGTGGGTTGCTTTTTGATAAGGCCTTAGCAGATAATCTAAATAATTGCAGCTTCATGTACAACGTAAAATTATTAAATGTCATGTATTGCCGATATTTCTATGTTGAAAACACCTATGGTATGCTAAGCATTATCAAATAACAAACGCCAATGTGTCACGCGACCAACGTTAACTTGCTCGATACGATGATATGGTAATGTGATAAAACTCCTATCAAAATCCCATTTATCCGGCCTGACAACCGAAGAGTTATATTTTATCGTATGATGTCGCACCGCGGCCATCTTATTTGAATAATCAATCGATTATTAATGCCTGCCGCCAATGACGTAGCAATATTCTTTCAAACTTTATAATATCCTTGCAAGGGTGCATATTAGGTTAGTTAGGTACGTTATTGTATTACCTACATTATGTTATAATATGACAAACATATAGTACTGCATATCTTTAGTTATGTATCTTTTGATATTTAAATTAGTAACCTTTTTATATTTTAGAAAGTCATTGCATTACATTTCCTTAACTCGTGCCATTATGTTACATCCGTACTTGTTCATAATCATAAAGAGTGGGTACCGGGTTCATAATCATAAAGATTGATCAATCAGAAAGAGAAAATAACAATAACTACTTATAGATCAAGCTATCATGATGAATCACACAGTACAATCATGTTACGACAATACAGTGCACTTTACAATTGTACAGTGCAAAATGTTACGAAAGTAAACCCTGTTCAATACTTAATTAATGTGGCAGATAAACAGCAATTTTATAAAATAAAGGTAACAATTCGTCGTTTTAAAATGAAAATTGGTGGTCGAGCTCTTCTGCATAGGTGCCAATGCCAACCTATAATGTCGGCCTTGGAAAAACATCTGACAGCGATAAAAACAATCGATAAGTAGGTAGTAAGTCCAACATGAGTGAATTTAACAAATAAATACTATGTAGCCTAGGAATGTGTGTATATAATAATAATCGTAATTCACATAGAATTACGGTTATTAAAAAAGTCTAAAGAATAGGGCCCAACCGGCAGCGCGAACAGGGTCTAAGCTACCGGTGGTTAGGGCTCCAGAGAGAGGAACCTCCTTACAATGCGTGCCGTGAGGAGGAGTACCGCTTTCTTATCATGTTTATTATTGCAAACATTGATTGTGTACAGATTTATGGAGGCGAAGCCAGAGTCTTTATGCCGTGTATGCGGGGACAAAGCTTCAGGGAAACATTACGGAGTGCCATCCTGTGACGGCTGTAGAGGCTTTTTCAAAAGGAGTATCAGACGGTAATATTTGTTTCCATCTAAATATATACCTACCTATGTAATTATGAATTATCTACTACTACTAAAGGACAAATTAAAATTAATTTGGTCAAAAATTACCAATTTGAAGTAAGAATCACCACATTATTATTAGGTATAGGATAACAATTGTTTTTTACACTTTAAACAATTTAAATATTTGTGGAATTCCGCAGTCATTAAAAAGGCACAATTATTAAATAATCGCTTGTCAAGTGCATGTAACGGTTTAAATTATGTCTGGTAAGTAGGTGGTAGTACATAGTTTCATGCCTTAACTGCTATGTTGGAAAACGACCGAAGTAACAATTTAAAACATGAAAATACTAATTAGTGTCTGTCAGACTAACATGTTTTTCCCACTGTTATACCCAGTAATTTAGACTACGTGTGTAAAGAAAACGGACGGTGTGTCGTCGACGTGACGCGGCGGAACCAATGCCAGGCGTGTCGCTTTTCCAAATGCCTGCGAGTTAATA
Organism: Abrostola tripartita; assembly: GCA_905340225.1. Classification (NCBI taxonomy): domain Eukaryota; kingdom Metazoa; phylum Arthropoda; class Insecta; order Lepidoptera; family Noctuidae; genus Abrostola; species Abrostola tripartita. The sequence goes on from HG996486.1 coordinate 6,073,042, forward strand.
TGAAAAAGGACGGTGAGTTATGAAAGTTTTTATTCTCGCTCCTAGCTTCTAATCATATAATTCAACCTGTATTAAGTCTAAGATTAAATCAAGTATTGTCTAACACAACGTTCACACGGGGACATGCCGGCTCTGATTTTTCCAGGATATGTACGGTTCAGTCTAGTAGGTATGAACTACTTGATAATCAAAACCTATGGTTTAGTCACAATATATTTTTATGTATAAGTTTACACGAGCATTGAGTTTCGAGAACCGGCATATATTGTATATAAACCGTATCCCGTTCTTTGTGTGAACGACGTCACCAGGACTTAAATCCCACGGCCAAGCGTAAGAAGAAAATACTTAATTAAATATGTACATACAAGAGTACCTACCTAAACGTACTCATGTATAGCTATTGTTAAAGCTCGGCATTTGGACGTTAGCTTGATTTTTAATAGATTATTTATTAATCAAGAATTACTGAGCTTCATTAACAAATATAACAGACGAGTAAAAGTAGTTAATTGACCAAAATGGAGTGTGGAGAAGAATGGAGAGGAACCTGTAATTTAAACACTCGGAAATTATTTGGATCAAACAAAGTAGTAAACTGAAATCATTAGATATTATGTTCTATTTCCGAGAAAAATCTGTGAAATTCCGATATTTAATCGAAATCAATAGTGAACACGGCCAAGCCCTTGTCTCAATAAAGTATTTATACAGGGTGGCTCCTTCGCAGCATGTCTTTTCCATTAGGAAACATTTCAAGTATTTGCGGTAGACAAGTGTTAGTAAATGGTGAGCGAGAAAAACGCAGGGGCCGGGGCCGACGAGCTTTCATCTTCCCTTTCATGTCAGTCCCCAGCAGTTTGCGTTCACACGAAGTCAAATATCAAGAATTTTGTACAAATCGAAAAAGATCACTTCGCTCCATAGACTACCGAGTAACTCTTTCTTAAATATTAATAATATAATATCTTGGAACAACTCACAAACGGTCATCTGATCCTAAACTAGGCAGAGTCTGTATTATGGTAACTGATAAACATACTTATATATATTTATATACATAAATAATTAGATACTTACTTTATCTTATAATATTAATTTTATTACTGGTTTTAATAAGTACATATCAGCCTATTCCAATGTTAATGTTGACATTATTCTTGATAGGTGCCTACTTAGGTACTTTTTTTAATAAACTATAAAGAGAAAAAAGAGTTTTAGGAAGTCTGTTTATATCTGCTTGATGTCATAATAAATAAGATCGAATATTATAAGATGTCCTGTGATAACAAAAAGGGTAGGTAGGAGAGTTCTACAGTACAACCACGTTTTGCCCAATGGTCTCATATTATAAATCACGTCAAGAAAAAACTGTCAACTACAAACAAAATAATTCTTTAAGTATTTCTTTATGCCAAAATGAAACGACTGTTATCACGCAAGAACTAACAGTCCTCTAATATAATCACGATTTTATTTAAATATACACAATGCAGCGGCTAGACAAGCTGTTACTGACAGCCATCTTTCACACAGATATTTATTTACATATGAAATTGATTGCGCCCCGCACAACTGATCGCTTGCAACCTCGCACCCGACGTGACACCTCTATTAAAACGCCACACTCCCCTAATAGCAGTCGAGTTGTTTGCGTATCACTTATAATTTTAGCCATAAGGTTTTAGATGTTTGTTTTTGGTTACATTCTAGTAGTCAATAAACTGCGGTTTATGAATACACAATTTATGTATTAACTTTGTATATGAAGTATTTATATTTGATTAAGTAAGTTTATCTTGGATATTGCAGCAGTTCAACACGAGCGCGCGCCCCGTCCGTCTGTTGCCGCCCACCACCACATAGCGCTGCAGAAACTCGGCTACAACTTCACGCGACAACAACCTTTTATACCCAGCCCGGCTCCCCTAGCTTTGTCTTCCTTTCCACCTTTACACACTTACAATGGTCTGATATCGACAATCTCCGAGCCAAATGCACACACCTCGTTTTTGGATCGAACGTCGATTCAAGATTTCCCTCGGTCGAGACTTCCGGAAACTATCTCAGCCGAGGTTCCGCAGTTAAACCCTCTTCTAAACACTCATGTCGGTGCACTCAGTCCGCTCAGTCCTTTCAAGATTCCGCTGTTTTCAGCGTCACTACATTACCCTATTCCGCATCATGCATACATTCCAACGAGTATATTATATCCACCAGTCATAACTTCAAGCTCTACTACGACTTCGGAGAGTAAGTAAAATATCAAATATCACACAGAATACTGGCAATCTATAACGTGTATTTTAAAATATTTTTGTTACCTAGAGAAACCAGACTCGCAACTGTCCGACAAAATAAAAGAAGACGAGGTATCTAGCTCCGAAGAAGCTTGCAAAACGGATTGTCGTGTGGAAACCGATGACAAAGCTGGTGCGTATCATGCGTAGTGTAGTGGATAGACATGGTCCCTCTTATTCATAAATCAGGAACATACGAGCATAAACTAAACCCCGTAGGTATTAGTCTATTGACATAGTCTATTCTTTGATATGGAAACTAAAATTATTTATGAATAATATGTACCTAAAAAATGGATTAATTTATTTTATGTTCATATAAATTAAATATAAACATATAGGTTTTACGTGGGTATTATTTTAAGGCTGATGTGTAACGTTAGGCTACGCGAATATTCTTGTGCTCGGCGTTTTATAGTAGCGAGTAGGAAGCAAGCGATGTTTATAATTGTGTACCTAAGTTGTTTCTAACTCCTACATGTTCGCGCTTTGGATAATAGTTTCGATTCGAGCAACCTACCCACCTACGAAATCTTTGTTTAAATAATATTCGATATTATTTTGTTCGTAGATGCAGGAAAAGCACCACCTCATTCTCCTAGCAACTTTGAACCTCCAGTGCATATTGTTTCTAAGATTTCGGAAAAACGTATCCAATCTTTAGAATATAAGCCATATACATTCGTTGATTATCTTAATGACCGCCAGAAAACCATAAACGTAGACAACTCTAAAGAAAGTGTCGACGGCATTACCGAAATAGCTACAAGGTTTAAAAAATATTGTTACAACAATTGGAAACTGGACGAAGAAACGTGCGGTACAGCGGCCAAAATCTTAGTAACCTCTATAAAATGGTTGCATAGCGTTCACTCGTTCGTTCATATGAAGCCCACTGAACAAACTAATCTTATGCGCCAAAACTGGAAAGAATTGTTCATTCTAACAGCTGCAGAATACTCATTTTACTTTGATGAAGGTAAGAATAAGCAATAACTACTTAAGAGCCATTTTACATTTTTACGCAGTTTTCTAAGATTTCGGACGCCTAATTTACCATCTTAGGAAGTATTTAAGAATTTATATATAAATGTACAATGTAGACCAATTTTTCGCATTTACACATAAGCTAATAGATTTACAAAAAATAACTTAATTGCTATATGGTGTTCAATCTCCCGCAACACGTTTACTGAAAAATCATCGCAGAGTCAATTTCGGGCTCCAAATTCTATCATTTACATTCACAAATTTAAACGATAAAAATACAGTAAGCATTAGGCATATATTTTTATTGAAACTTACGGTGCAACATTTTCGATTAATAACACTTTTAATTGATAAAAAATAAAACGGAATCCTATTTACACGGTTTATACTGTTTTTTTATCACGACTTTTTGGTTTGAATAAAGGTAAATTTTAATTTTAAAATCATGTCATAATAAACTATGCTCTTTAAGAAATCTAATAAAACAGTGATTTTCAAAATTCCTTTATTTAATTAGAAATTGTATCATTTTCATCACAAACCTAGAATGATCAGTCGGGCCCGAGCGCCCAAAGAGGTAGGATCTGTGTCACTTTTTTCTCATTTCAAATTACGAAAATTCCTATTGCAAACGCATGTTTATACTACGACCACAACGTTTTCATTTTCTATGTATTATTTTCATACGGTTTTGTTTATTATCAAGTAAAGTATATTATTTTATGATATTTTATTAGATTAATATTCAGCTACTTTAATCTTGACTGTACTATTTTTGTCCGCGACTTGGTCCACTTGGATTTTTTCTACGCATGAAACGTAGCTTGTAGCCTTTATTATGTTAATCCAGGTTATAAACTATCATGTGCAAATTTTTTTCTATGTCCTTTTAACCGTTTTTGCGTAATTGAGTAATAATACTCCAAAAAAACAATCGCTTACATTTATTATTAAAATAAATTTTACAAAATATGATATATTTATAATTGGTGAATAAATTATTATTGTAGAAATTATAATTTGTCTAAATAAATTACTTATGAAATAAAAATATTTTCATAAATCTCGATTAAGAAACATTGTCATAACGATCAAGATTTTTATGTCCGTCTTAAAACTCTCGCTACACTGTTTGCATTGTTTTGGTGTGTGTGTGCTACGCACACATGACAATTTTGACAGAATTCGAACGTCACAATTTTGTGAAATGGCTCTTATAATCTCTGATATTTATTCCACGTAAAATTTGAATAACCTCTGAAAATTTCCAGATCACGAAATATCAACAATAACGTCACAGAAGCCCCATGTCAAGGATGAACTGAATAAGTTAACTTATCTTCTTAAGAGGCTGTCGCAGTGTAGGCTAGACAGATCCGAGTATGATTGGTTGAAATCAACTTTGCTGTTTCGTACAGGTAAAACAACTGTTTATCTACCTTAGTCTTAATGAGATCGTGTATGTAGTAGTAGCTTAGAAAATTAATAATATTATTTTGAACGCTTTAAGTAAGTACCTACTCATTTACTCATCCAGGCCCAAACATGTTTATTGTTTTCCGATTTATTGTTTTCCCACGTTGGACTCCAGGACTGCCATAAGATTAACCGTTGTATTTCACTTTTCATTCAATTGACAACCTGATTTTCTTGTCTTGTGTGCAGATACCACTGATGCCACATCATCTCACATAGAGATACTTCAAGATCAGTTTTTAGCATTGTTACAAAAACATTGTTCTGCGAAAGATTCAACACGATTTGGAAGGGTAATGTTGCTATTGCCGAACATATGTTGTACTGCCAACAAAGAAATACTGGAACATTTACTTTTCCCATCCTCCTCTTTGGATAATATTTATGCTGTTCTGTCACGAATACTTTTGTATACTTCTATGTGATTTTATGATCGTTTATAGGAAGTGTAAGTGTACACTGTAAACCATAGGTGTACCGATATTTTTATTTATTGTAAATATTAGATAGCTTCTCAAGATTTCAAAGTTACGGACCAAAATGATGCTGCTGCCAGCTACATGGTGTACCTCCTGTTAATAGTTTTGTTATACGTAATAATTAAATATAAATATGCTAGATCATTAAGGTGACGCAAATAATATTGTGTCGTATCAATAAATTCGTCCATTTCAGATTTACGTGCTATTGTAATCATTGTCGACAGTATTCATATGAAATATATTATTCCTACCTACTTACTTAATCGCATAGCTGTAGTGTATAGGTACTCAGGTCCAAAAAAGATTAAACTATGTATAGGAGAAGATATTGCATTATAAAGTAAATGTGTTAATGCTAAAGCCGCACTAAATGTATAATCCAGCGCTCAGTTTTACTATAGGTACCTATTAAGGTTTACCTATTAATAGTAGGTAGATAATACAAAGCAACATTGTTATTTTCCTTGAAAAGTACTAAAGGTTACCTATCTACGTAAGTTGGAATCTTTATCTTGAGACTGTATAAGTACATAGTTACCCTAGGTTCTGTCACCACAATGACAGCCGTCGTACGTCAATGGAAACACGCCATCAGACTTAAGTGACAGCATTCATATTCCAAGCCCTAATATAAGTAGGTAGGTACTTGAGACCTACTAAAATGTCTGTACCTACATATCCATATTAAATCATAAAATAGTGAATGTTTAGTGTGATTTGATGATTTCTTAAAGATAAGTGTTTTGTATTTCAACAAACAATATTTCTAGTCATAGCCGCTAGCCATTTAGTTTTATTACTTAATGTTAAATACTTTAAAGCTTACAAACTTATGTGATTTATAGTGAATAAAATAAGATTATCAGTGGCTTTTTAACGATTTTATGAATATTATCCCTCGATGTAGTTTATAGTAAAGGTTTATGACTTGTCTTCTACGTTTACTAGAATGTAAGAAGAGAAACGAAAACGCCAAACGATCGTCGTTCATTGTGGCGTTCTAAGGGCTACCCCTTAGAACCCTTTGTTCAACAGCGGACGCCTTCCGGCTGATGATGATAAATCACTACATAGTATAAAACAAAGTCGCTTTCTCTGTCCCTATATCCCTATGTATGCTTACATCTTTAAAACTACGCAACGGATTTTGAGTTTTTTTTAATAGATAGAGTGATTGAAGAGGAAGGTTTATATGTATATAACATCCATTAAATAGTGGAGAAATACCTACTTATAATATAAATTTTATACCCGTGCGAAGCCGGAGCGGGCCGCTAGTAAATTAATAAAAATAATAATGACGATCGTTGAATTTTACCCTTGTAGCAACAATTGTTTGTATAGGTACCGTAATATAATTTCGTAGAGGTGTCTACGTAACGTAGGCATCTCTATGACTCAGCTAAGAGAGCGAAAGAAAGTAGCGTTGGCGGCGCCCAATCATAACAAAAACGTCGTACAGATATTTTTTCAATAACGACCAAAATAATTTCTCTGACCCTTATTGCAATTCCTGTATGACCTGTATCGACTGAAGAATACTGAATTTTTGCAAGTTTTAAATATCTCGAACTTATCCTAAATAAGACATATACATGTCCTGTACTCTATGCAGTGTTCCGAATTTTATAAGTAAGTACTTAATACTGAAATGACCATGTTGATTAGTAAAATAATACGCATTTAATTTTACGCCAAAAATATCACTATAGTATGAATGTTTCTCCTAAAACCATTAACAACCGGAAAGGCACATATGTACAATACAAACCAGTAGAAAATATCAGACAAGAGAATTGTTATGGCAAACAAATATGCGTTGTTGATCATTGCAAAAAGACTTATAACCAGAACACAAAGTAGGTCAATGACGAAATATCCACAGGCGCACCATAGGTATAGTAATAATAACTTTTCATTATAAGTTATTGACGCGATTAGAAGAATAACGTTTAAACCACACAACAATATTCCTAATATAGCGTATAAGTGAAGAATGATATCCGCAATTACAGCATTCACTCCTTGCTCCACCAGGAAACTCTTTCCAGCACAGTATATCAGTAACAGAATTATACTCGGCACGAATCCTGCCAGAGCTATCATTATTGTCCCAACCTTGAGTGAGATGCAACAACAACATCTTCTAGACAGCAGGCAGTAAGTATTCAACAAGCTTTGTACCATATTAAAGTTTAAAAACTTTTACAGCAACAAGATTCAACTAGGTAGGTTGAAGGTACAAATGTAGCACATTATTGATTAGTCTTTAAATTTTATCAATTATCGGTTTTATGTACCTGTTTGTAAAAGCATTACAAATCGCAAATTTAGCCACAAATAACAATTAAATGTCAGATTGGGTAAACATAATGATAGCCCTGACATATGAGTGCGTGACGTGAAGCGTGAAAGTTGTTAACATAAATCTATGATACCTAACAACTGTGATATCATAGAAAGTGAGTTCCGAAATAAAATGTTTTTAATCATCCAAAAAGGTACTCTTACTGTTACTATAATCATCTATAATATACCATAATATACTTACCTGCACGGATAAGGAGGTTATCTCTGCTTACCAGCCCCCTTACCATGAACTCTTAAAGCAGGACAGTTTACGTTGTAGAAACGAGACGCCGCATTACACTGCACATAGTGGCGTCTCGCTTCCACATGGTAAACTATCCTGCTTTAAGAGTTATGATAAACCCAAATGTGTTATGCCTTCACAAGCATTCATAGATTAGATAGTTCAAGAACTAGGTCCTCTACACCCATGCCCGGACCCTTGTCACCCATGGGTGAAATACTTATTTTATCAATGTGTAGTCTACACGCCAGATTTTAAATACCAAATACCTATTTATGTAGTTCCGACACACCTAGCTCAGTGGTTTTTGGTGTCACTTCATTTGTGTAGCTAATATCATAGATAAATAAGATAAAGGTACTGTAGATTATTATTCGTAGGTATCAAAGACCTCCAACCTCTAACAATAGACTTTGCTCACTAGTTTCCCCAAACTGTGTAGGAAGGTCAAGATGGCGTTACTGTGCGCGTACTTACAAGTAATAACAATAATTTCTTTACTAATTGGCTTATAAGAGTGGACAATAGATGGCGATGTCATAAATGTTGCAAAACTTAGTATACAAATTGACTTGTGCGTAATTGGAATAGATGGCGCTGTCGTAAATGTTACAAAACTAGATCATAAAGGACAATGCCAGATCCTGCCCTAGCCATTTACAGAATATATAAATCCACGAAAATAATTGTAACGACTACTGGACGTTTTCATAACAATTTGTTTTTCTTTAGAACTTGCGGATTTCAAATCAATGTTAAAAGGAATTCAACCCCGGAAATTCCCTTTTGCCATTTCCCCTATTCTATAACTATCTGCGTTTCTTGTTACGCATGAACATACCTAGGTAATAAAAATTAAATTACATAAAATAATTAATTATAGATCAAATGAAAGCGAACGTATGCATTACGTTGTACGTAAAAATCATTAAAGATTACGCAAATAATTATGTATTAGAAGAATGTTGCATAACAATTAGTTTCGCATTCATGGATTTTGTATAACGAAACGTTATTGAAGCGCATGCGCGTATTAGTCTTATGTCAAAGTTAAAAGTATGACATTGACATTAATTCGCTCCAATACTATTTTTAAATATAAAGTACGTTATTGAAGCGCATGCGTGTATTAGTCTTATGTCAAAGTTAAAATTATGACATTGAAATTCATTCGCTCCAATATTATTTTTAAATATAAAATACATATAAAAAATACAAGATATATGTTCTTAAACAATAAACGCAATGTCTATTTTACCAATATATTAAATAACAATATAGACTTATGGTTTATAACACTGACTGCAGATTTTATGTCACTGTGATCAAATTACAACTTCAGCTTATACTTTTTGAATCTTTTTATGTTCATATTATAATATTATGTTGATGTGTGACACAATTTATAGTAGATATATTTAAGCCACGCACAACGTCAGCTCCTCGTATTTTACTTCAATTCAAACCAAAAAATAAGCAAATTTGTAACTTAAATAGTTCGTCTTCCGGCTGACGAAAATAATCAAATGTGTTAAATAGTGTAATCAATTTTAACAGTTGGCATACAATTCTAAAATTCAAATTCACCGCGTCATAACGTTTCTTAAACAATAAAAGCAGGTTTGGAACATCTATTTTGACAAATTATTAAGTGGTAGATTAGTCATACAGTATGTAACACTGACTGTAATGAACATGATACTGGGGTCAAATCATGACATATAAGTTCACTTTTTGAATCTTTTTATGTTAAAATTTCTACAACATTCCACTGATACAAGAACCAAAAAGTAAAACAACTACGTATGAACTGAATTATCTCTTTCGAATCCACTAAATATTATTTTATCGTATTATTATTAATTAAATTGTAAAACCATATTAAGTAAGTCTTGCACTTATTACTATCAAATATTAACAAATCGCACGTTAACTGCTTCCAACAACATAATGTAAAATAAAAAGCTTTTATGTATCAGAAATAGTTTAAAAAAATTAAAAAATAATGTCTACCACAAGGATTTGAACTTACGACTACTAAAATGAAAAGCAGAACCATAATCGACTGAACTACCATATCTTCCAGTTTTGCATCGAATTTAAAGTTCCTTTTTCTTTTAAGTCGATTAGAAAAAATACATTCAAATACATTCCAGCAATGAATTTAAAAACTATTATAGATAAATAAAAAATTAGGTAAACTTACAAGTATTACTGGTAAAATAGCTCGCGGAACTTGTGCTATGAATGTGACCACTTTTTCATCTAAATCGGCCCTGAATCAACTTCAAATACCTTTTAACATGTCCTAGGTATATAGTTTTGGCTTTAACCATTCACCCACTAACTAATCATCAAAAAGCATTAAAACATTATAATTAATAATAATTATATTTTTGATGTAAATAAAATATTTAATTTCGTAATAATTATTACGAAGTAAGCGTATGTATGTTCTTTATGAGTGTTCATATAATCACTATCTCATTTATTTCCGCGCCATCTATCTGTGTTATAATCAACAAGTTCATAAAGAGAAGGTTCAGTTTGTTGTTGTATCCGTAAACTAGTCTAAAAATACGCGATCGTGATTTTTGGAACTCCTAGTGACATCTCTGATGGCATGGGGAACTAATCGATCTTGGCTTGCTGTTTTGTTAAGACACCGCCCCTCTTCTATACTTATTTTCTCTATGTAGGTATGTAACACACATACATCGATTTAGACACCGAGTCCCTCTGAGACACTGACTCACTTAAAGGTCATGCCCGTCACGTAAGAAGGACGCTGACCGTTAACTTATTTTTCAGTCTATTCAAAAGTGTTACATGTAACTAGTAAAGTACCAAAGGTAAGTTGTAATAATTTCTCTAATTATTAAATGAATTAACACAAAATCGATAGCTTATAAAATTTCTTTAAAAACAGGGTAAATAAAATCGCTAAACGGGTTGATAAAAACGAAGAAACGGGGTAAAATAAACACTAATGGGGTGAAACAAGTAGGATTTAGGTTACTCAGGGTTGTCAAAACTGATTTTCCCAATGTTGTTGGCCAAGTACCTATTTGTAAACATTACCATCAATCATCAATACACATGAATAAAATTGGAGTGTCGTTTTCTAACATCAAAATGTCAGCTCTTACCTCAATGCATATGATTGTATACACGATACACATAATAAAAATGAAATTTTTAATTTTGTGGAACGATTTTTTCCTCTGAATCGGCTGGACCGATTTAGACGGGACTTTCACTGGCAGATAGCTGATGTTATAAGGTCTGATAAAAGCTACGTCGAATTTCAAAAATATTTAGGTGTCAGACGAAAAATTTAAAAAACGCGGGCTATCCGCGGGATACAGCTTTTACGCGACGGCTGAACTGAGAGCTAACTGGAAATCGTTAGAATATCACGAAGAACTAAGGAAAATGGATTGTCGCCTTCACACGTGAAGAAAGTGATGATGAGTGTGATGAAAAACCTATCGGACGATCCAGGAAGCTAGCAAGTTCTAATGAGACGTGGAACAAAGTACCCACAACGGTACTAAACCATAGTTAAGTCGCTACGTCAAACATGACTGCTGATACCACCGATCATGAGCATATTATTATGCTCATGATCGCTGTCGATGAAGAAATGTTGCCGCCATAAGTTGTCTACAAGTCATCACTAAATGTGAATAGTTGTATACAACATATGGCACATGGATACTAAATGAACCAACCCCCTTACCATAAACTATTAAAGCAGGACAGGTGTACGTTGTGGAATCGAGACGCCGCACGCCGCCTACACTGCCCGTCGCGGCGCGCGGCGTCTTGTTCATGATAAGGGGGCAGAAGGCGCAAGGTATGACGATACCATAAAGGACATCATCTGACTGGTTTGAAGGGCGCATATTTGAAGACTGAGTCAAAAACGTGACCATTCCTTATTTTAAAAATAAACCTGAAAGAAAATGTTTAATTGATGACAATTTGGCCACGCATTTGTCAGTGATTCAACATTTCAAATCTACATTATGCTCTTTACATAAAGCTCTTTACATTTTCTTATCAGATATAAGAGAATGTAAAGAGCATAATGTAGATTTAGATTTTCTACCCCCTAATTGTGCCCGTCAAACACAACCCTTAGATGTGTCTTTTTTTAGGCTAATGAAGCACGCGTGGCGGCAGATATTATTTAAGTGGAAAATGTAACTGATGGCCGCCAATTACCTACAATAATGCCGAAATGTTATTTTCCAAAATTACTGAGGATACTCATAAATAGCTTATACTGTATACATAGCCTGTAATTTTACTTGTGTAATTGTACCGTGTAGTGAATTCCGCGCTTAGACACATTGATGATGTGATCCTTAGATTATCTAGATGGAGTCTCGCGCTACATTGAAACAAAAATCAACGTGCCAATAGTTTTTTTTTTGCATGAGTGCTTGACAACTACGTCTTACACAAATATATAATTTATTTAACATACGGGTGATAGGATACATATTTATTAATATTCAATCGGCCTCTGTAATTTCTACACACCATAATAGCTCATTTCGCCTTACAAGCATCTCCATTGACAACAAAATTGACACAGTTGGCGCCAAAAAGCTGTAGGGTAGGTTTTTAGCGCCAATTGTGAGGAACTGGCACTAAAAAATCCCGACGCTGTCAGGGTCTTGACACTCCATCTAGACATACTACTCTGTGTAAAAAGTATCGGGAATATGTCAATAAAAAGACCCGCGTAAAAGAGGTCGTTCTAATTTTTTACTGCATGTTGGTAGCACTGTACTGATTTAGCGCGCAAAGTTTGAGCGGGATCTGTCATTTAATTTGTTTTAAACTACACTTTTTGTTGGTCATAGTTTTGAGTTCTCAGCGATTTTTACAATGGAAAATATTGTTGAACAAAGAGTGTGCCTTAAATTTTATGTTTCGAATGATATTTCATGTGGTGAATCACTAAAAATGTTGCGAAATACCTACGGCGAATCGTGTATATCGAAAACAAGGGCTTATGAATGGTATAACGCTTTTAAAGAAGGCCGAGAAGTAGTAGTAGACTTGCCTCGTTCTGGTAGACCTTCAACCGCTACGACCAAAGAAAACATCGACAGAATCAAGAAGCTAGTGCTCGAAAATCGACGTATGAGTCTGAGAGAGTTGGCTAGAGAGGTAAACATATCTTTTAAGTCCGTCCACAACATTCTCATTGACATTTTAGGCATGAAACGCGTCGCCGCTCGACTAGTTCCAAAAGAACTCAATTTTGTTCAAAAAGCGCAGCGAAGGCATGTCGCTGAAGACATGATTTCCCGAGCTTCTACGGATCCGACCTTTATGAAACGTATAATAACTGGCGACGAGACATGGGTTTATGAGTACGACATGCAAACAAGCCAACAGTCTTCAGAATGGCGTCTCGAAAACGAGCCGAAACCCAAAAAACCGCGGCAAAGTCGCTCCAAAATCAAGGTGATGCTGACAGTTTTTTTTGACTACCGTGGTGTGGTTCACTCCGAATTCCTTCCAGAGGGAGAAACAGTGAATAAAGAATATTATGTGTTTACTTAAAAACACACAGCGTCGATATGAAGAATGTTTTCGTGAACTTACCGATTATTCCCGCTATACTGGTACTATACCTGTTTGTCACAGCTAAAGGGCAAAATATCCTTGTCGTTATTTACGATAGGTTGCCCCCCTTGAATCCCTGTCATAGCGTTTTGTGAAAATTCTCGCGCCAACGGCTTTAAAACTTTTCCAAGTGAAAATTTTTAATAAAGTCGAATTTTCAAACCTAAAATAGGGATAAAGTGTGCAGTGGAAGTTGCTAAATCAGTGAGTGATAAAAGTGTTACGATTCCACAAGATGTGACGGAAAAAATGGTTGAGACGTCCTTTCGACCGAAGCTATCTTTTTACGAAGAGTAAGACAGTTTATCTTCTATCGGAGAAAGGGTATCAGACTCGGAGTCTGAGGGTAAATCCTTGCGCCTTCCTAACAAGAGGATATGATAATGATAGTCTCACCATAATCGTCGCGTCGTCATGAGACATCGGACCCTCATGTCAATGCACTCATGGAGCACGACCCTAAGTCAGTTGTTGTTGTTGTAATTACGTGCAGTATTGCCCCTTTTCAACATAAAGCCCAAGCTCTTGTCATCGCTGGCTAAAGCAGTACCTTTAAATTCCTCGGCGGAATATTTATTTAGAACTGGTTTAGGGCAATTGGATTTAGGGAACTGTGAGACAACACGGGTAGTTCAAAACCGGTTAGGAGTGCTCCACCAAACCGCGTATACACCTTAATGATATTTAAACACTTTCATTTAAATGCTTGGAAAGATGTAAAGTTTTCTAAATCACCACAGTGCTTTTTTAGCTTAACCTGGGTTTCTTGAACTCAAGATTAATGATAGGCTTTGCCTTTTAAATAAAAGGAAGGCCTACTTAATGCCCACTGAAAGAGCTTTAGTTGGCCTAACAGATGGCCTATTAGAACCTAAAGAAATAGGATAGGTAATTAAGCCAGTAGTTCCCTAGGGAATTAACAGTATCCAATTGATGTTACAAAAGACTTGCATGTCGTCTGTAGTAAAAGAGCAGACTATATAGAGTATTAGAGGATTATATAGAGTAAGGCGAGATCGCTTGATAGGAAAAATTCTAATAAGAATCTTCAAAAGTCATTATGATAGGTGCCACTAAGTGTAGACAACTTAATTGATCAAAAGGCCCTTATGCATATACAACAGCCCTTAGGAGGAACGGGTAGAATTCTCAATACACTAACATATCTAAAAGATAACAAGCCTGTAAAGAGACTTAGTATAATGCATGAACCAGCTGGCTCTACTGTCTAGACACAGCCTGGGTTTTTAAAACATACCTTGACATTTAATTCAGGCAGTAATAAGTTATCCCAAAAGAGGATTAAGAAAGTATAATAAAAGAAACAATTCCTTTTGCCCAAAAGATAAATGATAACTATCAATGACTAATATTTAAAGGGGTAATATTAAATTTTATATAAAAACACATTACGTACTGGAATGTAGTCGGACAAAAAAAAAAAAAAAGGTTTATCATAAAAATAATATCAGGTGCTTGCATCCCATTTAAAGACATTTCCAAGAACCACATCGAGATGACAATGGAGATTAAGCAGGTATGTCCATACAAAATCTTTCCAACTCATTTCCTATGCATCAGTACCTGACTTTCTTCAGGAGCGGGACTGGATGGTAAAGATAGATATCTCAGATACTTATTTTCATAAAGTATATTTTTTCATTCCTTCGGGGAATACAGGCATGATGAGATGTTTTACTTTTTCATGTATTATTATGGTTTACAATGGAGTAATCCTTATGTCAGCAAAAATGTCAGCTTTACCATTTGACCTTGCATCTACTCTGACATTTGCAGCTATGACGAATTGGGTCGCGAAGACCTTTCGTGCCAGAGGGATACGCACTCTAGTCTGTCTAGATAATTTCCTTTGAACCCACCAGGACCAGTCCAAGTTGATCCCAACTGCGGAAGTTGAGAATCAGTTGGAATCGCTGGGATGGTACGTAAACTACCCTAAGTCTATAGTAAGCTTAGTGCAGCAGTTAGAGTACTTAGGTATAACCTGGAACACCCAACTAGATAATATAATATCATTGTTTCTCCAAAGAGTATTAAAGAAATTTATTAAGTTTAGACTGCTACGCAGTAGACACAATAGAAGAACTATTCTTTGCGGCTCACCGGTTGGCCAAGTGGCGTTCAACGTATTAAAGACAATTAAAAGATGAAAATGCACTCTATTAGAGGTACAAAGGCTATTGGGTCAATAAATGTTTACCAATTTTTGTGGTCAATTATGTTTTAACATATGTGAATATTTGTGGTAACATAATTATGTGTCGCTACAGAGTTAAATACAAAATTAGGAACGAAGGGCAAACCCTTCTTAGGCTTACTGGACTTAACACGCAAGTTGTTTAAGTTGACAGACGGTCAGAATATACTTCTGTCAGCTCATTACCTCTCGGGGAGGTACAACTGCACAGCCTATTACTACCCACATTCTAGTCCAATCAGACTCTGGTAGCCTACTTTTGGTACAAGAGGGGGACAAACTCCTTAGGTTCACTGAACTTGACTAGCAAGTTGTTGAAGTTGACAGACAGTCAAAACATACATCTGTCAACTCATTACCTCTCGGGGAGGTACAACTGCACAGCCGATCACTTGTCCCGAGGACGACGGCTATTGGAATGGCATCTGTTGCCAGCCGAAACAAACCGATAATTTATCGTTGGGGCACTCCAGACGTCGACCAGTTCGCGTCTGCAGACAAAGCCGTAGTCAACAGATTATTATGTCTCAATCGATTACAAAGATCAATTTGGCAGTATTCTCTAACGCCTCTAACCTAAGGTATAAACTTCAGTTAGGATGGATATTTCCACCTCTTTAATCTGATTTGATCCCTCGAGTTTAGCTCACCTCAACAGTAGGGTGTAGCACTTACATACTTATAGCTCCACTTTAGGAAGATACATTTTGGCTAATATACTAGCGGATCTAGAATCACAAGCCCTAGAGCCACCAGTTACAACCTCGCGGAGAGGCTGGAGGACACAGCAACGGGTCCCCCATCAGTATAAACAAACCCACTGGCTCTTCATGCCCGGTTAGTTAACAGTGGGAGAAACAAATCAGTTTGTTATTGGTCAGAAGTAGAGAAACAGAATTAACATTTAATACAAATATAATGTTTATTAAGATATTCAGCCATAAAAAGATGGTTTAAATGGTGCAATGTAATAATGTAATTAGCCACAATTACAAGAGTTCTAGCATACTTACATATACATGAAAGGTTAACTTACAAAGTACGATTCTAGTGCAATATTACAGACTTACTGTTATTTTTCATCATCATCATCCACAGTCCAATTTCACCCACTGCTGGGTATAGGACTCTGTAAATTATATGTACATTCTATTATATATATATTCTGTAAATTTACAGTAGAACAGAATTTACTTGCAACAACTAGCTCTTAGCTATTGCTGCTGCTTAACTTATAGAATTAAAGTTACCAGTGTGTGATGTACAGATGGTTTTATGCGACACAGCTGCAATTCTTATGTTGGCATTGGGCAGAAGTAGTAGATGAACTGCCATTATTCATGGAATTAGATGCTGATGTGCACATCTCTGATAGTAAAATAATCAAGTGGTCATTCTATGGGTCAAAGACAGACTCAATAAACCATGAACAAGCAGGAGAGCTTTTATTAAAATATGCTAACTAGCAAGTGTGCCAGCCAAGTTAAATGGACAAAACAACTCATTAAAGTTTCTAAAGTAGGAGAGAGAATAAAGAACAGCTAGATCACTGCCGTCTTGGTCTAGTGGTTGCTAAGTGTGAGTGCTGAACATGAAGTCCTGGGTTCACATCCCGGGTTGTGCAAACTTAGTGAGTTACTTCATAAGGTAGTTAAGTAGCAGCAGGGAGTCTGAAGGTGTGCCTGGTTGATGGCAATAGACTCGATAAACGAGGGTGTTACAATACACTCCTGCCTGTCCCTTTAGGGAATGCAGGTGTGAAGTTATGTTATGTTAAATCACTTATTAATAACAGTAATTAAGAAACCATATCCAGCATGCAGCATATAAGAGGAGGGAATAACAGCTTCCCCAGGATCTGTTAGGTCTGCAGTAGCCTCTGCTAACTAGGTTGAGAACAAACCAGAGGGAACTAGCAAGAGTGATAAGACATTTAATATAATAAATATAAATTTATTGGTCAGAGATAGATTGAAGTAAAGGATCTCAGTTACAACTTAAAAACTTCCAACCCACATAAACTTTAATCATCATAATTATGTGATTGGATTTGATAATGTGTTGATATTAGAAAAAGTTACATATTATAATTTTATTTTTAATTATAATTTGTTAATAACTATGAAGTTTTTTTATAAGGATAAGAGGTTCATATTTATTGAACTATTTAATGGTTAGAATAGACTGATTTAATAACAGTATTATTGTTACTTCTAACCCTCTTATGTTTACAGGATATACATTTATAAATATGTATCACCATAGTATCACATAGCGTTTTGTGTTTGTCACCAGCAGATATCAAACAGGTCTTCATATCGACGCTGTGTGTTTTTAAGTAAACACATAATATGATATTTTGAATTACAACAAAATAATTATTATGTGTTGAAAGAAAAACACACAGCGTCGCAGAAATAACTTCCTGGTGAAGACCATATGACAGGGATTCAAGGGGGGCAACCTATCGTAAATAACGACAAGGATATTTTGCCCTTTAGCTGTGACAAACAGGTATAGTACCAGTATAGCGGGAATAATCGGTAAGTTCACGAAAACATTCTTCATATCGACGCTGTGTGTTTTTCTTTCAACACATAATAATTATTTTGTTGTAATTCAAAATATCATATTATTTAGGCGTCATGAAGCGTTTGCATGAGAGTATCCGCCGAAAACGTCCAGATTTGTGGCAACACAACTCGTGGATGCTGCACCATGATAATGCACCATCACACACAGCCATTATAGTGAAAGAGTTTTTAGTAAAAAATTCAACAAAAGTTCTCGACCAAGCACCGTATTCACCTGATATGGCTCCGTCTGACTTTTTTTTATTTATTTAAATTATTATTAAAATTACCACTTCGAGGAAAACGTTTTGCGTCGATAGAAGCCATAAAAGAAAATTCGCTGAATGAGCTAAAGGCCATACCGCAAATAGCCTATGAAAAATGTATGGAAGACTGGGTGAAGCGTTGGAGATGTTGTATTGCAAGCGATGGGGCCTACTTTGAAGGCGATAAAATAAATTTAGATGAATAATTTGTATTTTTTGTTTTATTGACAAATTCCCGATATTTAGTACACAGAATGTATACAAAATCAAAGATATGATCATTGAAAAATAGGGAAGTTTGTCCCCAGATTTCGGGAATTTTACTTAACTTTTCGGGGAATTTGTAATATTGCGCTAACAACACTGTTAATGTTGTCATTCAAACGAGGTTATTGGTAGACATACAAATTAGGTTTTGCCGAAAGATGTCTTTATCTGAATGGTAATTTTTAAATAATCCTTTGCATTCTTCCTAACCGATCAAACCTAATTTTTATATAATATATAATATAATTTTGAACATTATTGACTTTTTCATTTGTGTATGTAGGGTGAAAACCACTAATCAGTTAAATATGGGTACATTTAATGGATTTGTTGTTTTTACTATTAGTAGTAATGTTAATAGTACATATTATAGTAAATAATATATTAATAGTAAATAAATATATAAAAAAATAAAATAAATAAATAAATTAATAAAAAATAGTACCCCATAGAATTTAATAAGTTTATTTAATTGGCTTGATAGGTTAAGAATTACACATTAGCGCAACTCCTAACCTATCTCTTCCCATAATGTTATGTTTATGTAAAAAATATAAAAAGTAATGCCTTAAACGAGAGACAATTTAAAAATAAAAATACATTGATTAAATATTGTCGTTACGTTTGTTCTGTATTTTGAGGTCATTGTATCGCAATGACCAACAGTGCTCATAAGGAATAATAATTTCGTAACTTTCAATTATTTACTCCTTTCTTGTAAAGATATTTAGCCTGCCTTTATAAAGAGCCGAGGTTTTACAGTTGCTTGGTTGACAATTTAAAAATTAGCTAGATCAATAAAATCCGTACATCTACTGAAAAAATTCTACGGTTTTTGTGCTGTCATTCTAGGAATTGTTTAAATCGGATCTGGCTACACTTACTCTAATGTCAGTGCCAGCCTGTCATTCTCTTAATTTTAGAAGTTTGTTTGGCGGCAACTGGCTATTATTTAAGCACGTGATAAAAGTGTGTTATAATAAAATACTTAATATTAACATAATATTTACAAAAACTACAACATAAAAAATATCTAATCTATTTCTATTCTTTTGTATTATGTCTGTTGGAAACAAAACGGTACATGTAATTAAGGTAAGGATTTTGTTAGATAATTAAGTGTTTACGAAGCATATTTATTATAAATTAATGTGTCTGTATTGTCGAACCTTTGTTATTATTTAAAATTATATTATCGTATTTAGATATTGCCTTGTTATACGTTCATTTTTAATTCGTTATACCCATACTATCAATGTAATAATTTTACGCATTATGTACTTAGTTTAATTACTTTTCACAAGGTTACATGGTAAACCGTGACTGTTATTGAGTTAAAAATCCCAATAAGTAGTTCATCTTTCATTTATTAGTGTTGTAATTAATATTATAGGTAACAACACTTTTTGATTATTGTGCACAGGTAAATGATTCTGAATGTAGCACTTGTTAGTGGGTAAACCATGATAAGTTCTATAAATTTAAAATAATAACAGAAATAATTATATCATGATGCTCCCTTATCCGCTTATCTGTTGACCTCTTAGGCACTGATTCTGTGGGTCACTGTGGTAAATAATACATTCTGTATTTTCAATAACATCTTACTAATATTTTGGTGTGAACATGAGTGAGCAAGTAAAATAGATTTACTTCTATAAACATACTGCAGACAAAAATCAGTCAACAGTATAGCATCCTACAGTATTTTACATTGCTTTTTATTCTTCAACTAATAAACAACATTTTTTTCATCATCCACAGCCTGACTTCACCCACTCCCGATATAACAAGTTTCACATATTTTATAAGAGATTTTAAATATTGGTCTGTAAACACCATATCATATTATAACACTCAAGATCTAGATGTATTTGCTTACTTTGAGATGTTACAGCTTATAAAGTTGTGCTGCACAATAAGCTTATATGGGAATTCTGTTATCTAGCAAAAGAGGCATTATGATTAAATATACATACTATAAAATATTTAATCTTTTTAAATTATATTCATTTAAAGCAGTAGATATTTAGTCTTGTGATAAAGACTGTTTTTTGATAGACAAACACATGTATTATAATTAAGAGTTCAACATTATCTCCAGGCTGTTTTGTGAATAATTATTGTGACCTATTATAGAAGTATACATTTAATTATGATTTTTAGGGTCAACAGAATCAACCATGGTACAAATACATTACAGTAGAACCACCAATGTTCCTATATATGATGGCTTACATGATAACAACTGTGATAGAACAAACATTCTATTTGTTCCAAGCTTGTACTGTAAATCATGGCTACAGTGCTGATATATGCTACAACATAAGCAGCTATGACAACATTAATAAAGAAGTACAGGTATAGTTAAATTGCCTTTGTAGATATTATCTACTGTTACTAAACCTCAAAGCATGTTAACATGTTTATTAAACTACTTCCAGGAAAATCTGTTAAATTAAAAGTCATTTTATGAAACAGGCTAAGCGTAATGTAAGAAGTTTTGGCAATAATATAAATCATCTTTTCATTATTATAATGTGGACAGTACCTATTACTTACATGTATATAATACATATATTGAACCTGTAAATATGAATAAACATTAATAAAGCTCTAAACATAACATAATATATCGCTCTATGAGGATTGTTTGTGAGCAATTCTGTTTTGTGATAGCATTAAGGTCATTGGTATTGGCTGCTATACAACACCCATCCAATTTATTTATTAAACAAAAAGACTGCCTATTTGGTAGCATTTTGTTAGGTCTCGCCAAATGTCTGGATAGGCAGTCAAAGCTCTCCAGCTGAGGGAGACCATTGACTAACCTTGAAAATCTTGGATTAGCTGTAGGAGTGTAAGATTCTCTTGAAGTAACTAGTTTACACATACACTAGCAAAATTCAAATAACTTTAATCATTTAATATCGCATTTTGTGAATCTCCATAAAAAGGATGTAATTAAAACCTAAAATATAGCTGTACCTAAGTAATAATTCCGTATAATGTACTACCAGTACCATACTTTTTAGTTTTAGCTCGCTTCGTTCATACTTTTTGTATTCCAGGTAACTGTATCAACATTCCACCAATGGAACGGTGTCGCAAGTCACGTCGTGCCACTACTACTTGCTTTCTTCTTAGGTTCCTACAGCGATAAGCGCGGCCGTAAAATTATTTTACTTGCTGGCCTTCTTGGAAAGCTGTATTTTTCAGCTATGATCACTTTGAATACAGCCAAAGGTAAGATAGATAGATGTAGCCTGTAGATAGTTTCATACCTAAAACTACTATCATTTCATACATATGGTTTAGGTTTGATCTCGATTTATATGGCAAATATATTAGACAGGTTTCTTACAAAATGATAACTTAATATTGTTTCTAATTCTTGCAGTCCGTATTTCATTTGTTTAAACAAACTCGAGCATTATTTAATGTAGGTTTTTAGGGTAGATACATATAAAGTCAACGTAAGATACTTTCAAGTAGGTAATAATCTACTTATGTAACGTGAGATCTACATATTCTAATTAGGTACATGATGCCATGTCAGCTATTCAACTTATCATTTGAGTTTATTTGATCGCATATTGTTTATGCTACATAAATAACTTTGTTATTGACGTAATGTGAAACAACTCTTGTGTAATAACATTATAAGTCGAACACGACACACTGATCTACCAGTATAGGTAGTGAACATCAAGACTCTTTTCCGAAGAGTGGGCAGAACTAAACTCATCTTAAACTCCTTTTTTCTTTAGTTAGAATATGCTTAAAACAACAACAAGAATGAGGAGAGAGGTGGTATTCCACCTCCAATAAGGCAAGGTTAAAAAAAAGACTGGATGATTGTATTGTTATAAAACTACATATTTATTTATGTCTCATTACGTTATCTTCTAAAATGGCAGCTATATCAATAGCACTCGAGGTAGGTTGCGGTAAGAGGCAGGTTTCCTTATTGATCTTATCTGTCTATAGGATCATCAGAACTACTCAGCGACTACAGATAAATATTACGTATCGACATATGAGAATTTATAGCGCAGTAAATTTCGTGAGATGTGATTACGTTTATCTTGTTTATTGAACGTCAAGTAAAGAAGAAAATACGTACATCGTACATACAAATTGATGTTATTTATATAGGTACCTATTATGAATGGTTAGATGCAATCTTTATAGGTAGATAAGATAGTGCCACAGGTCACGTCAGGTGTGCACAATGCTTGTCCAGTAAAAATCTTAGAAGTCTTATTCACTGCTATGTTTGCCTTTTCCTGCGGTTAGCTTGAACCGACAGCCTTGTCGTTGTCTACCAAATTTAATTTCGATAGGTTCAATGTTACATTCTTCAGACAAAGGTTACTCTCAAATACTTTTTGTTTTCAACAATAATAATAAATTGTACTCCTTGACTTCGACTACCTCGTTGGTCTAGTGGTCGCTAAGCGCGACTGCTGAGCATGAGATCCTGGGTTCGAATGTCGGGTCGGGCAAAGAGTTACTGGGTTTTCCCATTAGGTAATTCTTAGTAGCAGCATGGAGTCTGGATTCGTGCCCGTTTGATGGCATTAGGCTCACTCCCTATTACATTGGGACCTATAGCATAACTGGCGAAATGTGGGAGTACTATATGTGCACCTCTGCCTACCCCTTCAGGGAACAGGCGTGATGATATATTTTTTATGTATCTAATAAATTTTATTTTTCAGCGTGGCCTGTAGAGTATGTGATATATACAGCAGCGTTTCCAAGTGCCTTAACCGGGGCAGACTTGGCGATATTCGCCGGCTGCTTCGCGTACATAGCTGACGTTTCCTCGTTGAAAAACAGGACATTACGGGTTGGCATATTAGATGTAGTTTACTTAAGCACAATGCCTTCCGGAGTAGCATTGGGTAAGAAAAACATGAGATCCATAGAGAGTAGTTAAAGTTACCGTTTTTTAGAACCTATATATTCTTGTCGTCGATTTATTTGGCAGTCTCCGGCTACGAAGATAGTTAACGACATAACATTAATGTATTTGCAAGTTTATTGAGTCGATCAACGTGAATAATGTTTACAAAACATGATCCAAAGAAATAGTTTACGTTTGCTACAAAAGCAAAAATGTTGTTTACAGGTAACTTGCTATGGAACAAAGTGGTCAACCGATCCTTTACCGCCATGTTTGCTATCAACACGTGCCTCATGGTATTAGCTACACTGTATACTCTGATATTTCTTAAATGGCAGACAAGGCCCGAACAAAAGACGCTAAAAGAAGCAGGAATCAAGAATCCGGTAAAGGATTTCTTTGATGTTAAGAATATACAACAAACCATCACAACACTAACACAAAAGAGGCCAAATAATCGGAGGCTATTTCTATGGTTCCTTTTAATAGCAATGGCGTTTTACACATTTCAAAGAGGTAAGTTATTTTACACAATTAGTACCTCGATAACTATTATTATATAATAAGTAGTAGTCTTTAATTGAATAGCGGGGTAACCGTAATATCCACATATACTGTAGTTTCTATGACAAAAGGCATACTACATTAGAGAAGACAATTATAACCAAATTATTACAATAAATGGTTTGTCTATATTATTAATAAATTGCGTACCTATTTGCGTCTGACGATATTGCATTTGCTACGATCCTGGCATGCTTATTTCGCCTCATTCACTCTCATCACATAACCTAACCTAACCTGAGTCTTCCGCAAAACATCTCCAATTTGGTCAAAGTATTTAAAATGTTAAGGTTTTCACCTTACCGCTACTCCACTAACATTCGCTTCATATATTTACTTTGTCAGTCTTCTCATATACATATTTTCTTATAAAATAATATTTAAGTTTTCCCACAATGAGATTGTTCCATGTTAAGTGGAGGGAAATCAGCTGACAGACGGAGACGGAGATAAGATGTAGGTTTGGCAAAAAAGAATCTTACTATTAGCCCACGTCTAAAGGTGGGCGCGGCCAAGTGTGAAGATGAATAACGCATAGATTTTGTTTCAGACGAGCGGCCAGTTATGTATTTGTACACTTCAAAAGTATTTAAGTGGGACACAACAACATTTAGCAACTTCAGGACTTACCTAAGCACTCTGTACGTGGTCGCTATGTTGTTTGGTATCCCACTAATGACTAAAGTATTCCATTGGAGAGACACAGTTAGTACCTAATAATGTAATGGCGCTGATTCAGTTGCACATCGCACTCAAGTAATTCTATTCACCTACACTATAGTTTTCTTACAACGAATGAATTAAAAGTCCCCTCTGGAAAACAGATGGGACATTAAATTTTATGTTCCAAAAATTATAAAGTATATTGTTCTCTTTTATATAAGTCCTATATCAGCCACTAGTCTAAGCATCATCGGAGGAGATAGGTGTTGTGTGTGTGCAACCAAACATGTCGCAAAACCAGTGCATTTTTTTATCTCTTCTCATATTGAGCGAGCGAGTGTACGACGAACAGCTCCCCTAGAAAAGTGGCAAAACGCTAGACGAATAAAAATCGAATAGAATGATAAATTATGTATTTGACACGAAACATTATGTCATCCCCATTTATCATTCTATTCGATTTCTATTCGTCAAGCGTTTTGCCACTTGTCTTACTTACCCACTAACCCATTATCTGTTTTTAGATATCATGTTACGTACTATTTAATTGTTTTTTTTTGACATTTGAGTGTTATAGACATTCTTATTTTCTCATATAACTTAAAAATTATAATCGATATTAATAATTATAGGCCCAATTTTACAATCATTACTATGATTATCTCCACGTGCAATTCGTCGTACTTTAATCGATGTCATAATAACGATTCGATCTGCATCCGAGTTGATTCGATACGTTCTTTTGAAACTTTACTCATTGTCGTCCACTTCACATTTCAACAGAAAATAATTTTATAATTACGTATAAGATATGCAATGGAACTCATACTTACCTTATGTTTTGGTTTTGATTACCTGATTACTGGTAGACATTAAGGGTACATACGCACTGTGCGGTTAGCCGCATTGCGGTTGACCGCAATCAAAAATGTGTACAAACTAATCGTTTTTACTCGCACTGTGATGCGGCTGCCGCACAACCGCTCCGGTCGCTCGCAGCGCTCGCGCCGCGGCTCGAGGACGGCCAGCCGGACGGTTACTATACGCACTACGCGGATAGTGCTAATTTCACATTCCGGTTGTTTATGGCTAGCCACCGCCCGGTTAGCCGCAGTTTCAATCTTGCGGTCAGCCACACGTACATCCGCAACGCGGCTAAATGTACAGTGCGTACTTGCCCTTATACTTGTGTACATAAAACGATTAACCCGACCTATCTACTGTTAGACCCAAGCCTCCTGGCATGTTCAGATTTTCTGTGTTTTTGGATAGGTATATCATGTTTGTAAAGCATAAATTATAAATGGAACAAGAACGATTCCCAGAGTAAAGCATCGTTATATTGAATAAATAACGACAAAATTTCAACGTCACCTATCGTGTTTTACAAAAATATATCAAATGCTATCAATTTGTTCGAAATGAATTGTTTCTTTATCAGGTTATTGTAATGTTGGGTGCGACAGCTCATGTATGCGGGCACTTAATATACGCTCACGCTGCCACTGACAAGTTGATGTACGTCGGTGCTACTGCGGCGGCGCTGGGCCCGTGTGTGGCGCCACTTATACGCTCCATGACCTCCAAAGTGCTACCGGCGGCTGAAAGAGGTTGGTAAACGTGTACACAGGTGGAGCAACACTACTCAGTACCACAAAGGCACTCAAACTGAACACATTTAAAAACTTTGAATAAGTTATTTGTGGTTGAAATGTGTATTTGTTTTAATTGAAAAAGTATTATAAATAATGTATTCCTCAAAGTATGTTCTACACTATATCAAAATCTCTTATGAAACGCAATTAGTAATCATTCATAGTAATCTTCTGTTACAAACCTTATGAAGAAATTGTACGCTTGTACGCCAATTTTAATATGTTAATTTATATTCCAGGTGTAGCCTACGCCTTCTTGTCTGTTATGGAGAACGCCGTAGCCATGTTCGCCTCCATCATATATTCGCAACTCTATAAAGCCACGCTCGACACAGAATTTGTTAATTCAATATTCTACCTTACGATAACTACGCAAGTTATAGTGTTTTCGTTAATATTGTACGTATTTTTATGGTTTTAAATAACTAGTGTGTTAACTTTTCAACATAAACAAACATTTTGTCTAGTCTTATCAACAAGATGAACGAACTCCTAGTCCTTAGAACTCTATTAATAGACAATTATAATTAATTTATATACATATATATGTACTCAAAGTATCTTTGTTAATTACATATTCTGTATTCACAACTATTTTATACTATATCATATAAAAAGAATAACAAACATACTTTGAGTTAGAAAAACTTCGTAAATAAATATTGTATGTTCTTTCCAGTTCTATGGAGATAATGTTAAAAGGCCGACCATTAGAACCTATATATGAAAAGGAAGAGGAAAGAAGAATGTCAACGGCATCATAACCCAGGAATAATACAAAGTGTAGTTGTAATTAATAAAACATTTATTGATACCCTATAGTTCAAAACACTGAATAACTTAACATTAATATTCTGTTACACAAAAACATCTTCTAATAAGTATACTATGTGTATAATAGTTGACAAGTGACAATAATAGTCTTTAATTAAGTTTGATAGAAATTTTAAAGTGACATCAACTCAGTGTCGAATTATAATATTGATCAATGATTCTAATTAGGTTTATTGTTGGAAAAAAATTGCACTTATACTTAATTTGTGTTTGAATATAATTATGTTTGTTTATTTTTAATATGCTACGTAAGTTAAATGGTTATTATTTAATATATTATATTTTGATTATCATGTTTAATTTCTTTAAATCTTTTTAAGAAGACTACTTTAATTTCCTTGTGTCCCACTCCCATTACAAAGTTTTTTGAACTTTTTAACTATATGAGATTCTTTTGTCCTTATCTTTATCCGAACTAAAAAGTGTGATTAAACAAACGGTTATAAAACTTTAAAATCGAATCCCCAGGGCATTTTATATAAACACCATGTTCGAAGTTATTTACTAAATATTTAATGTCTGATTCACTGTGTATCCAGCTCATGAATAAGGGCTCCGTTCGAGTTCGAAATTTGCTTTTCCGAATATACACTTGAGTGAAACCGGCATTTATAGTCATTAATATGGATAACATTCACGAAAGTTATAGTAAAAAATAATCGATATTCAAAAATAAAGTCTTTTAAAATATCACACCTATATAATTAATAGTAACTCTAGCCCTGTATTCTATAGAGACCATTATTATTTTATTGGGTTGGTAAATTACAGATTAAACAGGTATTGTCTGTTATCCTAATAAATCGGATTATATCCGATGAACCACATATTTAATATAGTACCCTATAAAATAATCTTAGAAATATACATCTGTCTAAATCCATTTCTACAGAAAACCTACATGAATTTTGTCTTAACCTCTTAGTTATTATGAGCTCTAATTAAACCTAGGCCACAGTCAAGAGTCTAATGGAAAATCTATGTTTTTAAAAACTTGAAATGAATGAATTAATCAAATATTAATATAATATTTTTGTGTTTTATTATCAGTGAGACATAATTATATTTGTTATTATTTTAAGTAACAAATAGCTCTTCAAGGAACATGTACTTTAATGTGAAGGATGTATAGTTCTGTTAAGTCTAGAAACAAATTAAAAGCACGTTAAAACTGCCCAATCCATCCTGCGAGGTACTGCTCGATCTCTAGGCGAGCTTCAATCAATTCGCTGGAGTCTTTCTCACTTGGCGGGTACATGTTAGCACAATGTGCTGTGCCTGAAAGATGCATTAACAAGTCATAATTTATAAATATTTGAATAGAAACATGTAATTGTATAACTTGAATTGTATATTTGCGACTAGTAAAATATAACAGTTAACTATTTTCCACAATGACAAAGTCAAGGGCAAATGTAGGTAAATTTTTGATAGTGCATACTATGATAATAAAGACCTTACCTTTAATATATATAACAGGAGCATCTGTGTTCTGGGTTTTTGTCATTCCCAGTGCATGCCAAGGATCCACAGAGCCGTGAACGAATACCACGCGTGACACTGCTATATCAAGAGCTCCATAGTTGCTGTTAGTCCAATCAGCAGATGCATTTACAAACTCTTTATTGTACCTTAACAGAATTAACAAATAAACATTTATATTCATTTAAGTTGTTGGATGTGGTATTACAATTCGTCATTAAATTTACCCGTTTTAAAGCAATAATAATTATGTAGAATGCAAATTAAATCATTAATATTATTTTATAGTGACTAATACACTGTAATAATAATATGTACTACTTTAGACAGAGAACTTACTTTTTACCAAAAATGTCCTCACATTGTTGGATAAAGAAATCGAGGGTAAAATGATTGCCAAACACTTCTATTTCACCTGAAGATGTTTGATAGAATCCAAATTCTGTGCAAGTCTGGTACATCCATTGGCGCGCTGCAAACAAATATAAAAGTTAATGTATTAATTTATAGACCTAGCAGGAAAATACATTTATTTTCCTGCTAGGTCTATAAATGTTTTTATAAAGTGCATAATAAACATTGTTTTGGAATTTGAACTTTTTGAACATATATAATTATAGTACAGCTCTTAATATATTAAAAAAAAAATTATTACTGTGCAATTTTCAGCAAATGAGCACTATGCCATACAAGAATAACATGATTTGAAAAAAAATGGGTTTGCTGCCTAAGTTCCAGGGTACTAACTGACCCTGAGCCTGAGGTACAGATATCTCATACAGTAAATTGGCATAACAGAATCGAATCTGCAGTAGTATAGTTCATCAGTATTGCAAATAAATAAAATTATTAATTAAGTGCAATACAAACCTCCTTCTGAGCTCCAAGACAGATCTCTTAACTCTCTTATCATGTTGTCATAGCTATAGTCCATACAAGTTTGATTAGATTTATCCAAAATAATTGAGTTATATGCTGCAAGTTTCCTGTATGCAGGTCCAGATTCTGGCAAGGTGAGCAAGTTACAGACCTAAAAACAGAAATATCAGTCAATAAAATGCAATCACCGGGCAAAGGTCATTAAAAATGCCTAAGTGTCAATATATTTAACTAGCAGACCCGGCACACGCCGTACTGCCTAGAAAAGCGGGTCCAATTGTGTTTTCAAACCATCCAGGAACCCCTTGAAATATACACACAAAAATTCATCCAAATCAGTCCAGCTGTTTAGGAGGAGTTAGGTGACAAATTGACATACAGGAGAATTATATATATTAACATAATATTTATAAGATATCTTACAGAATTAATGGTAACATTCTCATATCTAATATCTTTACTGATTCTATTATCTTCATTATATTGAACCAAGTCAGCAAAATCATCAGCTATAGAATTGTAAAAGTTCTTTACATCATTGGCTGTAGCATTTGCAAAAGGTTTGCAGACTCTGTAAATAAACCATTTGTGTAAAAAAGAGTTAGTTGAATACATTTATTGATATAATTATATTTATAAACAATGCATGCAAGCATAAATAGTGATACCTGAATGCCTTTTCAACCACTTCAATGTGATCCTGCATCAATGATACAATCTGGTTGTGTGCTGTCTTCAGTTCATTCACACATTCTTCTCCACCAGTCTTTTCTCGCAAAGCATTAACAACAACCTCATAATACTCTGAAATGTTGAAACTAATATTATATATTCATTGACTACAGAGAACAGAATCATATGAGATATTTGATGTTAATTTTAAGTAATAAGGCAGCTAGTAATATAATATAATTATTCTAAGACAAAAGATAAGAAACTATACCCATGAAATTAACTTTGGCCAACAATGGGCCACTTGAAGACACAGCTGCATGAACAAGATGGGGGTACTTTAATCTAAGCCATGCTGCTAGAGACCCTGGATATGAGCCTCCAAAAGCAATCCAGCGAATATTTCTTTTCAGTTTATATTTATTGTTCATGGCATTAATGAAATTTGCTAAGTCGGCTAGAGCTTGGTATGATGACAGGTACTGCAAGTTCTTGACACTAAGGTCTCTGCAAAAATGTTTGATATGTTTGTAATCACATGTCATATCACTAGTTAGCATTCAGGATTCTTAATTTAATAATATCTCACTCTGTTGGATGACTTTCTCCATAATAGCGATGTTCTAGATTAATGCAAAGAGCATTAAACTTTTTTGCGTAATCTATCCAAGCTCCTTTGACCATCCATCTTGCATCAGCTGGTCCTTCACCACCAATCATTAAGAATACTGGTCCTTGATTTTTAAAGTCAAAGAAAGTGTCGTTAACAAAATAACGCTGAAACAGAGAGCAATTTATTATTATAGTGGTTTAGTTTAAAATTACATTGCACATTTTTTTTTTAAATATTGCTTAAATGTAATACCTGTTTCCAAGTTCTTATGTCGGAAGGACTAGAGTGATCCAACTTTTGCTTGAACCATTGAGCTGGAGGAAGGGATTCTCCACTATATCCTCCTGGACCTCCTAAATTTCCACCTAAACTTCGACCAAGTCGGAAATATTTACCGCCACGGACTTCATAACATATCAATAAGAATAAAAAGGCAAAAAATATACCACGCATGTTTGTAAGTTTAATATTAACTGTAATAAGTTAATGACTATATACCTCAGACTAAGTATTGTACTATCTACAATATAATTTAAAATGTATGTACATGAACTATGTGCGATAACCTTTACAAATATAAACTAGTCTTGTATAGAACGTGTACGATGTACTAGTATGTAACGGACTAACGGTATTATGCAGTGGTCTGCAGTTCTGCACTGTACGAAAAGTAACGTTACTGGCGTTACTGAACGCAATCTGATATACAGTCATTCGTACTATTAGCATTAAGCACCTGTCCGAGAATGAACAAAGTGAACAAACAACAAACCTAACTTCTTAGTGAGATAGCAGTTGCAAATTTGCAATCGCTATCGAGTAATATATCAGTTGTAGGGTAGTGCGTACTGTCCCAGTATACTATTGTAGTCTTTGCCCTTTAGTACTGTCACGATATAAATAACAATATCACTGTTAAGTTAACCGGTTCCAACCCGATCAAGTCCGATTTGGAACTTTGGAATATCCGGATAATCCGTAATCTGAAAAATCCGGATATCTGCTCATTTTTACCAGGTTTCAAAGATCGGATTTATAAAAATTGAATTCGGTATTTTTTAATAGAGCTACCAATTTTCAAAATGAGTGATTTTCACGTACTAGTGTCGATTCAGGTGAGTTTAGTTTATGGTACTTTATGATGATAGTCAGTATAGTCCAGATTTAGTCAGTCTTTGTCAGATGTAATCTACCGGCAGATCTCTAACTCTCAAGCACTTGACCATCGGTGCTCCTTATTTTTTCCTAATTCTTCGTATTATGTTAATTTTTATCCGTACCGATTGAATAAAATAAAATAGATACTCGGTGGATTATAAGTACCATTGAAACAAAGGCATGAAAGTATTTGTGAGATTTATCTTTATCGAACAGAGCCAGGTGTCGCTTAAAAAGACTGATAACGGCAGTCCGTTCTCCTTTAGCCTGTAATCTTGGGGGAGAGCGAGAATTTCTACGGACAGTTGTACACCTCAACATAGAATCTTGTTGAAGATTTTGCTGCATATCCAAGAGCCAAAGTAACTCGGCCCTCCTGGATGTCAGCCTATACGAGGGGTGCAAGTAGAGAGCCTCCACGAGTGATGATACTTGAGTACGACCGGCGCACCCTGGACGGTCCACTCTCTACACTACGGCATGTGCTATTCCATGTGGCTATTGGTTCATGTCGATAAGAAGAAGAAGAAACCTATACGAGATAAATAAGACTCTCAAACAACAACTAGGCACTGGATGAAGAGTTGAAGACGGAAATTTAACCTGCTAAAAGCAGGTAGAAGATCTCATTGGTCTTATTGCAATTATTTAAATACGCCATTCACGAGGAAATTATGCCAGGTGCTCGGCAAAGAGTCGGTGTAGATCGGAAAACTCTTATTCTACACCATTAAAATACATGCATGATATACGCATGTACATGATTAAAATTTAGGAAATTATAAAAAGTTTAAAATAAAAAACAAAATTTAAAACAACCTACTTCGAATAAAAATGTTTTAGAAGAATAAGATTGTAACAATTTTTTGAGAAACCGATAAAAAATAACTTTTGTGAAGAAAGTAATAGCGCGCTGGAAGATTTTACATCTTTGTTAAATTATATTTGTTCAATATTTTTATTAATTTACAAATCAATCAAATTCATGCAAATGCATCTATTTCAGTCAATTCGTCCAATAAAACTTCGTTAGTTTTTCAGTGTTTTTGTTTTCGCTAAGTTCGCTTTGCTGAATACTCTTCACAATCAGCATATTCGCGTATAGGCAAAACCGAAATTCCTTATACTCTATGGTAAAACGATAAAAATATTTAAAAGCATAATTATACATAGTATTTTCTGAGTAGGTACTATTAGGTACTAGCATAGACTACATAGACTAACGGTACTAGTACATTAATCGGACTGTACAGAACCCAAACATATCCAATTTGGTACAAACTAGTAAACAGTATAAACACCCGGGGCGGGACGGGCAAGTTAAGTGTCGAGTCTTCAATTTAAAATGAGCGCGCTAGTAACATAACTGTACTTGTGTACTTCTGTAGAAAAATCATTGAGCACAGACTAGAGAAAAATGACAAAGTCAGTCCGGTTCATTGAGGTATATTCAGGGTATATTCTCTATGAGCATGAGGTATAATCCCAGTAAAATCCTTTGTCTGAGGTTAGGCTGCCTGTTTGTTGCCGATTCGTCATTGCTTTCCGAAAAGTATTGTCGCGCAGAGTTGAACAAAAAACTGTGAAAAATTTGAATTGCGCATCTTTCGACGGCGCATTCACTATAAGATATTTCACAGACCACGGCGCTCTAGATGAAACAGAATCAAAATGTTGAGTTTTCCTGACCGCTTGTTTGTAGACAGCGTTCGTTGACCGGACTCCTAAACATCATGACAGAAAAAGTTACTAAAACATGAATATTAAAGTGACAACACTGGCCTTACTAAACACATGACAGCTCACTAACTCGCGGGTAGCCTTTATAGCCAAGTCAGCCAACATTCCACTTGCGAATGCGATCGATCGCGAGCAAGGTGTAGTTGTGTGTGGTAGTAAGCGCTCGGTGGGTTTGAAAATGGCTCTTTTCAGGATTACATCAACCAGATTAGTAGAAGCGCAGGTAAATACATTATTATTTAAATCATTATTCCTTTTAATTGTTACAGTACCTACCATTCATGCACGGTAAAGTTTCTTGTGTACTTTTTTATAACCTTCTTGCCCACATTTTGGGTTCGAAGTTATGTAATGTGAATAAAAACTATTTTGGGAATAATTGCAGATGTATGGCATCTTGTTAACACGTATATTGTTCGAACATTTTGTATAAAATTACGCGTTATTAATAATATTCATCAATATTTCAATACGACCGGTGTACTAACCGAGGGCATGCTGATATACAGCGGGAAATCCCGCGCTAGACATTTAATAAACCATACATTCATTTCATTTGCACTCGCATTTAATAGTTATCTAGTTAAATACCTATTATAAATACGTTATTCTAGTTCTTGATCATACTTCGAGGGTATTTAAGATTTGGGGTACATTTCTCTAAAACACATTGATGTCACACTATTTTTTTATAACATGCCCAATAAAGTTTGCTAAAGTAAATATTGTCATAAATTTATTTTTTTAAGTTTCCAATTTTAGTGCACAGTGAGCTGGAGTAAAATAATTAGCAAATAATTTATGCTATTCAAAGAATATTGTTAAAGTAACATTTTATAAACCCTAAATTAGGTGCAATAAAAAAATACATGTGGGACTGTCATCAGTCATTAAATATTAATGAATAATGGTTAGGTTTTATTATCTTCAATTCATGTTATATTAGTTTACTTTTGCACATTTATTGTAAAAAACCATCTATGTACAGCTAGAAAATTGATTTTACCTTTTGTTAATTAGTAGTTACCAAATACTTTTGTTATATATTAAACTTAATTTATTATTATGCATTAGTAATTACAGTAATTGTATTTAAAACCAAGAGACTAATGTGGTCATTCCCATGTCACATAGTAATTAATTCATAATTTAATGGACTTTTACTAAGTATCTAATTGTTTCACTATGTGCCTATTGAAGATTGACTTTTGTATATGTTATAATACAGTTTAAATTTAGTCATTGTTACACAAAAACAAACTATGCCTATGTGTACATTTAATATTTTTGACATCAACACATTTTTACATCCTGTTGCAACTTAATATGTATGCTGTTTAAATTTTTATTTTTCATTTTATCTTTATCTTATCTTAAAGACTAAACCTATGACAGGTTTTAGGATTAAATCTCATAACTGCAATGATGGATCTTTTATGGAAAGATCCAGTCATGTGAGATTTGCACAAAGTATGTGGCAGTGGCAATGGCCTTGGTCAATCTATGTCAGTGTCACGCACGGTGGCGCTTGTTGGCGTGATAACCGATGTCACTCGCTCTGCAGATAGTCCGTGCGCTTCTGCGTCTCCCAATCACGTGAACCTAGCTGCGTGATATTCCTACATTTGTGTGGTTTTGACTCACATTTGTAATCACGCACCGCCCATTGAGCAAGCATACGCCACACACGTCATAACCTCGTACGAGATGCGTTTAGTAACTGTTCGTAAATTCATGACATAATCCCGAGCCACACTTGACTTTACATTGTCAGGTGACTATCTATTGTTCTACACAGGGCGAGGTTTACATAATGACTTGAAGTATTCGGTCTGACGACGTGACTATTCGATTCTTATGTGTTAGTACAACCTGCGCGCTAAACACAGGCTTCGATTTATCGGAAGCGTAGTTCCGCGATGTCGTTATCAGTTAACTATGTAACAGAAATCCTCGCAATGACATTCACGATGAGTGTCCTCTGCTATGCCCCAACTCTAAAGATAACCACGCAGGTCAACCCGCACTCGCATCGGGCACACGCCCAAATGCTCTCAATTATTATAGGCGCCCGTTACATATATAAATTACACACATAACATCTACTATTTATATAGGAAACGAGAATTAATTGTATTTCGATATTAACGAAAACCAAACGCATGGAAGTAACGCGGATCTAAAATAAAACGTGAAGAACGTCGCGTCGGCTGCTTTATGACGCACTTGTTCAAGGTTGCGTTGAGCTATGGCTTCTAATGGTACAGCAAAAACAACCATTTCGACTTGTTTGAATGAAATCTTGTAGTAAGAAGTAAATATAATTACATAACATTTCATATTTGATGATATAGATAACGCTGTGTAATTCCTTAATATTTCGACTATATCTCGTGTTCGTTAGTTGATTATTTAATAAAGATTCCAATATGTGTACGATAGGCAGTTTTGCGACGAGATATGAGCTAAAGTATAAATTTTATATCAATACGTTTGATTGGTTTACTTTTAGCATTACATAATTATAGCCTTGATTCGAACATACTGCCTATAATATTATGATAAACTTCATCAAAAATATTATCAAGCTGTATCTATACATGCTGTATGTGAATAAGTTAACGACACGATCGTTTATCGATCAGATCATTCTTATCATTAGAACGTTCTACAGAAGTACTTGTTACTGATCTATGGCCTCTGTAAAAGCAAGGATTATTTTCACTGATAAATTAAAACAAGAAAAATTAATTAAACTGTTACATTTGATTAGTCCGTAGTTTGTTTAATGACTTCATTTTCTTACTGACAAATTAATAGAAACTCGATAATACCAATTATTATCGAATTCTATCTGTAGTTCTCAGGTAGCTGTTATCTAAGATTTTGTATTTGAATTAGCGTGTCGGTTGATTCACCATTGTTTTCTTAACAAAATACTCGTTCTTCAAGTAATACAGTTAATGGAAATGTTTTAAATCATTACAAATAATCATTAATAGATCATTGTGTAAATGGCATTAATTATGCGACCACGGTGGAATGTTGTAATTAATGATTATTACGCAGCCTATGTACTTACCTACAAAACCCAGTGCGCTCAAAATCTGTGATATTTACAATATACGTGTTAAATTAATATTGCGGAAGTCAAATTGTGAAATAACTCGTTAAACCCTTAACAGACTTCTCCACAATATACACCTAATACGTTTTATATGCAAATGATTTTTGAAACCGAAACAATTAGGTATCTACTTTTAAGGGTAGTTGTTGTCAATATTAAACTCAATACGCTTTTTTTTATTGACTTGAGAATCTTGCTCGGAGAAATACTTCTAAATCGACTTAAAGTAGATAAGTAAAAAAAAATAAAGAATCATTAAATGTTTCGACTTAATAACGATAAAAGTAAAAACCACCAAAGTCCTAATTTTTATTATAATTAGTTCTCTGAAATGTTATAATTGAGGATTACTTTGGCAATTTTTTCATTCGAATTGTATCACTGACTTACGACTGAGCGATATTTTGAACCTAAAACCACGCCTAATAGGCCCCGACGCGACGGGGTAGGCGGAGGTGTATAGTACTCCTACATTTTACTGGCAGTACATTTTCTTGTGCCTAACCAAGAATAATGAAAATCAATTTAGAAATATTTTGTATGGATATTTTACGCATTGACTGCGCGTAGGCTTAGAATGAGAAAAACCTGATTTAATGGTAACTAACCAAATTAACATGGCATAATCTGGTTTTACTTATTACTATAAAGTCAAAGTATAAACTAATCTAAATTAATTTTACAATTCAAGTGGACTGATCAAACCCAACTGATGAAGTCAATGTTCCCTCATGGTCAAATTTGCATGGATACAATTGTATTTATGTCTTATGCTTGTCCTTGTTTGCATATTTGTTTTACAATGAGAAACATAATTGTTATTATTTTAGTCTTTTAATACACATACTATTTAATTCATAAAAACGCGTCGAGATATGTTTTTAAATTACAAACCATTGATCGATATATTATTACCTAGCCTTACTAATCAGGTAGGTAGCTGTTTAAATATACATTGCCCCAATAATGTATACATACATGTATGTGACTTCTGACGCCCAAACGATTGTTAGAAAGATGCCACAACAAGAGACAGTATGTATTTTACCAATAGCTAAGCAAGTTTATATTAGAATGGTTTGCAAAACGTACATCATTCTGGTGATCTGAACCCTTACCATGAACTCTTAAAACAGGGCATTTTACGATGTGGAAGCGCGACGACGCTATGTGTATATGGTAAGGGGAGGCGAGTTCATGGTAAGGGGGCTGGTGTGCATGCACGGCTTTAGAAATTGTATGACTTGTGTCTAATCTAGTGTTTTTAGAGATGCATAAATAGACAAGTTAATGTGTCGTACAATTGCACTTTTAACGCACCAGTCCAGGTTACCTTGAGGTCTTTGCGTAGCCATAGATCGGATACTATCCATGATAATAACTTCTTATTTGAATTAGACGCTGCCATTTGTTCAATCAATATTTTATTGTGATTTTTCTAAACTTCACTGTCCAGTGCTCGTGTGCATGGCCACACTGTGTCACCGTGTATGTGTTTAATAAGGGATCCATCTCATTCTTGGCTGTGCAAAGGATTTCGAAAGCATGTTTTCAGCAGTTTCGGCCCCCCATAAAGACATTCTTTTGTCATGTCTTGTTTTTTTTTCACTTGGATTGAATTAAATGATTGATATACCAGTAGTACCTAAATAACGTAAATAATATATAATTTATCTGGACATATGTGTTGAGACACGCTTATTACAACGTTCATTTTTATTATAATAGTGACCTTGACGTATGTACATAGTGTGAAGATTTTAATACTTGAGACGAGTGCTACTTTATAATACTAGTTTTTTTGTTTTATGTCAAGTACAATCAATTAGTGACTAAATTGTGGTAAAGAGGAAGTGCCCTATTTTGTGGATGTAGAAATATTATGGTTTTTAATTACAAGTTGTCCTGTGTTTATTGCTAGACAGCGAGTAAGATAAGGTTTTTGAATTTACCTTGATTTTTTACCGCGCAGGCATTTATCCCCATGTTCATGTTTTAGCCGCAAGCAACGAGCTGAGGAGTTGTCAAGCCAATGAATCCAATATTTAACAAATACACCCAAGTCTAAGTTGTAATTAAGGTTCAGCAGTTTTCAAATCTTGAAGTGCAAACAAATTGGTTTCCTACCCGAAGATAGATATGAATTGTTTAAAACGATGTCTATTTTATTTATGAGTTCTTTTTATGTCTAGGGCAGGGGCTGGGATCATAATTAAAAAAAAAATGCGTAGTTGTTGTATTATTCGAATAGGTCATAAAGACTACTACGGTTTAATTGTCCCGGTTGTCTATTAGTATACGAAATTCAATAGATTTCGGAGAAGGAATATTCCTCTGACTAATAAAAAGTACTATTCATACTTATGCGGTACCAAACTGCAGCACATTACTTGATTTAAATGTAAGGAATGTGGGTCTCTCCTTTTATTTGCTCTTTGTTCAATGCTTAATTTTCCTTATAGCATCAGAATGGTAGGGTTTTGTTAGTTTCTTCGAGGAAAATATCGAACGAGGCCTGGGATTTTACATAATCGTCAGTTTGGCCTTATTTCCACTGACCTTACTGGGCATGCGCAGTGTCCTCGTTAGCTGTAGCAGATTATAAATGCGACAATGGGGGTGTTCGCACTGTGGTGTCATATTCGTCACTGAAACTGATGCGCCTTAGTTGCTTTA
Organism: Abrostola tripartita; assembly: GCA_905340225.1. Classification (NCBI taxonomy): domain Eukaryota; kingdom Metazoa; phylum Arthropoda; class Insecta; order Lepidoptera; family Noctuidae; genus Abrostola; species Abrostola tripartita. The sequence goes on from HG996486.1 coordinate 6,112,831, forward strand.
CTTTTACGAGTAGGTGCTTTAATTTACAGCATTCCGTAGCAACAACGTATATCGTTGTACTTTGTACGCTATATATGTAGGCCGTGTACTAATGTTCTTTACAATTTATAATTTTATTAGTTACTAGCCATGTAAACTAAGCATCCAAGTAATTTTTTAAATACGCCACAGTGATTAACTGATTACTGTATGTTTGCTTATCTATTGAAACATTTTATCTTCTATAAGAAAACATTATAGGTACCTATTTATGTTAAGAAACTATGTTCCGTTTATAGTGTGAAGGGTTTACGCACGTAATGTGATTTATAATGTCAATTAGGTTAAACTCTGGCCCGCGGCTGACCTATCAATGTACTTATTGATTGAATCGCTGGCTCTATCATTGCAATGATGGTTTTATTTATGAACAAGTACTTCCTATTACTAACTTTGTACTGACAGTATTTGATTTCGTTGAGCTAAATATAAATTACTTCACATATTTTAGCGTATTTAATACTTTATATGGTAGTATGTACTAATATAACAGTTTAGTCAACACGAGCGTGAGGTAAATTGAGTAAATACTTAATAATGTCCCACGTGTATACGTTACTTGCTTCTTTGACTGACTGTAAAGCAAGCAATAATTAAACGAATCCTTAGCATATTTTTGAATAGATAATCTCAATTTATATGTGTAACGTCATTACGTCAGTAACATGACTTCCAATGAAGTTAATGATTACACATGCAAGAGATCGCCTTGAAATGTCTGGTTCGGTGTAAAGTACACACTGCACTATTTCGGTAGATATTAATATTAGATATTTGAAAGGTTTACAATAATATTTGTTTAGTTTGTGTATCTTAACCTAGCAACACAAATACGTTCAATGTAACACACGTACAAATTGATAAATTAATACTCGACTTGTAATGTATTATTTATGTAAATATTTTTGCCCTATACAGAAAGTATGCCCGACAGCATCCATTCTGCTAAGAGGTTTGAGCGCAGAGTCGACAAACCTCAAAAGCATTCTCCAGGAAAAAATCCCTAAAGAGCAAGAAAAGATTCGGGAGTTCCGCAAGAAACATGGAGGTACCAAAGTTGGAGAGGTCACTGTTGATATGGTGAGCCAAACAATGTAATGTGTTCTTAATGATAAGGTATCCTTGTTACGGTGAACTTATTTAATAAAATGGATATACAGTTGATAATATAATTTACTATGTTCATTATTACAATTTGTTGACAACACCGACCTTGATTGTCGTATAAAATACCTAGCTATTGTCATAATATATTATTAACAAAAACGAGTTCAATGACATAAGAAGTACCTGTTTAGTGTATTTGTCGTTATTTAGTATTCTCCTAATACACGCTCTGTGTCGTCAAAGGTTATAAAGTAAGTGTATAAAGTTTCCAAGCAGGCGGTCATTGAACCGCATTTTAATCGGACCCTGATGCAGCTTATGATTACTGTATTTTGCGATGGATATGTAAAATGATTTATTTATTGTTAAGAAAGCTTATCAATATCTAATCGTCAACATTTTGTTAGGTCTAGAATGACGTTTAGCTGAAATTGATACGTAGTCTTGAAGCTTAATAAGCATTAAGCACTTGTTATAAACAGATGTTTGTTTTACCCTCAGATGTACGGCGGTATGCGTGGCATCAAGGGTTTGGTTTGGGAGACGTCCGTGTTAGACCCCGATGAGGGCATTCGATTCCGCGGTATGTCTATCCCCGAATGCCAGCAAAAACTGCCGAAGGCTAAAGGTGGCGATGAACCACTTCCTGAAGGTCTTTTCTGGCTCCTCGTCACTGGAGAAATCCCCACCGAAAGCCAAGCTAAAGCCCTGTCCAAGGAATGGGCACAAAGGTTCGTTTTTTCTCTTTAATTTAATATTTAGATATTCAAAACATACCGTAGTTAAAGATAATTGCAGTATTAAACGTAGTAAGATAGCTCCATAAGTAGGTATGTACCATGTGCAGTTCTACATATTAAAAACTTATTAAAAAATGTTTTTTTTATTTATTCTTGTATTTGTTTCGATAGGGCCGAGCTGCCAGCACACGTTGTCACCATGCTGAACAACATGCCGAGCAAGCTTCACCCCATGTCACAGTTCTCGGCTGCAGTCACCGCACTAAACACCGAATCCTCCTTCGCGAAGGCCTACTCAGAGGGTGTACACAAATCCAAGTACTGGGAAGTAAGTACTGAAATCATGCTACAATATTATCTTTTCCCAAGTTGTGTCACTGCATTAACACTTCACGTACTTGTTGATACGCTGATAAAAGATAATATGTAGTTGTAAAACTTTTTATCTACCATATCAGTTGTGTCCCGAAAATTCCATAAGGCCGTAATATAATATCTCATGATGATGAGTTTTATACCGATTATGTTCAAGAGGTGGGTTGATGTTATTTAAAAGATTAATATTAATTAGCATGTTTTCCATAACAGTACGTTTATGAGGACTCCATGAACCTGATCGCCAAACTGCCCGTGATTGCTGCAACTATCTACCGCAACACGTACCGTGATGGTAAGGGCATCGGCGCCATCGACGACAACAAGGACTGGTCCGCTAACTACTGCACCATGCTCGGCTTTGACGACCCTCAGTTCACAGAGCTCATGCGTCTCTACCTCACTATTCATAGGTTAGTGCTCGAGAAATCTTACATTAATAAAGATTAATTTTTCGATTATGAGAACCGAACGAAAATTTGCGTGAATTGTGTTTTGTTTTTAATGTCCTTGTCCATACCGCCGCGTTACTTTGCAACCTGCTTTTATGTCTCTTTCGATGCTCTAAACAATGTTAAGCGCATGCATAATTACCAAATACATTTAAATAAAAGACAATTATTTCAGTCACCTGCAATTATTTGAAGGTTGAAATCATTTTGTCACGACTCAGTCTCTAACATTACTAATCGGTTGTTTAGAGCAATAGTTCTAATAATGTGTCAATCACCGCACTTAGCGATGATGCTAGTGGTATTAATGTCCTATATTCCCATAACTGCCAAAAGCGAATTTCATTGCATGCTGGATAACACGCTCTTGTTTAATTATTTAAATGTTTTTTTATCCAGTTTTGTTAACCCTTGTAAATATCTGGCATCACTAGATATATTTTTTGTGCCGATAAACATTAGAAACATTGAAGAGGTATTATGGATTGAATAAAAAGTTAAACATAATTTAAATATCTGGCTAAATCAGTATGCGACGTATAAATCTTGTACTCACAGCGTTAGCACGTACTTAGAGTGTAAACGTTCTAAGAACGTAAGTTTTGCATGTTTGTTCATATTTAATGGCTCTGCGAGATTGTCTCATTACGTTCTGTGACATCCAATCGCAGTTGTCATGTCTTAGCTAGAGCGAATAAACAACATAACATTATTAATTTCTCTTATCATATCAGTTAGTTGCTATGCTGATTTTATGAACACTTATGTTTCCCTATTACATGGCTCAGATTAGCAGCTTTGCGTCAACATTGAAATGTTAGATAAATACAATTATAATCACTGAAACACGGCCCATGCACAGCATAATGTGATCTTTATCATGAGATGTGATGTTTAAATAGCCACCAAAAATGTAATGCAATGAATATTGTCTCAAAAGAGTATTTGAAAGCATCCAATAAGCTTTGATTTAATTTAAAGAATAACGTCCAGTAATTCTGAGAAATTTGAAGACATGCTATCTTATTAACACTCCCTAAAGATATGATTAGGATTCTACCACAAATCTTTATTAAATATTTGCATAGCTTTTTTGTTCTTTATGCATGCGACAATATATGTTTTCATTGTGTGTGAATAAAATCCATCTAACGCAAATTATTCGTTCGGTTTGCCATATGTATACTTGTGGCTAGTGAGTTAATAGAAGAATTTGCGGCCTACTTAGGTAATATAGAAGTGTAATGTGGCCTTTATGTTTGTTCAGTGACCACGAAGGAGGCAACGTGTCCGCCCACACGACGCACTTGGTGGGCTCTGCCCTCAGCGACCCCTACCTGTCCTTCGCTGCCGGTCTCAACGGTCTCGCTGGACCCCTCCACGGTCTAGCCAATCAAGAGGTTTGTATTACACTGTTATTATGCATTTGTGCTGCATATTAGATTCATCGTCTTTAGTAAGCAAGAAAATGCCGTATTTTTCCTCTAAAAGGTAGGCAAACTACATGTACTTACTATATGCAAAGACTGTTAGAAATTGAAATATTGAAACTATAAAAATAATTACAATATAGTTATAACGAACCTTACGTAAATATTGTAATAATTGAGGATAAAAGTAGATTGATATAATATGTTATATAATATTATTGATGATACTGGTATTGCAAATCCTGCCTCCTAGTCGCCATTACACCTACGAATTACGACAAAACGATACTCGTTATTTATAATTATAGAGAATTGTAAGATGTAGACGACTAGACAAATTATGCAATTCTTCAGTAAATTGGATGGTACTTATAGTTAATCATTGTGCAGAAGTAACAAACAATAAGGAAAATAACGCGGTTAACGTTTTAATTTAAGGGATTCATCTGGTAAAACATATGACTCAGACCATATATGACGACGACGGTTTATAACAATGAATTGTACCTACTGATATGACTCCGCCAACATCTGGTCATAATAACTGAATTCGTTACAGTTGACAAATTGATATGTTCCTGCTAAGAAGTCGAGTAGTAATTTGGATAACAATTTTTAAACAGACATTATAATGTAATACTATGTTGTTGTTATATTTCCGATTTGTTATCAAATCTCTAGCGCAGGGTATAATCCTTCTACTCCTAGATCTTTTTTGTTTAATAGGTGTTACGTAATTTCTATGTAGGTACCTATGTAAGTGATATGATAATACATATATTATAAATATTTTTTTATCCAGGTACTTATATGGTTGGAGAAACTGCGCAAACAAGTTGGCGATGACTTCACCGAGGAAGGACTCAAAGAGTTTATTTGGAAGACACTTAAGTCTGGCCAGGTCGTGCCTGGCTACGGTCACGCCGTACTGAGGAAGACTGACCCTAGGTAATAAAACAGTCACATTATACATTTCAAATTAACTGGAGACTTGTTAAAAAAGCAGAGACCAATACCTATACTCAAAGCAGTCAGACGTATTTTAAAATATTACAAAATAAGCTTTTATTCTTCATTTCATAACATAATGATTTTTATTATGAAGGTACACATGCCAGCGTGAATTCGCGCTCAAGCATTTGCCCAACGACCCTCTGTTCAAGCTGGTCGCCGCTGTCTACAAAGTTGTGCCCCCGATCCTAACAGAGCTCGGCAAAGTCAAGAACCCCTGGCCTAACGTGGACTCGCACTCTGGTGTCCTCTTACAGGTAATCAACGATTCGTTTTAGTGGTTTTAGTCTGTTCATCAGTTAAGGTCATATGCTAAATGTGTTTTATTTGTGTGCAGTATTACGGACTGAAGGAGATGAACTACTACACGGTCATGTTCGGAGTGTCTCGCGCTCTCGGTGTCCTCGCTCAACTCATTTGGTCTCGCGCGCTCGGCCTGCCCATCGAGCGACCGAAGTCTCTCAGCACTGAAATGCTGATCAAGCAGCTGGGCAAGTAATCATAATACCGAACAAAATAAACCAATTCGTTCAGGCTAGATTGTGATACGTGCTTCAGGTAGTTAACACAAATCCCCTGAACGGAATTACCAAGTATGATTCACACATAACACCAATAGTCAATTTATGTAGTGATATTTTAAATGTTTGCTACCAAAATTTTTCATTTTTATTATTTATTGTCATCGTAGTAGTAAGCGTAAGTGATGCATTTTATTTGCGTTGTTTTTTATTATTATTATTGTTGAGTATATTGTAATTTATATAATTATGATACCACTGTGTACTTATTTCTGTGATGAGAATATTGTTTGATACTATTTTACTGTACATGTATATATCGTAATTTGATTTACGTTGTTTTTGTATATTATTGGAATATCATTAGACATTCGAGTTACAAATTGACTTTGAGGTGGTGTGTCTCATCTGCAAAATCCACGTAGCTGCCGGAATACGAACTAGTTATAGTGGTTGGTCAGTTAGGTCGTTTTATGTAGAACCTTAATAGCAAATATACAGTATGCTGTGCATACTGTTTTCTTAGGTCAAATGCAATATTCATACTGTCGTAATATTTATAAATCATTTGCATTAGAACCTCGAAATTTAGCAGCTCACTCAGTATTGTACTTAGTTTCAATGGTAGGTCTATTATGAAAGGTTTTAACATATGGTTGGTCTCGTAAGTACTTAGGTGGGAAGTATATTTTCTGGTATTAACGAGGTACTGAGCTAATTTCTGCAGGCTGCAATTATTCTTTGTCCTTCATTTAAAATAAAATTATATAGTTTTACTGTCATTACAATTTACCAAAGTATTTATGAATATAATGTAGACGCAAAGAGATCGTATTATATTGATATACTTTAATAAAGAAGCAATATTTACCTGTATCATAGATAGACATTAACGTCACAATCAGTAGCATAAACCCCTTCGCATTCTTACGGCTCTGTGAGTATTGTTGTCACAATGCTAGTTATTATTTACAAATTTGAAAATATTCTTACAAAATTGACATGTTTAAAATTGCCTACTTGAATAGTTCGGTATGAGATCATGTATCGGCGGTGCGACGCCTTGTTGATATAATAACATAACGAAATGATCCAATATTTGACAATACTAAAATAAAGTGGTATGGTGTAGTATTACTTGTTTTTTATTTCAACCATTTTTTTCTCTATATAATTCCCGTTGAATTACTTCCCAACCTATTTACCACTTATTCCTTGAATATGTAAACTATCCTGTATATGTTGACGTAACTTTAATTATGTGTATGCATTAACAATGGTACCTAACAGTTATTATACATTTCCCAGCCTTATCTTTATACATATAATACTGTAACATCAAAGTACAAGGGTGTAAGCAACAAATTAGAGGTAACGTTTTTATTATTAGATTAGCAGCTTTTTGCTAACATAACGTTTTACTAGCAAGACATTAAGAGCCATTTTACATTTTTACGCAGTTTTCAAAGATTTCGGACGCCTAATTTACCATCTTAGGTAGTATTTAGGAATTGTTATATAAATGTAAAATGTAGACCAATCTTTCGCATTGACACATAAGCTAATAGATTTACAAAAAATAACTTAATTGCTATATGGTGATCAATCTCCCGCAACACGTTTTCTGAAAAATCATCGCAGAGTCAATTTCGGGCTCCAAATTCTATCAATTACATTCACAAATTTAAACGATAAAAATACAGTAAGCGTTAGGCATATATTTTTGTTGAAACTTACGGTGCAATATTTTCGATTAATTACACTTTTAATTGATAAAAAAAATAAAACTAAATCCTATTTTCACGGTTTATACTGTAATTTTATCGCGATTTTTTGGTCTGAATAAAGGTATATTTTAATTTTAAAATCATGTCATAATAAACTATGCTCTTTAAGAAATCTAATAACATACTGATTTTCTAAATTCCTTTATTTAATTAGAAATCACATCATTTTCAATATCACTCCAAATCACAATAAATTACGATGCACAAACCTAGAATGATCAGTCGGGCCCGAGCGCCCAAAGAGGTAGGATCTGTGTCACTTTTTTCTAATTTCAAATTACGAAAATTCGTCTTGTAAACGCATGTTTATACTACGACCACAACGTTTTCATTTTCTATGTATTATTTTCATTCGGTTTTGTTTATTATCAAGTAAAATATATTAGTTTATGATATTTTATTAAATTAATATGCAGCTACTTTAATCTTGACTGTACTATTTTTGTCCGCGACTTGGCCACTTGGATTTTTCTTACGCATGAAAAGTAGCTTGTAGCCTTTAATATGTTAATCCAGGTTACAAACTATCTATGCGCAATTTTTTTTCTATGTCCTTTTAACCGTTTTTGCGTAATTGAGTAATAATCCTCCAAAAATACAATCGCTTACATTTATTATTAAAATAAATTTTACAAAACATGATCTATTTATAATTGGTGAATAAATTATTATTGTAGAAATTATAATTTGTCTAAATAAATTACTATAGAAATAAAAATATTTTCATAAATCTCGAATAAGAAACATTGTAATAACGATCAAAATTTTTACGTCCGTCTCAAAACTCGCGCTACACTGTTTGCATTGTTTTTGTGTGGGTGCGCTACGCACACATGACAATTTTGACAGAATTCGAACGTCACAATTTTGTGAAATGGCTCTTAATTAGCGTACCAGTCATGAGACTGACAGATGCAAGTGGACATGACACTATCACACCACAGATGTTTGCTGGATATCACAAAGAATTGGGCTCATTATACACAGATTTGTTAATATACTAGCTTATGCCCGGGACTTCATCCACGCGTATTTCGATTTAAAAACCTGTACATAGCAGCAGTAAGAAGATTTACAAAATTGGATCTGATTTTGTTAATTATGCTACGGGTTTTTATTTACTTCACGCGGAACCCAAAATATTTTCTCAATTAAAAGTAGCCATAAATACTTCTTATTACATCAGCTATTTGCCAGTGAAAGTTCCGTCAAGCTGTCGCGGAGTAACTGTAACCCGCGAAATTTTTACATTTTTCTTATTTTCCCGCGAAACCCTAAACATTTTCGACATTCAAACTAGCCGTTTCGCAGATTAGACGGAACAAACAGACAGACATTTTTCTATTCAATTGTACTTTTGTTGTGTATCGTATCATGTAAACCAATCATCATGTGCAACGAGTAATAAACTGATATTTTGATGTTACAAGCAGACACTAATTTTATTTATGTGTATTGATTTTTGTTGATTTGTGTGGAATTTTTTTCCAATATATTACCGTTCTAATTTACTTCACGTACAGTAATAACCGATCAAGTTTCAATGACTACAAAAGGTGTTTATATAGGTATATAGGGTGATACGAAATTGATAGTATGTTTTATCAGTTCTATACTATTGGTAGGTACATAATATGGAATGAAAGTGACAAAAACCGCCGTTTATTTTTTTTATTCTCACGCTGGTTACATATCGATTTCAAAATAATGTTTTAAACTTTAATTCCATATATGTCGTTTTAAACATTAAATCCTAGTACCCAGCTTTCCACGTCGGCGTTAATTGGAAAACTTCTCGCGTAGTGGTAGTGAAGATACCCACACGTAGGTATTGTAAAAAGAAGGGAAGTGTATCACAAAGTATATGAAAAAAAATAAGATTTTCCTGAATGTTTTTAGAAAACTGTTAAAATCTGCCAAAACATTCGTGAATTTATTCAGAGCTATGAAGCTATTTTAATACTGGCAACATTGTATTACTGTCCGAGTAACTCTGATGTCACCGCCACGTTCAGTTGTAAATGTTGCATTACTAAATTATAAAAAATGTCTTTAAATCTTTTTAGTCGATTTTATATGTAATAATTAGTTTATCTTTTTATACAGCATACCCACTTTATAAATAGTACCATAGTCAAATCAGGCACGCAAGCAATAGCGAATAAATATTATGCATGCAAGCCGATATTGTTATTGCTTAGAGTAAATAGACCGAGTCCATCGCGCATCATTCATTAGAACCCAATGGTTGGAGGTTAAGGCTGAGCTCTCACATCTCTGATGAACGAAATAATAAATTTATGATACAAAAGTATAAGTTAGCCATATTAAATGGGATTTTAGATTCTAGTTGCACTAGATTTTCGTTTAATTGCTAGTTTTAAGATTTAGATGAAAATAATGTCAATGCTATATACCTAAAGCATGCTAAAGCCTACCTACATGGATCTTCTATTGAAGTATGATTGTGGTAGAAAGTAGAACCAAAATAAAATTATATCTTGTAAAAGACCATAAATAAAATGACCTTCTTACATTCATAAACATCATTGTACCCGGAGTAGGTCGAGTTCGCATACTTAGTAATATTTATTGGGTTTTGTGTGAAAAGGCGTCAGATTCCCGTCATTGAACTATTGTATTGTAAATATTAATAAAAATAATTTTAAAAAGTTTAAAGTCACAGATATGAGCCTAATCATTTGTTATCCAGTCAACAGCCGGACGTCACAATGTCTGTCGTCTCGGAATTTGATTGCCACACAATGTAATACAATGTAAGCATACCTACATCAATACGTTATAAACATTTTTTTTTCTTTAACATCCGTTTAAAATATGCTCTGCTCAAAACTGTGGTATTATTGTATATAGCCAAAGCGAATTTGGTTCCCATATAAACGTTAATCCTATTTAACCCAACAGGTGGATATTATATATCAAAAGATATAAATATAATGGAGATGTGAAGACGAGAATATTTTTGCAGAATTCGTTTTGGAATGTGATTAGTAATAAAACTATGATACCTTTATAAAGGATTTTATTATTTTTACACATAAATAGAAAATACACTTATTTAAATAATGTATAAACCAGTCTTAACTCTGATTTCGCAACATGAGTATGTAATAATTATAAGATTGTCTAGTGAATGGAAAAAAGGAATGTATGTAAGGTATACATATTCATACACCCGCGCTAGTAATGTAAAAAGACTGTCTTATATTCAGCCCTATAATAATAATTCCAATAAATACGGTTACAATTAGGACAATTAAAAGTATCTCACTGATATACCTTTATGATTAATTGATATGGGTATCTGCGTACGGTTTTATTTACTATCACCGGCAGTTGTAATCAGTGGGTACCTATATTTAACCTAAGGTTAAACTATTGGTTATTTTAATATCGGTTATAGAACAACGACTTAAATTGCAGCATTTAGTTTACAATACAACTTCAGCCGCAAGATAAACAATGCCCGTGGCGATCATTGGAATCACGCTATTACGGCGATAATTACATTATTATAAATGGTTATTACATTTTCCAGGTATTAGGGTAAGTATAAGTTAAATTATTAAGCACTACTAGTCAGATTTTAAAACAATTCAAAGATTGTCATTGTTTGTTATTTAAAACATATTTGTTTACATTAAACAAATACATTTTAAATCATACGTATGTCAGTCTTTTTTCTGTGGTGTTTCCTCATCCTTGTCGTGTGTAGCCTTATCAGCGATAGCAGTCACAGGTAGCGACTCCTGCGTTTCTGAGACGATAGTTTCTTGATCGGAATTTATTTTTTCTTCTGACGACTTTTTTTCAGGTTCAATAGTGTACGCCTTTTCTTCTTCAGAATTTTCAGAGCTAACGACTCGGTTACGATATTCACCAAAAGTGATCAATCTAGCAGCGTTAATAATAGATCCAGGCAAAACTTTATCGTCAATAGATATAGCTCTGGCAAGTAGCGCAGACTTAGATAATCGCCATTCGTCGACTACAAGAAGATGTTTCGTGAGATCCCACTCTGTATGGTAAAAAAAAAAATTAGGTACAAATTCAATATACAAAATGCATGTATCTAAACACTAGTTAATTATGTACAATAATTATGATAAAGAGAGTTTAACAGATTACATACCCAATTGTTTTAAACCTGCACTCAATCGAGGCCATTCTTTTTTTACAACAAGGCTCAAATATGACATGAGGTCATAAGAAGGCTCGTAATTGAATCTGCCACTTGGGTTTGCAATAGAATCCTTTGCCCAATCAGCTCGTTGTAAAGTCTGACAAATTATGGGAAATGGTCGGTCAGCACTCTTTATATTTTTGTAAATTGCCTGAAATGTTTTACAATTGATTAATTGATGTGGTAATCATTTTATTTGATTATCTAATTATCTGACTGACTGACAACATACCAAAGGATAGTCATTAATTGCGCAGATCACAATGCTAAACAGCACAGCATGGAAATAAGCACAAAGTATGTCATTGGTTGTAGCAGACTCTCGCAGCAACACATACATCTTTTGCGACTGTACATTTGGTATCAAAACATATTCCTTTAATTTGTAAATTTCCTGTAGAGTTTTCATGTGTTCAGCTCTTGAATTTAACTTTATCAATTTTTTCATTGAATGTCCTACTTTTATTTGAAATCCACTTAGTCTTCGATCTGAAAATAATCATTAAGAAACAAAGGTAAATGCTAATCGAGTGAGCTTTTATTTAGACTATAATATGAAGAGAGTGTTAGTAGTAAGTTATAAAACGTAAGTCATATATACCTAGAATATGATGTCCCAGATGATAAAATATAATTGGTTCATTGCTATTGATGAGACATGGATTAGCAATTATTTCTTCTCTCAAATACGTGTCAATGATTTGCAAGAATCTTGGTTCATTCAAAGTTCTCAAACATACAGCTCTCACCGCCAAATAGTTAAATACTATATGAAGTACCATCATTAAACCGAATATTACAAGAGAATTCCTGAAAAAGTATATAATTATGGTAATAAGTCTACAATAGAGGTACTTACAGGCAAAGGCAAAGTTCTCATACAAAGACTATGTCACTATGTTTGCTTACTGTATATTTTACATGAAAAAATGCAATGACGCCTGGGATTTGAAGCGCACATATGGATCCTCATGAAATATAATATTCTCTATATCTTGCCTAAATCTAGATCTGTAATACTAGATATCAGTTACGTGACGCCTTATTAATGTGCACATTAAAATATAAGAATCATAACTTAAAACAATACTCATACCCAAAAAGTGTGATGATCATAAGTGCAGCAACAGAAGCAATGAGGTTTACAGCTGTTTCTTGTGCTGAATCTTTAGCAGAAACATCTGCCAGATTTCCTCTAATGGCGTGATGTTGTGTCATGGCTGCCCTTGTAGCACCACCTGTGAGGAACCAAGTTAGCTTACGAAAAGTTATACACTGTATTATATATATACAATTATAATGATGACAAGTGGACACTAACCTGCAACACCAACAATAGCTTTCATCATAGTGCTAGCACACAGTACAACAGTTGTGTAACTTTTAAATATTGGCAGAGCTATCTCTATACACATAGCTGCATCATTCAGTGTGTCAGCATACAGTCTCCACTTTTTACTGTAGGCATCCAAATAAATTCTGCAATTATAAATAAAAAGCATAATAATCGGTAAAAACACTACAATACTCTGTGACAATACTGTTGATAATTTGTGGGTGTCCAAGCAAAACTCCACTTCTCGACTTTTCGTTTTCAAGATATCGTAATTTTGTAAAATTCCGTGTAAAAATTGTATTTAGCGTTTTTAACTGGTTATTAATTAATGCTCAATTATCTACCAGGACATGTAGTAAATATTTTTTTCAGAGTTGCGGTCAATTACAAATTTCTGATAAAAAGAATTGTGCCCGTTTTTAAATATTATATTTCCCTTATCCTTTTTATCAATTGACTATTATAGATACCGTATCTAGACTTTACAATATAACTCACATTTTGAAAGTGTTTAGAAATTTTTATGCTTTACTATTTTTATGATTTATTTGTAGTACTCATACACATCATCGATAACAGGACCTTCAATGCAGCAATCAGTATAATCAATATAGCAATATTGTAACTATAAAGGTACATTTTTAATTTTGATGTCTAATGAACATAGCAGGATTTTGTGTTGCAAACTATTAGCTCTTTTCTTACCCATGAGTATAAGCGAACATTATCTTCCCGATGTGACCACACCCATCTTTAAGAACCCAAGTAATGGTAGCTGCTAGTGGAGTAGTATTTGTGTCTCCAACACCCACACCACGTAGAACTTCTTGAGTTGCCAGGATGCCTATGGAATACATTTACTTTCTGAGAACCTTGAGCTAGCTTAACCTCATTAACCAAATGTGTCTGCTTTCACATGGGGAGAAGTATTTTCCAGAAAAACAAATTTACTGTTGTTTTTGTAATGTATAAAAAACTAAACTGTCTGTAAAGCTGACAAGGAATAGGCAAACAATGGATACCAACCTCTCGGAGGTTGGGTGATAGTAAAGGTGATAGTACTTAACTGGTATCACGGACAAACTCATGACATTTTTTTTGCCTGGTACTAAGTAAGAGATAATAAGAATACTTCTGTGAAGTATTATAACTATGCATATCTATAAGATAATCAATTTTGCATGATACATATTTCTTTAACAACTACAATAATTGTATATGTCAACCTGAATGGTGCAGTGGCTAAGTGATTCGACTCAATAGTCCAGTTACTTAGCAGCCAGCACTGTTGCTATGAGTTGTGAGTTCAATACCCACATAGGCAAATATTTGTGTGATGTACTGAAGTAAATCGTGAATCGTGTCGTCTTGGTATTTGTGTATGTGGTTATTTAACCCCTGACACAAAAAGAGGGGTGTTTGAGTTGAGTTCTTTTTTTTTATTTTGTGGCTTACAGGGCTTCAGCCACTCTAGGTGACTATGCCAGCTCCATGGGAAGATGCAATCCTATTGTAAGAGCTAGGGGTTCATACCTCAACCTTCTTACAACATGCCACAAATATCTCCAGGATTTGTTGAAACTCAGGTGACATAATTGATTGACGAAATTGATCACACTCCACTAACGTACAAGGACCTTTGTTTTTTGACAGAAGTCAAACAACTGGAAGGTCCTCGCTAAATGAAAAATCTTGTTTAGTGGAGCATGACCAGACCATAACCTTACAGCGGTAACCATTAATTCCCTACAGAGCTTGATACATTCAAACTAGGGTGTTGCAGGTGGTGTATTCTGAATTCAGGTTTTTACACAATTTATTAAGAAAGAATAATTTTATGACATTTTTAACTAAAATTAAAAGTCAGTCGTTAATTTTAAAATTAGTAAAATATCCACCTGTGCTAAACATGTGTTTAATAACCATTAACCCGGACACCTCGATAACCTGCAAAGGGCATCTGCAATTTTGACTGGCCCAATTAGTGAGGCCCTAGTGTTAGTAATCAAGCAATCACTACAACAAAATTATTTAATTGTGTAATACTTGTTACTTACCAGTGATTGTACTGCAGAATGCTTGTGCTGTATCCCATACCTGGTAGCTAATATAGTCATTGCTTACACTTTCAGGATAACCGTGTGGCAGAAATATTCTCGAAAATATATTGGTAAGTTCACCTAATCTATCTTCATCCATTACCACCACATTGTGCTGGTCTATAACAATAATTAAGATGGGGTTTTTGAAACATGTATTAGGTATCTTCGTAAACATATTGCATAGGTACTTTGTATTACGTTACCTGGAGGTTTTACGTACAGGCGCTGTTTTGCGGAAGATCCGTAACTCTCTTTAAATATAATTTCACCTTCGTGAATTGTAAACATTTTGTTTTTTGTTCACATGAAGCAAATGCAATAACTACCTACCGATAATTTCACGAATTAAGGCGTTTTATGTAATTAAGAAATACTTTTTTTAAGATATATGATTTAAATATTTAGCACAACTAGTTATTTGTTGTTGAAGAGCAGCAGCAGACTGGGCGTTGGCGGCGCGAAGGGCGGGTCCAAAGCAAATGGAAGCAATAATCAATAACTTTGACTGTTGCCGGTTCTGTGCTGTGCTAACTGCTCATTTATGTGTTATATTGATAGACCACAAACATTAAACACAATATACTATGGCATTACATGACATTTGGAAACAGATAATAGCTAACATTCATAGACAAGGTTTAGTGCTCGTGTGAGTCGTAAATCTGTTGAGCGAACTAAAAAGATAAATTCAGTATAAAACATTTATTTGGCCACTACACAATAGTTGGTCAAATAAAATTGAAATGAAAACAAATATATTTTTGATTTATCGAACTTGCAGTATGAGCTTAGATAGCCTGCAAGAAAATTGAGGAAAACTTTATTTACTATTTACTCTGTTATGAATAACTATTTATAAAGATAAAGAAATTTATTCGTGAAGGATAATTAAGGTACATTACAAAGTTGGTATAAATAAAATATAGTTCAATTCTTTTTGGTCTATGGTTCAACACATCCGCCTCTGTAAGAGGCTTAGGAATACTCTGAATACGAATATCTGTGTACTAAAAAGTAAATAACATTAATTAACAATTATTATAGTCAACATTATTAGCATATTAGTAACCCTATTTTTTTCATATAAACACACAAATAATTGAAATATTAGTAAATGGTAAAATACCTATATTACCAAAATAGCTAACATTTTAACATAAGTTAATATATTTAATTTTAAATAGGGACTAGAATATACAATTATTAACATTGACAATGTATTTAATGTAAATAACAGACTTATTTAGGGTTAACATTTTACAACAGGTATTTATCTTAACATCTTATGAGGAGCACAATATATCTAACACCAGAACTTTTATTAGTTAATATACCTACTAGGAATCAAGTGAAAAGATCAAAGTACTATGCCTGTAGTTATTAATAGTGAACACATTTAATATTATGTACTATTATCTTTAACATTAAGTTTTAAAATCTTTACTTTAATCTGTTACATAATTTATTATCAATAAGTTCTTTAATAGTGTAAAAAGTTTTTTCAATTAATCATTTCTTAAGTATTTTTCTAAATAATTGTAGTGGTAATTTTCTTATTACTTGTGGAATTTATGGTTGTAAATTTTTATGGACATTAATCATTAAGTAACTGTTTTTGTAGTGGAGTGCGCTTCTACAAAATTGGTTTTTTTATTTGGTAGGGTCTCTTTTTGGGAACTTGCTATGTTCGCTAACTTTAGTATATAGGTGAGCATTTTTCCTGACAAACATGCCAAGTTCTAAAATGTAAAATGACACCAATGTTAAAACTTTAAACTTTTTAAAAATTGGTCTGCTACTTTCTAATGGATAGGTGTCAGTTATTGCTCAAAAGCATTTTTTTTTGTACTATGAACGCCCTTTGGATGTGGGTAGAGTTTCCCCAAAGAAGTATACCGTACCTCAGAACAGAGCCTACATATCCATGATATGCTATTAGTGCTGCTTCTGCTTGCTGTATTGCGCAGCTTTTTAATGGCGTGTACGAATCTATTCAATTTATTACATAAAACGTCTATGTGAATACCCCAATTGCAATTTTCATCAATAGTTAATCCTAAAAAAAAAATTTTTTGTTCTCTGCTAATTATCTCGTTATAAGGTAACTCGACCGATAAGGATATCATATTTAAAAGACAAAAGTGTTGCTTGAGATCTATGTTTAATCTCAAAACTACTGATAGCTGTAAAGAATATTTCATTAAATATCATATATTAACATTACCCTCACTTTATATATTAGAAATAGCAATGTTCGTAAAAGCAAATCCACAGTTGTTTCCTCGTATGGCAGACAAATTTCCAAGAAATAGACGTGATGATAGTAAACTATGTGGTCATACATCGAAAACTGCACTTATGCGCAAGAGTGTTTTTTGCATGGCACCAATAGTCTACAACAAATTGCCCAAAAGTTGGAGAGAGCTAACAATACTTAAATTTAAACAAACAATGAAATTGTTTTTGTCACAAAAAGCATATTATAGTATTACAGAATTTCTAAACGACTCATGGTGATTATTATAAATAAATAAAAGTGGGGAATTTAAATATGCTAATGTAAATGTTATTTAATTGAATGCCTACTAAAGTGATGTAAATCTTCATTGTATAATTTTATTGTAATTTGTAATATTGGACTAGGAAAATAAATAATTAATAATTGGATAATGTAAATGATTATAAGAAATTTGTCAACTGATATAAATTAATGTATAAGTGTTATATGTAAAAATTAATTAATTAATAATAATAAT
The DNA here is from genome assembly GCA_905340225.1 of Abrostola tripartita. Lineage (NCBI taxonomy): Eukaryota > Metazoa > Arthropoda > Insecta > Lepidoptera > Noctuidae > Abrostola > Abrostola tripartita. Next base: position 6,130,691 of record HG996486.1, read on the forward strand.
TTTTTACCATAAATATTTGCACGCCATGAGAAATGGTAAACATGTCGTGAGCCACTCTAACTTAAGATCTTACATGCATGTATTATTTTAATTTTGTATGTATACACATGTTTAAGCAAATAAAATTTCTTATTCTTATTCTTATTCTTAAGGGTAATTTAGGGAGAATTTTTTTTAAAGTTCGAAAATTGAATAAATTTGGATTTGGATAAATAAACTTTTAAATTATTTAGTGTTAACCAATTAACTATATCGTGAATAGTTTTATTTACATCTTGTTGGTGTATAGTATTATTATTTTGTGGTATTGCGACTGACACATAATCAGCAAAAAGTACGCATTTGTGTTTTGTAACATTTGGCAAGTCGTTAATATACAAAAGAAAGAGAAGGGGCCCAAGAATACTTCCCTGGGGCACACCAGATTTATTATGCCTAAATGAAGATCTAGATAAAGTTGCAACAAGTTTTTCGTTTATGGTTTATTACATCAAAGTACTCTGTGGGTATTTATTATCTGTGAGATGCAAACTGTTACTGTTTTGGGTGGGGAAACGTATTTTATAAGCTTATATAGTATATATACCTAATATTCTCTGTGGGTTGTTAGTAATAATACTGTAGTTATTTAATTAAAATATGTTTATCATACAATCACGTACTTTTACAGTGTGTAACTGTCTAAATTATTTACCAAGTTTGTATATTTAACAACCAACACTACCATAAAAATAACTATGTGCATTCTAAATGAGAAATACTGAAAAAATAATAATTTTAAAAATGTGAAATATTTTTTAATAAAAATGGCACTGCAAACTGAGTCGAACTATGTTGATGACAATATTGGTATTAAAGTTGAAGGAGAGTTGGGCGACTTTCAAATTATTGAAGAAGTAAGCGACAGTGAAGATGTTGACAAGAATGTTGATGAAAGTTCATGGACTATTGACACTATACCTAGTATACCATCCAGTTTAGTAAAACCCAGTAGTTCTCAGATTTATGGTAATGTGGCAGTGAGTAATTCTGAAAATGTGATAATTGGGAATAACACTTATTTCAATGGCCCTGTTATTATCAAACAAATTATCCAAAATACCCCAGGGTTAGACAATCCTTCATATGTAAAAACTGAGGAAGAGGCTGCTCCTGTTAGGCAGTATCAAGAGGGATCAAAGAATGACACAAGTAAGTTGGAATTTATAGATCCTAGTAGTTACTTGATAGTCTAATACAGTTAAAGTAATTAAGTATTAACTAGCAATTTAGTTGTAATACAAAAAAGGGGTTGGTATTGAATATTATAATAAGATAGTCTGCCAGATAAATTAGTAAGAGGTACAATTTCAACATGCACACACCTTTTTGTATCACTTTCTATGTAACTGGGTTAGTAATAATCATTATTCATTAAGATATTTACATCACAATACTAATAAAATAGGGATGATAATTATTAATTATTATAACCTAACATGCAGACAGCAATAACTAAACATTCTCCTCAAGGACACAATAATTAAACAAAAGTAAGAGACTGTTTAGCATTATTCTCATCAAAATAGCATATTACAGTACAATGTTAAATTGACTAACTAACTCAGAACAACAACAACTGTTTTATACTAAAAAGTCTTAATATTAATTACTTTGATTTCTTGATGTAATAAAACAAATTATATTACTTTTTCTGAACTACTTTAACACATCATCTATCTGTTTTCTATATTTCTGTTTTTATAGGAAATTTGCTTTTTTACTATTTAAATCATTTGGGTTAGTTTTATTTGAAATTACAGTCCTGTTTTATAGTTTTTAATTATTTTCTTTGTGTATAATGTATAAGTTAGTGTATAATAGTTATTGGAAAGAAATTACTTTTGTTTCTTGGTGTGCAATAAAGAGTCTATTCTATGTATATTGCGACATTGATTTCTTATTACATTAGTGTTTGTTTTTTTACAGCAATCAAAAGGTTTCAATTAAGAAACTGGCATAAAATAACTTTTTCAGCAGTGTGTATTGTTATAATTGGTGGTATTTTTGCAATATTGTCTATAATCCTTAGCAGCACAAGTCAAGATAACAGTTCATCATCCAATTTAGGAGAAGAGAATTCCTCAGGTACTTCAAGTAAGTGACACCTCTATTTTAAACTTATAATTTTTTGTGGATATATATATGTGATTAATATCTACTATAATAAGAAATGAGTTTTATGATAATATGATAGTTATCATAAATGAAACCTTAAAATAACTAACAATTGAAAAAAGTTATGTATAATAGTATGAGTAGTAGATCCTTTTGTTGGTATTCAACTGAGCTCTGCTCTGCTATCTTATTCAGCTTCAGGGAATTCCCAAAACCATAATGACCTCTATGTGGAGTGGGTGTGGTTTAGATTGTATCATCATAAAAGAGAAATAATTCTTGAAATACCTACTAAAAAAAGTGGTAATAATTTTGCCATTATTTGTTACCTGAGTGTCACAGACTTACCTTTACCTTTTTCCTTCACTGCTTGCTTTCATCTCTAATCATGATGATGACAAATAATTGTATTATCATTTCAGACTACACAACGGTGGTGGGATTGTGCTATAAGAACATAAATTTACTTATAATTACAATTATATTGATGCCATTAACATTTCTGTTGACATTTTATACATTACTAACATTGGATGGCTCTGGTAATGATAAAATTGTGGTCACGGAGATTGCGAAAAATAGAAAAATGCGAAACTCTGATGCAAAAGAGGATGATAATGTTCCCTGCATGAGGCCTATTAAAAAAGGTACTACATATTTTTTTTGTAATTGGGTTCCATTTAGTAATTATCTTCTTATTGTAGCAGATAGCCTTGTTCTAAGCCTGGTGTAGATGTGATAGGAAGTGTAAGTTTTGCAGATGAATTGCACATACTATCTCAACAATCCATTGATTTTCTGCAAAGCCATTAAGTAGTCATTTAAGACTGCAACTGATGATAAAATTCAACAATTATGAGTCCACCTATGGTATTCAAGTTTCAGCACCATTGGATTCTGTGCACTATAGCTTTGCATTAGTTGTGGCAGTATTAAAAAATCTGTAAAATCCTTTGCTTGTACGACTTAATCTATCCTCACTGTTACACCAATATGTTTTGTTGTATGGACACTGTTTAGCAAAATAAGTAGACTGAGCATATTGGCCCCACCATTGTATCCAGTAGTGACATATTCACATAAGTCATTTTAAAGGTCCTATCAATAGCTTCATTTTATTGTATGACACTAACATTGACACTTGTGCAGGGAAAGAATTATGATTGGTTTTATTTTTGATTTATCTGGAGGATATGTTAATTATGTAAGGGACCTACTTACTTTTATACATACTTTTGTGTCAAACAGTCAAACTTATTAGTCATAGTCATAGTCATAATGTTTTTATTTCATATAGGCTACAAAAGAGCACTTACAAAACGTCAAACTAGTTGCACGGTTCCAAAAAGTCGTTTCTATGGAGAAGAACCGGCAAGAAACTCCATAGTTACTCTTTTAAAAATATGGTTTAACAATCATTTCAAGTATGAGAGAATAATGAGCTACACAATATACCTAAAATAAGAATACGAGTAGCATCAAATAAAAAATATTAATATAGATCGGTTATTCTCTCATTTACAATTACTGGAAGAGGAAATAATCTTTCAGAACAGAGTAACATATTTCTGACTTCTTTTTCTTTCCCTGCACGAGTGTCAATGTTGGTGTCATACAAAGCTATTATTATATACCTTTAAAATTACATATTATGTCATATCTTGATACAGCCTGGGGACAACCCCCAAACTAATCTGCCCATCTCCCTAACTGTGTACTTTTCCAGAAGTTAACAAACAACAATCGACTCTTTTATATGCCTCATAGAAAACAGAAATTAGGCTCAATTAGTGAATAAAAACACCTTCATAATTAAGTACATATTTTACTGTCGCTTACTTCCAATTTCTATACTTGACTTATTGAAACTTTAAGTATATAATCCACTATTTATAAACACCATTGCGATTGTGAGTCATCATTATTATGTGTCAGGGTACTTTTAAGTTATTTATTTATCCTTAAACAAATAATTAATATTATTATATTTTAACAACTCAAGTTCCGGCCGGGCCTTTTTGTGTCATAAGTCATAACTTAATTATATTTTTCAGATAATCCGTTGCTTATCGCGCCGGGTCATTTGAGGATAGTATCAAGAACACATTGGCTTGCTCAGCCTGTAGAGAAGGAGTTGGTTAAGATTAGGCAGCCAGTGCCCTGGGTCATAATATCACACACTGCCACAGAAAATTGTAGTACTCAGGTTAGTGTTTTCAATATTCAAGCAATTAAATTTCATTCATATTCAATAAAATCATGAAAGCTAAAAGTAGGTTGTCTTGGTCCCTAATATATGGTTTTTGTATTGTATGCCGCCATGTAGGCTCAGATGTGCTTCTGTACGTCGAAAATTTCCGAGTCAGTATTTGTCTCAGTCTATGGTATGAGAATTAAATTTATTAAACGTTTTGTGTATATAAATATATATTTTAATATATTCCCATTATGTTGATAAAAACAAAATAAATAAGTGGAAATATTGTGTCTAGTCTCACTTTCTCTCTTTGGAAACGTGCGAATAAAAACTATAGGTATGTCACTAAAGCAAAATTATAGATGTTGTTTGATATAATTATACTATTAAGAGTTTTATTAATTGTTTACTTCGAGCTCGTTATGAATTAGAGATAACATCGCAGAATATTGAGTGAGTTACAAGTGATTTATTTCCACATTCATTAAATAAATCTAAGAAATTAAATAGCTGTTGCTATATTGATTCTAGGGTTATTGAACAAGAGTCACTAGGTTGCCTGTTCAATCAATTATCTAAATGTACAAAGTCATAATTGTTTAAAAGATTCATTAATACATTTTATTTTCAATACCAGCCTATTGAATGAGACCGTATTGCAAACTTTGAGAAGAAGAGGTGGTTTTAGCTAATACCCACGTAAACAGTGAATTAGTATTACTAAAATGAACACTTTTGGTTTCAGAGTGAATGTATTCTCCGCGTACGCCTAATACAAATGTTCCACATTGAGTCAAGGAATTGGGACGACATTGGTTACAACTTTTTAGTAGCAGGCGACGGCTCTGCATATCATGGACGAGGCTGGGACTTCGTCGGGGCTCACACGCTTGGGTATAACAAATATAGTATCGGGATTAGTTTTATTGGGACATTTAATAACGACCCGCCGCCCAAGAAGCAATTGGACGCATGTATAAACCTTTTAAGAAGAGGAGTGGAGATCGGCAAGTTGGCCAGAGACTATAAACTGTTTATTCACCGGCAGCTGGCATCCACTTTAAGCCCTGGTGACAAATTAAGTGATATTATTAAAGAATGGCCACATTTTGTGAAGAATTTCACAGATCTATCAGAACTGCTTCCAAATTATTGAATTAGTAGTTATTTGGGTGTACAAATTATAGTTAACAATGAGAATCATTCTTACTATTTTAAGATATTATATGTAAACTAAAATGTGGTTCAACGTTGGCTTGAAAAGAAAAACATGTCTTTGTAATTTGTATAAGCCGTAGATTCTATACTACTTGATTTGAACTAACATTAGAAAAGGTTCAGGAAAGGATACCCTTGTTTAAATATCTATTGTTATTTATGATAGAGTTTAGGTACTGCGTAAAAGGAAGGAATATTGTAAATTGTCATTGAAATTATTGTATGAAACAAGTGCCTGTAATATGCTAGTCAAGTTGACATAATAAAAAATTTAAAATTGTTACATGTATTGATGTTTGTAAATAGATCATAAATTATACAACGTAATAATAATTACCAAAGTAAATATTGGAACATAAAAAAATGGATACATTAAGGTATTGTTTGAGAGGTATAAAATCGTTCTGCAATTTTTTATTACCTGGGGGTTGTATATTATATTTTATTATTTACAACAACGGTTTAAATCCATGTAAGCCATTACCTTGGCTGATATTTTAGTCATCATACAGTTCACTGCGTCAGATACCGCTAAACATTATATTTTCGTCGTTGATAGTCCGTCTCGTAACTAACATTGTTAAATACCGCGTATTATTACACATTCGCTAATTTTACATGAGGGCGAAAACTAAGTTTCTAAAAACCTTATCGGCCTAATTTTGAACGAACTTGAGTATAGGATCGTTTCGTTCTCCATAATCGAATGTATTATTTTTTAAGCCAATATTCCCAATAGTTTATTTTCATTGCGCGGTTTGGAATATTATTAGTTACGCGGTATTGGCCCATCAACGACGTTTTACATCACTCACATCTCGTTAAAACGAATTTAAAAATGTTTGCTTGAAATAATAATATTGCTGTATTTAAAAGAGTGGTTTTGTTGTATAGTCATTGTAGAACCGTCAGTGCTGCAGCTTAATTATTTTGTAGAATATAATTCGCAGAAAAACATTCCGCTCACTTGAACTGTATTTTACAATTTCAATTGATTTAAATTTAGCATCAGGATGTACTTACACACCACTTTAGTTTCATTACTTAATGTCGATAACATGTACAAACGATTTATAACTAAAACTAAATTTAAATTGTAATCAAATATGAGTCGTGTCTACTTCCAAATTAATTCATAGACAAGTTTATTTTTATGTACGAGCGTGTGATAGACTCTTGCCATAATAATTTCATTAATGATTATATTAAGTTAAATAGTTATCGCTATATAAAATATTGTGCATTATTTAAAATAAAAAGTAAAGCGGTATCAGACATACGAAATCAATATGAAAAACCAATCTGTAGCATGGAAATAACGCATACTTTAGTAGTAATTTATTACTGATTATGTTAATATCAATATATTTTTTTATATAAGGTTATGATTTAATAACAAGTTTTTGTGTAACACAGGTGAAACAAAGAATTATTATTATACGTAACATTATTGTATTATAGTTTCGCGATTTAATAATATCCGGTATTTACCACAATGATTCTCATTCATTAGGATTAATTGTTAACGTTGTGCAATACTAGACTCGAATACTGACATATCCCGGTTTCTGATAGTTAATGTTATCAGAGTTTCAGAAAAATATATAAGCTGAATGGGGATGTTGACTACATTAACAGTTACGTTAGAATTAATAAAAAAAAAAGGATTCCGAGGAATTGAGAACTTCCTCCTTTTTTTGAAGTCGGTTAAAAAGGGTTTAAAATAAAAAAGTACGAAACTAAAAATTAAATTAAATCCAGCGAGAAATGAGATTTACAACGTTTTTAAGTTTGTGGATTCCTTATTCCTCTCGCGCAAAAGGCTCAATGTACGTAATTACTACGCAATTCAGACCATTACGTCACCATACTAATACTGCCATCTCGGTCTCTCTCTCAATAGAATTTGAAATGCTTATAACTTTTGTCATTTTTCGTCGTATTTAGTTTGTGCTTTTAGGTTTTATAATCATGGTAAACTTTTTTTTGCATTTATTAAAAAAATGCAGTCGTCATCCCTAGATATTGCATTCAAGAAATCAAAAAGGAGTATAAACGAATTGCTAGAATATTAAATGGAATGAGCAGAAATTCATAAACTGAGGCAATAAAGTTTCGTTCTAAAATTGCGAGATAATTATATGTGTATGCCAAAGGTACATTAAGTGACAACTTTGTATGAGGAATAAAAAAGTTTAGACTAGTAAATAGTATTTTCTTTTTGTCGTTTCGGAAGGATATTTATTGAGATTCTAGCACATTTTAATCACAATTAAAATATTCATAGCCCTCTCCACAACTCAAGTAACATTAAAATATTTTTTTTAAAATATTAAAACATATTTTGTATACTTTCTGTTTATAGAACAGTAAAGGGTATTAAAGAGCAAAAAGGATAAGAGTGTTTTAACAGTATTGTTGGGAACCCTAGTCAAAACTGGGACTAGCCCATTTGCTAAGCATAACAGATGGATTAAAATAATTGGACCCACCTATTTCACATTTCATAAATTATGTGTAAAGCAACAAGTATGCGTCATTGATCACAAACTAACTCTACAAGTTTATTGGTTTGAAAACCTCAAATGCCTAAGACGCTGCAGCATGAATACATTGTTTCTAAAAAATATCATGGAGGCAAGTAGGTATCTACCTACCTACTAAACTAAAATAAAATTCCACACAGAGTCATTGCGGACACTCGTTAATATAGTTTTATGTAATATGTGTAATAGTTGTTAATTATATGTTACCAGATACTGATTTATTTGTAAACTCACAGTTGTGCACAATGCATTTATTTATTTACTTACCTTTTATTGTAAATATAATATGATAGGTAAAACAATATTTGGAAATCTGTGATGCATTAAATATTACGTAAGGTAAAATTTGGTTATTAATAGGTATGTAAAAGGAGTATGAGTGTACGGTGTGAATTTATTAACAAAAATATATTTTCAGATGTGAATGGTAGGTTTATATATTTTAAGAACAAAAATTGTACATCAATTGTGAAATATATTGTTTCAATCGTAATATGAATATATTATTTACTTCCCATAATATCTTCAAATGACTTACTTAAAAATAACACGGGTCAACAAAAAAAAGAAGTTGTTTCCTGTATTTTTTTTTGGTTTCTATCTCAAACTGACGCGTATTTTTAAATATGGCAACAATTTTTCTCTAACAGCTTTTGTTTTTGAGTAATTTGAGTAATAGTCTGTTTAATGACCTATAATCCAGTCGTAACTATTTCTTAAAATGGGTGTAATTGAATTATTTTATATTATATAATTTTCCGAAATATTACTAATACATTTTTATTTCTTTACATTAGTTACAATTAGAAATTAAAGGTCAGACAAACAAGTATTTTATCTTAATATGTTATTCTGTTTTGGGTTGGTTAAAAAAAATTAATATAAGTGTTATTTATTGCCCATCACTAGTATTCTCTGAGCGGCCGCACTTTAACTAAGTATGTTTCCCTGAGAACGCAACGGAATGAAAAGGTGGATACAGTAACACTTTTTAACCGACTTCATTCTAATTTGTCTTTGTTTAAGAGTACGATTTTTTTTTTTTTTTATGTGTGCATGGTCACCCTACACAATTTTATTGGTTAGGAATATAATATTGTTGATTATCGTTAAAATTAAACAATCACAAAAATAAGAAACGTTTTATGATTTAGTGATAACATTTTCACAATTACTGATGTTGTCTCCGTTTGTATATAAGTTCGGGTTAAGTAAATAATCTCAAAAATATGGAGCACTCTTACGGGACGTTGGAAAGAAAGTATTTTTTAATTTACTCTCTTCCTATTATGTTTTACGCCAAGGTCTTTGTATCACAAATAGAATCTATATAATACGCGTAAAACAGAGTAAGAATATAAAGATTTATTTAGCCAAAGTCGGAGAGTTTCGGAACACTCAGTCTGCACCATAAGAGTATTGAGTGTTCTAAATAAACCTTTATATAATCCAAATAAGCCGTTAAAATCAATTGAAAATATGTGAATAGCCTTCACAAATTCAATACAATTATTCCACATAAAAATCTTAAACATATAACTAGAATATTTTGAGACACTAGGTAGTTAGAGTATTTTCTCAGGTTAGCAGATTGAGTGTTTCAGTTTTTTGACCATAACTTTCTTACCCAGTAGCGGGGCGGCACTCGTCCGGAGTGCCCGTGTCTTGTGTATCGTGTGCTTGACAACCCATTCTCTCGCGCATCGTACGATCCCGTTAGCATCTGTGTGCACGCGCTCGCGTCGTGCGCCGGCCGTGCGTTCACAGCGCCCGGCTATTGTATTGACATGTGAAGTGTCAATTCAATCACTACATAAATAATTTGTAATGTCTAATGAGAAGGAGGAGTGTTTATCCGATAACAGCCTTTCCGATCGATCCTTAAGAGATGATATGATGCAATTTGATACCATGATACCCAATAACACTACATTATCGACAGAAATAAGTTCACAATTACTTGCCTCGACTAGTAAGCGTGTAAGAGAGGACGATGAATCTGAGTGGACCGTGGTGGGACGCAATGGAAAAAAAATTAAAGATGATTACGACAAAATAGAAGTATACGTATCTAGTATTGAAAAACTACCAAGACAATTTGGACTGGCCAAGTTACTAAAAGAGCATAACATTTGCGACATTACAAAAATTAAATATATAAATCCGTACAAGTTAAGAATAGAATTTAGAAATGAATTAAGTGCCGAAAAATTTACATCGTGCGAAAAGATTATTTCTATGGGATGGAGGATGTTCAAAGCTATGGAGGTGGCATTTTCATATGGCTTAATCAAAAATGTAGACATTGATCTAGTTGAAGAGCAGATGTTAGAAAAGATATCTTGTCCCAACGCAGCTGAACTTATATCTCTGAAACGCCTTAATCGACGTAATCACGAAGGAGAAGGATGGATACCCAGTGAAACAATTCGCTTATGCTTCAAGGGAGCCTTTTTGCCAGCCTTTGTAACTATAGATAACTTAAGGGTAGACGTAGATAAATACGTATTTCCTGTCTCACAATGCACTAAGTGCTGGAAATTAGGTCATTCTGTCAAAAAATGCCTACTTACTAAAGCAGGCTGTCCAAAATGCAGTGGAGACCATACAACCTGCGAAACCAATAACCTTAAATGCGCTAATTGCGCTGGAGAGCACACGTCCCTGTCTAAGAGTTGTCCAGTCTATGAAAAAGAACGAAAACTGCGCCTAATCATGTCTGAATTTAATTGCACATATCGCAAAGCATTGACAATGTACCCAGAACCAGACTTTAATTCACAAGATAAATCTCCACCTTTGCAAATATTTACACAATCGCTACCATCTACTTCTAAACCATTAGATACGCCACAAACCTCTTCGAACACAGTCCTGTTCGCGGACGTTGTAAAAAAGATATCCCACGATAAAAAACATCAGAAGAGTACGGTGCCCGCAATAGAAAAACCTAAAACTAGAAACAAAAATAAAAAAGTTAAAAATGACGATTGGGAGAAATACCTTTCCGAAGAAGAACCCGTGTATAGTGATACCAATGATGTCAACGACTCTAATAACCTTTGGAGTGAACGATCTCCGGATGAAAACGTTACTCTAAAAGAACTTTTTAATAAGTTAAAACAGGCAATACTATCTAAACGCGATTCATTTTCTGATAAAATTCGTAACATTATTAAAATTTGTACAGAATGGTTATTTATTTGGATAGTAGGTATCTAATATATCAAAGTGGCCATTACTTAAAAGAATACTTGATTTTGTATGTGGTTCAGCTAATGTCTAGACGAAATTGTTATATTAATTTAAATATTATTCAATGGAATTGCCAAAGCCTTAGACCGAAAATAGTGAATTTTGAAAACCTTTTATTACAAGAAAAAGTCCACATTGCTGCCCTATGTGAAACTTGGCTAGAACCAGCAATTAAACTCAAATTAAATAGTTATAATATATATCGTAATGACCGGGCCGACGGCTATGGGGGCGTTGCACTAGTTGTCCACAATTCCGTTAAAATAAGTAGTAGTGTTATAACATGCCAAAATGCGGGTATACAAGCACTTAGAATTAAATTATTTAATTGTAACGATATTCAAAATATAATTGTAGTATATTGCCCGTCTTCTGTTTTAACTTCTGTTAGTGATTGGGATTCTCTTCTATCTTTAGCTAGCAGTGGCACTTTGATACTCGGAGACTTTAATGGTCACCATAATATATGGTCATACAAGACAGATCAACGCGGTACTCAACTATTTGACTCCCTATCAGATAAAAATTACGTTATATTAAATGATGGAAGTTCAACTCGCCTCAAATTAGTTAATAGTAGATTACAAAAATCTTCCCCGGACCTGTCCTTGGCGTCCTCGGATATAGCTATTAAGTTTGAATGGTCAATTATAAATGACTCATTAGGGAGCGACCATCTTATAATTAAAATAAAATGCAATAGCCTACCTAAACAACCAACTAGATTCAATCGCCGTAATTTTAAATTTGCTGACTGGAATGCTTATGGACAATTTGCTCAGAGTTTATTTAATAGTTTTACGGAGTTAGACGACCTTCAACTTACATATAATTCATTTGAAAATCTAATTAACGTAGCCGCCGATAAACATATCCCATACTATAAAACATACATAGGACCTGCAACGGATTTTACGCCGAAACCGTATTGGAACCCCAGTTTATCCAAGGCTGTCGCGGAACGACGTCTTGCTTTGGCTAATTTTCGTAGAAATCCGATTCCAGAATATTATGATATCCTGAAAAGTAAGATAGACCAATCACGTAAACTTATTAGTACAGCCAGACGGATCTCTTTTCAAAATTTTTGCTCTTCCGTAGATCACCAGACTTCTGTCTCCGATATGTGGCGCAAACTGCGATGGATGAAGGGTTATAATAGTTCATCTCGACAATACGTAGATAAAACTAACGCAGAAATGCTTTTAACTTCCCTGACACCCGACTTTGTACCTTTTCATACCCCAACTTTCATCTCTTGTAACCTTAAATTAGATGCACCCTTTTCTAGACAAGAACTGGTCAGCGCGATGAGATCTAGAAACAGCACACCTGGTAAAGATAATATTTCTTATAGCATGATCAAATATCTTCCCGATAATGCTATGAATATCTTACTGGAACTATATAATAAATTCTTTCTTCATGGTTTTGTACCTGATCAGTGGCGACAAATACGTATCGTGCCTATCCCTAAATCTCATTCATCTTCCTCTGGATCAGTGAAACTACGTCCTATTTCCATGATTTCATGCTTGTGCAAAATATTTCATTACTTATTACTTCACAGGATAGAATGGTTTGCAGAACATAATAAAATATTTTCTGATAGTACGGTTGGATTTAGAAAAGGTCATTCTAGTTTAAATTGTTTATCTAACTTGGCCTGTAGAATACAAACCGGCTTCACGAAAGGGCATCTTACTATAGGTTGCTTTATCGATATCGAAAACGCTTATAATGAAATCGAAATAGTTCCACTATTAGAGTATATGAATAGACAGTTGCATATTAGTCCCCGAATCTGTAATTACCTATGGAATTTTTTTAAAGAGAGGCAACTTAGTATTTCTATTGACGATGTATCACTTAATAGAATCACGGGTCGCGGTCTAGCTCAGGGCGATCCTCTATCGCCCTTGTTATTTAATATGGCTACAGTACCTGTTTGTAAAATTATAAATGACATACATGTAGCCCAATACGCTGACGATTTTATTTTATACACAGGATGTCAAAACAGTTACATAGGTTCCTTAAAACTACAAAATGCGTTGGACAAGTTTAATATAATTATCTCAGGTTTAGGTCTCAACATCTCTTCTTCAAAAAGCAAAGTTTGTATATTTAAAAGAGGATATAGAAGGGAGCTGGTTAATTTACACATCAATGGCATTACACTAGAAGTTGTTGATAATATAAAATACTTAGGTTTATGGGTGGATTTTAAACTTCTTTGGCGAAAGCACATCAACGAACTGACAGAAAGGACCTTAAAATTTGTTAACATCTTTAAAATGCTAGCTGGATCAGGATGGGGTGTGCATCCTACTCATCTCAGGCGTCTTTACATAGCCACGGTGAGGAGTCGGATAGATTACGCGAGTTTCATTTACGGTAACAGCAGTCGAGCTCACTTATTAAAACTAGATCGGGTACAAAACACATGTCTACGGATAATAGGCGGATTCATACGCAGCACACCTATACACATTATGGAAAATGAACTTTGCATCGCCCCTTTAGATATACGCCGTCAATATCTTAGTAGCAAATTTTGGTTAAAGTGTAAATCTTTTCAAAATAATAGTACTATAATGTTATTGGATAATCTTTCTACTGAATGTTCGAGATCTTTTTGGGCAAGAAATAAAAAACCTTTATTAGTGACGTCTCATGATTTACTAAATAATGAAGAAATTTCTTGCAGCGACGTAGTAGAAATGTTTAAACTATCCACTTGGGTCAGCAATGTCGATTTAAGTAGCTTTGTTCAAATAAATATTGATAGTGTTATTCAAATTAAGAAAAAATACAATGCTAATGAGTTGAAGCTTCTTTGTGATGAACATTTACGCCTTCATTATAATAACCACTATACCATATATACCGATGCGTCAATATGCAATAATGAGGTTGGCGCCGCTTTTTTTGATTCTGTCACTAATGACTCGATGAAATTTAAAATTAATTCTAAGGTCTCGATAATGCACGCGGAATTAATAGCTATTTTAGAGGCATTGTCGTATATTAATTCAATTTCTTTTTCCAACTTCTTAATCATAACTGATTCTCAAAGTGCTTTACAATTATTAATTCGGTGCACTAAATCACTTAAACGTGGTATTTCTATTGCTTACAATATTCTTGATGTAATTTGTAAAATCAGAGAAAACAATAGAAGTGTTACATTACAGTGGGTGCCTTCCCATGTTGGTATTGTAGGCAATGACATAGTCGATAGATTAGCAAAAGAGGCGTCGTTAGATGGAATTGCATATTTATGTAAACCATTTTACACAGAATTACAATTTAAAGTTAGAGAACGTTTTTTTAAAATTTGGCAAGAATATTTTGATGAACGCAGTAGGAATAAAGGTATTTGGTACGCTACAATACAGCAGAGTATTTTTAAACGGGCCTGGATTGACAGTACTGACATGGGAAGACAAACTATTACAACAGCTCTGCGACTTCGCTCCGGACACATCCCACTAAATAAATTCGCGTTCTTAATGCGTAAAACGGATTCTCCGAACTGCTCTGAGTGCAATATCATTGAGGACGTATACCATATTATCATGGAATGTCTCCGGAACGAGTCGCGGAGACGTGATTTGTCTTTATATCATGATAAGTTTTACGAGACTGGCGAATGTAATAGCATCCTTGCAAATCCTACTTCGGAGATTGCAAGGGAGCTATACAGACTTGTTAATTTAGGTATTAAGCGAAGAAGTTTATAAGTTTTTTTTATGTTTATTATTTGTTTAATATCTTTAGTTGCCACGATGAGGGTGGCATAATCTGTTTAGATTTAACCCTCTATAAATAAATAAAGAAAGAAAAAAAAAACTTTCTTACCATGGGTTTCACAAATTTTATGTCTCCACTATGAAGTTTTCACAATTATTTCCTAAATTCGTCCTTAACTTTGTAAAAAATTAACTAACTTTAAAAAAGAAGCACTCACTCCACACGCTCACATAACTGTAACTAGCCTCATTTACTATTTCTACTTAGATTTGCGTTTTTTATTAGACACTGAAATATATTTTGTTGTTGTTTTCGATATGGCTTCGTCAAGAAGATGTTGTGTGCTTAATCCCGATTGTTTTTACTATATTTGTGGTAAATATATATTTGCAAAATATCGAAAACCTATATCGGACATTGTAAAAAATCAATACTTTAAAATAAAATTGTGTAATCAGTACAAGCCATGGGTTTCTCATATTGTATGCCAGAAATGTGTGGTATGTCTACGGTTATGGTCCAGTGGAAAAAGAGATGCAGTAATGTTCGTACCTAACACCCATGATTTGGCGCGAACCTTGAAACCATAATGACGATTGCTACTTCTGCGTTGTGAAAATAAACGGAATTACCTAACCCTTTAATAGAAATAAATGGTCATATCCTAAATTATTTTCTGCTCAACGACCTCAATTAAACACGAGAGGTGTAAAGCACATCTAAATCTTTGGTGGCGAATGTTTTAATTTTTTTCAAGCAAATTTCCAGGATTAAATTCATAAAAATGGAAAGCTGGTATTTTTGATGGGCCGCAGATTAGGCAACTCGTGAAAGATCCTAATTTAGTCAATTCAATGACTGAAGTCGAATCCAAAGCTTGGAATTATCTTGTTTCGGTTATGAGTAATTTCCCAGGCTAAAATAAATCTTATGACCACGTCGAGCTTGTTGAGTCCATGCTATCGAACTTGCAAGAGCTATGGTGCAACATGAGCATAAAAATCCACTACCTACACTCGCATTTAAAACGATTTCCATAAAGTCTGGATGATTTTAGTGAGGAGCAGGGTGAGAGATTTCGTCAAGATCTTCGGACAATGCAAGAGCGTTATCAGGGGCGGTGGAACTCACATATAATGGCAGACTACTACTGGAGCTTGCAAAACAAGAGATAGAAGATCTACCTAAAGTCGTTCATTCGAGGAAATCTTATAAAATATCATTTGATAGCGGTCAATAAAGATTTTGATAACATAATGTATTAGTTTCCCGTATTTTTTTGTCAAAATAATAAAACTGTATATTTCCAGAAGCAAAGCTGTTATCGATCTCCCAGTATTTTTTTCATAGTCAGGGCCATAGAAATACCCAATAATAGAAAAGGAATAAAGGAAACAAGACTTGTGTTGACCACTGTAATTGATGATAATTAAAGTGACTTCCAAGGAAGCTATAGGAGTATACCGAGGCGATTTTTAATCTCCATGAGCTTGCCTTCCGCGTGACGGACTTGGGTCAGTATAGTACCTATGATGATACTGGACTACAATTATACTAAAAAGGAGACGTAGTAGCACAGTCATGAGACAAGATGAGTAATGAGTATCTAAACTGTGTTAGTAGAATATTTTTTCTAAAACATTGCTCCTTTTTTTGTCCTGTCCTGTCAAAAAAGGGAACCGTTTATGGTAAGTAATTCACATTCACCAACGACTACCAAGAAAGTACCTAACTACCAATATTTCCAAATAGTACCTACCTACTCTAAGTTTAGTATCTATGTGCTCTTCACCTCTGATCACTGTGGCAAGAATGTTTACTAAATTGACTACATATATTTATAAACGGCATCGTCGCAACTCATTGAGTTACTCATCAACGCCGAGCCCAAACCGTTGATAAATAAGTTTATAATTTGGAGGGAATAATTTTTCCAATTTTGAAATGTTTGCATAATGTAAGTACCATCTTGGTCACCTTCTTGCTGCCGACCTCAAGGATAGTGACGACATCGGGAGAGAGGAAAGGGCGTTGTCAGTGAGTGCGATCATGATTTCCCGCAGGTTTGCACGCTGCTCAAAGAATGTTAAATATACACTGTTCCGAGCTTATGTACTGCACTTCTTTCTACACCTGCAGCATGTGGGCTAATTATACCCAAAAAGCTTACGACGCTCTGGCTGATTTTATGACGGTTAACGCGATAAGGGGCAACGATTCAATTGTTTTATGTAATATTAACAGTATTTATATTTACTTACTATAAAGAATGTGATGTGCGTGAATGAGGCGAAAGAAGTAAGTAGGCACTTATGCTAGAATCGTAGCAAATGGAAATCCGTGGTATTTGCCTAACCCTCTGGGACACACGCGTGCCTTTATGTATGTTAGACACTTACTATCAGATTCCTATATAATCGAATATTAATTCCTAATTCCTATAATAATAACCTATGTGTAACAATTTAGGTACCTAATATAAGTAACCGTATCTGAAACCATAATAAATTATTCCTATAACCGTATCCAGATCCGGAAAATCGCATCCTTATGAACGCTGGTTTCCATTTAAAAAAATTCTTCGTTATTTAATCCTTGACCATAGAAGTAGGTAGTGTAAATCATGATAAATAGGCTGAATTTTAGCCAAATCAACTGAAATCTTTATATTCCATTATCCATATTTAAAAATCTATTATTAATAAAGGCTAGTAAATTGCCTGATAATGCATACCAAATCGGAAACGGATAATCCTAGATTTTGCAAAATACCAACTAATCAATTTCCTAAGTGCCGTAATTCCTCTGAACAAAGTTTCTTGTTGTTGGAGGGTATTAATTTCGTAGAAAGGACTATCGATGTCGAACACGCCGTGTTGGGCCCAAACTATGAGCTCTTTCCGTTGTGGAAACGAGACGCCGCACCGCATAGCACCGCGCCTCTACGTACAATGTAGTGCGGCATCTCGCTTCTAAGACGGAAAACGTCCTGCTTTAGAATTCATAGTAAGGCAGCAGTCGGAAACAGTGATCGAGGAAATGTTGCGGTATTTGCGGCGACGATCGTCAAACCGTGTTTTTGGAAAACCCACTCAATTTACAATGATTAAATCTTAGTTGTTAAATATGATGAATGATTAAATATATGATATATTCAGAATAATACCTTTACTCACTTCGTGGCGTAGAGAGAAGAGCCCAATGTCCAGCAGAGGACTAAAATAGACTGATGATGAATCATTTTATAGATGAATAAATATAACATTTTGTTTTTTATGCTATTAGAGAATTATGGCGAACGGGCGCTTATAACCGGGCAGAAACAGTCGGGACATGATGGATGTTTAGGTATTAGGCATTACACAGAAAGTTTTGGTCGATACCTAATTTTGAGTACCTACTGCCTCTTTTGGTAGATGTGCAGGGTCAAAGAGAAACACCAGAATTTCGCCGGATAAATTTTGCGTTAGACCCAATTCGACCGTTAATCGGACCAGTGCACAGTAACTGCCCGTTGATTCATACATGGCGCTCCTATACGTTTTTGCTCACAGTGCATTACCGTTAATACTGTGTCCCTATAGATGTAAGTATGTTATTTATTTAAATGTTTTGTAGGTAGGTTTTTGTACCTCAGATATATATAGATAATTATTTATTTGAAATTAAGGCTGCCTGCCAAGTTGTGTTATTTGCAGTTGCATTTTCTACCCTAGAATTCTATTGGTTACCATTTCACCAATAACTAAATGTTTAGAAGTGCGTGTTTTTCAACCAGTATTTACTCGGATATCGGTAAGAACTCCAAATAAAAAACGAGGGATATTGTACGTGTACAATCATCATTCACTACGTAAACAGAAACAGGTGTACGATGAGCAAATAAGGCGATATGCAGCCTATCTACGAGAGTATTCTACTTGTTTATTTTGCTAAACAAACGGCGAATTTTGAATAACTAGAACACTAAGTATGCAGTAACCTATCCTATTCTAGAACCTAACCTATCCTAGAACACCGACCTATTCTGTAATATTAAATAAAGTTTATATTCAGTTGTGTATTAAATTTAGTTTTATGAATTAACTGTGTCCTAGCCGGATTGTATGTTTACTTGAAACCTACAATTTACTGCTCCACGCAATAATATTTATTGAAACTAGCTTATGCCCGCAACTTCATCTTCGTCTATTTCGATAAAAAAAACCTGAAGCAGCAGTAAGCAGATTTAGCTACTTGAATCTGATTTTGTTAACAATTTTATGGGTTATTCTTATTTCCCTGTGAAACTATAAATATTTTGGAATACAAAGTAGCCTTTATAAGACCTTATAACATCAGCTATCTACCAGTGCAACTCTTGTTAAAATATAAACGGCCGTTAGGGAGATAAGCCGAAACAGACAGAAAAAAACATTGCATTTTTGTTATATTGTATCGTGTATAATATCATAAACATTGAGCAAAAAGCTATTATTTTGATGTTACATACAGACATTCCTATTTTATTTATGTGTATTGATGACGTTCATTTATTTGCCTACGAGCGCATGATGCTACGCTTCTACAAAATTGATGCCCCATAAACGCCTAAGTAACTACAAGCTAACATGTAGAAAGTGTACAAACCAGGATCACAATGATTTCATTATAAAATATTAATTTGTATCAAAATTGATAGAGTTAGGATTTTTTTTAAATATTGGACACGAGCGGTACTTGTACCCGTGACCTTCGCCGTACCATGGCGAAGCAAGCTTTTTCATAGAATTCAGCTTTTTATGTAGCATATAATCCGGTTTCTAGTCATCATCATTATTAACTAAGTGTATTAAATTTACAACACCTAATGTCAGGCAAGTGAAAACTAGTCTTTAACATGAATGACGAAGAGTTGGAACTTGTGGATACCACAGTCTTTCTAGATAAGCCATCAAGAAAGGTACAATGGGGGGCCCCATTGTACCTCTCTAGATGTAAATAAGTTGTCCAAAAGGCAAATCTGAGTGGACAGAGATAGGCTGATGATGACGCATATGATCTAAATAAAACGATGTTTCCATTTTATTATTTTTTTAATTTACTACAAGAGCCACGTATACATAATAAATGTTGATAAAACATTCAGTGTTTTCACGAAAATCAATACATGTTCTAATTAATCATAAAGCATCGTACACATAAAGAAATTGTGATACCTTAGTGATGCGAATTTGCACATGTGATGTAGGCTGTAGATCGGATGGATAGATTACGTTAGTAACGTTACGTTACAGCATTTTCAATTGCGAATATCGAATCAAACTTTCAAGTTGCAAACAGTTTGCATTAAAGCCGTGAATTTTGGTGGATTTTCACCAGTCTTTACCTTTACACCATCACTTAAGTATCACGCAGAAAAGACTACAAGAATATCAACTAGCCTAATACATTTCGTCATATTTACGTATGAGCACAAATTAAATACAGAGTTACAGTTCTAACTAAGTATATAATATGTTGTTACACAGTGAATACAATTTAATATACGATATACATGATTACCAATACGTTTAAAACGATTAACATTTATTTATCTTAAACATTTAAAGAATAGATCATGTAATGTAATAATTTAAAAGGTTTCATTTTTTTGGGATTTGTAAGGGTGTATCGATCTACTGACATTGTAATATTTATTATATTAGTAACATCTATATTGTAATAAGTGGTATAATATTAATTCAACTGACAATAATAACATCCATATTTATGCAGATTAAGTATATTTTAATATTATATTCATATACGGATGGAGCTAAGTCCAACACTAAGTACATAGTCACATCAAAATTGTAAGAGACCCTAGAAAAAGGTATAATTAAAGGTTTGGTAGAAAGTGAAAGGTAAAAGATATAAGTTAAGTTTTAGACGCAGGTCACGAAGATACAAGTGACGGACAATAGTCTACAGTTGTCACTCGGTCAACTGCGACGAGGTGAAGATAGACTAAACAAGGTTAAGGCAACATTTTTTCGTCTTTTCGGTTTAACAGGAATAGAATTAGAACGTATAACTATTAATAAAATTCAACCAGATAAGCTCAACCACGATATATCTCTATCCACCTTAAAGTTACCCAAGAACTTTTCGCAATGAGCGAACAGTACGAAAGATTTTACAAAAGTATTGTCGAATTATCTTTGCCTTAGAAAGAGAGCAGTCAAGGTTAGAAGTTAGTAGTTAATATTCATAGAATGAGATCACAAGGTATATAGCACAATATATCATAAAAACGTTAATTTATATATCGTATAAGGTATTTATTATCTACGTAGAATCACATCCAATAATTCAAAAAGTAAATGTTGATATTTATTTCAGGGCACACATTAAATGTATCACATACTCTAACACTGAGCAAACGCCACAACCCTTAGAATAATTTATTAATGCAGATCTGCCGAACGAAATGCAGTGAGGTTGTTATGGAAGCGAGTGAGCGCGACCCCGCGGGGTTAACATAGTTCCCAGTGGGTACGGACGAGCACACTAGCTAAAAATACTATTAAAAGCTTGTGTAGAGATTAGTACGTACTTTCACACAGTGTGTATAAGTATAAGGACTTATAACCTTGTTTTTTATACATGGATATATTTATGTTTTCTATGTAATGCTGCAATAGTGCATACATTATTTCTGAATGTTTTAGCAAAATCTAGCTGAAATTCATTTGGTTAATTACCAAATCAATTCAACAACCACTCATTCAGTGTCCGGTACATACGGCATTATAATATTCATGAGATCTAACTCCCAGAAAGGTGGAATGGGGGAGAATTTCTAGAACCTGGATTGAAATCCTCTCTGAGACATTTAACAAACAAGAAATATTTTTTGCTTAAAAACCATAGAAATAATATAATAATAATAACTCACGCTCGGTACATTACGTTATGTTTTTGGAATATATCAACCTTATACATATCGCTGTTGCTTCGAGCAAAATAGCAAATACCACCCTATTCATTCTTTATCTTCCTCATTACCTACCAGGATACTATATAATTATATTATACATATTATATATTTATTTTGATAAATATCAATAAAAATGAAGGCAAAGGTTTTGAGGATAGAATTTTTAAGTGTACAACATTATATAATAAAACTAGTAATATAATATTATAATATGTAAGTAGGTATATGATAAAATTTATATATTATATCAAGCTTACATCTACTTCTCACTTTCTGGACTTCCTTAATAGATACCTAACTATTCCTTCACATACCCGACGTAACATTTTCACACAAAAATCATGTGTGTGTGTTTTGATGGTGTAATGTGTACGTCTGTTACTACTTATCTTCCCTTAAATTTCACATATTAAAAATCATATATAAGCAAAATATGAATACAACTATATTTATTAAAGCTGGTAGTGGTTAGAGGAATGCGCGACTTTAGGAGGTGTGCATGTATACTTCAATGCGATCCGTAGCCGTGGTGTAAATCAGTTAATAGCAATATTACACATCAAAGTTTAAGACAGTTGTTTGTTAGCGGCCGATTAACAGAAGCCCATGAAAAACATTGGCTTTACGTTACATCACCCACAGCAGTTGGTTTCTTGCGATCTTATTCAGAATACATTTGAAGACATTGAAGCAACTTTTCTTTGTTTTAAAATGTCTAATAAGATGTGTTTTTGTCTTGTTCAGCGCATGTCGTTGCCTGTATTCATACCCGTGTCAAAAGTAATGTCATGTTCGATATCAACGATTATCGAAGTGAGGTTTCGTAGAAATATAATTTTAATAAAAACGCGTGTGCCTATATATTGTCAACTTGTTTTATATTATTTACTCGGAAATAAAAAGAAATGTGAAATTTTCATTTTACACGAATGAAATATCACATTCATACCTAGGTATTAGTTATATAATTTGGCACCGTAATGGTCTGTCTAGTGTAAATTGACAAAAGATGTTAAACTAATTCATTGTCTTAACGACTTAACTTATAAATACAAAAAGTACTACTTTATCTTTAAAATGCAACGAAAATCGCCTCAAGAAGAATTCTGTCAAATAGTGCAGCTGTTTTTAAACGGGTTAAAATTTATTTTCGTCTAGAAAGTTTTGTACATGTTTTAATTAAAAGAAATCGATTTATTTTATAACATTTATATTTTATTGATGATCTCTGAATATTTCAATTGTGATTCCAATAAAATAGTGTATGAATGTGCATAGAGAAGCGATACTATTTTTGTAAGTAGGTAAGTGCAGATTTTTGTGCCTTATAATAATATATCGTTTAGTCATGAAGGCAAGAGTTGTAATAACCGTGATACAAGTGAAGTGCATCATTTCTGTACTAAAAAACAACTTCGACGCTACAAATTACGGTACGACGGCTATATGTGTAATTAGTTCGAATATACATAAAAATGACTATTTACCGATGGATCCAAAATAACAGTGTTTGTTTCTTGCTATCAGTTTGGTTTCAACAATTCATCTTTTCTTTACCAAATTCTAGTGCTCATTGACAGTCAGCATGCATTAAAACGATTCCGAATAAAAAAGTGTAAATATAGTTTAGAATAGGGTAAATTGTTAACGAAAGTCATCAGAAATCCGGTCGATGCAAAACACTGATATGATAGGAAACGTATTGTTTATAAATTAGGGTTATTATTTAATAATTGAAAAACTAGATTCATTATTTTGAGACCGTTCTATTACTTTAAAGAATAGAAGCTCATGGATCAGTTCAGATCAGCGCGTGCAGCGACGAGGCGCGGACGGGCGGCGAGCGGCGAGCGACGAGCGGGCGCGGCGGCGTGAGCGCGGGCCGCAGAGGAACGCACGCGCGCCGCTTGCGCCAACCCACTCTCGGATTACGCTACGCGGCTCTAATGTTAATCAAATTCTCTTTATGTACGTCCGGAAAACAGCTGGTACTGGAAGCAACCATAATAAAAAAAAACTCATTAAAACAAAGCGCGTGCCAGGTCGAAGGTTGCGGTCGGGACTACGCGACGCCACCGCAACCGGCTGCGCGGTCCCCGCCCGCCCGCTACTCTACCAACTAGTGCTACGGATACTCTACGCGGGTACCAGCCTTACTGGTCTTGTCAACTTATCTAGCTAGGTGTGACCTGACTACGAAACATACAATATAGTAATTCTACACAACCATACGTACCGATAAGCTGGAAAAGCAAACTAAATGCACTTAAGCTTTGGGCAGGATCGAGTGAGTTCTAAATATTCAGATTCAAAGTTATCACGTGACAAAATACATTTCTACCGTTACAGCATAGGGCTGTGCTGGTGCACATACTATTATGCTGACTGTACAACAATGAAGACAGGATTGAAACATTCGTTCCGCGCAAATATTATACGCTGTTATGATAATGTTGATTTTTATTAGTACATACATATTATGCTATATATATATCAATTATTGGATAAGTAGGAATTTTAAATTAGGTACTGCCTGTTTAAATGCCTGCCTCTGGCCAGAAGTAGGTATTATAATTTAAACAATAATATATTTAAACCACCACACAGTTCACACAACTCACATAAATTGAAGGTTCATAAACATAATCGATTACTTATAGGTATTATCCTACCGTAGGTATATTGTGCTACAATTTATATAAACCAGAGTGCTGAATA
Organism: Abrostola tripartita; assembly: GCA_905340225.1. Taxonomy (NCBI): domain Eukaryota; kingdom Metazoa; phylum Arthropoda; class Insecta; order Lepidoptera; family Noctuidae; genus Abrostola; species Abrostola tripartita. Next base: position 6,155,499 of record HG996486.1, read on the forward strand.
ATTTAAGTTTGTTTTACAGAACAGCAATACTTAAATATAGATACTTAATAAAAAAATGGTGACATGGAGTCACAGTAAGTACTAAGTAGTGTTACTTATCTTTTGCTGGCATCGCACATTCCAGATTCCTTCACCAATGTTAACAATGTTGTATTCAGGTTCCAAAAGGTTCAATAATAGACTAGAAAAGAGACCACCAACATGACGTGTGTGGTACATAATATATAATGTTATTATTAAAATATATTTGGCACATGACCGTCTTACTTTTAATAGCCAACGATTCCTCAAATGCCTTCATAAGAGATAAATATTTTAACGTTTAATAACAGAATGCATTATTTCTACTTTAAAGTAGTGCCTAATAAATATAACAATACCATATCACAGCACCATTATACAACATTATGCTGCATACTATCAGTTTGATAACATCTTTACTGTTATTATTATAATTCAATTTATAAATTTTATTACATCTGGACATTTTTATAACTCTTTTCTTTGACGAAAAAGTGATATGTCCACATTATACTGATTAAAGCTTACACAAGTTTCCCACATCATACATTGCTGACATTCTTTATAAGTGAATATATATATAGTCATGACATTGTAAGTCACGTCGGCGTCGACCTAAGAATTTGGCAAAGTCCACGCGAATACCGCCAATTGCTCCAAATTCTTAGGGTTCAACAATCTAACAAAAATCTATCTTGACAGACAGCATACAGAATAATACAAGTTTATATTTCTAAGAAAGAAGTAGCAAATAAATTTAATAATATGGTGAGACGAGTACTTAAAACAACATCGATATAATGATAAAACTACTAAACATCAAGGGACCGGACGGGGATCGCCCTTGTCGGCAGATCGTAAGGAAAGGTACATATAGAATAGGAGTCGCCGGTCGGTGGCGAAGCGGCGACGGCGACTTTGCATTGCAGAAACAATTTAACATATTATTTTTATAATCATACTATGCATGTCGTAGAGGTGGCGCTAGTAGGGACTTTCTATACTAGGCGTGCGCTCTGCTCGATGGTTACATACGGGTGATGGGGTGAGCGCGGTTGGGCGTTTAACGTGTCAGAGTAATATTGAGCGAGGGGCATTTCCTGACAGCCATGGCGGTGTTTTGCAGCGCGCTGTAGCCGGCGGCGGTGGCCCCCTGCAGACTCCATTGCGTCGATCCGTGCCCGTGGTGTGCACTACCACTGCCGCTCGGCAGGTGTCTTACCATTCCGCTGCTGAGCTGCTGCAGCAGTCCGGAGCCCTGCGAGCCGCTCACGCACGCCGATGGGCGGCGAGAGCGAATCGATTGCATCGACGACGTCAGCAGAAACGGTACGCTCGATGATGTATTAGGCATTGAACCTCCCTACACAGCAGTATTATGTTAATATATAATCTTTTCAAAATAACAGGGTGTCTTAGCGGTTGTCATTTGCAAAGTGTAAAAAAATATTATTATTTTGTGATTTCTGTGAGGTTTAGTGAATGATCAGAAGTAGCTCTTTAGTCTATCTATATTTTAATCTCGACCATCTTTAATACACAATTCACATATAAACAAAGTATGAAATCAGTACGATTATTATGCCAAAGGGATTGCATTGGGCAGTCGTGTAAAAATCAAAGGTGTCGTTTTTCACTTAGAAACAGCTGTTTAAGCCGATCGATAGCTAATTAATAACATAACATTTCTTTTGCTAATGTCACCGGTAAGTGCACCCTAAGGTATGTTTTCGTATAAAGCATAAGTCAAGCAAAACCATTTGTTAATCTTGAAATGGATATTATGTATTTTCAAGAAGATGAAAGTATTAATTAATTCTTATCCTATTAATGCCTACCTAATGCAATTAATCAATACAATTCTACGTTTTTGTTAACAATAACATGCCTTATATTTATTAAAATACGTACGTCTAAGTTTAGCGTTTGAAAGCGTGTTGGGCTTGTGAAATTTTTTGTGATTCAGTTTTACTCAGTTAACTACTCTACAGCAGAATACCATTATTGGCACGTAGATGTTGCCAGATTATATCGTTATATCAATAGTAAATATTTATTTTATAGACAATAATGTATGAAATATTCGATGATAAATAACGGCAACATCTTGGTGTAGTCTAGTTATAAAGATTACAAACATAAATGATAGATATTGCGCGAGTCACAACGACCAACAGTAGACAGGAACTATACTCACGATCATGCTCCGTGCAAGCTGCGTAGAAGAACAAATAGCAACAGTAAATGAGACAGCGAATACGTTATATACGTACGGCTCACGCCTTGACATGAATGAAGAAAATGATTACCTTACTTGCGTAGCTTTCTTCACATAAAACATTCAACACTTAACACCTTTGTGACCTGCTGAACTGTGGTATCTACATTGTATTCAAAGTACTCTTGAAGTACTTGTAACCGATCTCTATTGCCAATTGGATTTCTCAGTAAAATATTTTGGAAACAATATTTTTATTTTGTTCAAATGTTAACCTGAAATTGTATAACCGAATAGTGTAACGGAATTTGGAAAAAATCGTGCGACAATGGAATCGACGTGTCCGCAGGTCCACACCCAAACATAGATCACAATGGAAACAGTCAATAGCATACACCAGAGGCAAGAGGGGCTACCCTCCCTGCAGAGCGACACATTTAACGCGTTCAGGCGTTCATGCATCGTGGCTGTTTACAAAACAATATCTTCAACGAACATGCATCACTTTTTTTCTTGAAGTTTATTGTCTGTCCGGGCGTTTCGCAGGATAAGAAGTAGCTTTTATGCGATGCAATGAAAGGTCTAATGATTTGATAGAGACAGTCCGTGATGTTGGAACGCCAACCAGGTTCGTGCAGATGCGTATGATGATAATGTGAACGATCAGATACTATCTCTCCCAGTCGGTGTGGGTAGAAGACAACCGCAGAAGATAAAAACCACATCAATGATATAAGCTGGTCATTTCCACATTCAAAAGAGGGATCAGGGAGGTCACGCAGCCAGGCAGGCGTACGTGTACGATGTGCACATCACTTACGACGCATTGAGAAGTAGACGGCACAGACAGGCTCGAGCCTGACCCGCCACCTCGTCCCCTGTACTGGTAGCCCTGCCAAAATAACCACTATCACTACCCTCATTACCGAAACTAACCTTCGTCCACGACCGTCATTGGTTAAACTACTGGCAGCCCTGCTCCAAGCTACTAAATTTTATTGATTAGCAGTGTTTATAGGTACATACTATTAGAATATTTGTGTCAAAAAACAAGCGTGCAAGCAATTACTGTTTGAAATATTGTCACTTACTGTTGGCGGCGACAAGTTGACAGCGGAGCCGCGGCGCTCCTGCGGCCCGATGCTGGAGTGCCGGCGCGTGGGCAGGCCAGAGTTGCCTCCCGGGGTGCCTCCCGGGGAGGAGGCGCACGATGGTGCGATGCGAATCTTCGGCGTCATCAAAGTGTTATCAGACAGACGACGGTTAGGAAAGGCGCTAGAAACGCGAAGGAAGTTGTTGTCGTTATTGGTGGAATTGCTCGAGCCGAAGAACCATTGCCCGATCCCCGTGCCTGAATAAATGTTCCGAATAATTCGTTGTTTCATTGGTGTCTTTACATTACAGGTTGGAAACTCATGCTTACTCTTAAACCCGCCAACGCTACCAGTCGTGGGTGGAGGCCCACTCATAGAATTCTTACGAGCCATATCCTCAGCGCTAGAGGTCTTACGCTGTTCCACACGTAAATTAGGAATATTGAAAGGTGGGACATTCATATTATCTGTGCTCATCTGATGACGAAGCGCGCGGTGGCGCTCCGGGCTGGACATCGCCATGTTGTCGACCTTCAACTTGTGGCGCTGGTTCTTGTCGATGCTGTCCAGCATGTCGTACAGGATCTGTCCAGCGGACGAATACAATATTATTTATGTAAAACTGCCGCACCAAAGTGTATATATAATACCGTTATAACATACCTCCATCAGATTAGTGAACTGGTCCATGTTCAAGGCCGGGTTAACGGTTTGTGGAGCAAGCGATGGGATCATTTTGGTGGCCATTACATTGGTGTTTAATCCAAACTTCCTTTCCATGAGCAACGACTTGTATAGTTCTGTAATAGATACATTTAACTGTCTAAACAATTCAAACAAGAGAATAAATAAAAATACATTGCCGTGCATTATGTAAATTCGCTTCAAAATCACATGACACATTCGCAAATAAAGCTATGTTCGCCATGCATCAAAAGACACCTGGTCGCATATGAAGAGGATGACAATGTGAGCAACTGAATTCCTAAAAAAACCTGGCTTTAGTATGTAAGTAGGTATACTCACTAACGACACGAGTGACGATGTCGGGATCGGTGAGCCGCATAGCCAGCAGTGTTGGGATCACCTGGTCTAGAATGTGGTTCCTCTCCAGCCTGACAATAATCTTCTCGAAGAGGCAGAGAATCAGGCTTATGATCTTTACGTCACTCTGGTTCTTCTCAAGTAAAGCCTTCACTTTACCAAGTACTATGTTCTGCAGTGCCCTGTCCTCAATGTAATCAGACACATTCTGCGTAGCAATCAATGAAGCGGTCTGAAAATATAATTTTAAACACATATTAAGCTATGTAAGTACATCACTTTTAATAATTGATTTATCATTCCTAGAACACATTGTACCTGGATTTGATTGGAGTTATTATCCAAAGCATTATACAGTAGTGGCAATATTTCATTGTTAACTTCTGACTTTTGACATTTCTTCAAGATGATGTGCAAATTTTCCAAAATGGTAACGGAAGCTTGGATGCTCTTTGGAGAATTCATCAAGTACCTAAAAAATATATGAAATAAAAATCCAAACATTAATAATATGTTTGTAACCGAGAAATATATTTTATTCAAACTATTTATATGTATATATATACCTATAGAGTATAGACTAAAGTTACGCCGACGCGTGGTCAAGGAAAAAAAAATTTTTTTTTGGAATTGGAAAACTACTGTACTCATCTATACTACATGAATTATCATAATGTTATGGCTTAATTGTAAATTTTCGCGGTGATGTAGCAATAAATCAACTGGACGGACATAGGTCTTATAATAATTCAATTTCCTTTACAATGTTTAAAGTTTTTCTTTATATTACATAATATCTTTATCATAAAGAGCCGAGGTTGTGGTTATTAACGCTAGTAAATTCTTAATAAAATAAGGAATAAGTTGGTAACAGGTGCGTTGTTTTAATAAATGTTTACTGGTGCAACCAACACACAGGGCTGCCAGATGTGTGTCTATCGTTATTAATCGTATGGAAAAATGTTAGTTCGCGGTAGAAGCGTAAAAATGTTTATCCCGTCATTACACACTTTGTTCTATGTTACGATATGTGCATATAACAAAAGTAACGTACAGTAAATGTCGAGTATGTTAAAACACGACAAATATCTACTCATTAATTGAATGAAGGGATGCAATTCGCAAGACTCTTCAAAACGTGTAAGTGGATACAGTAGTTTTAAATTGGGATATGTTCTGATAATACTTACATGTTTTCATTATAATACATAATATATCGTTACAAGAATCATAAATAATATTATTTGATCAGAAATGGTTGATAAATTTTGTTTGCGCAAATGCTTAATATTTTTTTATATGGTTATTTTTTATTATGTGAGTTTAAAACCTGAACTGCAGGCAAGGTTTTTATTGGAAATATTATTGAAATCCAACGAGTCGGTCCAAAATGTAGATTAATTTTGGATTGACTCGTTGAATTTTAGTAATATTTTCGTGTAATACCAATAAAAACCAAGTTCGTGCTTCACACACCAATTTCGAGTTCTACCTTTTAAGCGTAGCTATTACTCGTAGACCACGCATAAAATAGGCATAGTAATGGATGGACAAGTTACCATGAGTAGTCTTTTAAATCCAGTTACAAAATGCTGAAAAACTGTAAAAAGTTCCTAATTTGTTTAAATATAAATATTGAATACTACCGGAATCGTAAGAGATGACAAAATCTAAAAAGAAAATACAAGAACTAAATAAAAGCTTCAATCTCTTTTAGTGACCAATAGTATTACTAAATCGATTTAACATTTTTCCATTTCCAGGTGACAACCCTGTCTGTCGGTTTCGTAATTTATGATATACGTAATAATTTTTGATATGAAATAATATAAAATGTATGCTAACTTCAGCGTAGGCAGAACGTAGTGAGAAAACTCTTCCTGGGTGCATTCGTTGGTAAGCCATATTACAGGTTGCAACACGGAAGCCAAGACTTCGGCCGTTCTGACCTCCAGCTGTAGAGCAGGCCAAACGTGCTGCCAGCGGAGTTTCTAAAATAAAACGTAAACTATGATTAGCAACATATTTATCATGCAACATTTAGTACTAGTTCATAATAAACAGTTTTAGCAATAACAATAGGAATATTGATAAAAATGTATTCTGTATTCAATGCAGTTAAGAAGGATTATCTGTAAAAGAAAGTGAAACGATATCCTCAGAAAGCCAAAATTAAATGGTCATTCGTCGCGTTTGCTCTTTATTTTCTTGTATCATTTTGCTTAGTAAAACGCTGGCATTTGTGCAACATATTGAAGCTGTGTGAGAAATAAGGAAAATAATATCTAAGTAGATTGCAGGCTTCTAGAATTCGCTTCATTGTCTGGAAACGGGAGGTAACAATTGCACTCAATGTCAAGGCTACGCATTACCAACCTGTCTTCAGAAAATAAATAATATCTTGTTTCTACAGGAAAATTGCATTATTTATTTAAGTCGGTGTTCCTATAATAACATTGTTGAAATAACACACATTTTCTTTTACAAACAGTCACTTTATCTCTTTATTTTGATCTTGAACTTTGCTGTTAGCTTATGAAATGTTCTGATTTTCTAAACTAATATTAGAAAGCGGAAATATTTGATTTTTTGTTTGTTTGTTTTTAATTTAACTTAAAAACAACTCGATTTTTTCCACCATTATAAATAAGCTTGATTATGTACCAACGTGTTAATTCCACTTTAAATTGTTTGGATCGGACTTATATTCGATTAGAACTTATGTCAAGTATTACATAAAAAAATCTCATCTCTCTCTCTAAACACGAAAAATGTCACGGTTAGAACAAACTTTTTATTTAAAGTTTTATTGTCTCAGGGGTTAAATTAATTTTTATAGGAAAAGTTTAAGGAATCCGTGCAAAAACATTGAAACTCATGAAATGCAAATTTCACGTGGACGAAGTCGAGGGTAGATACTAGTTCAATATATAGCTGTTGCCTGGTGTGCTTAGGTTTCGTTATTTGATGATTGTTTCAGTGTGTAGGGACGGTATCAGATGCGATTTCCGTTAGGGCCCGGCAAAGTGCAATAGGCTCGCCACTTATCACATGGGACTTTTAATGAACAGCGAAATAAGTGAGCGTATAAATATCTGATAAGGATAACTCTTCTTAACGCTTTCGGAGATTATATACGGAAATGTAATGTTCGTTAGAGGGGAAGGCGGGTTAAGTCAGATAATAGTTCATTACCTGGTATTCTAAGGGGCAGCTCTATTGGCGTGCAAACATAACCTACTGCATTTTACTTTACAAAGCAATGAAGAATACAATTTGTGTGCCATATTTCTATTACCCCGTATAACGATTTTAGAAACTGAAGATTCGTGTTGCAATATATCAGATAATATTCATTCTTATGGAAATAAAACATCAACTTTATTGTCTCTATGTTACTATTCGACTTAACTCACGCACAAATACATACATGTCGTTTAAGATTAATTCATCAATGATATAATCAAACTGTTGAAAACAAATCGAATCGAGGCCCCATTTGTTTTCGACAAGCGTTTTGCCGCTTGTCCAGGTAATCTAAACGTACAAGTACAACCCTACTGAGACTTGTCACAAACAGTCATGTTGTAGGTAACTAAAAAGCTATTTTTACACATAGCCAGTTTCTAACTTGACGACCTGATTGGCTCAGTGGCTAAACGATTGGACTGCTGCGGTTAGGTTCGCGAGTTTGATTCCCGCATGGGACACAAATCTGTTCGATCCGCAGATGTTTGTATCGTGTCTGGGTGATAGTGTGTGTGATATTTCATGTTTGTGAAACATACTCACGGTACAGGAGAAATTCCTAGTGTAGGGCGAAGTTTTAGATGTTTTGGTTGGCGTACTAGGATTCATTGCATGACAACATGGCATACCTTTCATTTTCATTTCACATACTATAGTACATGGAACATACATGGGTGAGCGTGCACGTGTATGTCTTCATTTAATTATGGCTCTAAGTTACTTAGCGTAACTAAGACTTCTTTTGTCTGATTGTTCTCGTAGCATTCACGAAGCTTCCATTGAAGGCGGGTATAGTTTTAAGTTCTGCTGTTGTAGACACCATGATAATATTTTATTATAATATCATTATTACATACGGTTATACCGTAAAAAAGATATTGATAAAGTGTCTAATGTGTAACAGAAAACAAAAGTTAATATTATCATCCATCGCTGAGCCTGATGAAAGAAAAGATCTAGATAATCTTTCTCTATTGTGTCGGCGAACTGAAGGTTTCAACAATGAATTCCGAATTAATTTAATGACACTAACTTCGGAAGTTTTTACAAAGGGTATTCAGCACCATTCTTGTTAAGAAGCTAGTGAATTCGACTTCAGTAAGTCAGTTTAAAATGCTTACAGCTCTCGGAAACTTAGCTCATAGGTATCTATATATGCGCACCTATTGTTCGAAGAGGTAGGCAGAAGTGTGCTACCAGATAATACCAAAACAATAACACAATAGTGTTATGCTCCGCTGTTTAGACCGAGCACAGAGTATTAATATAAATTGTGCATTTAAAATATACTTAGTTTATTAAACACGAGTCGCCCATAGCATCTTAATCATGCCGCAGTTAACTAAGTTGACATATAAATTCAGTTTAACCCTGAAACATACGTATTTAGTAAACTTCGTACCTACGTGATTGCACATGCAAAACCATCTCGACACTATTCGAGAATGGCGGAAACATTTACAGATGAGAAATGGCACTCAGTAATTACATTTGCATGTAGGAGAGCGTTGCGATGTTTTACAGTATTGATTATATAAACTAGTGAACATATACGTATAACTGAATGGAATCGAACAACCACAAAGCTTTCTTTCTTAAAATAACAAATTTCGTTTTACGATATGTTTCATAAATAAGTGGGTTGTAGAGTTAAGGCTGCATTATCACTAGTTGAAAGACGCGAGACGAGAGAGAAAGATGAAATGCTAATTATAATACGGTGTGTACCAATAATATTTCTAAAAAGTACAGATATGTTACTAGCGCGCTCTTTTTAAAGACTCGGTATGGGGGTTATTGTAGTTTTGGGTAATACAATTTTTGTCCGATTTGACGTAAATCTATATAATTATATAAAACAAAGTCGGGTTTATTAGAATACTTATAACTCGAGAACTGCTGGACCGATTTGATTGATATCTAATTTGATGGATTCGTTTCCACCCCGAATAGCAGAATAAAAAAAATTAAACAGGTAATAATTATTTAAATAAATTAGGTTTGGTACTCCGCCATCTTCCGCAATTGACAGTTCACGTCACGCTACTTTTCCGGGCAGCACGACGTCTGCCGGGTCCGCTTATGATAAATATTTTTCATTTTGCAAATAGGTTGACAAGAAACACTTTTACATGTTATTTTTATTATTTTAAAGACTAGATGGCGTCGTCATTTTCTAATTGACTATCTCTGAGAAGAAATGTCGAAACAAAATCAGGGGAGTAAGACTACTGCAGTTTGGACTCAGAGTTCGAAACGTTTTACTCGTTCATTTTTGTTATATGACGTATCTATACTTTTTGACATATCGTTGGATGTGTACACTCTACTACTTAAAACTTCAAAGGAATGCGCGCGGTTATAAACGAAATGTAGAGTTGCATTTATTTAATTCAGTTGGTAAACAATCACGTATATTTACGTAATAAATTCTCAATGTTACAAAGCTTAGTTGAAGTTTAATGAGTTCTGGGTAAAATATATTAATGCAGGAGCGGTCGATATTATGATACCTACAGCACGACCTTCGACACAAAAACGGTATATAAATACAAAATAAATATTGAATTTGAAATAACACTTTATTGTTCTCCCGCGCTTAGCGGCGAGCCTTTTGTTAAACGATATTCTTACATAACACTGTACCTATTTACATTCAAGTTATTTAACCAGGATTATTATCATAGCTTAAATATTTACAGGATAATGATTCAAGCATTATATAAAACTAAAATTCACTCGGGAAGTTAACGTGCAGAATATTAGTGTACAATTATGTTCCGAGGATTAACAAAAAAGGTGTTGTGATGCTTCTTATTCTTAATTAAGTTATAATGTAATAATAACTGATTGCTACATTCATCATAACGACTGATATTAAACCGGCGCAGGATAAACTCACTCTTGTGGAGTCGACGTCACTTAGTCACCATCGGTTGTAGTAGAGATGTATGCAAACGTTATGTATAATCAGTTTAACTTGCTATTAAAATAACAAACTACATTTGATTATATCCTGCTGCAACACATTATTAATGTAAATTAATATTACAGATGCGCGACCGCATCTGTAAAACTCATTAAATAATTCAACGAGGAAAACAAATATTTTGGCTTTTCTGTAATGTATTGATCGGCGCTCTCGACTCACTTGGTTTTACATTATTGATGTTTGGATTGTATGTTTGACATAAAGTATTTCGCGCAGCTTATATCTACTTAGTACTTACTAATATTAAAGATGCCAAAGTAACTGTTGTTAGGGTATTCATACACCCTCTTATTTATAAACGAGGACGATCCCTGTATTATCCTAACCCCGTCTTAAGTCTATTGACATCTCTATTCTTTAAATTGCAAACGACAGTGAAAGGTGTAATTTAATCCACGGTTTTTTTTTTTTTTTGTGATTATTGAAGACAAGATTGATCTAAAGTAGGGACAAAGCATATGGGTACTTTTTGATTCTTAAAGTCCGCGAGGGAAATTGTATTAACACCTTAGCCGCGGTCTGTATCTAGCTACTATAGTGTGATAGTGCAATTAACTTGATTATACACGGCGCGTTGGAAAAATACGTCAATGACGCCCCAAATTGACAGAAATGAGCTTTTGATAGGTTCGGTTAAAAGAGTCAAGATATATTATTTTCGTGGCGTAGGTATTATTTAGTAATTTTCCTCATTTCACCGTTAATTAATTCTTGAAAAAACTTAATCTACTTATAAAGGGCAAAAGGAAAATCCATTCTATTACATGCGATGTTGCTTCAAATAAATTACATCAAAGTAATTACTTAGTAAAACATCAAGACTTGGTGAATATATTTTGAAAGTAAATATTTCTTAGGAACAATACGACGTAATTAAAATGTGATAGATACTTGTAAGAGGCCTGTAATAGCACAAATATGCTGTAATATATTATGTGTGATATTAATAAGTTGTTCATGTATGTTCAGTAAAGCATATTTTTTTGTATTATTTCCTATGTATTGTCAAAATGTGGGTATTGTTCTATCAGCTGTGACAACTGTAGCGTTGTTTCAAGGATTCATATATCTTAAAACAAAGTGCTTTCTTTAAAAGATTAGAAGCGTCTTGTCAACAGAAGGAAAGCGACTGACTGTGTTCGACACGCAGCTATGTACTTGTAAAAGAAAGTCCACCCGTGATACTTAACAAATAAAATTACAATTTTAAATGTACCTAGGCGCATTATGTATACTTACTGGCACGGAATATGGCTACAATTACATATCAACTTTGATTGTGGAAATTGAGATGACGCGTTTATGATTCACGTTTTCTGTCAAAATAATCACTGAAGTGTGAGGAGCCAGTTAACACCAGTTTAAGTATAAAACATGTTGTACTCTATGATCACCTTTGATAATATGCAAAATGTACCATAGAGGTTTGGGCTACTTTCTGTGCCGGTAAGTGTACCTATATCCCTAAATATTTTAAATTTTTTACACACATAATCACACATGGTTTTTATGATATAACATAATTATCAATTTGTATAACATCAGGCCATCAGTCTTCAGCCGTCTGCTATGATGTAAACATATTATGTAAATACATTATTGTTGGCCCCGCGTGTCTCGTACTCGGAGTGCTAATAATTTAATAATACGCTTTCAAATATCCATTGCTACAACTGCAGAGAGTTTTCGCTTAGCATAATATTAATGCTAGCACTTACCTTCGGTATATACGGCAAAGCATCAATTAGGGTGGTGCGATAGAAGTTGGCCTTTTGGTTTGGATCCTTCATGGTTACCACATCAAGAAATTGCATCGCTGAGATCGCTTGCTCATTTTGGCCCCTGTTAAAATTAGATAAATGTAAAAAAATACAATACCCGGTCTGTATAGTATACCTAATTGTGTTTAAAATAAACACAGTACTAAAAGTAAATTAATTTAATGGATGTGAAATCAGTTTAATATTATAACACCTTGGAAAGCAAGTCCAAAGTTGCTTGTGAATTATATTGATATTTCGGCTACCTTTAAAGTAGGTACTATCCGTATACAGTTCGTTAATTTAAATAAATACGTGCATTGCATTTATGTAAGTTGAACAAGTAATTAAGTAAGTAATGGTTTTAAGTGTCTGATTTTTGAGGGGGTTATTCATCTCGCCTGTTAATGTCTATGTTTTAACTCTTTACTATTCTGATTATCTTACTTGAAATATTTGATGAGTGGCAAGAGCTGGGTGGTTGGTCTCGGGTGAGGGTCTCTTGTTAGGAGCCGCTGCACTGCCTCTTGGAGCGCCGAAGGTACGCGTGGCAGAATCTGGCAGACTTGCTGGTCCAACTGTCACACAAATTAGTCATTTTGGTACTCACTTTTTAAAGAGATGGACAGCCATCACTTCTTTTGTACTCAATTGGCGTAGTGTACAAACGTATGCATTACATTTTATGGTAAACTATTTGCTTAGTTTTGACAAAATCAAAGCATGAATTCATAAAAGAGAAAATCACTTTATCGTCTGTCTCCTATTTGTGATAAACTGAATGTAATTAAGTTAACGATGAAAACAAGACGACGTATTTCTTTGAATCGCGAAGCGTGGATGTTGTAAAAGGTCATGCCAATTAGAGACTGCCATGATTGTTAGTTCTAAACATACAAGAGGACTTATGAATAATGCCAAAGGTAGCGGCGAAGTTAAAAATACTAGCAAACCTGAAAATAGATGGCTTTTTACCAATTAGCAAGGTATGCAGTTGATTACAGCATGTTTTAATGACGACGACATTTAGGGAATATGTATACGCGCTGTCACAGCTTTAATGATTCGTTAGAAAATAGATTTGGTCTAAACCTCCTTTTAATTACAATTTAGGTACTACCTAAAAATAAATTAATATTATTTTTTCGGGATATATTTTTAATATTGACGACCCCGTTACGTTTACCGGACAAAAAGTGAGTCTGCTTGAGTGCTTGACCATCCAGCCATCTTATATTTAATTAAAACATATATTTTACCGTTTCAAATACATTTGAAATGATTGTACTAACTACTTGCAGTTTATATGATATCATCCTTGGCTAACATTTAAAATGTAAACTATATTGTCTGTCCAAAACTAACTAATTGCAACTATCGTATCGTATTATTGAAAGGAAATACCTATCAAATGTTCAAGGCTCCGTTTCTATTCTATTCCGTTCTTCGTTCTAACCAAGCACCCCGAAAAAAGAGGAGTTCCTCTTTTTTAGGGGTGCTTGCTGTTTTATAACATTAATTAACCACAAGAACACTGAAAAGTGCATTTATTAGTAAAGTTCTGGAAGTAGACTTACAACTTAATCCATTCGTTATTCGTTTCACAATGAATGCACTAGACCTTTGTCTTTACAGCTCAGTAAGGCATAATTCATAATAAAACCTATAGCGATCGATCTGAACAGTAACCGAAGTGAAAATAATATATTATAGGTGCCTAATATTAACATAAGTAAGAATTCGTATATCTGGCAGTATTATCATGGGTTTTCGGAGTCTCTCTTACAGCAGAGCTTTTTATATTCAAAAGTTCTCTCTCCATCCTTTGGTTCGTTTCAAGTTCGGAAGCAATCATTTCATAAAATGAAAGACTGATTAACTCCTCTATAGTATTGATTTCGTTCTAATTGATAGGAAAGTTTTATTGCACTCTTTTTTAAACATTACATTGAGAGATGTAATTTTTATTCCTTTTTCATCAACTATTCGCATTGCGATGATGGACTTGAAATCGATTGACTTGCTCATTGAGATATATCTAACGGCAAATAACAATGTTAAAACAAAGACACAAAATAAAAAAAAACTATCATTATATTACTAAGGTGTACGTGTATCCTCCTTTTACTCGAATTTATAAAAGAAAGACCTTGCACGTACCACATTTCAATGGACTATCATTTGTGTATCTGATAAATTCATAAAATATCTTGTTTTGTCTCGTCACTGACAAAAAACTGCAAGACTGGACTCAAGGAAAACAAAGGAGAATTGAAAGCTTTCTCTAAAAATTTTCAGAGTTCAATGTTGACATTGTGTAAGTAGGAAATAAAGTAGGCTTTTTCTTTTGTTTGTCAACAGCAACACTACCAGTGAGGACTTTTTAATAGCTTTTAATTATATTTACAACTACCTACTTTTATGTGTTTAGCTGATAGTCCTCTTAAAAGTTAAAAATATAAAATAAAATAAAACAGTTTAGCAAGGTTGTTGCGCAGTAAATAAGAGTAAAAGGCGAAACTTCATTGTTTGTTACTTAAAAATGCGATGTTTCGTGGAATGAATAAGTAGACTAAATAAATCTGGGTTGAAAGTTAAAATAGGACTAAAGGAAAGTAGGGTGCGTTATTCTACCTATTTATATCGTGAATTCTACCTATTTAGAGCTTGTGGAAAACAATACCGAATTGATAAAAAGCCACAAAAAAAATTACTTTCTGGACGTTAAGCACATTTTTGTTTTGCACATATAACTTTAAAATAATATTGTGGCTATACAGAAAATATTAGTAACGGAGTAAGAACAGTTTCTGACTACACAAGTCACTCATGAAGACACTAGAGTTCAAATACAAATCAGGTTTAGGCACAGAAATATTTGAGTAAGGGCTGCAAGAGTCCCTAGCTCCTAGTATGGAAGGTCTAGCGCGTTGCCACTACACCAATTGAGTAGACAAATATGTTTGTTGTCAAAAAAACAATTAAAACCGCGATGAAATCCGTAATAATAGTTTTATTTCAATGTTTGTTGTGATTGTCTTTTTATTGAAATTATTTTATATATAATCACTAGGTATTTGGTGGTTTTTTGCTGGCGTCATTATGGACAACCCACTCAACAAGGGCCATCAAGGCATTCACTTTGATCCGTCCCGTATTAGGACCCCTACCTTGGGTCCTTATACCCGTGAGGTTGAGGTTGTACCTTTTAAATCATTTTAATATTTGTAAAGGCCAAGGCCAGTTTTGTCAGCTGATTGACTGGTGTTGTTTTACAAGTATCAATATTTAGGACGAGGTGTTACTATGTGCTCTGTACTGATTATTTAATTATACAGGGTTATTTACAGTACCTAAAATATCAAGCAATATTAAGATCCTGAGCGACGACTTACGTCCATGGCTGGTTCACTAAGTTGAATACATTTACATTTGCGACGGTTGGACGGATTAAATACCTATCTTTTTACCTCGGAAAATTGTGAAAGGCAAGGAAGTCAGCTGGGGCGGTCTATGAATGGTAATATGCTTGTCACTTACTACCTATATGTGCATTATAATTTGGTTGTAGTGTAAAAAAAATGTAGATTTCAGATAAAGGATCAGAACAGCTGCATAAAACTTCGCAAATTACGGGTGTGACTGTATATTTCCTCATTATTTATAAAGTTGTTGTTGTATATAATACAAACTCAGGCACTTTTAGTATTGTGCTTAATAGTGTAACAAATGGCCTCGCCTTCAGCATTTTATATAATAATTATTATTCTGAATGAATGTAATCATCAACCATTAATCTTGATATTTAACAGCCGCCATAATTATTTTGTATTACAATTTTAGCAAACTAATTCAATAATAACTAAAAGTCGGTAAATCCAGTTTGGCGTTGTGTTAAGAAGTAATTTGTAAGAAGTTATTGAAAATTATATTAACCCTGTATAATAAAACTCAGAAACATTTTAGAATTTATCTTGCACAGACCAACCTCACACTTGCCCGAGTTTAGAATCCCATCGAGGAGCCACAGCCTCGCTTGTTGAAGGTGGTAATTGAAAGGATGATACTTACGAACTCAATTTGCTTCATGTACAGCATAGGGTTATTGTTGGCTTGAATCAGCGGCTTGCCGTGGTTAAAGACGGCGCAGATGACCAGTCCGAGGGAGAACATATCCGACAGAATGCTGCATTGACCGTTGGTCTGCACCTCGGGAGCTAAAGAATCAAACTCGTAATTTTCTGATAAATTAAAACAATGTCAAGTACTTCTGAAACGGTCAGTAAGATTTACTCATCGTTTTAGAAATAGGCAAAAGTCACAAAAATTTAAAAAGATCAGTATCTCTGAAAAAGAAATTCTGATTAATTAAGAACCTGAAAAAAAAAGGTTATTTACACAATATAAAAACCGAGCCATATGTAGATAAAATAAGTACGTCACGTATCGGTAAAAAAGTATATCCCTGAAAGTGACGGGTTGTAATGACGGTTGAATAAAATTAATTCCGAGAACAAGTTCATATTTAGATACTCGCGTTGATACCTAATCGAAGTACATTATAAATTTGAAATCGTAGCATAAAATCAATTAAATAACTATAAAGTTGTTATAAGCGCCTACTAGGTAGGAATGGATTTTATGTCGGCTAAACTATTATATAAAAAAAAATATCAAATCGGTTCATAAATGACTGAGTTATGAGGGGTCATACATAAAAAAAAAGATTCCGACAAATTGAGAACCTCCTTCTTTTTTTTGAAGTCGGTTAAAAAAGGAGTTCATGGTTTGAATTCCAATATACCAAAACCCAAATCAAATTCTAAGGTAAACAAACAATCTTATATTATTATTACATCCCAAAAAATCATTAAAATAGCTGTATAAAATTTGCAATTAGGAACATCTGTGATAGATTTATGTTAGGTTATATTAGAGGAGCTCTCGTAAACCTATTAATGACTCAGAGAGTCAAAGACAAGCAAACTCGCTTCAATGATATCTGTTACACAAAGAACATGCCTACTAAAGGTTATATATAGACATTTATATTTGTCGGAGATTATAAATTGGAAATATTAATTACATAACATGAAATGGGATATAGGTTTTAAAATTATCCGTAGTTCCGTACTTATTAAATAGTCTCATTTAAGGCGCGGCTGGGGTACTGAAGACGGGGAAGTTCGGTCACCAAGTTATTCCTATGTTCTTTTTCTTATAGTATGGTTCATGAACAACCTGGTGTCAGAGTTTAAGCCGCCTGTAGGCCTCTGACATACCTACATTTACTTAGAGCCTTAAATCTACGCATGACTTTATAAACTGTTTGCGTTAAAAATGATCAACAACAAGATTTCATACTTTAATAAGTACAACAAATAAGTCAGTTAGTTGGACTTTAAGTGGCGTCTTTTAATTGTGTGATACCAGGAACATGTAAAAGAAATTCGTTGCTTACCACAGCGTTTTAGGAAGAACCTAAATATGGACACACAAACAGGAGGAAATTAAGAAAAAAAAAGTACTTGGGAAATAGCGAGGCAGTCCCAATACCTAGGTACAAGTTTTATATAACTAACAGGGACTAACTCAATTTCTGTGTGAACGCAATGTTTGGGAGATAATAAAAAACATTTTTCGTTTAAGTTTCATAGACAGCTATATTTCAGACTTCAGTTAGTGAAGTCAGCAATATAGCTGTCTATACATTTTTACTTCCGATTAAGGTACAATTCGTTCTCCAGTTCGATAGTTACAATAAAATTAATAATTGAAATCTCTGAAGCTTTAAATTTGCAGCTGGAATTCATTAACGGTGCGAACGTTGTTTTCGGAATTAATTTGTAGAAGCTTAATGTTTTTAGAAATAGGTATACCGTTGCCGTAATAAAATTAACCCGAAATTACACAATAAGCAGGTATAAGTACGTTTTATATTAAAAAAACCGTATATGGCCGATGTGCAAAATTGCACAAAACGTAAAAAAAAACTTGCTGATTTACCTACCTTGTCGCTTTCTGGCCGACTACTCCCGGTAACGCCATCTCAGCTGAGATATTAATACAAATAGACTTACCCAAAAAGTCTAGATTTGGTTGCGCCAATCGTGCGACTTTGATAGACCACGGAGGCACGCAAATCATCTCGGTCGGGTCCGAGCCAATGACGTTTTCTGAAAACAAAGTGTTAGTTGAGGAAATTTCTTTTGATTTTATGTATAACTAAATAAGTAACTTTTGGCGAGGCGTAATAGCAAAATCAAGCAGTCACATTAGGTATCAATAATGTCATGTAAAAATCAAATATATTATGTTGAGTGTGTCCAAATTCTAGAATACGTACATGTACTTATGCTATCAGTGGTAAATCTTATTTTTTATCAAAAAATCTATTTGTGGCTGGAGTCGGTGAATTAATCATAGGTTGATGATTGGACCGGACGTAGGTGGATGATTGGATGCTTCGATGGGGTTTTATGGGAAAGACGAATTGAATAGAATATTGGATTTGTGTGAATTGCAACGACGAAGCTAAAGTTTTCCGAAATAATAATATACTTTTATATTTCATGTAAAGTACGTTTAGAAGTTAGATATGTACTCAATTATTAAGATTTATTTATGCACATAGAGATTCGTATCTAAAATTAAGTAAACCACTTGATTTTTGATAACACAACTACACTTCGAATAAACTAAACTACTCGTAACAACGCAACAACAACACAACGCAAGCTCTCGGAGAAAGATTTTTTATTACAGAAGCGACATTTCAATACATACAATATTTACATAGCTGAAGACATCGCCGTGTCGTGACAATGATTCATAATGTATGTTTATCTGTCGGTTGGCGGTTTCTGGGTGAGTTGAAGAATAAACAATTTTCCAAGAATGAGGTAAATTTAGATACGTTCTTCTGTTCATTAGTTGTTTATAATGTGAAGCGACACTTGAATTGGCAACAAAACACAAGAATTGTAAACACATTACGAGGCCAAATATCCCTTTTTGATCTTTTAGTTTTCTCTCACTTTTATAAGAAACCGTTTTATGTCTCTTTAAGAAACCTGTTATTTTCCGCTATCCAGATGTAGTAAAATGTAAAAGTTCTGGCCAAGCAAAATAGAATAAAATTAAAAATAGACAGCGCCGACGATGGCGGAGGTCGAGGTCGTTGCAGTTTGGTTTGAGATCGAACACGATGGCTGGAACTTTATTTGTTATTGATAGATTCCAATTTATATTTACCCTAGTCAAGTAGACTAACCGCCACTTAAAGTCACCCGTAACTACTCATACGAATTTCACCATATCTGAGTAGCATTAATCAGGGCATAAACTGGCGTGTAACTAAGATACGATAGAAGATATTCGTAACTTTTACTTGCCGATTAGCGTTAATCAACAAGTTACTATTCCACACTTTACTTGTAGATGTGGTGAACCAAGTCCTAAGTGGAACTTAATCTACCCTAGATTAAGTTTTGCATTGCATTGCGAGATTATCTTATTATATATGTATATTGAGCGTCTCTATGTCTACGTATTTAATGAAATTGGCAAACGATCGCGTAATCACATGGCTAGGAGCCTACAATTTTGTTCAACCGCTTGGATTTTTAATTTTTCGAGATACTTATTGAGTATATATGTAAAACACAGCGATATTTTCTTTAGGGTTGGTACGTTTTCATTTAAGGGTTACAGAAGTGAAAGAAATGTTATTAATTTCCCTTTGAAAGTTTGATAGATATCTAATAGTGTAGATTAAGTATAAATAATTCAGTCTTTCATTACAAAAAGTCTGAAAAAACTGCGGTCCGAATAATAGACAAAGTAAATATTTTAATAATTTGAATGTATTGTACTTATATATAAGTAGGTAATACTCGTATGTACTCGTATATTATCGAAACGACAATATTTTCTAAAAACAGAAGGTAGACAATTCCCCATACAGGGTGTAAGATTCTTGTCGACCACAAATTAGAATCAGTAAGTCTGTGTAGAACTCAGAAAGAATCAGGTACTTGTTTGAATCCGCATAATTGACGTTGGCGTGACGATCCGTGAATTTTAGAACCACAGTAGCACATTGTTTAAGCTTTGTTAGGATAAATAAAATGAAATATTGCATCATGTGAGCTGTCTACTTACTCAAGTCTCTCAATCAATTTGGTATAAGTAATTCGACTTACTACACTGATTTGCTGTTTAGTAACCTGAATCTAAAATCACCGGATAAGAGGGATGGGAATGAAACAGGTGGTTACGGATATTGAAGGAAGCTGCACGGATCAGCAGTGATAAATGGGCACACCGCGGAGTGCGGGGGGGTTCACACCTCACCGGCAATGTCACCCTTTGTGTTTCCTCCGTTTCAACTTTACATAACCAAACTCTTAGCTTAGCTGTTATTTTCTATTTCTCTAGAAACAAATATTGCTACTTTATTGGTATCTACCGCACAGTTTCCCTTTAAGTAGTGTCGTATTTTTTGTATTAATAATATAATGAAATGCAAATTAAATTAAAATGAATTGACGTGTTTGCGAAGAAACAGTTATTATCAACAAAGCTAAAGAAATATTGCATTTATAAAACTACTAGGAGTGCTCTTATTGCAGCCTGCTTTCATAAAAAGAAAATATTTTTTTCGGTTATTTTCAGTTTAGCTTTTGTTTTACTTTATCAATTATATTTCTTATTTTTACGCTTATTTAATGTGTTTAGAGTTTAAGTTTAGTAACTAATTTTTCTTTACTACTTCTGTTATCTACATTACGAATGTAATGTAGGTATAATTAAAATGATCCCTTTTCATCCATGACATAAAATCATTAACAAATTGTCATGTTAGGTTGATTAAGGAAGTTTTTAATTAGCAAGGTACTTTACAATTCATCAGAAATTCATTATCTAACTTTGTACAGATGATCTATATTCTCATTCATCCTACAAAAACTTAGATTATTATTAACTTGTAAGTGATTCCAACGATAAAGTTATCTGTTAGACGTATGTTTACTCAATATACAAAGTATTTTCAGTCTGACAAAGTTCGGTTAACTACATCTCTTCGTGCGTGATATTCCGGCAGAAACTTTGTGAGTATTGTAGAAAACTTCTAAATATCTGTAAGGCATAAAAAGCTCCGCGTCGCGTGCCGGCGGCGGCACCAATGAGAGAGTCCGTAGATATGAGAGGTCTAATTACTTTTATAATTGGGCAACCACATAATAATAAACGTTAAAATTAAGTATGTCTATATTTTAATAAAGTTGGTATTAAGACTAGTATTCAGAACCCTAGATATGTAATATTATAAGTAGTTATTTTTAATAATTTTTTAACAAGACTCGAGTTCATATTGCTTCGGGCAGGTGTTTAGTACGGAATCTACTGCCACAGTACGGACACGAAACTGCTCCGTCTAGGAGTAGTACTCTTAGTGTAGGTTGCGTAGGCAACAATTGGTGTCTACTCCTGACCGGCACAATTTTTTATGCTAAAACGCCATTTTTCCCCAGCAGTAACTGTGCCAACCAGATCTTATTATCAAAAGTTATTAGACCGTAAGTAATGTTACGAAACAGAGATGAGGTTTATAATCATCTTCAAATTTTAGGTATATACCTAAGTAGTAACTAACATATAATATTTGACGCAATAATATTAACGTAACATGTAGTTGTAATACTTCTAAGAGATATATTATCTGACATCTTACACATGATGGGATAATTCAATTATGTTATAAGATGTATTATACCTCAGAAGATGACTGGATTGGTGGTGTAACTACTTGTATTAATTCTTCTCCTAAATGTTTTTGGTCCCTTTATTAATAATTTTGGTTTTTGGTATGATTGATCGCTTCAGAATTGCTATCACACTTCGGCCATCGGTCGCTACTATCTGTCATGTTCCTGTTTGAAATGGAACAAAAGAGAAGTGTATTCAAGATTCTATAGGATTTTGCGGTGATCTGCGATATCACTTGCGATGTTGACTTGTACTTGCGATTTGTCATTACGATCGGTCTGATGCGATTCATTCGTTATGGCGGCCATTACAAAAAAGAATTTAACAGTAATATGTACCAGTGAACTCAAGACCGAACAGCTTCCACGTTCCCCTCTTGGTCACGATGATGACCTGCGGGCAGACGTTGCGATGCATCTGGTGCGAGTTGTAGTGCAGGAAGTGGAGAGCCTCGATGAGCTGCACACAAAAAAAACATTTAAGAAATCTCTTGCTTATAGTATATATGTATATCTTGTAGACATCTATTTTATACTTAAATCATAACGACTAGGTACATTTTTCACAATGCAAGGTGATTAGTACCACTACCAAGTACTTCATTTTTCTTACAAATTATGTATTTGAACATGAGAAAAACTATTTAAATCCAGACCGAGATACTTAAGTTAAAAATAATTCACAATTCTATATATAGTTTCTCAGTAAAACAGGGATTTCTTTCAAGTCAACCGAGTTTGGGTCAATTTAAGAAAATTAGAAAACGTAGAAAAAATATTTTTAAATAAAAAAATATTTTTTAATATTTTGTACCGAGTATGGCTTGACAGTCCCATGCGCGAAAATGATTGGGCTCTTAGTTTTCTTTTTACTATCGTGTGGATAATGAAATACCTGGTGTCAGAGTTTAAACCGCCTGTAAGCCTCTAACATGACATTACACACCGTTGAATAATCTCTCAGGTGTGCCAGTTTTCTAAAGATGTTTCCCATAACAGTTTTTAGCAGTTGCTAAAAAAGGTTATCATTTCATAACATGAATTCGAAAATACATACTGCGTGCCGGGGTTTGATCTTGCGACCTTTGACTTGGCAGTCCAACGGTCACACCACTCGGTGGGGTCTTAGTAGAAGTTTTATAAATAATGAGCCTTTATTTCTTTTTAACAACTGGTTTTGAGGCTTTATTGTTATTGTGGTCCTTTATAATACTCTCTTAAAAGTAAAATCCCTGGCAACTAAACTAATCCCACTTTAAGTCTTTATACAAGCACGAGACGTCTGTAGGTTAAACCAACTACACAACAATAAAACGAGAACGATATAATATTTAATACTCATCCATTTCATTTAAGATCTTGGTTATAACGTATTTATTATAGGTATGGTACAACAGATCTATTAAAAATAATTTATTAACTCAATAGATCAAATATCTAGTTAAACGTTTTATAATTTTAAGTTTGGTTTACCACTGCCTAGTGTCTATTGTTATTGGGAAAGAATATTATTTTATTATCTAACTAATAATTAATTATAATTAGGTATCTATTATATAGATCATTATACTGATAACAAGTATCTAGAAGCCACGCGGACGGTTGGCGTTAGTAAAAGTTACGATGTTGATGTTTAGAAACTAGTTACACAAACTGCCCTAAACGAATATGAATAAAATTATAAGATAAAACTTTTCATCGGAATATTTTCCCAAGAGCTACTCTCTCAGCGCTCTGAGAAGTTGCCGTCTAAATGACTAATGACTTAACTTTATATTGGCAAGACATAAACTACAATACAAGGAGCAGAAACATATTTATTATCAGCTGATTTATTTTCTAACAGAACCGAGATTCATGAATATACCCTGTTGTTACCTAGAAATTATTGCTAACACGTATAAACACTGTATTTTCGTACTTATGTACCTACTTAGCTTATGTTATTAGTTATATGCTACTCTGACTATTCGATATTATGTCTTAATCTGTAACTTATGTTATGTACCTATACTAGAGTAATGTATACTGAAGTTGGTTAATTAATAAATACTCAGTAAGAATGAGCTAGATTGTGCGGAACGGTTTAGAAAAAAAAGGATGTCTTTACTAGTCAAGCTAGGTAGGTACTTAAGTCAGCTGAACCCGAAATACATCATCATTAGCCGGAAGACGTCCACTGTTGCTCAAAGGTCTCCCCCACACGCCACAATGAACTAATTAAACATCCAAAAGCGAAATCCAAATAAAGTTGTCAAGATTGCGATATTCAACTATTCTAATTAGATATGAAAATAATGACTTGTGCAAGTAGCTTCATTTGAAGACTTTTACACTTTTGATACGTCCAAGTTATGGCTCGGTATAAGAATATTTTATTTAATTTTGTTATAAATGTATATAAATACAAAAGAATACATCAACCTTACACATACCTACCGCATAAAAAATATCCCATTGTGTATCATTGATAAAATTTGCAGAAAAAATCCAAAATAAGACTCGAAAACATAATACCTAAATAGTAAAAGACAATTAAATTATACCTGAGAACTATATTTTTGCAGACATAGCCAGTCTAGACAGATGTGACTGCCTGATCTCGCCACCAACGGCCTTGGCAACCCAATTACTGATCCTAAGTGTGATATTGATTGCCTAGATTATTAGGATTTGTTTACATATATCTGCTACTATCAAAGGTGTCTACTTGTGCAAAAAGGTGACCTTTTGCTGAACGGAATGTATCGATGTAAGTAAGCATCAGGATTAATGTTGTAAAATCGACCTAAATTAATGTCGTACAAGTTAACAACATTTCGAAAAAAACAACTCCAAATAGTTACCATACCGTTACTTCCGGGCCTTGCCTGTCAAGTGTCACGTCTGAAGTACGTGCTTTGAGCAGCACCGAGCCGTGCTGTTTGCTTAGTTGTAAGCCCTCAGCTAGCTAGCCTTCAGTTTCATCCTGTTATTCAGTTATGAATTTAATCTCCTACATTTCGCTATTGAAAGCAATTTTTTAACTTAAAATAATTTAAAACCTGTTCCCTGAAATGATGAAATGCACTTAAATAGAGTGGGTGTTATTGTTTGTAGATTTTCGCTTGGATATGTTTTATTTTTTTGAAATGAATTGATGGATTTAGAGAATCAAAAGCGAAAAAGGTATTCAGGCAATTAACAGCCTATTTTAGCAGTCCGCGACTGACAATCGAATCCAAAAAATCGTTCTCTTTAAAAAAAACACGAATAATGATTTTGACGACTACAACAAAACCTTTGTTTATCTACACAGTTTGTTGCGTATCCTTTTAAAGGTAATAAATCCAAAGCCAAGACGAAATGTTGCCTCAAGTTTCGTCTTTAGCAAAATATTTTTGATCCAATAATTATTAGTATTCAACATTTTTTTACAAATTCATTAAACGAACAGCCCAATCAATGAATGTCATAAGCAACTTTTATGCTTAAAACATTTATTATTTTATTCTCCGTATCGGGCGTTAAGCTGATTGATCATGAAAATACATAACTGATTATTTCAATAAAGCTATTATGCAAATAAATCATTATACTTCAGAGTAAAGGCCTCTCTACTCTCTTTCCAAAATTCACTCAATAAAGCTATGTGTAATATTCATTGATATAATTGTTTAAAGGTCAATCTGGGTGCTATTCCTTTTTTGGCGACTTTTTTGTTTTTGTCACTAATAACTCGGGTTATTGTTTAAAAGAATATATCCAGATGTATGTATATCTACGCGCTTGCTGATTTATTTTTTCTACTTCGATCGAATGGATATAATGTAGAATACGTCGTATTATGTAAAACAAACATTTATATATTATAACTAAGATCACTGACGCTAACTATTTCAACTAACAGATATTTGTGAGGTCCACATGCCTCCTAAATTACGCCTTTTAAAAATAAAATCCCAAGCACAGTTAACGTATTCAAGCGTTTCTTTTAAAACTATAATATTTCATATTATTGGTAACACTTTAATATAAGTTGTCTAGGTTTTTTTCTGCTAACCCGCATTCCTTCGTTATATCATTTTTAAATCACACCTGCCATAAACTCTTTAGTACTTCATATTAATTATGCTCTATGTAATAAATTAATTAAGATAAACAGACACAAAACACAAAATCTATTTTTTCGCAAAACATGTCGGATTTACTTATGGTTGTAAACATGTAACATTAAACCTCTCCTAATCTTTGATCCTAATATGCGATAACAGTATTAACTGAGGTAATAAAATAATATTTCTATAAGAAATTTTTACTTTTATCTTGCTTATGTTTTATATTGAGGAAATTTCCGTGTTCAACCGTGAAATGTGTAGCCTTGACGTGCAATGAATTTCACTTCACGTGTGGTAGATTGAACGCCGAATTATATTTATTTGAAAATCTCCTTGTAATAAAAATATAACACTTTGTTTATTTTAACGGTGCTACGCAAACGATGCCAAGTACAAGTGTCTAAAATAATGTCTTACATTTAGAATTACTTTAAATTGACACTGATATATTGAATGACAGCGACACATCAATCATAAAATTAAAATAATTATGTACTGATTAATGTTAATTGATGTAACTCGACTTGTATGTGCAAGACTGGTCTTTGGCAGCAGCTGGTAACAGGGAGTTGTGGAAAGAGAGTGGAGAGGCCTTTGCCCAGCAGTGGGACCCTTCAGGCTGATAATAATAATAATGTTAATTATGTAGTTATAGTAGAACTAACAACAATTTGGATAATGTTCTTTTGTATACAATTACGATGTAATGGAACGCGTAGAACAAAGAAAAAAAGGTTTATCGTTTCTCTGTGGTAGATTTCTTTCCTTTGTTTGGCTATTGCTACGTAAAAAACAAAATTTAATAAAAAAATACGTACGTAACGCTTTTTTCTTGAGGAGGAAAATATGTATAAGAAACGAGTACAAGGATTGTAGTAGATACAATAAATAGGATAAAAGAAAAGAATGATTTATGTCATTGATAAATCAGTATTGTAACGTTAAATCTCGAAATAAATCCTGCATGAAATATTTGGTTCGCTATGACATTTAAATAGAGAAAACAAGAGCCGTACGAAGCAAATAAGAAAGTATTCACCAATTAAGACATAATGACTGTTTTCCTTCAGTACACATCTCCAAGTTGGCCCGAATAATAGGCATCTTACACTCATAATAAAAGGAAAACTTATTTTATTCTACAGATAAACAAAGAAAGAAACGATACAAGAAACAAAGAAATTCCAATATAATAAATTGTTTGTTGTACTTGGTAAATAAAGGTAACTAAGTTAGAAAAAGGTTAATAAGTGCCTAAACAGTTTTGTTGGAGTTTAAGACCAGTCTTTATAGAATATAGACAGACATAAACCAGATATAGTACAAACAGACCTGGACAGCGCACACAATATTGATTACCATCTGTGTGTAAATACATTTGTTAATGATACCAGTTAAATCCAAACTCCGCATAGCAATTCTCCATAAAGAGGAATTTGATCTAGTTATACAGTATAGTACCTAGATAAACAGTACATAAGTAGCGATCATCTTTAATTAATTTATTTCTGTTAGGTATATTATCTTTTTACTTAGATCTTTATAATTTTTATATAAAAGCTTATTAAAGTGTCACTTTACTGCAGTAACTTAATATAAATAATTTTCTTTTAGCTGACATTTCTAGTTACTAAACACGATGTAGGCGGACAAGTACTGCACGCGACAGGTTGACATGGCAATCGGCGTATGAGCTAGGGGCAGGGGAAGGACACCCTGCATCATATCCGCGCCATCTTAGTCTTTAAAAAAGTTTTCGATAATTGCGACAATAACGAAAAACCAATTATTATAAATACCCTATACTATACATATTAATCCGACATTGCGTATGGGGACACATTAGATCGGGGCATAGGGCTGCGTTTTGCACCGGCTTATCGGAAAGAAATTAGTGCTTGTAGCGATGATAGTATGAGTTCGTTTGAAATTGATTGTAATTAATAAAATATATTTTTATTTTATTTTTAAATTAATAAAGGAAACATGAAAAATGATGGACACGAGCGGGATTCGAACCCGCGACCTTCGCCGATCCGTGGCGCTGCTCTAACCTTTCCTTTATCAAATTAGATTCAAGCTTAGCATGGGCAACATGCTAAAATGGCACCAAAAAGTCATATAAACCTTATTTTATTAATATAATTCTTATTTTGTTGCGTGGCCAAAAAACAACGATACTACCTGGTAGATTATGCCACATCACTAGAAAACTGCCATGTCGACCTGTTGCGTACAATACCTATTTATTATTATTTTTCCCCAAACAAAACGTAGGTGAAATGATGAAATCGATTAACAATCTCACTTTTTATTCGGGATTCGGGATCTTAAGAACATAAAGATAATATCACGCCTGTATACACGTTATATCCCATGCGGAGAGGGCGAGAATATAAAGCTAAAGATCCCAGCAATTCAAGCCTGTGACTACCATAACAGCGAGGCAGTTTGTTATTCGGCAAAACATATTTCCTTGTACCTATTTGTGTTTATATTATTGCAGTATGCAACGCAACGTGAAAAACGAAGGAATATTTATCGAGAAATGTAGCAATATTGTGACGTGGAAATGAACCATTGAAAATACTGAGGTGAAACATCATTCTAACTTTGGTAAAAGAAAACCTTTGAGCCGAAACCTTTTCTCTTTTGATTTTGCATTGATTGGCGGAGCCGTTTGCTGGGCTGAAGTAGTCATTTATATGTGTTCTTTTAGTGCTGTTTGACTTTAAGATAATGGCTGAGAAATAAATATAACATCTATTTACTCTGACGCTTTATAAAAATCAATTAATTGACGAACATTTTGTATGGCATGCGTTCACAAATTTGTAATTAGAGGTAAGTTCACATATATGTATTTAGGCGAAGAGTTTAGTACCTCATTAAATGTGCTAAGTTTTGAAGCACATACGCAAAATGATTAGATACTCACAACATATATTTTAGCTAAGAACCATCTTGATTACGTTAGTGCCCAGAGCCACCAATAGGTTAAGACATTTGAATTATCTGAATTAAAATAAAATCTGAATCTAAGTTCTAAACCTCACCCGCGGCAGTTGCATTTTCTGTCGTCGCGACCAACGAAGTTAAGTTCAAAACATAATTACCAGGCTAATGATGAGATAAAATTTGTGGCCTCGTACCTAATTTGATAGTATTTGCTAAAGCTCATATTCTTCTGATTTCAAGTCACTACAGCCAATCCGTTCTTTATGCTTCTGATATTTTCATGGCTAGAAAAGAACCGCTCTTTGTGAACTGTTTTCTCTTCCTAGAAAAGTGAATATTGAATTCTCGGTAACGTAAATTGAATATTGGAATTAAACGCGCTTTAGCTATTCTAATCATGTAAGTGTATTGAAATGCAACACTAATTCAACAAGAATTTATCGATATAAACAAGAATTTATCGACATAAATTCTTGTTGAATATGTTATATTAAATGAACGTTACCGAAAATTCATTATTGACTTTTCTAGGAAGGAAAACTGTTAAAGGAGCGGTCTTTTTTCTTGTAATGAAAATATGAGAAGCTTATTATTTAACTATAAACCGCGGTGAAGTTATATTTCACGAAATAAACTCGGTAGGTTCCTTATTTATCCGCTAAATTATTTTAGTAATCCCTTCCTAATTGATTAATATAATAACTTAATAACTAACAAAATTTCATCTTAAATGAAAATAGCTAGAGTAACTTTCTAATATAATTAACTTTGCCTTGCTTACCACTATAAATGGATTACTTCGTTTAAATACCAACAAAATTTAGTTTTGGTTCATTTATGTAATGAATTCTTAGGTGCCACGGAAAACACGCACATGTAATGGTCTTGCTTAACCAAGAGCTTACAGTAAGGAATTGTGTGCTTAGATTTTTTTATGTTTAGCTTCTTGCTCGAGAATATTTAAAGACTCGGTTGTATCCAAAACTAGTCGAGTAAGCTTCTCGTTAATCATCAACCACCTTGACAATGACAAAAATAGCCCTAACAGTTATGAGTTTTTTTATTATAAGTAAAACTAGTTCATTATATTTAGAACGAATAAAAAATGTTACTCGTTCACCACGTTAAAATTTGTATATACTAGAAGCAAAAGTTTAATTTATCGTTCCACTTATACGCTATCGATTTTCCATCAAGAATGCATTGAGTTAGTTCCTAAAAAACGTTTCCAGAACCTGACGTGTACTTAAGGCTATACATCGAATCAAGTATTCATTGCTCTGGTATGGTATTGCTCTAGTAATTTTTACCAGATCCATTTACGCGATTACCTAAGATATTTAAACATTTGAAATAACTCACACAGTTACTATAGGTAGTAGGTATGGAAAAATGGTTCTACTTAGGTGCAAACCTTGAACATTGCTAAAATATAGTATTTGCTTTAAAAAATAACTTACTTACTTATAGGTACCGACCGAGTTTGCTTTTAGATTATTTATGCGACCAAACCACCCACTGTGCGTTGCCTTATAATATGTTTTCTCTGTAAGCATTACGCTCATGCTAAAATTCAGTTAATTTATAAATAAAATGTACACCTGTTATATCTCAAGGTTTTTAAAAAATCTTATGTATTTGCAATCAAATTGTACCTATGTATTACATTAGGTATTAATAAATAAATAGTTTAAAAAATCTGGATATTTCACGATTTTATAAGCTCCAGTTTCCATAGTAAAAATTATATATAAATTATCTTGTTCTGCCAATTTAATTTGCTGCCCAAACGTTAGTACAAAGGGTCGATAATTTAATTGAATAGAAGCCTACAGCTATGCATGTAGGGATATTAATAGATCATTCACGAGCGTCGATATTCAATTTATTGTACGAGGTACGTTGGGCAGTTAGCCCTGTTTCCAACCTGCTGACAGATGAGGATACAGTAGCATTATATAGCATAGTAGTATGTTGGTATATTCGTTATTCTATTTTTACATGTAATCGAAATAGGTAGGTACTCCTATTTATCTCAGTTTTAGTAAATTGCGAGTGAAATCTGTTCTGTTAAAAAGAAGCAGAGTCGCATTTTAAATCAAATCACATGTATCAGGCGGTACAATTGTTTTTAATTGCTGCAACATTTAGTTTTCGTTTCTTCTATACCTTATGTTTGTATGATAATAGATACATAGTCGTAGCCAGCTGAGAGACGGAGGAGTTTACGTAAAAGGTTTTGTGATAATACGCAGTTCTCTTTAAAGGCGTAGAGATTTGAAATAATGGATATATCCACATAGCTACGATAGGTAAGAACGTAGTACCTGTACGACGCAAGCCAAGGGGCTTGCGTCGTACAGGCCATAGCATATTTACTTAGTTTCGTATTCAAAGTCACAGTTCATAGCTGTATAGTAGGCATGATATTATGGCTTCCACTGGTAAGTGGTTTTAGAAACGTTCTCTTCTGAGAATCGCTTAATTTTTCAACAGTTTACAATAATGTATTTTTAACATGAAAGTTAGTTTTCCTCTAACTGACCAGTGGCTTTTCCTGCGTCATTCGTAATAGCGTTTTGTCCGATGCGTCAAAACGAGAGAAACGAGAGTAGGATGACGTGATACGGTAATTCATCATCATCAGCCAAGGACGTCCACTGTTGAACATAGGCCTCCCCGTTTAAGCCCCACGCTTGGCAAGCGGCTTGGGGATCGCAGTATTGGTGGTGAAGTTACAGAAGACGCTGCTGCCCATCTTTTGAATTTTCCCTTTGTCGCCTCTTACGACACCCACGGGAGGAAAGGGGGTGGTCAATTCTAGACCGGATACGGTAATTACGCGTCTAGAACTCCGTCGCAGTCGAATCGACAGTGTGCACGACTTACGTATCTCTATATTTACCTGCAGTAGTCCGTAGCGCAGTTCGATGTCCAAAAAGAAGTACTCCTTGGCGTAGGGTGGTTTGGGCGTTGTAGGATTAATTTGATGCATGTGAGCACTCGGAGGCCCCAAGGTTATAGGGTGCGGCATTATCGGCGGTTGAACCCCGGGCATTACGTTGCACTCCTGCAAACAAAGTTTATGATTAATGTTTGTAAACCTAAACGGTATTTCAACGTGAGTGGCTGTTCAACGGTTATACGCAGCTACAGCTTTTTAAGTTTTTATACTCATCGTACGTATGTTTCATAGTACGTAATGAGAGATTTTATTTCAACAATGTGTAGGAGGACGGTTCCCACGTGACTTGCCACTTTAGAAACATAATGTGGTGGGGGTAGTTTGCTGAAGTAGCAAAAGATTCAGTTTGACAAGTCGTGGTTCGTTGACATGAATGAAAAGTATCTCCACGTGTGACATTTTTAAGATCGTTTAGAGATTCGCGGTACGCATGCGAGTCGTAGATTAAAATTAAATACTTTCGAGCTTATAGGTACATAAAACAAGTTTTGTTATAAACTAGAAGAACTTTAGAGGTTCCAGATGTCTTTTGTTTCTAGAGAGTTTGCATTCGCACTCAACATATTATTAACTGGAATGTAGATGGCATTTCTTAATATCTATAGTATGCCAATTGCCTACTACATACTTTTGGAGTTGTCGATTCGCACACCAATAAATTTACTTCGAGCGAATTGCCACCAGAAAAAATAATATTATTAAAAGTTGTCGTTCCGCACATTTCGTGCGAGTCCAATTCGTGCGAATCATTCAATAACCCTTAGAAAGTTTACCCAGAATAATTATATCTTTATGATATAGAAAACGCTATTTTTTTAACTCAATTACTTACGTTTTACGGATTAAAAAAGGATGTATTTGAGAACGAATTTAATTAAAATGTGATGTGTAATTAAATAGATGAGAAGCCATAGTATTTCAGAATAATTTAAGAACATGGTTGATTGTATCATTGTAATTGATCATATCTTATTTAAATTTATGTTTCGTTATCTATAATGGAGGTAAAGGTTATAAAATAAATACAAAACGGAAACTGTCGATCAATAGCCGTAGTTGGTGATGATAAAAGGTGTCCGTGAGAGAAAGCAAGATAGTCCTGCTTAGGTAATGGCGCCGACAATAATTCACCTTTGCAAACGGTGACGTTGTCAAAGCAGCCATTAGTCAACCAGCCACGCAGTAACAGACGACACAGAAAATAAATTAAAAACTAGCCGCTTCTCACAGAATCATTTTAAGATCACGCTTCCTATTGTTTATTTGGTACTCTAGCAAGCCGGCTACATTGCAGTGAGAAATTCCATAATAATTTTTAACTACGTCGATACGTCGTCGGCCTTTTATATTTTATTTATGTCTGCAAATGTTTGATATTTAACAATAAATGTTTGTGCAAATAGTTTTGTAAATAAATAAAAGGATCTGTAAATAGTAACAGGCTTGATTCTTGAAAACGATTTATTTGATCAACAGATTGATTTTATTCATCTATTTCGTGTACCTATCTAGGAAATACAGCTATCAAACTTTCCAAACATTGAAACACTTCCATTAATCGAATGCAAGCAAAATGATTGGTATTTTATTTAGACGTGGAGTAAAAGACTGATACAATATGTGCATAACGCTCGTCGGAAATTCAATTTGCCGATGAACAATTTGCCGATGAAAAACGAATTGCAAACGAAAGATACGCTACCAACTGTTTTACTAAAGAGAGTCACGCGGCGATAAACGTTTGTTAACTACTTATTATAATTATAATAAACAACTTATTTTAATATTAAGTACGCATTCATGGTTAATTACAAAGTACAAACACCGCTGCTAATCGAAAGTAAGTCTAATTGTCAACAAGATTTACTGGAATATAGACTTATTGGAACTGATACATTATCCGGGATCGGGATCTACTTCCACGTGTAACAAGTATCTAAACTATTATACAAATATTAATTAACAGGAATTACTTACAACTGAGTGAATCAGACCGATTTGTGTTTTGTTCATACGAAATTTGAATCGATACTGACGAGCGCGCTGTTGTTATCCAGATTGTAGAAATAATGACTTTTTTATGGAACTGTCAATGACAGATATATAGATTGTAGACGACTTATCGATGTAGCCGTGAAAGTTTAGTGGTGAAGACATGTGACAGACACAATTGATGGACGCAACCTGCGTGAAGTCTTGCGCAACTCAGGTTCTAGCTAGTACGGTGACAGGTAAAATAAGCCAATACTAACTAATGGAGAAATGGGTCGTGGGGTACAAGTTCATATCAATAATTCTGAAATACATGTTGGTAGTGTACACTTTGCGTGATGAAGGTGCTGCGTGTTGAAGCTAGCACTAGTACTATTGCCTTTTAAAACAGCTATATATTTTAATTCCTTCGATGTCACAATAATGTGTATTTAAACACTCAGTTGTACCATGTACATGTACCTACGTGTTTGTTATTATACAGAAGTCAACAGCATTTTTGGCATTTTGGCATACCTATGTTGCCGTGATAAGACAGTTAAATTATGACTGAAGTACCTACTTACTCAATCAAATATAAAAATTGTTTATTAATTATAATAATTTTTAACCATCGTAAAAAAAGACGAAGGAAGTTGCATTCGGGGTGTAGGTATAATGTATATGTTTTTTTTACTATTTATATGATATAATAATTATGTGTCACCTCAGGGCACATGAATCTTATCATGCATGAAATAAACGAGTACGGCACTAACTAATGATGGGTACAAGAGGTTAGCTTTCCACACAATGATTTATTTTATTACAGTTTTCTAAAATTCGCTAACACAGTACAACATTCGCACAGACATAGTAAAGTTAGAACGGCAGAAGGTAACTGTGATAGTTTGTGGTTGAGACATTCCTTTGTTTCACTGTCACTAATTAATTTCCGCCTGAGTTGATAAATTAAGATAAATAAACATTGAGTTATTTCTTTCCGTGAAACAGTAATGGATTTCACTTTTATCAGACACAAAAGAGACAATTCCCTAGGTACTTTCCTATTGAAACAGAAACTTGAACTTCAAAAGCAATTGATAATAGCAACGATGAAGGAAAGTTAGCAGTATTATATTTCAAGGTTTGTTGCTTCGTGTTTGTATGCGCGATTCGTTGAACCTGATACTTTAAAGGATGACCGGGAAATTGTGTACACGGGTTTGTTTACAGATATAACAATGGCTTGCAATGCCACTCACTTTATATATGATTAGGGCTAAAGATAATTTATCGTCATCATCATCCCTTTAGAACGCCAAAGATAATTAAAAATGGGTTATTATTTCAAGTTGTTAGATTTATACGATGATGCTTTGGATGCAGTTTTTTTAAAAACATTTTAAATGGTCTGAACTGGAAGATTTCTATTCGATTTATTACTATAGTGCCTACTCTTATACTTGGGTGCTTGGAACACCTCCGTAATTTCCATAATTATTAGATAATATGATTTAATAATAAAACGTGAAACTTGATCGTTGTTATTACATAAAGAAGAGTTTCGTTTTAGTAGTGTATATAATTATGTATTTGTTCTGTATATCCTGGTATTCGTTCTGTTCTGTATGTATTTAAACCCACATCTACCGTGAATGTAATATGAGGCGAGACTATTTCTAATGCTTAACGCTAGCTAAAAATAGCTAAAAAACATATCAATTAGAAGTCACTCACTGAACCGTTTTTATTTGGACCCAAGAAGCAGGTTTAATTTACAAGCATAAAATTGATCAGCAAAGAAGATATTTTTACAATATTATCTAGAGGTAGAACTGTAGTCTTTCACAATAATGTAGGTATAGTAATTGTAATGTCTGATTAAACAATAACATCAGCATTAGAGATAACTGCTGAAACGTTATTTAATAGAGGCGCTATGTCGAAAGGTATTGCTGAGGTTAAACATTTGGAACTTAAAGTCTATGGACTTTTAATCGCGGACAATCGCGGCAGCGTCATAACGCTTCACCACTGGTAGAATGATATACGAGACGAGAGATGTACTAATTGCATACGCCTTTCTGCAGTTACGGTGTAGCCAGCATGTTGCCCTTTAATGGATACAATCGTAAGTATCAGGCTGCTAGTTTCTACTAAGGGAAACGTATAGCCACAACTACAGTTTCGTATACAGTCCAAACGGCGAACGATTTCTTGAACTGTCGTGTCGAGGGTGTCATCAAAAAGGCTTCTAGAATGCTAGGTTTTGTCATAAGGAATGTTGCTGGTTTTAAGCGTAATCGGACGAAGATTTTATTGTACAACTGCATCGTTCGTAGTATCTTAGAATACTGCAGTACGATTTGGAGACCTCATTACTCTACGCACATTCTTCGTCTGGAGCGAATACAAAAGAGATTCCTCTGGCATCTAGCCTATGCTAGCGGAAATGCTAAAAGGATACGATCCTATGAATCCCGACTATCTTATTTTAAGATGGTCTCACTTGAGAAACGTAGAACAATCATTGACTCTTCCTTTGTTTATAAGCTACTCCGGTGCAAAATTGATTGTCCTCTACTACTATCAAAGTTTCAGTTTCGTGCTCCTGCCAGAATCCCTCGTGCTCCTATAACTCCTTTACACCCTCCACTCCGCAGAACTATACTAGGTGCAAACTCTGTCGTTCCTCGTCTTTGCAAATTATTGAATAACAGCAGTGATCTTATAGACGTGCATTTTGACTCATATGCCAAGTTTCATAGAACAACTATATCAATTGTTTAATTTTAATTTAATTTTGATTTGTTTTTGCTTGTTTTTACTTTTATTTTAATGTTAACTTAAATTTTAATTTTGATTTTAATATTAATTGTGATTATAATTAGACTTTTGATTCGGATTTTAATTGATTTTGATTTTAATATTAATTGTGATTTTAACTTGACTTTTGGTTTCGATTTTAATTTTGATTTTAATACTGATTGTGATATTAATTTTACTTTTCATTTAGATTTTAATTTGTGATTGTAATTTAGATTTTAATATTAATTGTGATTTTAATCGACTTATGATTCGGATTTTAATTAATTTTGATTTTAATATTAATTGTGATTTTAATTTGACTTTTAATTTCGATTTTAATTTTTGATTTTAAATAGATTTTTAATTCGGATGCCAATCTCGCTATTATGTACAGTTTCGATGTGTTTCTGTTTGCTTTTCGTGCTGTAAATCTCATCACGTAATGCTTGTTATACCTATTAATTTTAGTTTTAGTTAAGTACCCAAATATTAATGTTTAATAATAATTCAGTGCTTGTGGCACATCTTATTTGTTTATGGGGCATGCGGTGCTAACCTATAATTAATTGTTACACTAACCTTGGATATTATATACTTACTTTAAATGTTATCAGTGTAAACAATTGTTGGTTGGCCAATAAAGGAAAATAAATAAATAAATAAATAAACTGTAGCTAGAACGTGTGTATTACGTAAACAAAAAGAAACAGTTAAATAGGAATAAAAAAACGTTTAAAAAGCTTTTCTTGTCATCATTTGTCGATAACGATACTTGAATTGAAATAGGTGTTCATGCCTACAGATTAATTTATTAGGTCGGCTAATAAATTAATCTGTAGGCGACTAAAGTGTGCGAATGGGTTTGATTTGCGAGAATATGTTCTCCTTTAAAGTGATTTATCCTGTTTAGTCTGCGGAAATGGAAAAACGATTTTGTATGTAGCTAACTTACAAAATCGTTTACTTGAAATAATGAAAGAATTTGGTTTATGCATTTAGACGGATATACCAAATTCTTTAAACATAGCATTTCAAGTTAGCCTGATATTTCTTATTTCGATTTTTTCTTTTTTTCAGCATTTCTTGAAATGTAAATCAGTGTAACTCCTTGATAAAAAATAAATGAGTTTATTTCTGCAAATGGGTTTTACAAAAACAGTTTTACTCGTCATTTTTTTTTAAATTAGCTTAGTCAGTATGTAATTAGTATGTTAAGCCGCTCGGTATGGTTAATTCTTTCCAAATACTCTTTAGCTCCTGTACGTGGGCCAATAGTACGAATGTTCACGTCGGTTTATTAATCCAACATTCATGGAACTAGATCCGATAGGGATCGATGCAACAGTACAGGTTAACTATTCCAGTAACATTGACTTTGATGCGTAACCTTGAATCGAAATAGGCCACCAGTAAATACGTTCCAATACACATTGTCAGTTCCGGGAAACAGGTCGATGAAAGGATTTGCAGTTTGAATTCTCATGTCGTCATTTCGTTGATGCTCGTACATTTTGACTATAATATCAGTTCAGTATGTCATCAATGTGTTATAAAGTTATAATATGTCAGTGTGTACACGGTATGCCTAAGTTATCACAAAATCTCAAGATTGAACTAAACTCAAAATAAATTGCCTTCGACACCTGACTATGAGACAGAGCAGACTCAATTTCTGCCTTAATTACCCTTCGTATGCGACAAAACAACATTACGAGCCGTGGAAATACGTAGTTACTAGCCAAGGTAAGTGTAGACGGTAATTATTTTCCAATTTAGTGGAGCTTGAGCGATCCCTGCACTTAGTATATAACCTATTACGTATAACATATTACTGGAAACAGGAGCTAGTTGCTCCTTATCAATTTATTTTACACAGATGAACACACAGCTTGTAACTATGTGACTATTAATATTTATACAATCAGGTGATAAGGGCAATACAGTTTAACGACGATTTTGTTTGGCCAAATGTTAAAAAAATAAATAACATAATTATTTTTTTTTAAACTTTAATATTCCTTCCAGTAGAAATAGATCAAGAAACCTTGGTTATTCCTATGACGTCATTTGTATTCATATTGTGTCATTAGAATTACCATATTGTATTGGAGTTAGAGTATATTGCTATGTAGATTGCAATAATACACATATTGTGGCAAGGCGATTTAGTTAACCTAGGTATGTAATGTGCTTATTATAAGCCTAATTCCATCAAGCCTTAAGACAGATTAACATTCAGTTTCAACTCTAATTAACAATAATCTGAACTTGACCTTGGTGCGGTGATTTCCCTTTCGTTCCGTGTTTTCTCTACGAGGTCTACGCTAAATTTGTGAAAGTACAGATATTATCATAAATAAGACACGCTTGGAGTACACCTCCTTTTTCCTTGTAGCATCATCATCAGCCGGAAGACGTCCACTGTTGGACAAAGGCCTCCTCCTTTAATGGGGGGGGGGGGGGGGTAGACATCTGGATTTATAAGTAAGTAGTCGCGTATATTATCAACTGGTCGTAAAACGTGAATCTGTATAGGTATTTAAATTGTAAGTAACATGAAAGCTGAAGTATTATAATTTTTAATTCATCAAGATCTAAGTTCATCAACATTA
The DNA here is from genome assembly GCA_905340225.1 of Abrostola tripartita. NCBI lineage: Eukaryota > Metazoa > Arthropoda > Insecta > Lepidoptera > Noctuidae > Abrostola > Abrostola tripartita. Next base: position 6,195,061 of record HG996486.1, read on the forward strand.
AGTTAACTATTTCTCCGTAGTGTTTAACGTAACCCAAAGGACAATGAAGGAGATATCCCTTTGTGATGTCTTCTACACGGTGGGTGTTGGGACCTCACGTAAGTACCACGTAACTTAACCTAAAGCTCGTAAATTACCCTTAGCCACAAGCTAAAGAAATAATGTTCCTATTACATAGTTAAATATTTGAACGAAGCAGGTCTAATTATGATTCAGCTTTTGCCTTGCAAGTTTTTAGAGGAAGATTATTGTTATGTGAAGATTGTTATATTCCAAGTGTGATATTTCTCTGTAGCGTCATAGATAGATAGAATATGCTTTATCGTACACCATAAAATTCATGTCATAAACTTAATTTATAAAATTATAGTCATAATATAGCATGAGAAAATATTTTAAAGAGAAATTACGACTTCACCTAAGTCTGGCCGTTTTCTGCCGTAAAACCATTATTTATCTATGTAGTTCTATCAACAGTTTTTATTTCCGCGTCAAAAAAGTGAATTACCTGATACCTATCCTAATTTACACCTACACCTGACATTTTATGTATTAATGTCCTCCTGACCGAATTTCGGTCACGGCGGCCTGTCTCAGCTGAGACTAGCCATCTGCGCAGCAGATATTATAGTGCACAAGTATGCGCGCAGACATAGGTGCACTCCCTATTCCCTCACTCTCATACTCCTATAGGACGGTAGACCGACACGAGCGGAGAGAGATCAGGCGCAGGACTAACGGCTTAACGTGCCTTCCGAAGCACGGTGAGGTCTAGACATGTGAAAACGGTAACCCATCACAAGACTGACCGCGGCATGCACGGCTTAACCTCGCAGATCGACTGATCTGCCGGGTAGATGTATTGTGGTTATGACAAATTTGTAGAACTCGTAGCTATGTGGCTAGAGGGCAGTTCAGTCGATCTGTGAGGTTAAGCCGTGCTAGAAGCGGTCAGTCTTGTAGTGGGTGACCGTTTTCACATGTCGAAGTCCTCCGTGTTTCGAAAGGCACTTTAACCGTGTCTATGGCTATGAGAGTGAAGGATTAGTGCTCCTGTGTCTGCGCGCATACTTGTGCACTATAATATCTCCTGCGTAGTTGGCTGGTCTCAGTTGATACAGGCCGCTGTGACCGAAATTCGGTCAGGAGAACATTATGACAAACGTGGCTTATGATTATGTGCAACCGATTTCCAACCTAAATTAATTATTCGGCATAGATTTAGCATTGTGTACTGATCACAAATGAATTTAATTATAATTGCGTATGGTAATTGCCAAATGTTGACTAACAGAATAGCTGTGGCCATTTGCGAAACCATATTGAACAATATTGGAAATTGACACTAGCGATGACCCTTATGTCCATAAATTTGCATTCAATGCATAAAGGCTTTTGATTTTAACAGAAATGTTATTCAACAACTGTTTGTACTGTAATTGATTTCCACCAAATGTAAATTGATATTGTCATCTGTACAGTGTACAGGTACACAGATTATTTTATATTTCATATTTTATGTAAGAAAATGTTTATGTCATTATTTATGCATATTATTTTTTTAGGCATAATGGTATTTTGTATATACTCAATCGTAGTTGTCGGAGTCTTTTACTTTTATAAGCCGGTATTTCCTTTTACTTTTTCTGTGGATCCATTATTAACGAAAATCAAACCTAAACAAAATTTTGTGCTCATTCGCCTAAGTGTGCTTAGAGGAAAGAAAATTACATTGTGCACGGAAAAATTAAATATGGTGCAAGATTTAGAGCATGCGAAGTGAGCGTACTCCGTGCTCACATGGAATTATCCTGATATAAGGCGTATCTAGTGTAGTTCTGTGTTACCTGCCACTATTGCGTTGTTTGGCTATTCATCAATCATCAGTCATCTAACGAATACATTTTGGGCAGTCCCATATATAATGGTTTACGTATGATCTACATAGATCTAAAATTTGTATAGTTTAACGGAGTAGTTCTTGATTTTAAACTCGAAGTGATATCATGCCTCGCTTAGTCTAATTAGATAGGTATAAAAAATAATGCTAGTCACTTACATGCCAAGCCAAGATGTTATGCAGGCTAGCGAGAACCGGCTCCGAGGCAAAAGCGATGGTATGGTTTCCCTCCTCAAGAGCGTGAATGATTTGCAGCATCTTCGGGTGACGCATCTTCTCCATCCCAGCGATGCAGATACGGATCCTGTCCAGCATAGTTTCTTTGCGCTTGGGCTTGTACAGTTTCTCGGCGATACGCTTATCGAATACAAACACCGAACATTCCTGTAGACAAAGATAACATTTAGAATTAATATCATTTTTTGAAAAATATAGCTTGCACATATGAGGTGCCTGTTATTATTAGGACAGTAATAAAATGATTTGTACTTTTTATTCCACAAAGGACGGGATAAACAAAACAAGAGCAAAAATATATAAACGAAAAGAAGAAATACCGTATGTGTAACTATGTCAGTGATTACATCTGTATGACAGCCTACTTGAAAGTTCATTGTGTACGTTAATAAATTGACGTATATATTAATCGCAATTATCTTATGATTGTATATCATTTTATTGTTTTCGGTGCCGTTATTAGACCAAAACGGTACCAAAAATGAGTGGACTGATTTATTTCAGGGATTGTACGATACTGTCAGCTTTCCGTACGTTTTGCTTTATATATTTTTCATGCGCTTTTTTTGCATCGAGGGACCACAAAATCAGAGTAGGAAGTGGAAAGAAAAATGAAAAATGTTTTTTTGTTTGTATATCTAGTTGGTAGGTACCTACGTATCATTCAATTTGTTTTCTGGTGCAAAGGTAAGTGAAAAATCTAAGTAGGAAATCATTCAGCTGATTACATTACACGAAACAACCTAGGCAGAAAATCAAGGTGAAACTTAAATTCGAATCTTCCAGGTCAGTAGCCCGCTCGGATGGCGGGACGTATCCATAAAAGTGAAGATTGATCTAACTCTATACAGTGACATATTTGTAGGCTGAATTGCCTTTACAAACATTTCTCACTCACGAGTCTCTCGATAAATGTATGAGATTAGAGTGTAATCTTTGCTAAGTAAACATATTTGTCTTGCTAAGATTGTAATAAAGCCGTATCACATTATTATTCTAAATGTACGAACTTAGAATGAAGGGTAGGTATTAAAGTGTATGTGATAACAAATAACTTTTGTTCCATCAACTTGCCGCAAACGTAAACAGATTTATGAAAATTGTTGAAGGAACACAAACTTTATTTAAATAAAATTACATTTTAGGTGAAACATTTGACATAGGTATGCTTGGTTACTTTATATATTATGTTTGTCTTACAAAATAAGTCTGTGACGTATTAAAATCAGAAGCGATACATATACTTGATTGATTGCTTGTATATCAAAATATTTGATGCAGTTTTTAATTTAAGAAAGTGTTATCGGGCAGTCGTTTTATCGAACAATTCCAGAGATCCGATATAGCTGATTTAAAGATTTCTATACCCAAAGGTGCTCCCTCACCTTCAGCATTCGCGTGTAATGTAACGTTACAAAGTTGAACATTACATTAGCGAGGGAAGAGAACCGAGCATTACAGTGCGCAACCTGTAATGTTACAGTTTCGAGCATTACATTGGTAAAGAAAACCGAGCATTACAGTGCGCAACTTGATACAATGTGTAATATTTTGATACAAAGTCGAATATTAAATGTTACATTACACGCGAATGCTCGGCGAGGGAGCACCGTAATGCACGAACAGTAATAAAGTTACACGATATTTTTATTTTATTTGCGTTTGGTAACCAGTCGGACATCCATTTACCAAAGTCTTGCACATAATGGTCGCTATTTAGCCGGCAAAAACAAGGTAAAGTTGTATAAGTACTTACGACTTTCTTCGACTGACGCTAATGAAACGCTTTCTTTGGGAGCTAAACGTGTAATTACCTGAGTTTGGAGAACTCACAATACTCTAAGTATGACAGTCCGAAAGAACTTATTAAATTAAAAAGCTGATCCAGCGTTACAATTTTTGTGAATACTTCTATATGTTTTATGAAAAATACATAAACTTTCATTTAGCTGTAATAAAAATATACGGGTGACTATTTTTGTTTTGCCTATATACATATGTCTACGTAAAGTAAAACATACTAGAAAGAACACTGACATTTATGACCATGTTTATTTCGATATTAGAGATATTAATTCCATCTGTCTGGTTCAATCAGATAAATAATGTAGTCTCTTTAATGTAGTATATATTTAGTTTTGGTAGAGATATGAAGAATGGGTACAGAAGTGTCGATTTTGAAGTCATAAAAAAGGAAAATATAAAATCAAGGCATATCCCAAGTGATTGAACGGTGAAAGCTTCTGGTCCTGTTTTATATAAAATATAAAATCGCGCCAGTATTACCCGAAGGGATAGGCAGAGATGCATATAATATCGCACATTCACAATTCTTATAAGTCCCAATGTAATAGGGGCCGAGCCTAGTGCCGTCAACCGGGCACAAATCCAGAGTCCGTGCTGCTACTTAGAATTGCCGTATGGAAAAACCCCGTAGCACTTTGCCTGACCCGAGATTTGATCCCAGGACCTCGTGCTCAGCAGTAGCGCTTAACGACGACTAGACCAACGAGGCAGTGATAACTGCCAATAATACTAAGTGGAATGTGAAGCTAAACTCAAAACTTTATTAACCGTTATCATAGTAACATCCCCGGATTGTTGTTACCATGTCTAAGAGATATTTCATCAACTACCTGACGTTACCTTTTGCACTTGACTGAAAATTATAAACTCGGTGGCATATAATCCTTGAATTATGAGAAAGGGAAAAGTTAGGTTTAACGTCATAGCTGAGTTTTAAGAGAAATGGGTTTAAACATGTTATGAATGCTTGATCATTTATCTCCCAGTTCAAGAGTACTCCTAAGTCATCATGGACTGGTGTATGGCGGTAGAGTGTTAGTCATTTGATACTAAAACGAATCAGCACAAATATGAATATCTTCGCACGGGTATAAAATATATATTATAAGTATTACTCCACTATTTATTGGATGTTATTATACATATAAACCTTCCTCTTCAATCACTCTATCGATTAAAAAAAACCGCATCAAAATCCGTTGCGTAGTTTTAAAGATTTAAGCATACAAAGGGATTGCATACACTTCATAATACAGAATTAAAGAGCATGTCCTTTCAGTCTGAGTTATAAGTATGTATGTGTATAATATGTATTCTATTCTAGTTTATTTTTATAGTATTTATGTGTATTATGTATATATATATATATTTATGTGTATTAAGTACATTAGTAAGTCTGTCTATTTTATATGACAAGTACCTATAATTTAGTAATACTTTATTTTGTATTTCGGTTGTACACTTTTCTACCCTCTAAGCCTAAATCTCTCAATTACTCAAAGGTATGCTGTAAGAAAACTCAATTCTGAGTTAAGCTCGCCTCTGTACATCAAATGTCATAGTGTTATTATGTAATCATATGTTTTTTTTGTAATCAACTAAACAACCTTATCTCTTCACTCAAATCTGCAAAACACGTATTAAAGTGGTAGAGAAGTATTTGCAGGTGTGTATCCTGAAATATTATAACACAATTGCCTAATTATTTTATTTTATTTCGACGGAAAACCAAAAAACAAACCACAGAATTAAGAATACAACAGGTATTCACAAACGTTAGCGTCGCTAGTTCGCACACTTTCGTTCGGAAACATATTTCAGGATACTGGATCATCTGGTACATGTGTGCTATTGTACGATGTTTGCAGACTAGAATCGGGCTTAAAGTTAAAAGTTAGATGCGAAAGTGTAACAATATTTCCAGTCGTGTAACAATTTTTGTGACTGCGCTAAGAAGTAAGATAACGTGGATGTGATTTTAGTGTGGTATGGAACAAAATATTCCGTGCGTGTGTTAAACTGAAACTTGGTATCTTGAATATAAAAAATGAGTACTGATTACTACTCATAACTGTTCTCCTTTATTAAATTGTTATCTTATTTTATACATTTTTAAATAATATTATAAAAATACAAAATGTAATATAATTTAATAAAAATATAAAGAATTTGCCCCAGCCGGCAGCGGGAACAGGGGCCAAGCTACCAGTGGTTATGGCTCCAGAGTGAGGAACCTCCCCACATGCATGCATGCCGTGTCGAGGAATACCGGTTTTGCAACGATGTCGGTACAATGGTTGTTGCCACTCAAATAATTATTAAGATACAGGTTGTTTAGATTTTTTCCGAAATCCATTAGATGTTTAAGTTCGTGGCCCATTTAAGTTGACGTTTAGATTTCTAAGCAAATGTGACAGCCAAGAGCTAAACTGACAAGCGATATAAACTTAGTATATTGTAAGTATACCTGACCTCTGTTTGTATCTGTGGGTAGGTATAGCTACGTATAATTATGTAGACGATGAATCTATAGGTAGTAGTATAAGGGTGACGCGACATCCTGTAAACCCTATCAGTTTACACACTTTGATTTAAATGCCGGCTCCTATTTGATTACGTCATACGAAGCGATAATCCTCAATGCGTGTGTTCTTAACATGTTCATAAGTAAAGGAATGTAATTACATTCATAAACCAGAAGGATTCGAGTTGGTCTACTTCGTAGTTTTAAGTCGATTTATCGGACCCGTACCTAGATTTAGTTATAATGTTTTTAAAATAAATCGGTTTTTAAGATAACATTTTAATATATATAAAGGCAAATTGAAGTGAAATTTGTTTCATACTCAGCATGCTACGATCTATTTTCCTTTGACAAACGATTTAAGCAGTTAGGTATCGCCCTTTTCCTGACTTAGCACATGCGGCAAATGGCCTGTACAGGCGTATAGGCGTATACAATATAAAGCTTATACTTATAAAGTCTGGTAACCGTAGGTAAGTCAACACGGGAGGAACGTCACCTCTTTTTTTTTCGTTTAAGTTTTTAGACTGTTGTAACTTATTAAACTTACACAATTTTTACTTCTTTTTTATCATTAGTTGTCCCGTTTGAGAGATTCTTTGTTTTTGCCGTAGGTACTTTTTAGCTTTGTCGGACTATTTTTCTTCCGATCTATAATCCTAAGCTCTAGGAACGGAAAAACATTTTCGGTGAAAGTGGATCGTTCTACTGGATGCTCTTCTTTAATGGGAAATTCACTTATTTTTCTTCCTAGCCCAATATTCGAAAATTGTTGCAAAATACAGCATCCGATCGCGATCGTGTCTAGAACGTCTAAGGCTTGTTTGTAGCAATGAAGCGAGAATAGTTCTGCCAAATGATATATATGTTATAGTATACTAAAACATTACGATTTCACTTTCCAGAATCTATTGTATGTGTATTATATATGTAGAATTTAACAGAAATTCGAGTATCAAGTGTCGTTTACTCGAGAACAATTGAAACCTCACGAGAATTACTCAAGTTTATATCTGGTATTGTAGATTATTTCTTATCTTATTGATATTTAAAAAGGACCCGATATCTCACTTAGAATATTAGGCAACACGTTTACCTTTGGGGAAAGGCCGCCCACAGGGAGATTTTACAAAATGTTGTATTTTTGGATTTCAATGAAAAGACCAAGTAGGTATTTAGGAGCGTCATATTTTTTCTATCTAAAGCCCTTGAAAGTACATTGGTTCAAGCGGTGTAAGTTGTACATTGTTGTACAGTTTAATTTTACTTTGGAAATGTTTGTTGGAATTATGTGTGACCATTTGTGACCCACAGTGTTAACAACATGTCTGTAGGTGCCATGACTTATTATGTTAAATATATCGATGTCCCTTTGAGTCTAAAGAACTAGATTTGTTGATTTTTTATGCACAAACTAAGCCAAGCACTAATGTAAAGTTTCTAATGGCATAAGAACTTTTTTAGTTGTTTTACCCAGAACACTTGCTCGTTGCACCTTAATATGTAGGTAACTTTTATACTCTGTCTGCCAAAATAAGGATAAGCGAAAAAATAACTCTACGCACCTCTTCCAGAAATAAATGCGTGATGGTACCTAGTAATGTAATGTGTATGTAATGTAATGTCCTAATTTATTGTCTTATTGCAATAATGACTTACATTTAAGTTGTCGTCATGAATAAACGCAATCAATCCTATTTGACTGTCTTACAATTTAATCGGAAATAAACTAACGATTCCCTACAATGGTCCACGTTTACTCTCTTACCTACTATCCGTCTACCAACATTTAGTAAATTGAGTGCAATAAGTATATACGTAGCATCAGCCAGGGTGAGTGAGCGTCAAAGCCGTGAGATTGTCTAGGCACCGCACAGTTAACTAAAGTTATACCACACGGTTTAATAGTTTCACCTGCATAGTTATGATACCCGCTTATGTTTACACTGCGATGGAAGTTTTCAGTATCAACATTTCAATTTTCAACGAGAGTTTTTATTTAAATAACTTTGTGCTTCCTGTCGAGGAGGATCTACTGCGGCGCCCGACTGATAAAATGCAATTTGCACTTCATTTGCGCTGAAATGAAAACCATCTAACATTAACAAAGTGTCATCTGTCATTTTGTAGCAGTTATGAGAAAATGTTCGTAGCCTGCATGTTAACAGCAGGTCAGTCAGCAATATAAGTAGCATTACATGTTGAGAAACCTAATATGTCAAGTAATTGAAAGAAATAAATATCATTTCAAGTTATTGTTTCAAATTATAGGGGATGTCTAAATGATGATCTGAGAATATTTAAGACTTTATATTCGACTTCTAAAAAAAGAAGGAGTTTCTCAATTCGTCGGGATCTTTTTTTTTTATATAAATTTTATTTTTAACTAGCGGCCCGCTCCGGCTTCGCACGGGTATAAAATATAAATAAGTATTTCTCCACTATTTAATGGATGTTATTATACATATAAACCTTCCTCTTCAATCACTCTATCTATTAAAAAAAACCGCAACAAAATCCGTTGCGTAGTTTTAAAGATTTAAGCATACATAGGGATATAGGGACAGAGAAAGCGACTTTGTTTTATACTATGTAGTGATGTATGAGAGAACATTCCTTCATAACTCAGTCATTTATGAACCGAACTGTATTTTTTTTTTCATTTGATTGGGTTTACTTTCCGATTGGTCCCCTAGACTTTGATTGATTGAAGCGAACGCATAGGATTTGGCGCCGACTTCCACTTCGCTTATGTAAAGTGATGTGATAAAAAATTATTTATCACTTTTGAGTTTTTTGAAGGTGGTTTTAATTTTTTAATTACTTTTTAAGAAGTTCTTTAAATAATGGCAGCTACTTATGTTGCTGACTGTACCCGTGCTTCACACATATCACTGTTCGTCTCTCGTTACGAACCGATCTAGATCGGTTTGCGAACTTACCGCTTAGTGCCTTCGACGATTCTAGGTTGTAAATCATCTTATAGACAAATCAATCAAACGACCACTCCCTGTATTAATTAATAATTAAACCAAAGCACATTGTGTACGTGTAAGTGTAATTATTTTAATCAAATTGTAAGTGGTTGTGGCTCATTTTTCTATGATGATAATCAAATCAACATCTTACGGTTAAATCACAATATCTGTGTTGCAACGAGAATTCACTTGTGTTTATCGTTACAACCACGCTAAAAGTGTGAACGTCGTAAAAATCTATTGGATGGGCTATTACGGCTCTCCGATGTGATAACATTTTATATAGGTATTAAGTAAGTGCCTAACTTAAAAGATTTATGTTTACCTTCGCATGTTCTGAATAGCACGTCGCAGTTGGGAAGTTGTATTATTCCACAATAAATAGGATCTATCTAATGACACTCAGATTACCAACTCTTCAATTTCGTCCTACTGTTATGAACGGTACAATCAGCAAAACTAGAAGTATGGATGGAATATGAAATTTAGTAAGTACAAAATACAAATACAACGTATTAAAATTTTGTAGCTGTATCTATCTATCATAACGTTCTAATAATAATATCAAAAAGAACCTATCTATGTTTCTACTTCATTTAAATTTAAAATATAAAAAGTTTCATTATGATATAGTTTTTATCTTAAAACAGTAAGTAATTATAATTTTAAATTTTATAGTACCTAGAATAGATACAAATGAACAAAATTATCATTACTCGGAGTTTGAATTACAGCCGGTGCCGTAGGCAGGGGCGTAATTGAGCAGTAGGTTTCTTATTCTCGTGACTTATGACAACGTCTAAAAACGAACGATTCTTAATACAAAAAAAAAAAAAAAACAGATCCCGACGACTTGAGAACCTCTTCCTTTTTTTTGAAGTCGGTTAAAAATCGTCAGTTCTTATCAAAAGCACATCGCTATTGCACTCTTAGAAAACGGTAATAATGTAATGGACAATTTCTACCTACTTATTAATGTAAGCTCGTAAAAGTATTTGGCGCAATGACAAACAGAAATCGTGTTCCAATTTTGTTCTTAACGTTTATTGGACATGCTATTGAAGTAATGTGGGTACCTAATACTGTTAAGGGCTGGATAGATTCATTCGAGCAATTATCCATTTATTTATTTATTTACGTCCCTGTATATCTTAAAGTAATTAGAGTTTGCTAACTAATATAAAATAGGTATTTAATTTCTTTTCTTTGTATTTATTAGGGACTTTTAATCAATTTAGATTCATGCATTTTAAAAATTCTCATATTACTTTTCGGTATCTAGTATCTCTTCAATTTTCATTCTACGTGTAACTTGTAAGTAGTATTCTATTCAGTAGGTACCTAGTATCGATTATTTTATGTTGGCTATTTTCTAGGTTATTCAAAATAAGTCCATTTTGACCCAATTATAAGCGTAAGATATTATGACCAAATACTTATAATATATTCAAGGGTAAGCATAGGTATTTAATATATTCAAAAGCAATATCAAAATAAATTAGGTACTAGTTATACAGCTTAATGGGTACCAATGTAATCGATTAGATTATTGAAGCCGGTAAGACGGTCACGCGCGACAACTATTTAAAGAAACCAACTCAATATTTTTTACGCCGAGCGACTTTACTTGGACCGTTTAAGGATGTTTAACGTCGCGAAGCAACAAGTCCGACATAATTTTACTGGTAACGTCTTAACGCCTGTATATAATGCTAAGCGGTCCGTCTCTTTGAAACCGTTCTGGAGAATCGTACTGGATTCAACTCCATAATTACTAGCATTTTAATTATTTGCATTCACTAGTCATTTAAATCAATACTACAGTAATTAAAAATAGATATAGCTCATGAAATAAAATACTTTTATGATAAATGTAATATTTTTGGGTACGATATTTTATTTTTGATGAATATGGATTTCTCGGATGTAAACGAATAACTGTCATTTCATCAAATTAATTATTTTGCAGCGATGTTATACACTATGTTTAGCAGAGATTGTGTGTAAACTGGGTCAACATGTTATTACTATGAGGCTTGTTGCTCTTTACATACCTAACCTAACCTAACCTATGACCTTCTTTGTTTATATAATACATTTGAAGGACTGACTTCCTTTGAGGAACTGACTAATCAGCAGACTAATACAGATTAGTCTGCTTAGACTAATCTGTATAATAATTATGTTGTAAGGAGCAGTGTGAAATCCATCATTCAGTGCTAATTCTCAGCGAATCAAACGCATTCAGCGCTTCACCATACAATCGCTGGCTTTTGCGTCAACGGTAGGTACATATATCCCACAGGTGTGTATAACAAAATAATCACCTATCATTCGATTGTTACGTTATACACCAGCTGTGATATTCTAAAGGCATCTTACGAACACACTTCTAAATCCGCGGTGAGATTCAACACTAGCCTAGATCTTCTATCAACAACACTAGCCTCCGTTAACAATGTACTAGATTACCGATCAACGCTTCAATAAAGGCCCAAGAAATAAGAGCACAAATAATTTTGTCTTAGGTATTTGAAGTTAGTATGCTCCAATCGTACCTAACCAATAATATTGAGCTTATTAATACTTTATAATTTATTTATGAAAGAAATACAAATGTTTACGTAAAGCCTGCTCGGCCTCTTATGCGATATGATTTTGTTTTTGATCCTTAATCTAGTATAAAGCGAGATGATGTTAGTGTTTCAAAATAGTATAGCAGTAGTTTGTAATTAGTACCTTACTCTTTTATGCCCCTTAAAATACACAATAAATTCGCTAAAATTTTACTAGTGCAAAACTTACAATTTGTTAGTATAATTTCATTTTATGGGACTACTATAAATATGCACATACAATACAACCACAACAGACAAATATGTCTTGAGTTTTTGAACGTATCCGAGTCGAGTGAGACAAGGTTTAATACAAGTTCCCTCCAGTTGTGAGCGCAACACGTGTCTTTTACGGCATCGCAGAAGACGATTTAAGCGGAATTCGAGAGAGCTCTAACTTTTCATATAGGTACTACTGTGGAATCATGTAAGTCACAGTATTGCGTGAAAGTATACCAGTGGGTGCCAATTTGTCATTCATTGTGGCGTTCTAAGGGATAAGTGATAATCATAATGATGGCACCAGTGGTTCTGACTACGAAAATGAATTTCATTGCAATTTTAAATATGAAACTCAAATATTAGCTGTGTTCTCGGATCGTTGGTAAAAGTTTACCGTTCACTTACAATATCACGTAGTCCCGTAGGGAATAAACAATTTATAATTCTATTCAATGTCTAAACTTTGAGTTCTAAGGACAATATAATAGGAAATATTAGTGGGATTCAAACATATTAACTTACGATGAAGAGATTTACACCGTGTCGTCACACCATAAATGGCGGGCGTTTAAAGAGTTGTATACTACTTTTTTTACTATATTTATTACTCTAAATTTTAGTTATTTGGCGCTGTTTTTTTAATACAACAAACAAACGACCGTTTATCTTTTAAGCCAAGTCTTTTTTAATTCACCAAAGGAGATGTTTCATTTTCGGCCATCGCTTGAACATTTATCGAAAAAGAGGAAAACATACCACGAATTGAGGAAAAATATTCTTTCGAGAATTTAGGCTTAATTTGTTGTGCAAAAAATGTAATAGTTTTTCAATTATTTCCATATCATTCAACATGGCGTCTCATATTTTGCATAGCATTCTTTCGTTCTGAAATCATGTCACATCAAAATACAATATCACGTAGACGATAATTTTTTTTTTTTTTTTTCGATATGGTTTATGTCGACGACCCCGAGGGGGGTCTTATTGGACATAACCGGATAAAGGCGAGACTTCTGGAGCCTCCAGCCAGCCGATAAATATAAAAGGTATGTGTTCTTATACTGTTAACAATTATTAAATTTTTCTCATATACATATTGTTGACTAATTATAAAGAAGTGTAACGATATCATCGTTAAAAGAAAATATAATTTAATCTACTTTCCTGAAGTGTACTTCTGAACTGAACTAAGTTTTGATAAATATCAAATATTTCTAGATAATGCAAATGTCATCTCTTCAACCATTCATAATTTATGACAAACGTCAAACATTTTTTATATTAATTATTTGCATATAAACATTAGATGTTGTGAAAAAAAATTGACTTTACTCTATTCAGCGGTTAGTTTCCCAACTTTACTAAAAGGTACATGTTATGGCCGGAGTCCCATACAAAAATGAAACATCTTCTTTACAGAGAAACGACTTTATCGCTGATAGTAAAACAAACCCTAAATCATTAGAAAGAGACCAAAAACAAGATAACCCTTGCGTTAGATCTACAGTATAAAACTGTAAGTTATTACCCTTGATTGTAATGCAACAATATGTCGCTAAAGTGACTATAATGTAATTCCCTGTAACAATGCTGCTCAGTCCCGACTGATTGCACCCGTTCGCGCGTGTCACGCATATGTAGGTAACTTCATGAGTTGGAACTGAATGAGAGTGGCAGAACTATTCAGTGGATGAGAAATACACAAATGAAGCCTGTGTTAAATTCGTAACTGCTAACGATAATCCAACCTGAACAGTTATTTATAAATAAGCCGAAAATAACGTTACCCAATAAAGGTGATTTGATTTGTGATTTTGTGTTTTTTTATGATTTACTTTAGTTAAAGTGAAATATTGTAATCGGAGTGTACTCTTAAATTAAATTATCTGATCACAATTGTAATATTTATTTATATAAAAATGAGACCTATAACTTTCTGGTATAGTGGGTGTATTTCTACCGATTCTTCGATTACGTCGTAGTTTCACTGTCGTAGATATTAGCAAGCATTACTTATTTCATCCTTGACTTAGGTACTCAATGAACTATATGGGTATCTGCCCCCTTAGACAAGTGGCAAAACGCTGGAGGAATAGAAATCGAATAGAATGTAAAATATAAGGGTTGGACATAATTATGTCATCGAGAACATGGTCAAAACATTATGTCATCCCTATAAAAGTATCATTCTATTCGATTTCTATTTCTCAAGCGTTTTGCCACTTGTCTGTGGGGGCTGTAAAGAGATAAAAAATATAAATAGGGCCACAAAGCACGTGCTCATATCAGGCTCCTAATATGCGGCGCACAGTCAGTCGCAGGATACACTCAACTCAGTCGACCCCTAAATTTTCCCGAGGTCGATGGAGTGAGTTGAAAGTGGGGCGCGGTTATGCCTTCACGGGTCGGGGAGTGGTCGGGTCCTTACTTTCGCTTACCATGGAATACGAACTCACAGAATCTAGTCTTTAGTTTACCTACATACCACAGTTATAAAAAGTTTTGGCAAAATGCATCACACACATATCTACGTATTTCATATGATCAAGCCTGTAGTAGTTTCCGACGCGGTGCGGTGGGGCGAAATGATTTAGAATGAAAGAATAAATAGTTTATTTTTATCTCGAAACACATTTCCTCTGAAAGGGTTTAAACCCATTTAGCGTCGCTCATGATAGGTCCAATAAAAATAATAATACTATATGTAGATTCTCGTAACTTAACACAAGATTAATCAAGTTTACAAAAACACATACAAGATAGATATACTTTACATTAATTTCAATGTATTCTAATAAATAATAAATATTCGTCTCAACAAACCATACGTTAAACACTCTTACAGATGCCATATGAATTAAATAAATTTACTTTAATTTAATATTAAAGTAAGATTTCAAACTTGATTTTAATGCCATGTCTTAGCGTATAAATCAATAATATCGTTGTAATTCACCTTTATAGATAACTATTAAGTGAATTACAACGATATAATTTTTAATATGATATTTTTTTGCTTCTATGGCTCAATGTTCCACTAATTAGTAAATAAAATACATTTAAATTGAAATTATTCATTTAAATATCATATTAATAATTATAATAAAGCCATTTATTTATCTTCATATCATATTTACGTTATTGAATGTTGTTGTGTGGTTTCCGGTCTAGAATAGACCCCATTTCCTCCGGTGGGTGTCCGCAAGAGGCGACTAAAGGATATTTCCGGGAGAATGGGCAGCAGCGTTCCCCTGTGTAGGTATCGTTGAGCATACTGCGGTTGCCAATTGCCAACCCGCCTGCCCAGCGTAGTGACTATGGGCAAAACCCCTCATGAAGAGTAGCCAAAGAAAACGGCCCTCGGTTCCCGGTCGCCTACTAGTTCAGGTAACTGGTAAAGGCATGGCAAAGTATACCGTGGCTTAGGCTTCAATATCAATATACTCCTGGTAAATAATACTAGGTTCAAATCCTTTTTGTCTAATATTCGGGTTTTCGTAAAATATTTAGCAAATTTTATATATTATTGCACATGAATACTTGTATTTATTTTACCACCATCCATATTTATGCATTAAGCGTGTATTAAACATCAATATTATTATGTCAAATAACTTAACGATCGCCTACATTATCAACATTAAACTTCGTTGAGTCAACAGCCTTAATTAAATAATTGATTACGTATAATAGAACGATTACGGCATGTAACTACACTGTTGGTACACTGCAGTGATCAACAATTCAACACGGTTCATTTATTGAGTTGTAGGCGAGAACAAAGAGAGTTAATCATGTTAGGGTCACAGGACGGGCCCAGGGCGCCGCGCGCCGCCCGAGCCGGCGGGATCCTACGAACCTTAGCGACGAGCCGAGATGAGCGGGAGGTGACTCGCCCAAGACACTTGTAGCTTCAAGCCTCCGACGCGGACGTACGTACCTTCGAACCTCGTGCTCGCTACGGTTACAAGACATCGTGTCGCATTCTACGCCGACCATTTTCCCCGCTGAACCCTAAACGCGAAGAGCTGATTCATTATTATGATGCTACTATAAAATTTATTGCATTTGAACGCTTAAATGACGATTCACAGTTTTTTTATCGCTTGAAATTCAGTCGGTGTAGACTCGCTGTCGCATTCTTTAGATAATAATTATAATTAGCAATGAAACTATTATAAATACATATGTTAGTATAGTATTATACACTCATATTATAAACAAATGATGCTAAATGCTATATAAATCGTTTCTAGATATTGAACTAGTTTTGATGAATGAAACGGATTTTGCATAATTCTCGTTAACGTGAAGCAAAAAAGTTATCATTTTTCTAATTAAATTTGTATAAAAATATATGACTATTTCGCAATACTAAACGATTCAACATGAATTTAAAAGCCCAGGCTTGATTGGAAAACTTTGGTGGTAGTGTGTATGTGTGTGTGACTAGTACTGTACTACGAGTACTACTAGTGAGGTGATAAATAGTGTTCGAGTGGCTGCATGCTACAGAAACAAAAAGGTATTTTGTCACCAACTGCGATTATAACGCTGTTAGGCCTGTTAGTGAATAAGTTCACAGGGGTGATATATCGGCTAAAATGGACCCAATTAATTAAATTACTACCACCTCAATCACTGATTGCCTAATAATTTTTTTTTATACATGTTTAAATAGAATTGTCCGGCAAGTATTTTTAACCCCCGACTGAAAAAGAGGGGTGTTATAAGTTTGACCCCCGCCTGTCTGTGGCACCGTAGCTCTGAAACGGGTGAACCGATTTGGATGCGGTTTTTTTATTTGAAAGCAGGTTTATTTATAGGTATATTTCTGGATGAAAGTGGGGATGACAAATCAAATAAAGGGTATCAAATGAAAGGACGTAATGTGCACGTTACAAAAAAATAACGTTATATCAAAATCAGTTCAGCCAATAACAAGATATTGAAGATGATAACGGGGATGACCAGTCGAACACTTTCATGTATACCAAAATGGGGTATCAAATTAAAGGGATATCAAATTACAAAAAATAAAGTTTTAATAACATCGGTCGGTAGCAATTTGCAAGATATAGGGGTAAAAGTGAGCATTAACAATTGGATATTTTCATATATACGCAAGTGGGGTATCAAGTAAAAGGGCATGATGTGTATATTACAAAAACAAGCCTAAATTTTAAGTTTAATTTTTTTTTATATATCAATTGAACTAAAAATTAACAAACCCCCAACGCAAAAAAGAAAAGCGATTATTTAAATAGTCAAAAATAATACCTATCATTGAGCCATCAAATCCGAGCGAGTAACACCTATTTAAGACAATGTCGCGGCGGGGTACCGCTATGTGTTTAGAACAATAACCAAAAACAAAAAAGTAACTTAATAGATACTACTCATACTCCATCAAATAAAGGGTCTGACTTACTTAAGCGGTACTCCTTATACCGTCTTATTTAATAGGGTTTTTAATTTTTTAATCTGTTTCGTTTCCAGAGTCGGTACACTATTTGGCCGCGACTAGAGACATTTGTACTTGGAACGTTTCTCGGTGTGTTCACGGTTCAAAATTCAAGTTACACAAGAAAATCTTGAGGAGTTTCGCAAGCGTTGCATTCAATGTAAACATTGTAGTTCAAATAGTATAAAATACATTTTGATGAAAAAGTAATAATCAATATCCATTCTACTTTTTAAGTTAAACCAATCAAAGGAAAATCTGTAACGAACCTGGGGATATAGCTTGATTAGCTGATATTTAAAGTGAAACTTTTACTAAGCCTTTAAGGTGAGTTTTATAAATTTAAAGAATTTAAAGTTTATAAAACAGACAAACGTCAAATATTTCATTCTGCTCTTAATGTGCAATTGTATCGTATCACTTTCAATGTGCTACGATTTATAATAGAATCACTCGTGCGTACAGAATCGGCGTAATCAACGCTTAGAGTACAATTCGAAGAAAAATTGATTCAATCAAACGAAATACTTTTCTTGTCTGTGCTACATTTCACGGTTCAATGGTGGTGATTAAAGTAGATATGCTGTGTGTATGTACAACATATATTGACAAGATGAGCTTTAGGACTGAACGCGTCTGTGAAGCGAGGTGAACAATACTATATATAATATAATAGTATACATTTCTCTTGAAGCTCGTTAGGCAGCTTGCCATTCTCCCTCATATTATTGATGAAACAGAATTTATCACAGAAACGACGAGTTTTTGGCTTTCCGAATGAAATATTAATGAATTGAGTCGGATAATTGTACAGGTGTGTCTATTTAAACTTTTCAGTCCGAACAAACACTTTATAACCTTCCGATTAGAGAATAGAATTTGAATAAACAACGACAGCCTAACAAACGAGGGTTTGACAGTCCTTGGAGTATACTGACACCCTGAGGAGATCGGCTCACTACCATTTCTTTACAAACAGTCGTCAGAGAGCAAACTGAAGTTTAAGGTCATAGCAGACAGACGCAGTAACAGCAAAGCGACCGATTGAGTAATAAATAAAAATAGTTTCGCACTTAATTGGTGTGAAATAAAATGACACTGAATTTATTCGAGAGTAATTGGTTCGCTACACCAATCACCTGCAGAGTCAAATTGAAATTGTGACAGTTTTAGATACTTTGCCGATAATCTGCTTACAATAACTCGTATACAAAAGCACCAACAATTGGTTACTATGTAATCAATATATCATTGTCATAATCAACTCTTCAATTCAATCTTTATTGAACTTTACACAAGCTAGGTACGTACCTACGAATAAATAAGAAGCAAGGTTTAAACTAACTAAGGAACTATGTGTCGTCTTAGTATTTATTACGCAAGAATTTTTAGGTCCACTTACATTTTAAGGCATACCTTCAGTAAATCAAATAAAACTAATAGCTAATTACTAAGTTGACTCATCACGCCGCAAGGGGGGATAGACCTTTAAATAAAATTCAATCAAAATAAGTAAACTCTTATCGTACCTTAATGGATTTCATTTTTTTCAGTTTATTAAGGCGAGTATAGTCTATTTTATCGAGTTGAGAAACGACCAACTGACGCCGTCTTGTATCGGACCTAATTAATCAAACTCAGAAATGACTGGAAAACTTATTAAAATATTTCATTATAACTTTAACTTCTATTAGAAACAAATAGCATTATTAAATTTTGTATCCTTACAATGAACTGTTTTTAATGATTTTGCGAAAAATTATGAGATAAAATTCTTTAGTAACTCTGTTAATACATATTGTGAAACAGTGAAGGGCGATTATTTATAAGCTCACCCCTAAATATGCTACATTCTCGTACACATTAAAAGGATAAAATGCAAGCAATGTCCACTAGTCAATACTCGCGCTTGTATTATAAAATAACTCCATATTCAACATTGTCATAAAGAGTAGTTTAAAGTTATTTTTCCAGTTATTGCACAATTTGAGTGTAGCAGTCTAGCAAGGTCGTCCAGATAATTATCGCGAATGAATTCCATATTATTATAGAAGTAGTTGGTGTAGAAATTGCTGATGTTCACTGAAGTGCCAAGTGGAGGATAGAGGCCACGACGACCTTGAGTTAAAGGAAGGAAAACAGATTGCAGAATGTAAATATTTTATTCTCTAGTACGTGAGATGTAGTGACAAGAAAAAATATATATTTTTACTTTACAGAAGTCCTACTATATTTAATAATACTTTATTAAAAATATGAAAGTTTAGATTATGAGTTTGGATATTTGGTACTCAATCATGCAAAAAAGCTGAATGGATTTTGAT
Source organism: Abrostola tripartita (assembly GCA_905340225.1). Taxonomy (NCBI): domain Eukaryota; kingdom Metazoa; phylum Arthropoda; class Insecta; order Lepidoptera; family Noctuidae; genus Abrostola; species Abrostola tripartita. The sequence goes on from HG996486.1 coordinate 6,215,131, forward strand.
GAAATTAGGCACTCAGATAGTTTACCTAGATTGACACATAATAATATGCTGCCAAGAAAATAACATAGCTTAACGATTGTCGACGACCTGATTGGCGCAGTGGCTAAGCGATTAGACTGCTGCGCTAGGGGTTGTGGGTTCGATTCCCGCACGGGACAAAAATTTGTGTGATCCACAGATGTTTGTCCCGAGTCTGGGTGTTTGTTTTGTGTATGTGATATTTCATGTTTGTGAAACGCACCCACGATACAGGAGAAATTCCTAGTGTGGGGCGACGTTTTTTTTTTAAAAAAAAAAAAAATTGTTAGCTATCAATTTATGTTAACTCTCATAGTTTTGTCCCGGTAGCTTTTGACCTCGGAACCCAAATTTAAAAAAATATATTTCAAGATATAAGTTCCATAAGCAATTACTTACAATTTGAATGTATTAATATAAAACTTTCTATCGTGTTTTAACTTTTAAGAGTCAAATAATTAAAAGTTTACCCTATTTTTACTATCATAATTATGCATTGAGTATAAAGTGTTATATTGATGTTGCAAAGAACACTCCAATTTTATTGTGTGCATTGATAATGATGTCTGAATAGATTGATTGATGATGATGTATTGATACTTTCATGTACATATATTAAAAAACTGTTATTTTGATGTAACTAACAGACACTCCAATTGTATTGATGTGATTTGATGATTAATGATGATGTACTTATTCTCTCTACTTAACTCTCTTTCTCAGGTTAAGTTAAATATTCAATATACTTTAATTTGATAAGGACCATTATTTTTACGTTATTCTTTACATATTTCTATCTAAGACTGGATGAATTAGACCTTTTCATTTTTGGTCAAAAGTCAAATTCCATAACTAATAGAGATACATATGTTATGGCAGCTTCATGATGAGAGCCTAAATAAAAAAAATTAAGCCTTATAGCACAGTGTAAGCAAATCGAGAGATTCTAGATTTGATTTATAGTACCAAATTCTATTTAAATTTACTTTTACTGCGCATTCGTTATCGTACATTTATTTAGCAGAGTAACAGTTAGCAAGTTAGTTAAAGTGAAAATGTTTCTTTTTGTATTAATTCTACGAAGCATGCAGTCAGAGCGTAGCGTCCAATAATGCCACCTGTCGCGAGATGCGAGCTACATAAACACAACACTATAACACAATACACACACATACAATAAACACACGATTAAAAGGCAGTTTTATAAAGCTTACGACGTGAACGCATTAGATAAATTAGATGAAGGAAGATGACCAATTAGGATTTGTCCACAAAGGAGGATACAATAAACACCTTTTAATTGTCTTTCATCTACATAAAAGATCTGCTTTTCTTTTTAAAATGGTGCGTTCATTGAAACCAAAACTTAAGATTCTTAAGCCATTAAGGTATATTCTACAATACTTATTTCCTTCGAAATCGATTAAAACGTTATTAAGCAAAACTGGTAACTGATATATTAGGTACATTGTTCTTACTAATCGTAGTCGTGATAAAGCTAACATTACACTATTCATATTTACAAATCAGTTTAAGCAATTACTGTCTGAATTCAAAACGTTGTTGGGATGAATCTGACTACTGGCACAATACCTGAAATCAATACAATAGCCAAGCTCTAAAATAATTTTATATTAGTATTTCATAGAATGGTCTGAAACCGCTGCCAGCCCGCAGACAACAAGCGCAATAACAGATGCTCGTTAATTCTTAATTTGGAATAAGAATAAAATGCTTTAATAATAAAATAATTAACAACTTAAACTAAGTTAATTATTTTAGTATCCATATTTCACAATAGTCCTGCATTTTCTGGGGACTTCATGGCTGTTCTTTTATAGAGCAGTTGTGTGCTATCCCTAGCTGGTGAGCCATTCCTCTTAAGATTAAAGTTCTCAACGGGCCTCTGCGTGTTACGCAACTTGTGTGAAACTTAAATACGTATAGTACGCGTGGATAAACTATGCAATTTATCGTTCGAAATAAATTGTGTAGGTATACGTATATTTATATTACAGACTGTTAATTAACTGTAGTTTTAATATTTCACAAAAATAATTTTAAATAAAGAGAGAAAAAAAAAATAGTTTTTTTTTATATCTAGAGGTAAACTAATAATAAGATATGGAATTCTTTTCTCAAGTGTTCCCATAGTAGTTGCTTACTCTGGGGACTTCATACTTGCCTGTAGATACTGCCCTAGTTCCATGTTTGTGCTGCAATATTGAGTAACTCTCCCAACTGCCGTGACTATTTGTCAGAATGAGATATTTATGTTTTCAACTAACCGGAAGGATTTGACAAATTTTAAATAATTTTTCGTAATCATCTTTACAAATTAATTTTGTTTTTTGTCGACTAATAACTTGAGAAATCATATTTGTATTGTTTCTAACTTATGTATGTAAGATTTGAAAGTGAGTCTATAGCAATCAAGATAGTAACTGAATATTTTATCTACCAGTGACAATTAAAGGAGCTATTAAGTTTAACATTGTTATTATAGGTAGGTATAGCAGGTTAGATAGCTATTCATGAAGACTTGTACCTAAATAGCAGGCAATACCAATTATTAGGTGTAATAAGTTATACGAGCGTTAATAAACGAATATCTGCCTGAGTGGAAGAAGAGAGACGTCAATGAAGAAAAATATGACGTTACCAATTAGTTAATTAACAAACATATTATCATGAGAGCGTAATTACTTGTCGGTTAGCATTATTAGACAAGTTAACTAAAGCGTCAATTAGTAAAACGAATGATTTATTAAACATATGGCAAGAATACACCACGTGCGAGAATCCTTCAGCAGTAAAACCGATATATTAATTATATTTGTTTAGCTCCTACTATGAAGATGAGTCCCCCTTTGTAGTATGAACTAATCAAATACAATTTACAGTTAGTAGGGCAGTGAAGTCTCAATGGCTTCGAAATCTGATGAACCCTGTGGGTACAGCTAAAATTAGTTCCGCCTTATTACATACATTGACTAATTTAAATTCAACATTCGTTACCAGGTTCTTTTAATAATTACAAATTCATATTTAATGAGATATATTATTGATCCAGTATCATCGTCTTCCTAGCTTTTTCCAATGCCGGGGTCGACTGCAAGTTTAGGTAGATTCAGCAGAATATTCTATAGATTGCAACTGCTTATTAGCCCACGGATTACCTCTGAACGACATTAGTTATTAGAATTTTGTTGACTTATAGTGACATCTATGTTATCTATGTAATTTATAATTTTAAAAGTTTTGTATGCCATAATTGGCAAAACCTGCAGATACTTTTAAATTACTTTAAGATCCTACACTATTTAGAGGTATATGTATGTATGTACCCCTACCTATGTTTTACAAAAATAAATATTCTATTCATTAATTTTCAGTTAGGTAAATTAAAACGGATCCAAATATAGCGCCTGTAAAAGTGGTCTAAAACGGGAATCTGAAAGCATTTTCATTTACTATCCTGCTCATAGGAACTCGTCAAAAAAATTGATTTCTTGTTACTCTGAGTTTTGCTAGCATATTCGTATTTTAGTTTGGAATTTCCTGCCTGTCAGATCTAAATTCAATACTGCTGTTAACGTATTTTCAGCCGTTTTTTTATATCTTTGACGTCAGGTTTTAACTAACATGGTGTTCGTAGACGACACACGTCAACTAAAAAACTAATAACGAATATGGCTGAGAATTTATGTCCTTATTGGTAAACTTGATACGTAGCCTTTATACGAGTACATACTAGGTAAAACCAACCTTTGTTTTAGATTCCATCGTTACGTGTAATACCAGCCCAAAGACCCGCACGCGGTCGCTAATGTTTCGGGGATTAGTTTGCAACTTAATTACAACGCCAAGCCCTCGGGTCCGTTTACTTAAATATGTCACCAAAGCTATTTTCAGTACCTACTTTAAAAGTTTATATAATGCCAAAGAAATCACAATTATGTCAATGTAAAATAAATAAAGTAATGCTTTTGATGTCGCTGTAATCTCTTTTTAGTATTTAATTACACATTTAATATTAACGTTACAAGGCTAGTGTACAAAAGCAATGTTGCGGATTACAAAATAATTTACTGCACGAATTTCATCAGCATTGGCATTAATTATTTTTATGGAAGCCTTACATTTAATGCAATTATGGGATTTGTTTGTACGGCACGATTGGCGTATTGGCTAATATTAAAATTGGACATATACAGACGGTAATTACGGTATTCTTAGTTTGGCGTTTGGATATAATAATGACGTTATTTTCAAGTCTTTTAAGACGCATTATATAGTTATATTGTCATGTAATGTGAGACAGTACAAACTTATTGTCTGAACATAACTGCTCTATGCGCTTATTTTGAACTTCAAGATAAGCGCATAGAACAGTTATGTGAACGCTAGTTCCAACACGATTTTGTACCGACTTCCTTATGGAGAAATAGGACACTATAATAAGGGTTGGCACTATATTTACGAACATAAACAGCAGGAATCGTAAACGGTTTGAGTAATATTAAAATACCTAAACAACAAAGGCTGGTGAAAACATTGTGAAGCTTTGTTCTAGTACAAAGCGATTGCGTGCAACGCATAAGTTATTCAAATATGATCTGTGTAACTTCGTGTAATGTTTAACATGTTTTCCAGCTTTTTGATGCTCAATGAGGAGTACCTATAGGGACCTGGAAAGTGGTTTGAAAAAATACTTTTATATAATATTTCGACGTGCTCTTTTCGAATGTTCATTCTACAACCTCGTGCGATAGCTGTTTATGCCGTTGTATTTATATTTTATTTTCGAAACTACGTGAAACTTTGCGAGTTGTAGGTATTCCCTTTTGAGTAATCCAAATAACTGTTTTTTTCTTTTTTAGTTAAAAAATGTCGCCCCATTCTAGGAATTTCTCCTGTGTCGTGGGTACGTTTCACAAACATGAAATATCACATACACAAACACCCAGACTCGGGACAATCAAATGTGAGTCGCACAAATTTATGCCCCGTGCGGGAATCGAGCCCGCAACCCTTAGCGCAGCAGTCTAATCGCTTAGCCACTACGCCAATCAGGTCTTCGTTATTTAAGACCGTATGAAATAGATGAAAAAACAACTAGCTTCAACAAACTAAAAATGGATATCGCTTATTTAGCAAGTTTAGCTCAATAAAGGTGTCGTACATATTAAATATTCTTTATATATTTGGTAACGTGTGTCTGGGGATTTTACCAAATTTCAAGGTTCGATAGTTAGCAGGGGCGTGCTCTCAGAGCTTTACCCATAAACTGTAGACGCCTCTATTAAATACTTTTAGCTTATATTCTCCGTTTATTACAGTTTATTTTTATGTAATATTTTGCGTGGGATCCATGTATAGCGTAGTACATGCTTATCTCAGGATTGAACTATCATAAAGTTAGCGTACACGGTCGTAGAGAGATATGTCAACTTGATAGAGTAATCAAAAAGTTCACATGTATCGAGTTTACAGTTTACGATAAACTATTCAAAGTCGGTCGCTCGTTTAGCTCACCTGCGGGTTATGAACACAGTAATTATTCTCTCAAATGTTGAAGTTTATGTATCATGCAGGATTTTGCAGATGATCAGAAAATCTAAAAATGTTGGGTGGTTATATAAATCTTATAATTTATTTCACAACAGATTCTTCAACAACATACCGACGCCTGTCCTTTGAAAATAAATAAGATTTTAAAAAGTAATTAAGCTGATATAAATTTCATGAGTTTTAACAGTTGCCCCATTCCACAAGTCGACCTAGATCTATAGCTAACAAGAAATCCAAAAGTTAGAAATTGAAATTGGCGTTGGATAAATTGGGATTTTATTAAATCTTGTAGGGGATGTAGAGAAAGCGGAGGAGAGCGCCGTAAGTAGGAGCAAGACAACGAGTTTCAGCCTTATTACCTGGTAATAAAGTTTAGGATTACACAAATTGGACTAAAAGTTACCCATAAATAAAGTAGGTATGTGTTACCGGCAAAATACGTAAGATAGCGAATATTCAGGGCCGTAGTGTTGGTGGAACAAGATTGATTGATCGTTTGTATTAACATTTTACTTAATATCTTTTAAACGAGTCGTATACTTCCTTGCTTCTGTATTGTCGATGCAGTATAATATAACAACATTGCTAAATCAATGTAGAATGAACTTACTTCTCCAGCCACAACAAATAGTAAATCATAATAATCCTCGAAATCCTTAACCTGAGCTTTCTAACACTTAACAGGAGATGATTTATACCGTTAGAGGTTGAAAACCTTCTGAATCCGTCTGATACATACAATATACTCTGGAAGGTAACTGAGTGAATTTTAAAGTATATACATTCACCTCTATCCCTTAACATTAATAGAAGCGTGCTTATATACATGTCGTATATATTTAATGCTACGGTGCTACGGCGCTACGGCCGAATTGCTACGGAGGGCATTGGAAATGGAATTTCCAATTTCTCCTTATTTCTTTTGTTAAATTGCGGTGTTGATAGTTTTTAGCAAAGTTAAACCAACTAATACATTATTTTTTATTGTCAGTTTTCAGTGCTAACTTTGAAAAGGCTTGTTAGGTAGATTTTTAGATGTCCATATTCTGAAATATAATTTCAGGATTTTTAAAACTTTTATAACTGTTGTTACCTATTAGAACAATACAATCAAAGCCTCACATAAATATGAACCAAGTATTCACTGACTTCGTTCAGACTATGAACCCTACTTATTAAAATCTCCAATAAGTCTTTACCCTTTTCTAGAAAAGCTTTGAGTTTACCGCAAACCTTGTTTACTCACTTAACCGTTTCTCAAGTCTTCATAACATTTAATTATGTCAACAAAATTATTCGCATCAGAAGCCATTTTTAATTCAGAATTCAAAAATGAGACCACATTAATATTTTACAAAATAATTCAAAGATACTTAATTACAAATTCACCAAGGAAGAAAGGGTACTGTTTTGGCGAGGTAAGGTCGTGTCAAGTAATGAAGAATGAATACACTCATTGTGATACGTAAGTTGTACTTATAGTATGTGCATAGACCTAGACAATAGACATATTACAAAATGGCGACATTATTGTTCAAACCGTGTGTTATGTGCCGTGTGGTATCCGGCCTAGAATTGACCACCCCCTTTCCTCCCGTAGGTGTCGTAAGAGGCGACTAAGGGAAAATCCAGAAGATGGGCAGGCGCGTCTTCTGTAACTTGACCACCAATACTGCGATCCACAAGTCGCTTGCCAAGCGTGGGGATTATGGAACCCCCCCTACTAAGAGGGAGGCCTTTGTCTAATAGTGGACTTCTTCCGGCTGATGATGATTGTTGAAACGGGTGGCTTATAAGGCAGCTAGCAGCCTTACGCCGGTACGAGTCAGGGGCTGATCCAGTAATTATAGCTAGTTGATCATGGAAGTCTATAAATTGCAACACGCATTTCTTCTACCCTATCTCCCCCGGTAATCAAACGCAACGTAATTTGGACGATAATGGACATCATTAGGTACCCGAAGGTGCCAACACGTGCAGTTATAAAGGTCGCCGTGTACTTATCTCTAAAGGAAACGGGACCATGACCATGACGTTAGTAGAAAAATCGGATAACCTGAAATTAGCGACCCGACATCTTGCTTCACTCTCGTATGACGGTTTTCTTACGAACACGTCTCCGAGATGCACTTAGGCGCAGTTTGTAGCACATGTCATCGTAAATATAGACATAGATTCAAACGAAACTACAAAATATGATTTGTTAAACTATTACGAATACCAATATATATTATTAATAAGCGTTAGCGTTCGTATAAAAGTATTTTATTTAATTCCTAACAAATTTTTTCCTAAGAAAATTTATTAAATTATTAAACACTAAGGTTTCAATGTTACGTATTCTGTATGTTTAAAGTTACGTCAATACTTGTACTGTGCACATCTTTTATCCAAATACCACTTAATTAGGAACTAAGCTTGATAGCTTAGTTCCTAATTAAGTGGCCGTTCAGTTCGTCAATTTAAGTAGCAGTTCTCAGTGTATATATATATATATAATTATGTTAATTAAGGTTAAGAAAAGTGTCCAAGAAAATCGTAAACATGATTAAAACAACATAAACAAAGACTTTTTTAATAATATTATTTTCTAGTAGAAAATATAAGCTAGTGGACATGTAGTTAATTGTTGATTATTTTTAAGTAGTTTGTCATATTAAATAGGTAACTAGTAGGTTAATAAGGTAACTAAGTAATTTAAGAAGATTATAATGTACCAAACTATCTATAACGAAACATGCAAGTCTCCTGTCATGCCACACTAGACAGAGACAGAGGAATCTTCTATACACAGGCTGCTTTAGTATACTTGACCGTCTCGTTATAGCCGAGCGTTACATCAAGCCACTTATGCATAACGTAAGATCATACGATCGGCTGTTGTTGGTAGACGACGTAGATAGCAGCAATCAACCAAACATACTAAAATAGTGTTCTGCAGCTAACATTTAGGTCGCCTGGGTCACGAAGGAGGAAAGGCCCTCCGATATCAAACGACGACCTGGATAGCGCAGTGGACAATCGATGGGATTGCTGCGCTATGGGCTGCGGGTTCGATTTCTGCACAGGACTAAAATTAGTGTGATCTACAGATGTTTTCTCGAGTCTGGGTGTTTGTGTATGTGATATTACATGTTGATGGAACGCACCCACAATAAAGGGAGAAATTCCGAGAGAGGGGCGAGTTTATTAAAAAAAAAAGAGTGTGGACGTATACATCAACTGTTGAAACACTGTCACTTTACCAATCAGTAAAAAAGAGCAATGTTACCTACGCAACATTATATCTTCATAAACAACGCACTAACGTAACATCAATAACGTAATTAGATGACACGTGTAAGTGGGACCGCACATCGAATGATGTCGAGAGAGACAAACAGATCAGCTGAGTTTTAGGTAAGCAAATAAGCCTGGTTTTAACGTTTTTCATTTCATTATATACGGCATTTCACTATAAATATCAGTGAGAAGAATGAAGTTGTTTTAAAATACAGAATAAATATTCTAAAATTCGAAAAGACGAAAGAGGTAATGACTGACCGCCATTTCTCTTATTTTTACTTATATTTTGCAAGATATAATTTGAGAACCTAAACCTGGTACAAAATAATTAGGATTTATTATGAATATGTTACCATGTTGTTGCATTACAGAAGAAAATTCTGTGTAAAATGTGTATTATGATATAAAATATTATAATGATATAAAATAAAGAAGGCTTCGCTATTATATCTCATTATTTTCATGAAAGTTGCTTTAGTAATTAATAAGAAAATACCGCTAGCACGTGTGAACGTAATCCGGATTTCGCGACTAGTTTATTACGCCACCGGGATTCTTAATCACGTGCTGAGTCTTGGTGTGATGAAGTCAGGAGCCAAACAGGGTACGTACGGACGACTACGGTTTCAGTCGACCGAGCTCGCCGTATTTTTATTTCAATTGAATTTCTGACATATCTCACCTGTAATAAGGGTATAGGTAGAAATATACGGATATCCATTAGTATTATTCAGAACTGATTGTAATCCTGTTTAATTCCTGTAATTTATCTCCTGCAATTCATGGCATTTAATGTCACTTGTATTAAATGCATGTATCACTCTGCAGCGTACGATTAAAAGGATAATTAGTGGAACAGTAGACTTGCCGCTTGACCAGCTCTAATTGATGTCGGTAGAGAAAAGAGTTCCGGTCGGCGGCGTGGCACTGTCGAGAGGCAGCATTCTGTCGGCTATTCAATCGCTGGTATTATTCCACGGAAGCGCTTCGTCAATGGGAATGAATTATAATAAAAGCCAGGCGAGGCATCCGAGTGGGAAAATTCTAAAGGTACATGTTCAATATACTAAGACACCTATTGAAATCGTAATCCGAGGTGGCATCATTTACATTCGTAGTATGTGTACAAAGCGATTTCTTAACCGTTCAGATTGGAAAATTTTCGTATTTAAACTTTGATGTCGAGCGTAAATAGGCAACAAATATACTGAATTAGCAAATTAATGCATCTTCATCTGTGGAGTAATAATAATGATAGTAATAACAGCCTATATCCGTCCCACTGCAGGGCTAGGGCCTCTACCCACACTAAGAAGGAATGAGCGGTGATCACCACGCTAGCTCACTGCGGGTTGGCGATTTCAGATAATTAAAGCCAGGTTTCCACACGCTGTTTTCCGTCACTGTTAAGCAGTGGAGTCTTAAAATATCTAAGATATTTATAACACAGATTTAAATATTAGTCTTTGTGTTGTCACATCTTAATATTTTAGAATTGATTTATAGCTAAAAATACGAGTACCTATTCAATAACTTTACTACAAAGAACATGGCTAGTAATCGATACACTAAAAACCCAGAGTCAACAGCAATGAAATGTATACCAATAGGTTACATTGGTTGGACATTTGATGGTACCAAAGGGACCACACTGAAATCCGTGCTGTAAAGGAGCTTATATCTCATAATAACAAAGATAAAGTATTGTGAATAGATAGTATTGGCGATTACTCTGTTGTTTCGTTATCCTGCTATAGGTTTGGTGCAGGTAGATATAAAAAACATAATAAATATAACATAACATCACGCCTTTATGCCCAAAGGGGAAAATCAAAAAACCGCCTTCTATTTAAATCTTATAGTTTAATTAAAGATTTTGTTAATTAATGTGTACAGATGTTGTTGTTTAATGTACAGTTATGTAAATGTAAGTAGTTATGTAAAGTTTTTCCAATTTTATTATTTACAAATTTAGGTAAACCTGCAACGATCGCAGCCACCCGGTATCTAAGTCAGAAAAGTTCACTTGTTTGCACAAGTATCGACCGATGTTCCTCGCGGAGATTCTTGTGATCTTTAGAGAGGAACATATTTATTCCCAAACTTAACAGTATGTAAGTCGCGTACAATCTCTAGAGAAATGATTTTCTGCCATCTAGTGAATATAGCTTATTTACTGCCATCACTGAGTCAGTTGAATACTTTCGTAATTTGAAAATGAACTAGTATTATTCCCGTGTGGCTTTTGCTGGCGCCAAGTTTAGCCAGACATAGGAGTTTAAGTTGAAATGGGCTACTCAACATAACTTAATACAGTTCAATACCAGCTTTTAAAAGGGCTTCGAACTATCGATCTGGTTCGATGGATTGACTCTAAGAGGCACTAAGATAATCATTCTACTAATAAGTATACGAGAAAAATAAAATATAATCTTTAAAGACAATTCTTGAACCTTGTGCTCGGACTGAGGTATTTCACACCTGACTTGACGGATATCTTATTCACACCGTTTTAAGTGCATTTTATGCGGTGGAAAATGTATAAGCTTTTTATTATTCTCACCTTTTTATCTTTCCTTTTGTGGATGCCCGTACTCTTCCCGAAGAAATACTTTGGCGTAACATGTTTAAAGCTATATTATAAGTCCTGATTAATATAACCGTTTATAAAATGCATTGTATTTCTTGACTTGATGTTATTATGAAGCAGGCTCTTATATATAATGCAATAGTGTAACAGATAATCCGCTGTATAGTAAATATTTTAAGCTCTTGGCGATGGGACCTAACCAATTGGATCTATCGATCGATTCACGACCCTTGTCGAGCGTGGCAAACATCACGTTTCCGCTATTTTTGGAGAACTTTGTCAAAAAACTAACTGCTTCTAGTATCTTATTAATTACTCGTGGACCCGGCAGACGTCGTCCTACCTGGAAGAGCAGCGCCATCTACCGTGTCCAGTTGCGTTTTCAAACCATCTAGGAACCCATTGAAACATTCACCCAAAATTTCATCCAAATCAGTCCGGCCGTTTAGGAGAAGTTAGGTGACAAACACATGTGTATGTCAAAATTAAAATAATTGCATGCCAGTAGGCGACATTATGCACTTAGGTACCTTACTTATAAGGACTAAGCAAAAAATGTTCTGTTCCTTCTTTATCTGACTAGCTTTACGTCTCTTTGCGTCAGTTTAAAGTAATAAAAAATGATTCCTGAAAATATCGGAAATATGTACGGGCTTTCAAGGACTCGATAGTGAACTTGACATGATGGTGACTTACAACGGATTGACGTCGTATTCATTTTTTGTATTAAATATCGTGAATACTCTTTCATGGTTTATGTAAGTAGAATATTAATGTTTTAATGTTTATTACTAAGTATTTAAAATTATTTTGACCAGTTGAACGTTTCATCATTAAAGAACCAATGGACTAGATTATAAATGAACGCCTGTCGTTGGAAGAGTTTATTCATTTCATAATAACAATTTATCCGCAAAGTAGGTACCTTACTTAGACCGAATTACAGTATTTGAAGTGGGTAGTAGTGGGTACTACTACCGAAATTTGTTTATAAATCCTAACTTCGTTAAACTGACTATAAATCAAGAGAAGTTAATACCTACACTTCTGCTTATAGTAATTAAAAAACGTTTCTGTATTTTAAAAGAAAGTTTCTAGAAATATTGTTTCTAAAGCTATAGATTTATCAAAATTTTCAGATTTAGTAAGACTCAACTTTAAACAATTTAACATTGTTTTTAGTTTAGATAGAGAGTGATTACTGCACAAGTCGGACGCTAGCACATTTTTCACAATTAGGTACTTGTTTTTGAAAAGTTTCCCCGCTAACTAAACGTAAACTTACTTTTGCTTTTGTAACTTTTCGGGCACTAACTAAATGTAAACACAGGCAAAGGAACAAATTAGTTTCGGTTGTAATTTTAACCCGACTACGCTGAAAGCAAACAACTGGCTGATTTAAAGCGTCGGTCAGCTGTCGTAACCTGTGTTTGTTAAAACCGATAGCGAGCTATTACACTAATATTATAAAGGCGAAAGTTTGTAAGTGTGTGTGTGGTTTGTTACCTCTTTACGTGGAAACGGCTGGACCGATTTTGCTAAAATGTGGTATGGAGGTTGCTGACACCCTGGATTAACACATAGGCTTCTTTTTATCCCGAAAAAATGTAGCGGGCATAACACAGCGTTTATAAATGTTTATTCGTTGTCACCCATAAATACAAAATTTTTTGGTCATTGTAATTGGAAGTTTTAATTCACATTTTATGTTGTTCTGAATATTATTTTCTATTATTGTACATATCGTTTTCATGAATACGTTGTAAACGAAAATGTGACAATTTACCAAAAACTGATACTGATATTATTATTTGTCTGTCTCTAGCAGATATCGGGTTTTTGTTAAAACAATGCATGGCACTAAAACATTGATATACCCAGACTAATTGGACTCACAAAGCCCATTATAGCACATATCAAGTGAATAAATTGTATTCCTAGAACATGAGGAGAATCAGATTATAGCGTACTGACATTAACATTGTCAGTATAAAAGCCTCAAAGCCTGCTTTTCGAATTCGAGGAATTTATTAAATGAATAACAACGATCACTTTAATGCTTTAACATCCGTACAGTATACAATTTTATTAAAAATATTTATCATCCAATGTCGTATACAGAGAGGAATTAATAAATGATCAGTTGATGACATCCTACGGCCGGACAGGGGCTGTCCTGCAGTTTAATGTTTTAATTAAGTAGTCAATCTTTTTTGTACGAGCCTTGATATTTTCATTATGCAATATCAAGGCAATTAAATAAAATATAATGTTATTTGCCTTAACGTTTAGCAAACAATCCACATGACGATGACGTGTGGTTTTCGTACCTAGCATTCATGCTTAGGGATTTTTATAATAATAATACAACTAGTCACAAGGTTACTGCAGTGGAGGGGTACTCGTAGAAGAAGGTCAAATGTGCACCTGAAGTTTGTCTACGACCTACGAAATGCTTCTTGGAGACTCAAATGTCAAGTTTCTGTAGTTGTTACCCAATAATGAGAAGTATTACGTTTACGATATATGTATGTAGGACATTTCGCACCTAAATAGTTACTATTCATTACGTAAAGCTGATGTAATTAACCCGCACTGTGATTACATCGTAATCCATTATAACATACAAAGGTATTAAATTATATCGTAGCAGATTAAGTATCTACCTGCACTTGACGTGATTGGTAAACCTACTACTAAAGGATGGAGGATTGTTTAGGAGACATACCGCCGAACTCAGAGACATTTAATGACTACTTAAACTGTCACTAAGTAAAGATATACTTTGTGAAATCTTTACTTAGTGTCAATTTAAGTAATCATTAACATCTCTGAGTGCGGCGGTTAGGTTTGAACATAATTATTTTATGTATGTACCTACTAACAGTTTAATTACAACTTTACCCCTTTACTTATAAAACTTTTCAATGTTTAAACTTTTTTATTAAAATCGTTTATAAGTAAGAGGATTTACCTTTTACCATACCCATTTAGGATTACCACGGAGACTACTTAGCCCCTCCAATACTTACCGCCGAACTCAGAGACATTTAATGATAATTAAACTATTACTTATTATTAAGGTTTTGTTCGTGAAATCTTTCCTTAATGTCAGTTTAAGTAATCATTAACGTCTCTGAGTGCCGCGGTTAGACTACTTAGATACATCTGTAGTAAAACGAAAGGCTTGTGACTTACACACTTTTTTGTTGTTGTTTTATACAGTAAATCAATACAATAGAGACTTGACGATACCCGTGGTTTGACTCGTTCCCCGTGTGAAACATTGGTAGATAAACCCAGGTTATAGGGATTTAACAGTTTGACTATTATCTATACAAATGCATTATTGTGTGATGAATTAAAAACATAAAAATTTACAACACTTCAAAATTTGTAGCATTACAGTAATATTCTCCAATTCTGTAACGATATGTACCTATAAGTTGCAAGTGATATGTCTATTGGCATTCTGTGGAACAGCATAAAATTATATTTTTAATTGTTCTATAGTAGGGAAATTCGACTGTTTATCTGTGAAAAAGTCTTCCCGGGCTGTATTTTTGTAGAATAGTCTTGGCTCTTGCGTCTCGTCAAAAAGTCCGGTAAAGCAGATAAACTCTCTTTGGGGCTGCCTGTGGTAGACCATTTCTAAAAAACAATAACCTGGCCGTATATGGGCGGATTCATACATTGAACAGAATAAATTGAAATTGATGAACGCAGTGACTGATATTCTGTCCTTCATATTGTCCACCTCTTTCCATTTTATTTCTATCGGCAATACGTGTCAAACAAATGAATTTGAAATAATTTTTTAGTTTCTGTTTCGTAAAAACTCTTTATAGATAATCTACACATTAAATAGGTACTTAGTTATGCTTGGTTTGAATGTCTTATGACAAACTTATGTACCTATAAGATACATAATATAAAGCATTGTTGCAGGTTTTATTCTATATAGTGTTATTTTCAAAATAAATTTTAGTTTTTCTAGCCTTTCTGAAATTTATTGTTTATTATGCTATGCTGATTGGTTGAACCAACTAAGTTATGTAGTAATGTTATTTTAGATGCGTGTTTAGACCGAGTGTATATAAGTCGTGTTACAAGTATGGTTATCGGTATAATATAATTTATTATTTAGGTATTATAATAAATAATTTTTAAATGTGTGTTTGGTACAAAGATTTGTTACGTTGTTAAAAATCTGAAAATATTAAATATAATATACTGAGATAGGCTGATAATAATGATCTAATATACAAAGAAACATAAACATAAGTGCGCGTCCACCAAAAACATAATGAAATAACTTGGCACCCGTTAAAATGTTGTATGAAAAAAATGTCAAACCTTTTGTGTTTACTTTACGTTCGCACTAGGTTATGAAAATTCTTTGACAGGCGACGTGTTTTGTTGTGGTTGGCTGTTCGCACATTGCATTCAGGAAACTTTTGTTCCGTGGTTCGCACTGATTAAAAACGAACGTTCTTTTCTCGACAAACGATCTTTCACGGTTGACGGTTTATCACTTAGACTTAGATATTTCTTGTTTGTGACATGCACGACACGTGAGAAGTGAGAAGTAATGTTTGTTATAGTACAGATTACCATAATAGGCTGGCATGGGACTTAAGATACGCGTTGATATCACACATTTCTGGTGAAAGAGAATACCGCTGCTTACGTGATTTTAAAGCTCAAAAGCCTCGTGATGCTTTGTTCTATTTGGCGCAACAACTGTCCAGTGACATCGCATGAAAGCCAGATTGAAATGATTTACATTCGTTCGAGTACATAATTCACTACATTGCAGAGTAATTTTATGTACGAAATTTGTACGTGGCCATGTTATATTTAGGTGAGATATGAAACACCAAAACAGTTTATCCAAACAAGTTGTGTTAAAGTACAAACACAGTTCCATATAGGTATTGTAAGAAAAATAAGTTATCTGCATGATTTTCTAACGTTTCGTCAGTGCGACCTAAACGTAATAGTGTAATGTTTCAGCAAGTAATTAGTAAATTAATAAAATGTTAATAAAACATTTACTTTTGTGTGTGAATATAAATGCACTGGTTTTGTATTTACCTTCCTTTAGTTATTCAGGCACTGAATATCGTCCTCCGGCAAGTTATTAAAAAACACCCTCCGACTCACGCGCCTCAGAGGATCTGTTACCTTGCAATAAACTTTAAAGCAAGACATTTTCCGTTGTGGAAGTGAGACGCTGCATTACACTACAGGTAGCGGCGTCTCGCTACTACAACGGAAAATGTCCTGCTCATAGTAAGGGCCCTGCACACAGCACTGATAATACCGGCAAACGGGCAAACACACTTGAGGATAACGATGAGTATAAAACCACCTTGCTGATTGGTATTATAGTATTTATTATCTAAAATACTTGCAAATGCGTTGTAACGCTAGGTATTTACGATGGCTTTAAGAATACTTTGACTCTAATATATTGAATGTTTTATCAAGAAAGTTATTTTAAATGTTGATCTATCTACAATCGCTTTTATCTCCATTATTTCTGGAAAAGAGCATCCTATAAAATACTCTATTCAAAACATTGATATTTGTAATCATCCGTTTTTAATAAAAGCTTTCTAGATTGGGCAATTCTGGTTTAAACTTCACCGACAAAATACAGTGCTTCCAACTTATCTTGAAGTAAAAATAATCAGAAACAGATACGGTAACTTTATCCTTAATATTCAATGAATGGGTTCTGAAATAACTGTCTTGAATATAAAAACTCAAGGCAGTTTGTGATATGAATTCTCAACGAACACATCGTGATTACTTTTACTACGCAGGTACTTAACAATGATCCAAAAAATGTTACATTTTTAAATATAGCATTGTGTATTGTTGTTGTAAACTTATGTTTTCTGATCTAAATTTTTCTCCCCTGTTGTGTTACCCAATTTTTACAGTGGGACCTAAAATATTTAGCATTCAATTTTTGGTTCTAGGTAACTTTCAAACGAAAGAGTTAATCGCATATTTCACCGGATAGACATTGTGGTAAATGCCACGAGATTTTGGTTTCTAGGACAAAGAGCTGATTTGGGTTTTATTCAAATTTAAGACAACAATTTTCCCGTTCTAAAAGTTATTGTTATTGAATACACGGGAACAAAATGTAAATTCACAAGCGAGTTACATCCAACATTTAAATTGACGTGAATAAATATTATGAAAGGAAATATTTATCATTTTATTGAATTTATAAACAAAGCATTTTATTTTTCGTACATCAAACGGAGATAAGTGTCTGCACAAATTTTCTTTATCCTTTCTTTTTTCCTTAACAGCAATAAGGTCCTGTCAGATTACCAGTTCTAAACAATGAATGTAACATGTTTTAAGGTGGAATAACAGCTGTTGCTTAGTAACGGTTGATTTTATAGAAGAATTATATTGTGAACTAGCTTTTGCCCGCGGCTTCGCTCGCGTTAAGAAGCCTAATCTATTGTCAACATTTAGAACCAAAAAAATTTTTGTTCGTCTTAATTTATTCGTTCCATTGGGTACTGATAGGTTCAAACTAATACATTTACATCCTCCATCATCCCTTATTTTATCCCCATGGGGGTTGAATTTATTAAAATCCTATTTAAGCGGACGTCTCCATCTATCTCATCTCGTAGTTCCAATCTTTAATTTCAGTTCAATCAGTCGAAAATCTAAGAAGATTGATACAAACTTTCATCCCCTATTTTATCCCCTTAGGGGTGAATTTATCAAAATCCTTTCTTAGGAGATGCTTACCTCATAGTAGCTTTATGCATGCAAAGTCTCAGCCCGATCGGTTTAAAATTGACAAAGTTTCATACAAACTTTCATCCCCTATTTTATTCCCTTGGAGGTGGAATTATTAAAAATCCTTTCTTAGGGGATGCCTACGTCATAGTAGCTTTATGCATGCAAAGTCTCAGCCCGTTCGGTATAAAATTGACAAAGTTTCATACAAACTTTCATCCCCTATTTTATCCCCTTAGGGGTAGAATTGATCAAAATCCGTTCTTAGCGGATGCCTAAGCTACGTCATAACATCTATCTGCATGCCAAATTCCAGCCCAGCGGTTTGGGCTGTGCGTTGATAGATCACTATGTCAGTCAGTCAGTCAGTCACCTTTGAGTTATATATATTTAGATAAATAATTTTAATTGTTATTGTAGTCTCATATTGAAACTTCAAGCACTACATTTCAATTAAAATTGAATATTTACTCTCAAAATACGGTTACAGTTTCTATCATTGGTGGTCAAATTATAATATCAAGTGTCCACTTATTTCCCTGAACCGTTATACGAAATTTAAACTCAGCAGCAGAAGATCGCATTTCATAAAATTGGCCAACAAAATTATTTATAAAGTACCATAACTTTGATATTTACTTTATAAATAAATTTGTTGGCCGATTTATTAGTATAAGTATAAATTAGTTTTGAAACGATACGGGCGGTATAAACTCGTCATCATCAGACACCTTTATAAGTGTCAAATATTTAAACATTACGCAAGATAAAATCTAAAGTATAAAACCACAGACAACTGCATACTAGTTGCAATAGGTGTTACTGTCTGTGTCTGTGGTTACTGATCGTGGTTCGATGCATATTGCTCTGAAGCATTGTTTGAGTGTTTAAACTCTACCCACTTACTTACTGCTGAATTGAGCTACGAAACAACGATCCGGTTTATTCAGTTGTTAAGATTGACTAGAGATCCGTCACTGTCATCTTTCTGTGTGGCCCAAATACAAACTACTCGTACCTATAAGTAGCCTGGTTAAGATGTTATGCAAATCTTCTCTATAAAAATCAATAACCGTAATACAGCAACTAAAGCTGAGAACAGCACTTTCTCTACGAATTTAAACTCAAGTCTTTAAAGTTGACGTAGCGAGGCATTTTCTGATCTTACACAACGTGTGTCTAAATTTCTGTGACGCATGCTTTGAAATTTCTTTGATTCCTATATAAAGACTTAAGTTTCATACACATATCGCTTTAAGTGATGTGCAGTAGGTAAACACATTGTATTCAGCACCTCATATGCGTTTCACTACATAGTATAAAACAAAGTCGCTTTCTCTGTCCCTATATCCCTATGTATGCTTAAATCTTTAAAACTACGCAACGGATTTTGATGCGGTTTTTTTTAATAGATAGAGTGATTGAAGAGGAAGGTTTATATGTATAATAACATCCATTAAATAGTGGGGAAATACTTATTATATATTTTATACCCGTGCGACGCCAGAGCGGGCCGCTAGTAATGGATAAAATAAATCCTTCAAACATTTTTTAATCTACATAAATACATATACAATACATAAGCAAAAGAACGTTCATTGGATGAACAAAATAATGACATGAAACCGTGCAATAGGAATAATGATTACAAAACATTATGTTCTGTATTTATGATTTGCATTTCGCTAATGAAATGTAGACGAGTAGCAATTAAATGACGGTTTATTAATTAGTGTATGTCAGTACTAATCAACATGTCTGTTACTCTCACTGTTACTGACAATGACCAATTGACCATGAGATGTTACCGTCCAATTTTCGTGTTTATTTAGAGCGTCTCTCTTGTAACATTTTAAAGAACATTCCTCCAAAACCGTAACTAAAAAAATCGTACAAAAAATACATAATTGGCTAAGCTGGCCAAATATGTATGTTGTAAATCTTACCATGTCCACTCCCGCCATATTGCAAGTCTCCTGTGTCGCGGGTTAATTTCAGTTCAGTTGTCCTAAAGCATATTTTTGAATTGATAAACTAGGCCCGTTGTCATATTTTGTAATTTTTTCTCATAATTTGGTTATATTTAGCCAATATGTATTGTGTTGCTATTTTAGAACGGGTTTTAAGCTAGTTAATATTCTAAGGATTTTATTGTGATATGATTCAAGGCTCTTAGCCTTAGTTCGGGGACTGTGTCATACAGAAACCGACCACACTAAGCGTAACGAGTCCGCGGTTACGGAGGAATGTTCGTTAAAATATTGCAAGTGGGGACGCACTTTTATATTTGTCAATAACGAGTTTCGAACTATTTTGTGAAGAATATGTATTTTATAACTACATTAGCTAGGATAAACTTGTTAAAAATGAAGGTGTATCTATAAGTCTCTATACAATAAACCTGAAACTACGCGTGGACAAAGTCACAGGCTTCAGCTAGTTAGTTCAGCTAGTTTAAAATGTTATATACGAATAAATAACGAGAAATTGAGTTTAAATTGTTCTTTTTACCGCGTTTTGAAACGACAACAGAGTTGCAATTTGTTTGGTCTTGTTCTTTTCTCTGATCTTTATATTGAATATCGTACATTAAGGCTACTTTAACATTAAAGATACGTTTTCGCAGTTTTTGGCTACATTAACAGAACTCCTACGCTGCATTGTTCATGCTGCTAAAGATATACATATGTATATAAGTGCATTTCCTCCTTACATAACCAAAAATCTTTAGACTTCCTCAACATGGCTAAATTGCTAGATTTTTTAAGCAACGTATTGATAAGTTTGTGATTTATTATGTCAAATATTGTCTTATTAAAGGTAAAAGTTGTCAAAATTTTGTTTCGTTTTGTTGGATAAACGATTTTTAACCTACTTGTTTACTACTGTGTAATTTTGTTGATTGCATTGATACTGCAGAGATCCAATCTTTTTCATTTACCGATTTACAAGAACCTAAACATCATTTTTCTTTCAAGATAGAAGAGGGGTATTAAATGAATCACTACAAGTATTATAAAAAGCGATTCAGATTATTTATTATTTACTTAGTCGTGACTGGGGTTTCTTAGTGGATGTGCGTATTTAAATAACGCTTATTTGATCTTTCGCTTCATAATAACCTCAAAATTATATTTTCAAGGGGTTAAATTTGAATACTATGATATTATTTATAAAGTAAAAATAAAATGTTTAATTTCAATGTTTCGTGAGCATGTTCAATAACTGTTGAGTCTTGTGTCTGTCTAATGATTTATAGGTTGCTGACTATTCGGTACAGTTCTGTTAGAGTACGTTGACAAGAAATATACTAACTTGCGGCCGCCTTGATGTAAAATACACGTACATACATACTCACATATACAACATAGCCTATCGAATATCCTGTGATTACACCCACGAGCTCTTCATCAAACACTGCCGTATTTACTTGGTCTTTATGAGAAAAAATGTAATCGAGCCTCAGGAAAACGTTTATTAGATACCTACTTCTTATCAGCAGCATTTACAATTTTATTTATTAAGTTTTACGACCAATTGAGCAATAAAACAAGAATTATCTGATCAAATAATGGATGTTCAATCACTAACGCGAATTTTGTTTTTAAGGATGCTAAAGTTTAAAGCCGCTGTAAGAAAGTTTTTATCGGACGATGACAGATACAGGACCTGCACGATTCATCGCAACCGTGAGTTTCTCGGAAGTACCGCCGCCACCGGTGCTCCGCTACAAAGGAAATTCTCCGGAGACAGAAATTTCTAATTACAAGTTAAGGCCAAGCCAACAGACTATTGTGAAATTATGTTAAAGGCCGAACTCAAAACACAGGATATACCAATTGTAAACAGTTTTGAATTGTCAATGAAGTTGGAACTAAGCGCTAACGGATCCATAATTCTTTATTATAATAAAAGTAGTAGAAACAATTATATGCCGTTTGCCAAAATGATAATTATTATTCAAAACTAGCTGTAACCCGCGACTGCAACCGCGTTTTTATTTTATTTTCGCAAAATTCTGAATATTTTCTATATTAAAAGTAGCCTACATTTATTTATTTGTATACATAATCATGCTGGCGGTGTTTAGTGAAGAACATGGCAAATTAAATGGAGTAATTGGTTAGAGTCGTTCCAGTTTGTACTAATATGATTAACGTGGACATTGCATGGCAATTAAAATCAATAAGCGTAATAAGTATTTGCCATCATGCTTAATTGTTTTCTTTTACTACATTGTAATTTTTCAAGTAGTTTTGAGTTTCACTTTTTAACTAATTCAATTCCATAGTTCAAACTTATTCGTCAAGCCGTGCAGTTTTAATTAAATTTGGTGATTATAAGTAGACATTATAGACTCGCCCCCTATTACATTCAGACCTACAACATAACTGGCAAAATGAAGGTTTACTATAGGTACACCTCTGCCTACCCCTTCGGGAAATACAGTTATGTTTTATGTTATAAATAAACATCACATACCCAAAGCGAATTCTTACGGTATAAGGTAGTATCATAATGCTTTAAGTAGAGCCATTTTTGATTTTATTCAATACCCGTGCTGAGTTGATAATGTAAAAAAACCATCAACCAGCCGATGTTTAAGTGTTAGACTACTAGGATACTAATTTACTTAACTAATTAAAAACTAACTAACCTGATCGTCAGAATTATAATTATCATAGATCTAAGAAATACGAAGTGAAGTCATAAAAATACTTGTAAAAAATATAATAAAAAGATTTGTTGGCGTCCGTTAAGGACTTTCAACTCTCTTTTATCGCAGAGCTTCATGAAATTGAGACATCACCGAATACCTATATTCCTACTCGACAATAAAAAAATCACTGTCAATCAAGTTGAAGGCTATAAGATACTTGTGTGTGTGTTATAAATCAACAGGCTTCCCTCAGTCAATAGAAATTAGTAGTAGAGTTTATAATCTTACTATAAATAAATTGTACAATTAAGTTCAAATTACGTTAGAAATGAAGGAAAGTATTAAAATGAATGCCAATAGATAAGTGCCGGATTCATCACGATGTTTCAATAACAAATTTTTATACGCATATGAATTTGAAAAGACCAGTGCCGGAGTTTTAACTTTCGACAAAAGTTATATCACTCGGCTATCACACAACACACCATCATATTTCTATTGATTGCCATTTAAGCCACATGGTCCGTTTCATTACATTGTAAAGCCAAAGAAAGAGGCTATTTTAAACGCCACTTTAATCTTCAGTACCTTCGCGTTGATAACGAGGGCATAAAAACAAACTGGAAAAAGCTGTGATTTTACGAGTGAATGAATTTTATGTCACACATTGTGTTGAAGCGTTAAGTGATTACGTGTTAGCACGTTTAGATCGAAGCGAAGGCTTTAATCAATTTACGCGATCAATTACACTAAACAAAGAGTGGCTGGACTACAAATTGATGTGGAATAGTTCGGTTCGATAGCAAGTTAGTGATTTAGCTGGAGTTGATTTTGCAGCTCGTGACTTGTAATAACGGGTGTGTTGCTAACTGTTAACTTTATAATTCATTAACGTACATTTTGGCAGTACTGACAGTGCTTTACTGTAAGTAAGCTCTTTAAAGCTTTTAGTATGAAATTATGAATAATACTTTTGACTAAAGAATAAACCATTCTTAGACTGCTAAAAAGCAGTACCTATCTATAAGAAAAACCGTTGTATATTTTCATTTTGAGAAAATAAAAATAGTATTAACTTCTTGTAGTAATACTTCGGGTAGATAATCAAATTATATTCTTAATAATTTCTCTCATAGAATAAAATGAATTTACGTAGAATACATTATTTCCAGGATTTATATTATCATAATAATATATCTAGAAAGTTCGCAGAAAGCTAAAGCAATAAGCTTTAGTCTTTGTACACTTGGTAATTTAATTTAGTGCCTACTGCAAATTGCCTTCTTTGCGATAAAAAAACTGATGACTGATAAAACTTTTAAGTGTATCTGCAACTACTATTGCAAATAAATGAGATAATTACAATGTACCTCACTCAATTCTGCTGCTATGGATTAACAGAATAGGGTTGAATTTGGTGCGGCATTGTACTTAATCCTAAATTAGAACATTGATAGTAGGTATTACCACAACTTAATATGGATTCGGAAAATATGAGGAAAATCGTTATTATATGATAAGATGCTTACGGTTTTGTTGAGGTTTTCTAAGAATATTTTTATTTGTATTATTCAGTTTATTAAATCAGCTCTATTTTATTTAATCTTTTATTATACGTATCATCACTTAACAATGGAGTATAATCGTGTAATAATAAGGATTTTCAAGTTATTTCGGGCGTCGACAAACACATAATAATGGTGTTCTTTAGCCGTGATTGTTAAAATAGATAATGTGTAGGTAGATATAAAGTATAAGTAACTACCTATTATAGAAAGTCAATGTCTTGTACCAACTAAATTAATCGAAATCACTAGTGACATAACTTGTGATCAAAGTCTATCAACCGCCGGGCCCTTATCCTGTAAGTTTTAATTAGTTCCTTGAAATATTTGACCGATTTGGGGTAAAAGGGTTGCCCTTCAGATTATTCACTGATAGATTAATCATCTGTTACTTACTTTATATAGGAAGAATGTGTACAAAGAAAAACGTGTGCACGTTGGAGTGATTAGATTGGGTCTGTGTGTATGAATATAAAGGCTAATGTGGGTTTATACATTTTTTAAATAATTAGGGTTCGTGGCCAGTTGAATAACTTGGTCTGATTTTTTTTCGGATACGAAAATTGCGCTTATGCATGCTAGACGCCGCATACTGGAATGTTTGAGGCTAAGATACCTATATGATCGGAGCGCTATACAAAAGTTGTCAAAATCAATTAAACCAAGACTTTTTCAGTCAAAGACTCATTTCTTACTTACAGCATGTTAAGAATAATTAATTGTTTTTACACCTAAAAATAATTCTACCACATTTTATTTTGTTTCGTCTATTTGAGCATCCTCTCTTGTAAAGTTCCGTTCCATACTTAGGTATTAAGGATATAAAACGATAAAAAGTGTCCGTTCGTAAAAATGTCTTCATGTACAAACATTACAATTTTTAAAACAAGTTATACCCTACCTGTTGACTGCTGCCTTTTAGTGATGCTAAATTACGTTACCGCTGAAAATTGTTAACAAATATTTGTCTGCGATGTTAAAACCACAAAAGCAATCTCGAGTATTATTCAGCTCACAAAAACAAGTTTATATTTTAGCCTCTCCACATTTTATAGTTAATTTCTTAAATTATAGTTCAATTATTTAAATGCCTGTAAAGCCTTTTGGACTGTGTTATTTGAACATGATATTATAAAAATATAGATTTTTTATCTTCTAATTTTTACCTGCATGAATACTATAATCTATTTCTGTATATAAAGGCATAAAAATAAATCCCTATTTCCGGCACGGCACGTTCACGGCATCACGCGTGAACGGTTAGACGAATTTTGCTAGTTAATTTTGTTGTTTGTTATTGTCTGGAGAAGGTTCTTATGAAAGAAAATATTAACAAAATGGCTCGGAACATCAGAAAATTTAAGAAAAATTAACGGCTGTATTAACTTTTCTGATGTAACCTTCTCAATGCTTTTGACAAAATTTATTATTCATTCCTCAGTCGAATTCAGTATTCATAGATATGACAGAACAACTTCCGTCAGGTCAGCTAAGTAGGAACAACTTGGCATTGCATTGCCACAAGAAAGAAAAAACCTAACTTCGTATTGAAAATCTACGGGTCAGCTTGTAAAATATATCACCATTAAAAGTAGGTATAGCTACAAGCATCGTGCCTCCAAGCGTTGCTCGGAAGGGGACAAACTGCTTGTTTTGGAATGCCTGTGATATCATTTATTTCATAGCGCACATCTGAGTTTTATTAAATTATTTTGTTCAGTTCAGTTTTATCAACGGTCAAAGGCATAATTCAATTTACAATTCCAAGTAAAAGTTAAATTTCAATACGCCAAATAAACCGAACCACTCTTGTTTTGTATATCGAACGGTCTCTACTTCACAAAGTTCTAGGTGAAATGTTTAAATTCAAAGCATTGTTCGGCACGTGCCAACCCGTGAAAATGCATCTATTGAATTTTCGGAACCCACTTTATGCATTGATTGTAGCCGTACCAACTATACCGTCAAATCATACTGGATAACTAAATTAAATTTTGATTCTGAATCGAAAGCAATGTAATTGGATGTTACACTGTAATCTCAATATTAGAATAGACGAGTTTGTGAATTCGGATGTCTGTTTTTTTTGGCTGAAGGGATTTCAGTGATGGCTAGCACTATGAAAATGAAATGTTTATTCAATAATAGTAGGTATACTGTAAGGTACCTACAATACAACCATTACAAGTCAGGAAGAAGTATGTTGTTTAGTGTTTCATTAACCAATTCATTAACCAATTTACGAAACAAATTTATACATCTTGCGGTGAGGGACAAACAACTTTAGACTGACACAATTATATTAAAACTGTTTTACATACCAAATTGATTCGTATTGTTTTATTAATAATAGTGAAAACAATATAATACGTTTATATGATGTGTCACGTGTTAGCATAGAAAATTGATCTGCGAGGTAAAGCAGTGATAACTTCTGTCACTATTGTGATAGGTGACCGCTTTCACACATCGAGGCCCCTCGGCACCTCAAAGAACACTTTTTGCCGTTCTGTTTTGCGGCCGTGACCGAAATAAGAACACGAGGACGACTAGTCCACTTATGTCTTTTTTAGAAATCTATAACAATGTAGAACCATTGCACCAGGTAATGTCATTGGTATTGAACAGAACAGATTGAAAATTGCTACACCGAAAACAGCCTGGCTCTTAAGCTGAGAAGAACTATAGGCTGACTATAATTGATAACATAAGACATCAGCCTTGTCCTCTGGAAATCACTAAAGGTAAAATATCATGCAATAAGATACCAGCAATAATAACTGGGCTATTTCAACATAATTATATTATAAGCTGCCTTCAAAACGTTCGTCACAGGTGCAGGTAATTTCTTTCCCCTTAGAGGCAAACTTTCATCACGTCGACACTTCTCCGTTAAGCTCGTCGCTCATTTGGGTACAATCCATCAGCGTAAGTACCAAACAAAATATGAACATATGTATAACAAAGCCAAAATCTTTTAATATTTTTTATTTATTTCGAATTGTTGAGACGAGGAGATTGTTTTTATTGTTCGTTAATTTGTGGTCAATTATTTTGATAATATTTTTAAACTTGCCTACTTTTTTTTTCGGCAGTGACATAGGCCGATGAATATGAGTATCGCAGCCATAGCTGGTAGGATCACAACGAGGTTGGCACAGAGGCGTGAAGACTAGCACAGTAAAAGATATGAAGTAAAAGATAGGCCTATACAAATTATACATGCCTTTTTCTCCTCACTGCACACCGTGGGCGAAGTCAGGCTGCGTAGGAGGATGATACTAAGTTACTAAGTAGGTACGTAATTTAGGATACAAAATACACTCTCTGGTTTAGTATTTACAGTTAGTTAATTTTTTATCATGGAAAAGGTGGGGAAACTATCCACGCGAACTAAGTCACGGACGTAAGCTAGTTTCTTATAACCCAATTAGGTACAGGCGCTTATGAATCGTTAACAATCTAGTAGCATTGCTATAGAGTTAAACGCATATTACTTGTATTGAAATACATTGGACAGGATGGTAATGAATGATGAATAAACCTAAGTAGAGATGTTTCAGCTTCTATAAAATACAGTCACATTATAAAACAAGAATAGTACATCCCTGCAGAAGGCCGGTCTAAACATAAACCTATCTAGATCTAGGTTACATCCTCTGAGGTGTATCTAATATACAAACACAATAGACATACAAACTTCAGGCAATGAAACGCTTTATTTCCAACCTACTCATATTTTAAAAATGATGTTTGTTTTCCTTAAAACGATGTATAGGTAGTCTGTTGATTTTATTGAGATCAATACAAATTAACGAACTTCAGTCAACTATAAATTCTGTTTGTAAATTTGTATATAAGTAACTCAAACGTTTTTCTCAAATGCGTTATTATTATTTTGTATTTGTCTATTCATCTATTTTGTATATGTCTATATTGTTTTAAAATTTTATAATTTTTTGTGTGTAATGTAAAATGTAAAGCTATGGGTGTATACCTGAAATAAACTGATATTTCATTTAATTTATTCCCCTGATGTACTTAATATATGAATTGTATATGTAAATATATTTTTATTACCTATTAGTACGTACTTAACTCCGGCTTAATTCACCGAGGGGTCCACATGACTAATTATGACAGTTTAACTGTCGGTTATTGGGCTATTTATAGTTTTACTTAAGTATCTATTTTCATTACATCGAAAGTGTTTTCTAGTACAGCAATCTCTAACGGAGTGGTGAACGGTCGTACCAAATGATTTCTTTGACCCTCCACGTCGGTTGTTTATTTAACTTTAATTTTCTTTAACTTCGATTTCGAACGATGTTACTACACTTACCGCTACTAGTCTAACAGAACAGAAAGGTTGAAACCTCCATGTTTCAACAGAATAGTTATAGCTTCACTTAACTTAGCGATTTACCAGCATTCCTAATTTATTAACTAATGGCATACCCTGAATGTAAATGCTTTTAGGCTGAATGTGCTTTCACAAGCGAGAGTGGAAACATGAAACAGCAAACATCTCGTGGCCGTGTTAAGATCACTAAATTATTTATGCCTCAATCTGTTGGTTATGATGATTTTCGCATGATATAGCAAATTGAACGGAGTTAATCATGACTCAACTCGACGAGCGACTTTTCCGTGGCTTATGGGATGTATCTGAATATCTATTATTAAAATCCTGACATGCCAACTAGAAAATATATTTTATTATAACCGTTTGGAATCTAGATACAATTTATATTACATTGAATAGATAACTTAAAGGATGCACGTCGTCGTTCGCTACGGAAATGAAAATAATTAATATTAAAGGTTTTACTCATTCAAACGCGATACCTAACAAGATGGGCGTATTGGGCTCATTATTATTCGTGAAAAATGGTTTAAAATCAAGAAAATCTTCCACTCCCGACTTATGTAAAGCATAGGTATACTAAAATGTAATTAAAATACAGGGATAAAATGTTTCTATTTTTAAAGCAAAAATATTCTACAGTGCGCAGTATTTTTACAAGGGCTGAGCGAAGCAATTACTTACTAGGTAGGTACTTGAAACTGTCTGGTGTCCAGAGTGTATTAAATTAAAACCCCTTTATCCTTTTTGAAATCCAACCTTGAAGTGGTTAGTGTTGATTACACTTTTGGTGGGTCAGTTCATATCCTTATTTTACATATCTACTGTAAGGTCAACGCAACAATTTCGTCGAAAACAGATATTTCGTAGGTTACTGTCTCCCCACTATCCTGTTACATATTAATTGCTATTTATGTGAGAATCTGATTTAGTTATGATTATTATATACTGATACTGAATAGTACAAAGGAATGTATAATTATTATTTATAGGTCTTCCTAAAATGCAAATAAATAAGAAGTGTAACTCACCCGGAGTGCCGTAGCTAAAGCTTGATATTATAGCAAAACCATTGGGCACAAATTGAAAACTGGTAAAGTCATATTAAATAACGTTTACAGGCACGCTTCTAACCGATACAAATCATAGATGTGGCTATATTTGCCATAAATAACTTTATAATATTAATAAAAACATTTCTAAATATACCCAAAAAACTAATGCAAATAGGACAAAAAAATGGGTCTCAACGTATTCACGCTACTATATACTATACAACCCAATTATTTTATTTCTTAACTCTATTTCACCAAATGTAATACCTATACCTCTTAATGTGTACTTACCTCTTGATAGAACGGACGCTGTGGTAAATGTCATCGTAACCGCTGGCAGTTGCAAGCAATTGTGGAATTTAACCGTAGAGCGCCACAGCGTTTTGCCGTAAACCTTGTGCACTTAAAAAGCGAAAGAGTCTGCACCGAATGTAATAATGCATTCTATAGACGTGTGTGAACTCAATAGAATAAGGTGTAAGAGTAGCCGTTTCACATTTCTTTAGAAATTTTTTAGGATTTGCGCATAAAGGAATCAATCAATCCTCGTACTTTTTAAATCCGTTAGTAATGTTTGTAGCTTGCGTAAATTTCTCTATAGGTTTTAAAGAGGTGCACACGTTACTGCGCCGTTTCGAGTCAGGCAATTTTAATTTTTGTTTGCCTTTGATGTATCTCCTTCATTACTTGTAAAGTATTACGATTATTAAATGAAACGCAAAATGTGTATGATTAGGTTTAATTTTACAAGATTCTGAAGAGACAGCCTGTCTTTCTTACCGTGGGCTTCAGCAATAAATAACAAGTATGTTATAAGTATAAGATAAAAACGTAAAACTGATTAATATAGATAATAATGTGGTTTAATTTTGTAATGTTCGAAAATTGAGATGGAAATATTTAATTAATTTAATTTAAGTAATTGGAAATGTTCTAGAATTTAGATTTTATAATATGGTGAGTCGAGCGTATGTAGGTACTTACGGAGCATGAATGTTCTCGCATCTTCATTTTATTACATTCACCTAATGTTAACATCTACATAAAGTTAGGTACTGCTATAGTTTTTTGTAAAAGCTTTCTGTTCTCCGTGTAAGTAACAGTTTCTTAATTTATTTTAATGAAATAAACACAAAGTTTATTCCTACACGAGTAGACCATACTTCGCCTATCTACCTAAACTTGATGACGCAGCCAGGTTGTGTCAGACATGGACATGACTTGTCACTTGCACTACATAATTTCATCAGCAAAATATTTTGATTTTAATTTGTATTCATCAGACTGCGGTCGGTATTAATTTGCGCAATGAGCGCATTCAACTATTATAGTTCTGTGCAAATCTCTCCACTGTCTAATGAGTATCACATTTCAGGGTATAAAACCGCATTGATGATGTTTGCTCTCTCTTAATCATACAGTTTTCAACTAAAAGCCAGTGTTTTGATATGCTTACAGTTGGGTAATCCGTAATAATTTTCGTGCCTTTTATTTGACTTCGCACATTTATGATTTAACCCTCGTTTACAAAAATGATTTTAGAATACAAGATAAGCTTTCATATAAATATTTACTTAGTTATACTCGTAACAATAACAATCAATCTATCTATGAGTTCATAATTATCTATACGCTTTTAATTAGTAGGAAATAAATAAAATTTACTCGCATATTAATGTAGTGGAAATTGGGCCCCGTGTAAATATAACCAAAATCTCGGTAGTTTATTATACAATATTAATATATATTAAATAGCTTACGTAAATCATTATTTATATTATCATCAAAGTTATATGAAATACGAGATTTTGGCTGGGCAATTTATTCGGTTTACGACTATGTAGCACACTGCGCTGCTACGTTATCAAATAAATAATGGTAATATTCTAAAGCTTACGCGTCATTAAACTTCCTAATTCATAATAAATAATATAAATACAATGTTCTCTTTTCAAGAATATGGTGCGCACAAAAAACATGTTAGATTTGTCATTTTGTTTAGGTATATGGAGAAGAAGCTCAACATATTATAATAGAACTCCGATCGACTGTGGACCAAAGAGCGACCACGACATAGATAATTCCACCAAAATTATATAGAATAAATAACTTTCCCGATATTTTAATAATTTACTACCTACGACCACAAAATTACGCTTTCAATACCTTACCTGTATAGTTGCCAAGACGATTCCGAGAAATTCTTACCTTTCGTTATGAATGGGTTGACTTCACCTTGAGGATATTGGACCTGTCATAATACATATGAGTGCACTGACCTTGCCGTCACTCTTCCTGTAGGCGTCATGCACGCGCCAGATGAGGCCCGGCCCGGCGGTGCTGCTCTCCTTGCCGACCTCGAAGTACTGGCAGATAGGGTTGTTTTCCAGAGGGGGTGGTGGTTGTTGGGTCACCCCACTCTTCAGCTTTGAGATTATCCCCGACATCCCGGCAGAGATTTTCTTGCCGAGGGAGGATCCAAAGCCGCTGCCTTCCGGTTCGGAACCAGATGCCCCTGTGAGAAACAAAAATAATTAAATATTTATTTTGAAAATTATTGTGTTCAAGTCATAATTCGCAAATATAATTGTCTGTATATTTTACGTGCTTTAAGAAAATACATAGGAGTTAAATGATTATTCAACAGGATACTATTCTATAGGATTTAGGGCGTTTCCACAACGTAAACTGTCCTATTTTAGGAGTTCATGGTGAGGGAGCAGGACCTTTCCGTATCGATACAGAAATAATAAAAAGTAAAAGACAGATTGTGCTCCTGGGGAGTTTGTTGCCCCGTATTTCTTTCCTTTCAGTTTTTAAGGTCTGACTTATTTATAATGACGTTCAGACGATTCAGAAATATTTTTATATCTATCTTTTTTTAATAGGTTAAGAAATGAACCATATTTTACTAGAAATACACTACAAGTTCTAGTACTAATACTACCTGAATGCTAAAAGAAGGCAAGTTAATCAAATTTTATTAAAGTCCGCAGATGTGTGGTTTCTTGCTCCTTTCACGGTAGATACGGACTTCGAGTTATTATATCAAGCTTCCTAATCTCGGTCAATATTAATATTATTGGTCAGAAGGGATTTCTTTATTTGTTATATTTCGGCTGTGTATTATAATACTCTTTTCAAACTAGGTAATCCTAATGTAAAGGTAGTACCTACGCCTTTTGGTAATAAGCAGCGTCCTGATTGCTAGTCTTGTGACCTGTGCCTTCTCAAATCTCAATCTACATCGTATAATGTGAATTGGAGGATTTAACTACCAACACCAAGTGCGATTGCAGTGTTCTAACGTAATCGAGTCCACTAGCCGCCAGTTTTGGCTTGCCGGCCATTTCAAGAGAGCTTAATGCCAGCTACTAAATTTGGAATCTAGTCGTATTGATTACGTACGTTATCTATGGTGTGTTATCACCGTTTAGATGTATTATTTATATCATCCTTAAGAGACTGAGAACCAAATAAAATAATAACCAGTAAAATGTATGTTAATTTATAAAAGTCCGATAAAAACAATGGGTGCCTCTCGAATGGTCGCTAAATGCGAGGTCCTGGGTTCAAATCGGGTAAAGTGTTACTGGGTTTTTCCAATTGGTAATTCTCAGTAACAGCACGGAGTCTGGATTTGTACCCAGTTGATGACAATAGGCTTGCTACCTATTACATTTGGACTTATAACATAACTGGCAAATGTGGGTGTTCTATATGTGCACCTCCGCCTATCCATTCGGAGAATAGAGGCGTGATGTTATGGTCGGCTGTAAGGTTCGTGACAGTGGCCAACGAAACCATGTGAAAAGTCCCTCGTAACTTCGTCGCGTTATTTTTAATTATCGTCCCATTGGTGACTAGTGCTGATGATACATCATAATTCTACTTAAACGTATAAATTCAGTAATTAAAAGTTGTTGCAGAGTTTGTACTTTTACTTTAAAGGCCGGGGATTAGTTATCTATATATTATAACAGTTACCTATATTTCGATAACAGATCATAAAATGTCATTTTCTAGTCGAACCGGTTATTGCGAAAATCTCGTAGTTTGCGACTTGACACTAGCTTGATATAGCTTTCTTTGTAGGATTTTCTTTTTGTAGCTTAGTTCAGTTTCTTCGACATCGAGCTTTCATTTTAAATATTAATGTAAAAGTAAAATATATCTGGTAACCTACGCGAAAAACGAAGTACACACAGTACCTACTAGAAGTCTATTTATTTAAGTTATCAGTATCCTTATTACAAGGGACTCGTTACTAATTAACTGCCGCACGGGTTGATCAATTAGGGCCAGGGAATGCTTGCCACGGGCCGTGTGGTATCCAGCTTAGAATTGACCACCCTCTTTCCTCCCATGGGTGTCGTAAGAGGCGACTAAGGGAAAATCCAGAAGATGGGCAGCAGCGTCTTCTGTAACTTGACCACCAATACTGCGATCTCCAAGCCGCAGCCCAGCGTGGGGATCATGGAAACCCTCCTAAAAAAGGGCGAAGCCTTTGTTCACCAGTGGACGCCTTCCTGCTTGCCAGGGTTGATACGTGTATGGATGGTTCCATTTCAGATCGAGACCAGGAGCAGACGCGTTAATGCGCTTTTGGCGAAAAGAAAAACCGTCTACCCCGGGTGTCATTCGAAAATTTTATGTCAGTTGTTACTAGTAGTCAGAATCCGATATCCCTCAGTAAATCGCTTTGTAGAAATTCTTGGTAAGTACTTAATTCAATATGATTTTATTCACGTTGTAGTAACCTGTTTAGTACGTATTATGTTATCAATATCATTACATGTACAATACAATATATTTTATTTATGTATTTTACATTTAAGCCTCACTTTTACAGTTGAATTCCACGGTTTCTTTATAGTTTTCGCTATAAATAAGCTACAAATAAATAATGTAATCCTATTATCTAGCCTATTAGTAATCTTAATCTATAATATATTATTGGATAACTACTGATATTTA